>ML675640.1:5918428-6228500 GCA_007922155.1 Mesoclemmys tuberculata
ATATATATATATATATATATATATATATATATATATATATATATATAAACACCCTTACATACACACACATGTATTTATTACTATTATTGGTTGTATACAGTAGCACCTATAGAGATAGGTCCAAACTGGAACACAAGAACTAAGAATCTCCTCCCCATTCTCATCCTCAAATTCTGAGGAAATTCACATTCAGCTCTGATTACAGATCTGAACTTTCAAAATTGGGTCCATCCCTAGTAAATGTGCAAAGAGCCTTAGTCTGTAGACCTAATGTGCAATGCATATGCAAGAAGCAGAGCTAAGCACCTTTAACGGTCTCTGATGTCAATGGGAGTTGTGGGCATTCAGAATCAGGTTCTGTGGGAAGATGTTTAGCATAAGCCCTGTCCGCTCCCCACATCTTACTTGTTTTCCTATTGTAACCAGAGACGTCATTCTGTACTCACTTGCGACTTTCTCCATAACCGTGCGTGGCTGAAGTTACAGAAATGATGCAGATCATCAGTGGGCACCCTGCAAAATTCAGAGATGGCGACATGTGTTAGTAACTAAACTGCATCCGAAGCTTCCCTTCAGCAAACCAGGTAAGGTCAATCAGTGTGTCCAGGAGAAATCTTGGACAGCAAAACAACTTAAATGCGTTTCAGAGTTACATGTGCCTTAGAGCCCTTTGTGCAGCTATATAACACAGAAAAGGTGGGAGAAATAATAGCTTTTTATTGGACCAACTTCTGTTGGTGAGAGAGACAAGCTTTCAAGCTTACACAGAGCTCTTCTTCAGGCTCACCTACTTCAGTCACCATCTGCTTCCAATCCCAGCCTCCAAAAATAGTACTAGAGAATAGAGTCAAATTACCCAAAAGGGTCCAAGATTATCCTGGAGACAGCACAGAATTGTCACTGTCCAGTTATAATTTTGAGCATCGCAAATAAGTAGGGGGAGAGAGAGAGTCTTGAATAACTTGAAACAAATTAAGATACCATTCAGATGTCCTAAGAGGGTCTATTTCCTAATATGAATGTATGAGTTAGTCCTGAAAGATTTCTAGTGGGATATATATTTCCTTGATGTAAATACATTACATTTACTATATACTGCATGGAGGGAAGGAAAGCTCGACAGATTCAGATAATTCTGCTCCGGCCATCAATGGTAGCTGCATCCATATGTATGTGGCTCATGGTGTAATGATGTCTTGTGTCATTTTAATACAGGCTTTCAAAGCTAATAGTTAAAAAGGAAGCAAGATTTCTGCTGCCCGTTTTGAACACAGTAATGCAGGAACTCTTTACCTAGCAAATGATTGTCTGTCTGGTCTTTATAAATGTCCCATATAATGTAATAGAAAATTATGTGGAAATAGGATGACTTTTTAAATCATTTTATAGATTTAATAACCATATTTCTGCTAAAGAATTGTATAAGATGGCTTTAAAAAACGTATGGAAGGGAGATAATTCACTAATAAAACCTATGGAGTTTTGCAGTAAGTTCTACAAACCTCTTTAAATTAATTTCTGTAGAACCTTAGTGGTTTCATCACTTTTAAATTCCACAGGATGTTTCAGAAGGGCAGACGTGCAGTTTTAGACAGAGGTGTTTCAATTCTTAAATGATCATTGCCAGGAACAATACAGACTTAAAAATATGCAACATCCAGCAAGTGACATATATAGGGCTTGCTTCTGTTTTACACCAGAATAACTTCAGTGGAGTTACTCCTGACTTACATCAGTGCAAGTGAGAGCAGAATGCCGTGCTACAAAGTGAATTCCAAAGTCTAAAATATTTTGGTTGACAGTCGTATTTGAAACAATGGAAAATCCTGTTCACTAATGTCTGACACCCGAAGTAATCAATTAAACGTGGCCCTGATCCATTATGTTTAAGTGCTTTGCTGAATCAAGGCCCTTGGCATCTTATCCAAGCCATGCTCTTGGCAAACCCACAAAGGCAAAAAGCCCAGGCTTTTACTGTTTCAAACGCAACTGACTAAGGACATGTCTACACTGCACAGTTAAGCTGGGCACTTACCTATGATTTAGTCCTAAGGCCCACTACCAGCTACACAGAAAAATCACTGACCTGGCTTTGGAGTTGCTTTAAGACCAATTCAGGGTCCACTTTAACTTGGGCTGGAACCCACCCACTTCATAGTGGGGAAGTGGAGTAAATCACTTGAGTGCTGATGGCCCTCCAACGCCCTTCCCACACTTCCCCCAGACAAAAAGGACAACGTCCCTCACAGGTGACTGTGAAAGAACAGAGAACCAGGGGATATGCCCCCAAACACACACAGGCAAGTGTAGAAACATTGAGGGCCAGGAATGGGTATTGCTTTGCAGTGTGGCTGCTCATACCCAGGCCAGGCGAGGTATTCAGACCTAATCAACCCAGTTAACTGAATTAAGCATGGCCTAAGGGGGCAGGGACCATCTCTCTATTCTGTGTTGGTAGCGCACTTAGCACAATGGAGCCCTGGTCCAGGAATAGGTCTCCTAGGTGCTATGTTAATATAAATAACAAATAATTAGAAGTTGCTTGGCACTGACTAATAATCTTGTGATAGGAGTTTCTTCCCAGGGCAAACAGCCTTCACACAGACTAATCTGTCACATACACACAAAAAAAGTACTTGTGCTTACTAACCCTCAAGATGCCAGCCTGTCTGTTTTCCAAGGCAAATTTCAGATAGTCACAGGATTTAACTCAATTATTTATCAGTTTTAAACTGCAGTGAAGAAGAAAATTAAATACAGAGTTCCCTAGCAAGATAATAAAACTTACGCAGATGAAGCATAGTGCAGTCGCCTGGATAACAAGAACAGTTAATTCAATGAATGTAAAATGGTCTACAGCCTATAATGCAGCATTTGTCTTTACTCTGCAGTAACAGGGTATTAAAGCATAGATGGGGTGGAGGTTAGCATCCAAAATAAATCAGGATTTTGTTAACATGAAACAAACAAATTGTTCCTCTAGGAACCTACCATCCGAGGCATTCTATAAAGGTAGGATCAAACATATTTAGCCTCATGGGAGTCACAAGATTTGATCTGGATGGAAAAACTCCTATGAATAATATAGTACACAAAGATGTTAAAGGCTGGCTTAGCTGATGAGCAATAACTGCAGATGAGCTGTATGATTCAGACACCATCCCATAATAGTTAATTCTAGGAACACAATAGTAAAGGTGCTAATGCAGTACTAGTGCTGTTTATCATCCATGTAAAAATGTCAGATTTGTTTTTTTTATACTACATTTGATTGTTTTCTCAGTTAAGAGATGTTATAAACATGTTCATCAGCCTTACCCCCTTCATACATACCTTCAAAGGTATGATATGATGTGCTTTACTTTAGGGAGCACAGCATCAGATACAGGATATTGTACTACACAAGTCAGTCATCTAATCTATGGCATTTCAACATGCACAGCTCTGTAGTATCAGTGCATTCTATGCAGCACTACATATTAATAAGTCTGTATGGGCCCACATTGCAGCATAGCCTCAAGCTCTGGACTTCTGGGGAATAAGCAAGAATGGGTCAGCCTCAGGACATTTGGTTCAGTTCAGATAAGCACCCCGATGTCATCCAAAGTGTATCTGAACTTCTTGGGCTGAAAATCTAGTGTGAACAATCTGTCTCATGCTATTCTGGCACTTCGGTTTCCACTGGGGCAAGGAAATGCAGAACTGCATGAAAATGAAGATCTAGGGAGAAGAAAAGTTTTCCCAAATGTTGGAATGCCAAGGGTCGATGTAAATTCACTTTCAGTTTGGAGCAAATGTTTGGGTCAGTGATGAATCTAAATCACTTCAACTGTCACTAGCACTGTCACAACCCATTTGAAGTCAGTGGAAGTTTCGACTAAATAGGGACTGTCGGATCAACCCTTAAATCAAGGACCTGAAGGGAAAGTTTGGTGTGAGTTCGACAGCTTGTCTTTCACCAACTGAAGTTGGTCCAATAAAAGATATTACCTCACCCACCATGTCCCCTTTAATTCAAGCAGCAGTTACTTCGATAGTATCCTTTCTCCTCTTTGGCATTAAACCTCCTATCTGTTCCTACAGTACTCTGTAGTTTCTATTCCCTTTATATTTCTGACACTAACAACATTTAAAATGGAAAAATTACTTATAAAACTTGAAGCCGTTTTTGGATTTTCTTCTATGTAGAGGAAAAAAGCAACAAATGGGAATGGGGCTGTGCAGTAGAAACCCTACGGCAAATTTTAGCTCTTTCATCCTAAAGGGCTAAATATGACTTTTAAGAGAAAGCATATTTATTTCAAGCAGTTGGAAAGACCCATTTATTGCCTTGATGGGAAAAGTATAGTCGCTAATTTGTTTAGCAGGAGTAGAGTTAATTTAATCTGATATGATTTTTTCCCCCCCATTGGGTTATCCCAGCCCGAGAAAAGGGCATTGTGTCTAACTCAACAAAGCAGCAGCAAATAAGCAGCCTTCAAATGGATGGAATCTAAGTAGCAGTGCAGAACCAAACTCCCAATTCTAAGTGATAATCTAAGGGAAAAGAAATTTGTCTTCAATGCTGGAAATGGGTTAATTACAACGTTCCACTGCAGTAACTTCCCCACACTATGAACTATATCATCAGAATCTGACAAATGGGTGGGAGGGAGGTGTTTTGAAAGATTTGATATATTAATCTCTGTATGTTATCCTGAATCACTAAGGCAACAGAGCTCTCTTCCAGCCAGTCTCTAGGTATTTTTAAAGGTATTATCTTCTAAGAATCAATCAATCTGTTGAATTACGGACAACTGTAGGTATCAAAGTAATTCTAGCATTCTTTGGACTGATGATAATACACAGAGACTTCAGATGCCTCAGAACATTTGGTAACTTGTCTCTTTGATTACTGCTGAATTCATTGTACTAAAGTAAATTGTCACAGCATATGGTAAAATATATCTGATATTCAATCCAGAGCTTCCTTGTTCCCATCTCCTGTCAGCTTTTGCCCCCAGTTTCAACTCTTCATTAATCCAGATGCCGCAAACCTTTACTCACACAATGGGAATGCTTATGCAAGGACTATTTGCTTGGATTTGTAAAATCAGACCCACATTTTGCACACTCCAGGACCTATGAATGTGCAAAGGGTGGGCTTATTCACATAGGAGACAAGACAAAGACAAAGACATGGGCAAGCTGCTTTGACTGATCTGATGTAAGTCATCCTCTTCAACAGCTTTAATTCATTTTGGGTCAGGATCATGATTAATTGACCCCAGTTGGTGAATAACCAACCACATCTGTCAAACGTCAGGAGATTCACATACACTACTGTCTCAAGGGCAACAGGCTAGTTTGCATTGCAGTGGTCAATAGAGGGTCAATCACTGACTCACTTGCTATCCTTCCACAGCTGAACACAGTGATATGTATCAAGGAAAGGCTTTATGGCTTCTATAGTAAATATTCATTGCGATGAGTATTTAGTTTGAATCCTCTTGAAAAATGTCCTGATATTAAATTACACTGTCACAGCAGTGAGCAGGACAATTCATTAACAGATGCATATAGCACAGCTCCCACATGGACGTCTATCAAGTAGATATTCACCAGTGAAAGCTGCTAAGAAATCAGAAAAAGAAAAGGGCAGCTGTGGTTGGGGAGGAATAACTCAGTATGGTTCTTTTAAGATCCATGTGGAACTCTGCTTTTATATCTCCTGTACAAGCACAAGCACAGTCCAGTTCTTGATTTATCAATTTAACAAACACTTAATTCAGAGCCCAGTGTCTTTTCTCAGAACTGAGAGGGTTTGGTTAATATGTATAAAATCATCATAAATTATATATTTCCTCCCTCATGTACCTCCATCATGTTCATGACCCAACAGTTCAGACTGAAGCTGTGTGTGCATTATTACATGAGCACACAGAACCATTAAAACAGTGCAGATGAAGGCACTGTTGACTGGGTTGATTTGTAATTTAACATTTCTGTCCACATGCAATGTCAAGATGCCAATAATACGGGTTAGGAACTAATAGACCCAGGTGTCATTCTCATCACTCCTGTCCCTTTGATGGATATGTTTAGTATGGAAGTGAGAGACTGCACTGCAAGCTGAGGTCCATTAGCCAGCAGCATCCATTATCAACTCATGGGTACCAGTCCAGAGCCAGATTACAGGCAATGATTACCAACAGTAGCACAAACTATGAAAGTACCCACTGGCTTAAGTGATAAACAACCTGACTAGTTAAATTATTTCAGGGCAGTTTTGACGCATTTTCAACAATGGCATGATGTCAGATGTGATTAAGAAAACCCAACAGCTAATTCAAATGCAGGTTCCTCTGAGCTGCACTGAAAGAACTAAAGCAATACAAAACAATTCCTAGAAGCCTGATTCGTAATGACAGATTTACATTCCTTGGGAAGGTTTCACTTGTCTCAGAGCACTGTAGGATTGGCAGTCAAAATCCACCCATTTTAGAAACTGAGCAATCAGTAAAAGAAAAAAGTGCAATGCAAATTTTTCATAAGGGAATTTATTGTGGTTGGATGTGCTCTTATCTGCTGTCTGCCTGAGTCTTAGCTACACCTTCAGGAGGATTTGTGGACAGTACATGCCAACATGTCTGACTCACACTATCACTGCCAGGAACAACAACACTAGAGAAAAAGGAACAAAGGCCCTGTTCCAATAGAGAACCGTCACCATTTGTTCCCTAGCGAATTCTGTGTTGGATATTTATTTACACTGCAAACTCCTAGGCCCAGGGCTGTGGACCTAATCCTACAAACCCCTACATACAATGCCGCTGAAAGTATTTGTTTAGAAATCATATTGTATGCACGGCAGTAGGTTAGGTGACAATGCAATAATTAGCATTTATTTATTTATAGCAAATCATATTGCAATATTTCAGGCCATACTGCATTAGCTGGGGCACAATGCAATATTTAAAGCCAGCGATACACTCATGTGAGTTATCTTTCCTTGATAGTGTTTGCAGACTCTGACGCCCTGGTTTTCTTTGTGTTGTGTACACTACCAGGCAGACCATGGTCACTTAACCATAAATGCTAATATTAAGCATAAGGGGAGCAGGAAAAAATGCTAAATTTACATGCTTATAAATACAAATCACAGACAAGTGCATCTTCAAGCACCAGTTAAAGACTAATTGTTTATTAATTAATGTATTAAAGCTTATGCTGTAAGCAAACTCCCCTATCCTTAGCTTCATATCTTTATTCATCATAACAGACGGTTTTTAAAGGCATCTTCAAACCAGAACCCCGTGAAACTTGCCAATTTCACTTCCCAACAGTTTGTAAGAATGTTTTCTTAGATTTCAATCAGTCCATTTGGATTTGCATTCCCTGCATTAAGGGTTCAAAAATCTCAAAATAAATCTCAATCCAAAACTGACAGGTGTCTCTCGTTTTAGCACTAAAAGAATATGAATCTGCAAACTTCATGTGATTTCTACCCCAAACCACATATTAGCCCAGGCTCTCTCAAGGTTGGGCCTAGATTCACCCAAATGATTTATGAACCCCAGTAAACCTGGTACAAGTCGTGAATTTGCAATAAAACCTGAAACGCGGGAAGTTTTTCTTAGGGGTTCTTTGGTTTCCCTGAAAATACGTCACAGGACTCTGTTGCCAGCACTGTAGGAAAGCTTTAAAATGTTTCTGGTAAACAACAGCCGTAACATGCATGAGTGGCATGTAAATTGGTCGTTCTCTAAGGAACACAACTAATTTTAAACCAGGCGTTCTCACTTTCTTTTCTTTTCTTTTTTTTTTTTTTTTTTTTGCTGGAACCCCCTTTGAAAATATTTCAAGTTGTGATGACCCCCACCTCCAAAAAGTGACGCCCCTCAGCCATACCATGGTTTCTGGGCTGCTGCTGATGGCGGTGTGGCCTTCTGAGCTTGCCAACAGCTGCTGTTCTCACACACCCCCTACAGCAGTCTGGTGACCCTCTTTTGGGTCAGGACCCCCAGTTTCAAAACAATTAGATTGAAGGGTGCACATTCCGTAAGTCTATAAGTGACATTAATTCATAGAAAGCTGGCATGAAGAGAGATGGTGATTTGCACAACTGTCCTGTTAATTTACATTAATTTCACCATGTCCATTGGAGGTGGGAGGAAGCTGAAGGAGGGACATCTTCCTCGCCCTAATTTAAATTAAATTCAACAAGTTTAACACACATCTGCTATGAGAAGTGCACACTTTTCCCACAAAGCATGTACAATTTTGGCAGCCCATTAACAGCCAGATAAAAGAGCAACGAGAGTTTAGTTTCCAGATATAAAAGACTCATCATATATTTATAATTTATAAAGTGGAAGTGATAACAGCAATAAACAATCTTTAGACAAGCAGGTCAAACACATGTAAATGGAAATTCAGGGTCAGTGGCTTAATGCACTATTGCATACAACCACTCTCACTCAGAGCTCTTATCCTACAGGTTCCCATTTCATCTGCAGATTCAGACTCAAAAATAAACTTGATCTGAACTTGTTTCCTTTGTTGAATTCATTTTAGACCCATTAGGAAAAGCACAAAGAATATGATTTCTCTCTTTCTGTCTCTCTGTTGTTGTTTATTTCTCCTAGGAAAAGTCAGCTCAGGTCCAGTGTCCAATGTGCAGTGAAGTTCTGTTTTTAACCAATTTTCCAGCTGAGGTGACTGATTCCATGTTTGCTTTTTATTACACTAGTCAATAGAACCATGGGAGTGGGGAGCACCACTGAGGAAACTTGCAAAATGTGTCCATTTTCAAAAGATTGACTAGAAGTCAAACATTTGACAGTTTTATTTGGAATTTGTAACTGACCTCTATCTGTTAGGTGAATTCCCCACTTCTATTTTCACTCAGACACAACTGTGAAAACTCGCCAGTGAGGAACATTCATAGGCTATCCCCAGCAGAACCAAATAGCAGTAGCCAATTAAAGAACAGTGATAAGAAAAGAGTTAACTGCTGCAACAGCCAATAACAGCGTTTGTTTTCTCCAAGGATTACCATTATCTAACAGAGTCACTGATTAGCTGGCATGTTCAATAAACACCAGCTGTTCTCCCTGGGATTTTTTCCAAGGCAACTGACAATGCTATAAATGAATTCTATATTTCTAACCTTTTTCACTGAGGCAAAGGGCGGGGGGGAAGTCTTATCTAATTAATCTAGAGTTTGCTCCCCCAATAAAATGAAGACCATCTTGGTTAGAAGATTTTAAAAAGGAAAAAAAAATTATGCAGAATACAAAGGTCATGCTAAAAAAATGTAAAGTAGGCAGCAGCTGAAACATGTAAATGAATGGCATTACTACTGCCAAGGCCTGCAGTGTGGCGTAAGTATTAAATATTCCAATTATGACTGCAGTAAGTCTGTATTATTGTTATAATTGGTTTTCAGTCAGCTTCCAAATGAATCAGTGAGGAAAAGATAATGCATGTTTTAAAATATTTTTGAAATCACCCGTAATGATATAGGTATTCCGTTCTTTGTTATCTTTTCTCACTCCTCCTTTCGTCCCACTATATCACTTCCTTTTCTTCTTCTAATTGTGGAGCTTTGGTAAGCATCACTCACATGTTCCAAAACAATGAGAGCAAGATATCTTTTGTCTTCGGTAAAGAGTTTTGAACACGGTAGGAGCAGTGCGCTGCTTTTAGTCACTTTGCCACTCATGCAGCTCATATTTTGGATCCTGCATTTGAAAAGTAGTGAATTGCCATGTTCAGGGTTCTTGACTCCTAGGGCCACATTTTTAGTCTTAAAACTGAGTTCTTACATAGCACCTTTCACCTAAGGACGTCAAAGTGTATTACAATCATCAGATAATGAAATCTCTCAATATCCTGAAGAGTTGTATCCATTTTGCACAGGGAAATGAGAAAGTACAGGTAATGTCCCCAATGTCACAAAATGAGTCAGTGGCAGAGCCAGAAAAAGAACACATGGATATTGCAAGAGTTCCACTTAGTCCATTATTGGCTTTATGAATAAGGATCAGATCCAGCCCGCAGTGAAATCAAAGGAATTGATTCCATTTGCTTCTATGGGATTTCGGTTAGTGTCTATATATGTTAAAGTGCACTTATGGTCAGAAAAATGATGTTTCTTCATACCTAACAGATCTGCTCTTTGCAAAACAAACTGATCACGATCTGCTTCCTTCTTTTGTCTAATTCATAAACACTCTTAATATGAGAGATGGCATGTCAAATAAAATCACATTGTGTCATGTTATTTAATGCTGTCCCAAAGTTCAGCTTTAGCTATGCTATATAAATTAGGTGACCAGAAGTCATACATGAGCTCTTATAGCAGGTTTAAAAGAAATGAGGAGATTGTTACTAAGCACTTACCCCATCCAATCCCACAGTAGTATAAAAGCTTGCTCTCTTCTGACCCAAACACTTTGATCACCATACTGTAGAGATGAAATCCTTCCACCAGCATCCAAGCAAAAGCACTCAGGAAGAAGAAATGAAGGAGAATGGCCAAGATTTTGCAAGGCACCTGCAATAAGAAGCAAAAAAAAAAAAAAAATAAGAACTTTTTCCGTAATCAATTTGGGTTTTTGATGTTTTCACATTAAACAAAAACCACCCTGGAGTAAAAGGATAATGAAGAAAAATAACCCTAGAGGACCTTCTTTTGGTATCCACAGCATTCTGAGACAGCGTCAAAGTAACAAGTCTAAGGAGTCCATTCTGTAATCTAGTTGCCAAGCACATTTGTACCAGATCTGCTGAAGAGAAGCAAACCAGATGCCTGTTTGTGCCCCCCGCCCTGGCATACACGGCGCTCCCACTGAAGTCAATGAGAAGTACGGCACTCAAGACTGCAGAATAAAACCCTGTGGCGAGGTAGTTCCAGAGACAACTGAATGAGATAAATAGGAAATTTGGAAGTGAGGGGGTGCCATGGCTTGTGGCAGGAGGAGAAGCTGAATTTCACCAATGGTTTAGTGAGAGTCAGTGCAACATGTGGCTTTCAGGAAAACAAAGTGACAGATTTAACTCAGGCCCAGATTCTTTACAGCTATTTAGGTGTTTTGCTGTGCTCAGCATTGCAACGCCTCACTGGTTTGGGAACCTCTGTTTTATTTTCATAAGTGATTTCTAAATCCCACGGACGGTCCTGAATCAGTCAGACATCACCATGTGTAGCACAGCAACACCCAAATACCTTTAAAACTCTGGATCTTCGTTTCTGATTTTTTCTTGCCAGTGAGTTCCTCCTTAGTCTGCTGTTCCTCATATCAAAATTGGACGTTGGGACTCAAACATATTGTATTTCCATTGTGTCTTTCCGAATTTGCAACTCAGCAAAAGCCTCACAAGACCCTCCATTAACTACATTATTATAGATGTTGAAATGTGTCATAACTAGCTTATAATGAGCCATAATTGGGTCCTGAGTCATGAACCTTATGGTAGTCGTCTTGCTTGTATTACCACAATTGCCCTTCCACTAGTATTAATTTCCCAGTTTAGCTTACAAAGCCATATTTGCCAGAAATATGTCTAGTGGTTAGGGCAGAGGACCGAGAGTCATATTTACTGGGTTATTTTTCAGACAACTCAAACACTCTTTTATGGTGTTCGTAGCACAGTGAGCCAGAAAAATTCTGGGGAAAAGAATTAAAGGAAAAGTGAGAACCACAGAATAGGGTCTAGAGTAGACTGCATTTTTGTGAATAATATAAAATTAAGAGTCCAGGTGAACACAGCAATATTCTCACATGCCAACATGCCATCCAGAAAGTCAGAGAGTCCAATTTAGGTAAGCAAGAATAGTAATGTCAGGTTATTAATAAAATGCTTTGAAGTGAAACAAATACATCCTTGATGAAGGAAGAAATTCCAGCACTAGGAATACGTAGCTGAAATAGAATTACTCTTCTTAGGTCATATTCAGCTCAATTAGGCAGAATGAGTTACATACAGTATACAGGAAATTCAAGTATGGGCTTTAATTGTCAAACTCCCTCTTATGGGCTGACACTGTAACTGTTCTCACCAATTATTCCTCAAACAGATCAATTTTCTGCCAAATCTCATAACTGCCTGTCTTATGAAAACTGTAAAACCTAATCCTATGCTCTTCCCCACTTCTGATGTATGCACATAGCACATTGCTCTTCCACTGCTAATTGCTTTGCAAGGATATCCCATCCTACATGATTTCTCTCACTACATAGCCATCTGACAGACATGACTGCAGATGACTTACTGCAAGACATCCTTGTTTAGTCTGCTTTAGGTTAAGGTATATTTTAGGTCTCCTTCTTGGAATGAATCCCAGATACATTTCAATACTGCATCTTTTCCAGCATACTGATGATGTCTGGATTGCTTTGCTGTGACATTACTCAAAAAAAATTCTTAGACACCTATTGAATTTCACACAGGCCTTTGCTTGTTTACAACCTATTTAGATGAGAAGACAAAAGAGCAATTATTATTTTCTTTCCTAGTGTCCTTTCTTCACCTAGGCAAAGCCTATGGTAATACTTCAATAGCCTGGATGCCTGTGCACCGAAATAATGTTGCCAATGGGAACCAGCCTGCTGCCTCCAAGATTTTCAAATGTAAACGAGCAGTTCCCTTTGTTGTATTAGCTTAGCTGCCATGTTGTGGCATTTCATCCTTTTTGTGGGTGTTTAGAGACTTGAGAACGTAATGAAAGTTGAACTCTCCTAACCCCCTCTGAGCTGCATTCTAGAGGTTCTAAATTGGAGCAGGGACATAGATCAGAAAAACAGAAACTATCCATAACCAAAAAACTTCACTGACAGCAACAAAATGACTCTGAAATTAACTGTTCTCAGTGTCTGACCAACTGTTCTTACAAAACACCCAAATCAGTGTACAACCAACCAAACACCACCACAAATACATAAAGGAATTTTGAAATATTTTGCTTACATTGGACCACAACTGGATCTCTTAACTGATTAAATCTAAAAATAAATATCCTGGCTAAGTTCATCATTATAATATCAGAGGCCAAACAATAACATGGAGTCCATTTAAATTCCATCTGATTTACACAAGAAAGCTAACCCAAAAGAAATAAATGCAACAAAAAAACAACCTATAGAGGCAAGATCTGTTAAATGTGAGCTATCCATTTGCTGCACAGCCAACCAGATGTGTCAGAAACAGCAAGTGGCTGAGCCAAGGAAAACCAGTGTGAAAGAAAAGGAAATTATGATGGATGTAATATGAATAGAGGCTCATTTGGGCAAATTATCTAAATCTAGGTTATGATGGTGCCTCCAACTGGAGTGACAGTTTTGTTACAATAGCAAAAAATAAAAGTATGTATTATTTCTATACGCTGCTGCACTCATCATTTGATCTTGAGTTTAGGTAGATGCCCGTAGGACTGCAGCCTAAGCGAAGTTCGTTGTTTTTTCCTTGTCTTGTGGAGTCACTTTATCCTTTCTTTCCTGTGTCTATGGTTCAATACTGCTCAGAGGAGCACAGAGTGAAAAACAGCTCAATATGCCAACTGCAGAACTTCAAACAATTGTTGATAGACACTGGGTTTTGCAAGTAAAGCATAAGGCTATTTACTGCCTTAAGGTCACTGTAGACTTCATTTTTCTTTGTCTAAATACATGTGCTTCCCCCTCACAACACATGCAAGTCTCTGGATGCCACTGGCTTCTTTTCTCTCTCTCTCGCTTTTTTTTTTTTTGCATGTGAAAACGTACATTTTTGTTTTTTTTAAAATCCGCTCTGGGCTGTCACTGTTTGGATGGCAAAGATGCTTGATGTGCCTGTCAGTAGGAGAAAATATGGTTTGTGCAAAGCTATCATCTCTAGGAAAAGGGGCCCAGGTGACTTCAGGACTAATTCTGTACTGAGAGCTGTAGGACATAGAAGTACTTAGGTCATTGTAGTAAGCTTAATCCCGAAGACTGTTAAACAATGGAGATATACGGGCATTATAAGGGAAAGAGTTCCTCTGTTTTATGGTTATAATGGAATGAACTAAATTTGTGCTCACCCTGCAGAATTAATGTAGTTGAAATTGCAAATGCACAGGTAACGTAACTTAGAGCTGCTTGATCGGCACAAATTCTTGGCTGCATGCAGCTCTATTTGATATCCAAGATGAAGCACCCAGATTCCACAGTGAGTTAGAGAGAGAGAGATCCTGAACAAAATCCAAGGGCAGTGGTAATTTCAGGTTTTGCTGCATCATCTGTTGAGATAAAGCCACTGCTATACCTCTCCTGTACTTAGTTTGGCTACATCAACCTGACTGGTACGACATTTTATTTGAAAATATAGGAGCATACAAATGGCCATATTAGGTCAAACCGATTTATCCCAGTATCCTGTCTTCTGACAGTGGCCAATGCCAGGTGTTTCAGAAGGAATGAACAGAAGAGGGTAATTTTGAGTGATCCCCTTATATCCAGTCCCAGCTTTTGGCACTTGCATTGTGATGTACACCTGGAGCATGGTGTGGTGTAAAGGGTTTATGGAATGTTTTTCCTTGACCAGACAGGCCCATTTCTAGCAGAAAGAGAAACTGAAGCAAACCACAGCATCTAGAGTAAATTCTCTCTCTTTTTGTGCAGTATCGTCCAGCCCATGCAATTAAAATAGCAATTAAAGGTAATCTGTTTGAAAATGAGTAGCAGCAGAATATGCAGTAAGTCAAAGCTTTCAAGGACACAGGAATAATAAAAAGGATAAACTAACACCAAGAACCCCAGTGTCCTCCATTTGAACACGCCAACAAAGGAAAATACATATTATTAATTATTATTATGTATAATAATAATGTAGTTAATACTCATGAAGAGATTTCCATCCATAGCTCTTACAGTCCTTTATGTTGATATGTACATATAATTATCCCTATTTTACAGGTGAGGAAGCGGAAGCACAGAGAGATTACATACATTGTCTCAGAGAAAGTAAATGGCAAAATCAGGAAAAATTCCAGGCCTTAATTCACACGGTATATTTGGCATGCTGTTTACTGTAACTTTAATTGGAGAAAAGTCCCCTGACTGCTATGGAGGCAGTGGCCATTTTGTTCTTAGATGCAGCCACCTATAAAAGAGACAAGCACACCATGCTCTCGGGGAGACTTTTTTTCTTGCTGTGTTGCTCTCTTAATACAAAAGAAATATCATCTGGATGAAAGAATGAAAATGGCTGATCTTTGTGCGTGGAATAACATAGTCATCGCCCACCACTGTAGCTCGCCTATTAGACCATACTTCACCCGTACATCTAGGAATCAAATGAAGGTCAACATTGTAAGGTGAGTTATCACTACCTTAGCCTGGACCTGCTGCCAAAACATAGACTCTGAAAAATTAGACTCACAAAAGAGGAAATTAAACAGATGTTGAAAAAATTGTTGCAGAAGTTGGAAGGAATTATCTTGAAATTGATTCACATCAATTTGCACCTTTAATTTCCCACTATCTAGAGCCCTGACTCACTAAGATAGGTGTGTTGGGAATATCTGCAGTTAACAAAAAATAGAAAAGGTAAGTAAACCTGAGTAACAGTTTGACAGGCTTGATTCTCCTTTGCCCTACATTGTGTGCAATTGTTTACATTAGTGCAAAGTATATGTACAGTGCTTCCCTTCTGATCTGGAAGCACTTCAAGTCCCCTAAATAATGGCACAAAGCGCAGGACGTTGGAGAATCAAAGCCATAGGATGCAGATTTCCTCCCATGCCTACAGAACTCACATTTAGGAATTAGGCATAAGCAAAACTGCACTAATTAACTTAAAGTATGATATTAAAGCAGTTGAGTTAAACCTGTGCCGTTCAAATGCTGGTTTAAAGCAGGCTTAGTTTGTTTTAGCTGAAGTCAGCTTGGAGAAAGTTTAAGCTAAATCAAAATACACAACTCTTAAAATGAAATTAGTGTCTACACAGGAGTTTGTAGCAGTTTAACTAAACAGGTTTAATTAAACCATTCGTGTATGTGTGCAGACAAGGCCCTAAGAAGTGGATAGGGGGCTGGGCCAAGACCTTAATAACATGGACTTTGCCAATACCCATCCAAAAAGGAGGAGCCTTCACTGGAAAGGCAACTGTGAAGTGTTAACATTTTAAAAGACTAGGTGGGGAGAGCAGGCAATAACAAGGAGCCAAAGGGCTTTCGTTCAAAATCCCATATCCATTCAAGAGAGGGACCATGACAATGAGATAGTCTTTTCTGTCGACACTATGTTATTCCCTCTATTTCATTTCCCACAAGACTGTCTCCTCTCAGTGGCATTTTAGCATCCATTCTGATTTATTGAGGATTATTTTAGTGCATGGCTTCCCTTGTTTTTTATTTCAGATTGTATCGTTGTTTTCTGTTGTATGCATTTTATATTCCATCTAAACCATTTGCTGTCATCTTCTCCCCTGCACCTTACCTTATTCACTCAGGACCTGCTTAGGTTTCAGCTAATAGGGAAGTTTGGGATTGAACTCTTCACTTTTCTTTTATGTTTTTATGCTAACCTTAATCCCTGAGCTGTGCATGTCAGAGGCTGACACACAAGTGGTCGAGACAAATGCAGTGGCTCCACAAACAACGTTGCTGCTGAAAATCACAATAATTTAATCGCAAGGTTGCCAAGACATGAGAAATACCAGCCATATTGGCATATGTGGTGAGAGGAGAATGTCAGCACTGACCACAAATGAGAAAGCATAGGCTAGGAACTCTAGATGGTGGGATAGTAGAAATCAGGATTCCCTATATTTTATTCCAGGCTCTCCTACTGACTCACTGGGTGACCTTCTACAAGTCTTTTACCCTCTCTGTGTTTCAGTTCACTCTTCTGTAAAATGCAGATAAGGATACCCAGATTTACAAAGTGCTTTTAGATCCTCAGATGAAAACTACTATGTAAATGCCAGATATTATTATTAATTTACCAGGAGCCCAAGGGATGCCAGCTGATTTGAATATAAATTTACCTAAGTTTTGTGTTGCCAAAATTAAAGCACACAATTCATATTTGTTTGTATTGAGAACAGAAAGAATGACAGATGAATAAGAACCCGCTTGTTAGTTGTCAGAAGCAGTATGGTACAGCAGGTGAACTGCAAAGCAGCCAAGTTTTGTTCTATTAAAAAAGCAAAGTGCTGTGGAACAGTATCTAAAAATATTATTTTGTTTCCTCCTGACATAGGAGGTAAAATTACATTTTAGGACCCTGTGTTAATTTTAAATAGCTTTAAAAAAAAAAAAACAGACAGCAATACATACATCAATGGTAACAAACTGCATGTTCTTCTTCTGATGGGAAGCCAAAACTATTTGCTCATGACACCTGTTGTGGGTAATCTGACACATCCCTATTATTTTGGGCTAACAGACAGTATCCGTCCTCAGCCTGCTACTGCAGGATCATGTCCATAAACTGACGACCAGTATGCTTCAGGGTTCAGTATGGCCCATAGTTTTAAATGAAAAGTTAGTACATTTCTTTCAAGGCCTTGTAACAGCCCACCCTTCTGCAAACAGGTTTACTCCCACAATAGGTCAATTCAGTCCATAGTCTAGGAGTGCTCTCACAGAGCAGCATACACAAGCAATGCTTTCTACCATCTCACCTCCTTCCACTCCAAGTGCAAGGCACACTTCTACAACCTTCCTTCTTTAATGTGAACACAATGCAATATATATATACTGGGAAAACCCCTATCCACACAAAACACTATAGCACATGCCATTTCCTCCTGGGGAAAAGAAGAGAAAAAGAATGAATCAAACAGATGTTTGTTAGATCAGTTAATGCACTAATGGAAGGTGTGTGGACACTGGTGATGAGGGCAGTATAACAATCTGTGTAGAATGGAACAGAATAGAAATAGTTTCCAACATTTGATGATCAATGTTCTGTTTTTATTTTCCAAGTTCCATGCACGGATGGGCACAACAATAAAATAGGTTGGGATATAAAACCCTTTAACTTGCTTTGTCTTGTGCTACGGGTTGGGATTTTTGGCTTAGATGTGTATTTAAAATAAGAGAAAGATTGTAATACACTCACTCTTGATCTTGGCATGCTGTATATTTGCTTCCATGTAGGTGACTTGCCAAAAACAAAACAAAAATGCGAAAAGTGCTTTTCAATACTTACTGTTCCAGGGCTGAATTGAAAGCTGATGAGAAGCAGGATCTGAGCCACCAGGATGGCGAAGGACAGGTTGGCATGGATGTGGTAACGCTGATTGCGCATGGTGCTGACAGAGCTGGGTGAAGGAGGAAAGCGTCATGAGCAGTGCAATATTCCAAGAAGCAGTAATAAATCTATGATTTATCTGCCAGGGGTTATTTTTTATTATGTGGTTTTAGTTTTCTTCCCTCAGGATTAAGCTTTGTTAAAGCAGGTTCCCCAATATGTTGACACAACACTGAACAAACAGAAAGGATTGATTTGCACATTAAATAGCTTTACTGGTAAGGGGTGGATGAGTATTAATAAACGGTCCAATCCCGCAAGGTGCTGAGCTTCCAAGGATGTGAGTGGGCATAGAGGCAGATCAACATCTTGCAGAAGACTCCCTGCATCTTGTACAACCCAGCTCACATGGCACCACCGCCTTTTAACTTGTATTCAACACAAGCATTTTATGCCTATTTTGCTTGGATAAAATTGTCAGCTTGTGAGGGCAGCGACTGTATCTTTCTGTGTATCTGTGCAATGCCTACTTCAATGGGGCCCTGACCCTCACTATTCCACCTGGGCATTGCCACAATACTAATAGTCTGAACCTCTCTCTCTCAGCTCTAGAAAAGCAGGCTGAAAATTCTAAGAGGACAGACTTTCATAAGAGTTTTCTGGCACTTTTGCCTTGTTTCCCAGCCAAGTCAAAATCCCCCACTTGTCTGAACATTTTAGATCCTCAACATAATTTGATTCTAAAAAGAGAAAATGATTTAGGGACAGCAGATTTTCTTATTTAATCCACATTGCCTGCCAGTCCCTATCTGTTTTAGCCATTTCAGTAATTTGGCTGGATGTTTAGCATCATGTAGTACTGTCTGTACACACAGACAGTCATTTCCATCTTTCCTATGCATCTTGCTGCATTGCACCTGCTCACAATGATGCACACCACCAGATGACCCAATGACACAGACTAGGTGGAAAAAATTAGCTTTTTGTCATGTTGGCTTCTTTGTCATCATTTTAGCCAACACCCAATTAGGGTATTTATTGAAGAGAGACAGAGGTCTGTCTATGTCCTACAAGTAATTCACATAGACAAGTAGTGTTGTACAAAATCAGTGTCTCTCTAGTAATGAGCTTCATGTAGACATAAACTGAAGCATCACCTATCCAAAACGCAAGCAAGACAGCACTCTTAGAAACTGATGGTCTGTTGCCAGTGTGTACAGAAACTGAAAGCTCAACAGATTCCACTCTACTTACCTCATAGCCATTTAACACTAGTTTGCAACATTTCCCTTCAGTTGTCTAATGAGGACCCGTCCTCCAGTAAAAACTAATCAAATCATTTTCATTGGCATGGTATGGTTTCAAAGAAATACTATATATAAATGGTCTACTCAGCCTTGTGACTATAAGCTGTATTCAAGCTTTTCTTTTAAGTCTTCTCATGTCTCCCATTTCCCTATGGGTTCCACAGCCCAGGTGTCCTTCTGGGAGCTGTATAAGGTAACATAGCTCCTTTCCTTCCCAGACATTCTCCCATACACTGATCTGCTCTCACAGTCAGGTCTCATCTACACTTACCTTCAAATTCGGCGGCAGTTGACGGGAGTTACACAAGCTACACGGAGTAGCTTGCATAACTCCCATTGACTTTGTAACTGCTTTTCTATGCGACATCTCCACTGCGCTGCACCACTCGAGGGGGTGGTTTTAATGCCTTGACTTCCGGATTGATTGAGCGCATCTTCACTGACCGCTCAATCAATCCAGATAGATAGATCTGACAGTGGTGAATTCGCTGCCGTCAGTTAAGACATACCCTCAGAAACAGCTAGGGATTCATGGAGTAAATCAATCCCACTAGCAAATGCACTGATGGCCCAAGAATGCACTTGCAGGTTTCAGAACCCATTTGGAAACTGGTGCTTTCTATGTGTTATATTATCATAGTGCCTTGGAGCCCTAGCCATGATCGGTGAGTCTATGCATGACCCACTAAGACCTTGAAACTTAGGAGTATCACAGTGTTGGAACAAACTAAATAAACATAACTCCTAGTGTATTGTTGGTTGGAGCAGGGCAGTAAACTGCTCATATAATCTAGCTTCTAAACCTGGTCCTCTGAACAGGATGGACAGAAGTCACACTAGGGTGGTCAAATCATCCCTTGAATGATTAGAAGACCATTAGTTAGGTGGCTAAGGCCCTGGACTGGACTCGAGACCAGGATTCTATTCCCAGCTCTGCCACTAACTTGCTGTGTGACCTTGGACAAGTCACTTCCTCTCTCTGTGCCTCCGTTTCCCCTCTCGCCCTTTGCCTTATCTATGTAGATTATAAACTCTTTGGGGCAGGAACTCTCTCTTGCTGTGTATTTGTTCAGCACCTAGCACAGTGGGGCCCTAGCTTCAGTCAATACTGCTGTAATAAATGATAAATGTCTATTTCATGCTCATAAATGTCTCAAGTGCTCAATGGAAAGTCATCCCAGTGCAGAGAGACCATTAAAGGGCTTTCACAATAATAAGAGGAGGCAGCAGTTGTGGCAGAGGACTTTAACACAAACACTGGAGTTAATTTCACTTGGTTTGTAGGATTTATTTGTCCTGCTAAGGCACTGTTTGAAAAGTAGGCCAGCAGAGGTAGAGTAAGTGTGTGAAAACAAATGTAGGATTGTGTGATCTAATTATTTCAGTTCTGTGTGAAAAATATAAGCCAAATTCATATAAATTAGAGATAGGGAAGATTTATTGGGTCATTGTCCACATCCATCTGCCAATGAAGGATTATGGTCTGTTGAGTATTTTCTATTTCAATGTCCATTCTATCTTTTAGGCAATAGAACTTGAGATCGGGGCTAGCTATAGACTCTTCAAATGATTAAGAAGCAATTTGGGGATGCTGTGAGAGTTTTTGATAAATAAATGACATTTTAATCCTCTCTCATTTGTAACCATTAGTTTTTGTGCTAATGTGGTTGTACATGGTATCTTTCATAGCCAAATCATCTTACAGCTCTTCACAGTTAACCATTCTGGGCCTGATTTTCATCTCATTTACACTGATGTAAACCTAGTAGTAATTTCAGTGAAGTCAAAGAAGTTACACCAGAGTGAGTGCAATGATCATTTTCATATTTATATAATGCTGCATTGTGCTAGTATCTACAGGTGGGTGCTTTGGCTTGTCTATTAATATGGAAATGCAGCATTAATTGCTAGCTCCCCAAATTATAAATTATGAATCCAGTCCTGAGAGCCTCATTCTCTGGGAATCCAGCCCTGAGAGTCACAATTCTCACTGTGGTAAACAAATTAGCTGGCTTTATATGGGTCCTTTCTGAGCACATTCTATTCTCATTTGCATGACCTTGGTTTTGGCCTCTATACTGCAGTGTGCTACCCATTGTATTTTGTTCACTGTCTAAGTTAAGGGTCAAGTAACTACTCAGAAATTGCCTTGTCTGGTCTCTTGCATAATTTTTCAGGCTCAGTGTAAGAAGATTTACTCGGCCTTAATTTTACATACAATTCAGTGGCAGCCACTTAAAATATGAAAGAAAAATGCAGTGCAGGAAAATCCAACAAGGACAAGAATGACTAACCATTTTCCTACATCTAGTTGACAAAGCTCTCTCAAAAAATAGTGGATGAAATGCACCCCTGGACAAAGGACCACACAATTGGTCTTACAGCAATTGCTGTCTTACAGTAGCCCCCAAAGAGGTCACTGGCAAGTCCTATTAGCTCCCTAAAGAGAAGCAAATACTAGCAATTACATTGTTACCCCCATAAAGTTGCCTTTAAAGACTGGGGAAGCGTCACCACAGAAATAAGACAGCAGCAAGCAATGTATTCTCAGCAGATTAAAAGCAAAAACATTGTAATAAAAAAATTAAAACCTCTTCCCAGCCTGGTTTGACATTCATCCCAATGCAGAGTAGCCAGCAGAAGTCCTATGCAGCACTTAAGCCCACTTAAACCTCTGAGGGTGAAATCCTGGCTCCACTGACCCATGACCTCAAAAGGCACAGTGTTTCACCTTCAGCTTTTAAGTGGTGCTGGTGGGGAGGCTTTGTTGAGCATTCTCCTCTCTCTGGGCCTTCGGCGTCCACTCTAATAACTTCTTCCCCAACGTGTGCAGCACAAGATGGGAGACCAGAAGAGAACCTGCAGCCTGTCATGCCTCTATATACAGCCTTGCTTCAGATGAACATAAAGACAAATGTGAAGTCCCACTCCCACAGTCCTTGCTCACACTAAACTCCCACTGGCCTCAGGATCAGCCCTGGTATCAGCCTTAAACCCTCTTTTCAACCAGCACAAAACAGGGATATATCTCACAAGAATAGAACTTGCTATTTAAAGACCTTCCCAGTCTGGGAAATTAAAGTAATTGAGGAATAACCAACCAACCGTTAAAAATATATGTGCAGAATCTAATTAAAGGGCGTAAGGGAATTAATAACCTTTGAACACCTGAAAACATCCAGTTCAATAATTTGAAATGAAAATTTTTGCATTAAACTGTCAAACTTTCAAGGTGATATTTGCTCAGCAGGTATAAAGTAAAATTACTCACGATAGTATAGCAAATGTAACCAGAGTGATAGTCAAACAGAAGATGGACAGGGAGCAGCCGATATAACTGATGGATGACAGCACCATCTGGTGTTGAGTCGTCAGCTGTGCACAAAGGGAAAACAAAAATGTAATCTATTAATTGATTTAGGACATAGTTTCTCAACCTGTGGTATGGTACGCGAGACACAGGTGGGGGGACACGGCAAAAAACCCAGTGAAGGGAGGCAAGTGCCAGCCGCCAACATTTTGGGATGCCAGGTGGCAGCCACCGACTTCTGGGGAAGCCAGGTGGCAGCCACCTGGTCCCAGCTGGGAGGCAAGTGGCAGCTACTGGCTTCTGGGAGAGGCCGGCAATAGCAGCCACGGGCTTCCTGCCCAGTCTCACCTCCTACCTGAGAGGTAAACAGCAGCTACCCCAGTCCGGGGAAGTTGGGCAGCAACCACTGGCTTTTTCTGAAGCCAGGCAGCAGCTGCCCACATCTTGCCTGGTCCCAGCTCCCAGGTGGGAGGCTGGCGGCAACCTCCTGCGCCCTGCAAGCTGGATTCGCAGCTGGGTGGCTGCCACCCGCGCCCTGGCTCTGAGCTGAGAGAGAGCCTCCCGCAACCTGGCTTGAAGAGGACAGCAGCTGACTGCCACTTGCCCACATCTCTGGGTCCCAGCCTGCATAGAAGCCTCCTCTGCCCCACCTCAGAGCAGGTGGCAGTCGCCCACTTCCCAGGTTGGCAGCCAGGCGGCAGCCATCTAAACTTTGCCCAGGTGGCAGCTCTCCTCCCCAGCTCAAAGCCCAATGCCCAGAAAGCAGGCGGAGAGTCCAGCGGCTTGCCCAGTCCTGGAGCCTGGCTCCCCCCACAGGCTTACTTGTCAATTTCACTGCTCTAGTTGACAACTGACAGCCCCAGATTTTACCAGTATAAAAATGTTAAGAGGGGCCCCCCAGTGTGATTTGCTCCAGGCCTGCACCCCCTAGGGACAGCCATGGGGAGCGCTGCTGTCCACTCTGGGCCGCTAATGCCTACTCAGACCTCACAAGTTCCCGCCTGTGCGAGAAGAGCGCCACGTGACCCCACCATCAGGCCATAGTGATTGGCTGGTGTTGATCTTTGCTCCTATATGGAGGAAGGGGAGGAGGAAGAAGGGGAGAAACAGCAGGGGGTTTTGTGATCTGCCACAGCCATACAGCACTACAGAACTCAGAATTCTCCTGCTTAATGAGAAATACAGTTGTCCAGCAGTAAAGGGAAAAAAGATTGTATTTTTCAGAGTGGAAAATTGAGTGTCAGGGTTCTTATTAAAATTTTCAGAAGTTAGGGGGTACTTGCAACTTAACAGGTTGAGAAATGCTGATTTAGAATACTGGAGAGCCATATATCCTGGTGAAGGTCTGCCATACTCTATGTGCTAATTCAGGTAATGTGGCTTTTTCTTCCTTACACTGCAGCTCTACCCCAGTGCACATATCCCTATATCAGCAATTTCTAGCAAGGGAAATTATTGAACTATCTGAACCTAAAGTCAAACACCCAGGGCTCTCAGATTTGTGTCCTTTTGGTTCCTCCCTAGTATTTCATAAGAGTATTTCCTCAAAAGAGGTTAGGTTCAATCTACATTGCTGTGATAATGTCAACCCTGAGATCAGATAACAACAGAAAGCAGTTTATTCAGGTTGCAGAAACAAAGGCAAGGGTTGTTTTGCTTTTTTAAAGCTTTTATGACATTTTGGCAATGCTCTCACACTGCAATAACTCATATCATTGTGTAAATGCTGTCAATGCGCCAGAAAAGTGAGATCTGACAAACCAAGGTAGCCAGCAAATCATGGTTTCCAAACAATGCTGCTTTTTTTTAATATATAGTATTTTTAGTGCCTATTAAAGGTGCCAGATTGACACTAGTGAATGAATGAAAGCATGGCCAGCAGCAAGGTGAGCCTCTCACATTGCCTTCAATTCTGACCTGGAGGGATCTTCTGTAGGGGCAAAGAGAGGATTCAGTTTCCATAAGCTCTGAATCCTTGGCCTCTCCAATCAGGGTGATCATTAAGATGGTGCATTTTTTGACATGGATATTCTCCAGTTTCTCAGAGCAGGAACTCTGTTTCTGCCATTGGTCATAAATTATTCAGGAATAGTGTTTTCATTTTCCATGTGAAGTCCTCAGTTTGGGGGGAAAGTGACAAGAAAAGCCACATTTAGTTAAGGGATCATCATCACGCAAGAATTTTCAAATGTTAAAAAAAATTTCCCACCCTAAATCTGTTAAAAAGTCATTAACTCAAAAATTTTCACAAACCAAAAAGCCCTCCCTCTCCCCACTCCCAAAAAAACCCCAAACATAAGCCTAGATCACATCAAACACAATGTTTTGTTTAGATAATTCAAAACATTTCAATTTTGGCCTTTTCACTTTTATTTAAAACTTATATATTAATTAATTTATAATTCTAAACGAAAAGTTATTTCAAATCAAAAAATGGAACTTGTCATTTGAAAATGTAAAAACCAGCTGTTCTGATAATCTTGAAACTTTTTTTGCATAATTTTTTCGACAAAGGAAATTTGTCAATTCATCCTTTGCCATGAAGGGTTTCAGTTTCAATAAATCAGCACTTTCCAACAGAAAGCATTCTGACAAAAAATTCCTCACTAGCTTTAACATTTGTCCATTAAAAGCCCTTTGAAAGGGGGGTATAAAATCCCATATGCTTATGCAGAAGCAACAGTCATTCTAAATAGAGTCAATAATGATGTATTTTGTAAGTATGTATTTTTGTACTGTCATTATCCAACAACTGTACCAATTCATGTGCAGTAATTTTTACAGTGGTATGGATTCCACACTGAAGAAAAGTCTGTGCAACATTAAATGATGCAGCAGCATTAGCAGAAAGCCAAACAACTGTTGCTATGATGCTACGGTCCCTAGGAAATGTGATACGGTATTTTTTTATTTTCTCTTTCAGACAAAGACAAGACACATTTCCTGCCCCTGACTTGGTTAGCAAACAAATACAGAGCCAAAATCTGGTTCTTCACTATCAGACCACAGAAAGGCATGCTCATTAACGCCACTAAAGTATCCCAAATGGGTGCACCTGTGCACTGCCCATGAAATGCTGCACATAGCCATCCCTCTCCGATTACTGCTGCAATATAATTGGTGTGGGAGGTTGGGCAGTGTTTAGGAGATGTTTCTGGATCAGGGATGTGCATGCACAAAATATACAGACCATACCCCACAATGGTTAGGGCATCCATCCATCTCTCTTGTTATAGGTGATCTGCAGCTCTATAGACTTTGGGGGAACCAGGATTTTACAGTGTAAGTGTCAATTGGATAAACAGGACCTCTGGGCTCAGCATTTCCTAGTGGTTAAGAGTTCTACCTTGGGCTCTCCGCATCGCTGGCCAGACCAACTGCCAGAACAGTCCCAACCCGGAGATGATAGCTGCTTACCAACGATTGAAATTTACACTACCCTGGGATTTCATTTGCATTCAGGAACATAGAAGAAGGCTATAACTGAAATGTAACCTCTTATTATCATGTCTGAGGTGAGTATATGAGAGTCAGAGGATCCACCTAGTGGAAGTAAGTAAACAACACTGCCTTTATTTAAAAAACAAAAAACCCTAAGCCTTTGGTTTCTTCATTACTGCCCATGTTAAGAGCATTCAACCAAACATAAACAAGAATTACCCAACAGGCCTTTTCCATCTCTAATTTATGAGTCTCAGAATTATGCACAGTATTGAATTAAGATGACATGTACACTCCCAATCCCACAGGACTTCTCACTCATATTAAAGGCAAGGATTGCTCCATGTATCTAGCATTTCCAGACTTGAACTTGTATTCTACAGAACAAGGAACAAAAAGAAAACTACTGTCCACCACAAACAGTGGATGTGAGGACTACATTAAAACCTAAAATGGTTCACTGAGGGCCCAGCTCTCTGCGGTGTCAAGTACCCTCAACTCACTGAAGCCACAGCGATTTGAAAGTGCTCACCATCTCTAAGTGTCAAGCCCTTCATTAATCCCCAGATCCATCTTGCAATGACCTGCCCATAGCAAAACTCTAATACTTAATCTTCCATTGACATACTCCTTCAGCGCCACGGATATGCTGGAAAAAAATGTGTGCGCTGCTATCCTTCAAACAAACAAACTAAAGCATCAGATCAAAAGACAGACAAGGAGAAGGATACATGCCAACTAGTAACAACACTGATCAATGGGCATGGGTATTACACAAAAAAGCTCTTTTTCACATGAATTCCAGGGAGTGAGATGCAATGTTATAGGAAGGCATGGGATGATTTTATGGCTCAGGGCCTTATTCCAGAAGACTGGACTATCCATGGAAAATGATGTGGGAGAGTGGACAGCCATATTTAAAGCACCAGTTCTTCACTGTCTTCTCACACACCCCGCTGTTATCTCAATGACTTATTCTAACCAGACAGATCTCACTATGAAATACAACATTTTTTTGTTGCTGTTGCTTGTTTTGTTTTTTTAAAAGGGGGCCTGGAACCAGAAACAGTTTGCCGAGGGTGAGGGGAAACCTGTGCATTGTTCCTAATGCACTGATTTCGTTTTTGCCTTATCTGGTCTCTGTGGATTTTTCAGACCTTGATAGCTATCGCTTTTTGCATAACACGAAATTCAAACAGGTAACCTTGCCAAAAAGGACAGATACCTAGTGATACAATTTTGTAGTCCAAGACAAAATGACCATCTGTTCCATTAATGAAGCGACTAGATTATATTGTGCCATAAGGCTTTCTTTTTCATTCCAAAGAAGCTAACTAAAGAAAAGAAGATTAAAGAGCATCAAGGGCAACCCTGAGCAATCTGTGAAGAATTCTGATGAGATCAAGGCTCAGGATTGTGCCAATTCACCAAAGAATTTTTCTTTGCTTCTGACAGATTTTGCTTCATCTGACAGCATGGGTCATTTTCTTACTGTGTAACACTCTGCTGAAAGTTGAATTGCTAAGAGACAAGTTGATATAGACTTGGGTGTTAGTCATCATAAATACTATAAAATACAGATGTTTCGTAACTTTAATTTTGAAAGATGCTCAAAATTCCAAAAACAAAACCTCACTTTCTAGATGATCTTCCATCTTTTTTTTCCCACGTTGATAGGTTTCACCTTAAAAATGCCCATAACGCTATAGACAAAAACACTCGACATTTTCATGGTTGTATCCATCTAAAGTATTATTTTCTGCAGATTTTTTTTCCAAGTTATTTACTCATAAAAAACAGAAGTCAGTGTATGGCTGTAAGAATTTTACCCCTTTAAGTTTCACGGGACTAAATGATCCCAGAGACTTGTGAGGACAAAACCAACCTGGAAATCCTCAGGCACAACATTTACTCTCTTACCTTTATCAAGCTGAAAATGACAATGAAAAAAAAATAATACAACTTTACTCACAAGTCAAAAATATTACCCAATGCAAGTTGTTATAATTAATATTAGAAGTGACAAGTTTAGAAATATGACCTATGGTAAAAGGTTGAAAGAACTGGCATGTTTAGTCTAGAGAAGAGAAGGTTGAAGGGGGTGGGACAAGATATATAAAAGTTTGTTATAAAGTGAATGATGATCAATTGTTCTTCTCTATGTTCACTGGTAGGAAAAGAAGTAATCAGTATAGTTTGCAGCAAAGCAGATTTATTTTGGATATTAGTGGGGGGGAAACCTTTCTAACTAAAAGGATAGTTGAACCTGTTACAGGTTACCTAGAGAGGGTGTGGACTCTCTGCCAATGGAGATTTTTAAGAACAGGATAAACATCCATCAGGGATCGTCTACATATATTTAATCCTTCCTCAGCATAAGGGGGGTGACTAGATGACCTTTGGAGGTCCCTTTCAGCCCAACATTTTTATCATTTTATAATGGGACAGAAAGTACCTTTCACCTCTATGTCACCAGTTCAAATCCAGCTAAAGGTCAACAGTAACTGAAAATTGTTACAAAATTAAATTTACTCATAAAGCCAGTTCCCAAGAGACAAGTGCCAGAACACAGAAACCACCAACAAATAGGACACTAACTGGCAATCATGTTGGGGATTTTAGCAGACTGTCCAAAGACTGAATGGGCTGTGGAAATATAAAGTATCCTTTCTAGTCCCTCCAGGTGAGATCTGGGGCACATTACACTTTGCTTACCCATCCTGAAACTGTTCTGTGCTTAAACAGAAGATTCAGTCACCAGGGCCATCAAACGGGCATTCACTGATTCCCTAGATTGTCCAGGGCTCTCTGCTCACTTCCCCTTACTGGAACCCTTGTTTTGGGCCTTAACCTGCACTCCTATCCATGTTTTCTCATTCTTTGTCCCCTACAGTTAGGTAATTCCCCATGTTTTATTTAGACCTTTCCCTCAGATCTTTATTGGTTTTGTACATGGCGACCAAAAAAGTCCAGCATTTTTCACAAGCACTAAATTAAAACATTTTTAAAAATCTCATAATATAAAATATTTCTGTCTTTAGACACAGTCAAAGTGCCAAATAAAGATCTGAGTTTCCAAACCTTAAAGGCTTGCATCATGCTTTGTCAGCTTTCATCCCAATGATGTCTCTAACTCTATAGACTAACAGCTGACAGTTTTATGAAAGCAATGGCATTTGCTCATTTGTTAAATAATTTTGTCCTTTTTCTTTCCAATGAAAAATAAATGTTCATTTTTTTTTTTAAGACAAGCTCCTCACTTTAAAATTACTCTTTTGTTTGTTTTGTTTTGTTTTTAAAGACCTCAAGAAAAGATCCCTGAGCACAATGCAGTCTGTAGAGAATGTTATTCCAAACTGGGGTTTACATATTACAGTGTTACTTACTGGTATGAAATACAGTCTTTTTTTTCTTTGTGCGATGAGCCAAATTATATAAGAACAGGAAGATTTATGTTGGCTTCGGTGTGGAGGGGTTGCATTTATATAGTGAATACATACAAACTGAGACTGTTTGTTTTCTTGACTGGCTGGTGGAAATGAGGGGCACAGTAATTATATTCTTGCTCTAAATGCTGACATAATAGCTGGTTATATTTTATTGCCCCCTCTGGTCAGCCTTTATAAAAAGCTTCCTTCTTAAAAGAAGCATTAATATCATAAAGTCACTTAAAGTGACATATTTTGGGATCCTATTTGTACAACTGAACTGTGATCTGCTAATAGACAATCTAGCTGCTGCAATCCTAGACTCTACTCTACATAAGGTGCCAACCAAATTTCACGTGAAACAATTTTTCCGCCTTTTGGGTTAAAAGCTAGGAACCTACTGCCCTATTGCAGCTGCACCTTTCACATGCAATCTGAATCAAATTAAGAAATGGATGAATAATTAACTATGGCACTGAGAATATTTCAGACACGTTTATAATGCTGGTCCTGGCTGACGAGGAGAATCTTTCTAACCACTTCCAGAAAGGCTGCTAACAACGAATTTCAGTCCAAAGGGGCCTTTATTTATATAGTAACAAAATACCACCAACAACAATACAAATCACTGGTTTCCTACAGCTTAACAGAGCAGTCTGCTTAGGTACCTTGCACTACAGTTTTCACATTAACATTCTGAGCTTACTTTATACAGACCACTAGAGACCGTAAGTATGTCTCTGACATGCACCATATGAAGTTATGGGGAGAATTTGTTGGGAGGACTAAGCACTTAACCCACTGGCATTGTACAATTCTGCTAAGAAAAGAAAAAGCCAACTACCCAGAGACAACAGAGACTATCTTTTAATGATGCCACAATTTATCAGATACCAAAAGAGTAAAGCAAAGGAGCCACCGCAACATCTGAGAGTCATATGCAGTAGGATCCTCAGCAGCAGCTGTTTCTGGCAGCCCAACTTTTGAATTCACAGTCTCCATTAGCTGGCTGTCTCCTAGTGATCAACATAAATGCTACAGACAGGACTTGTCATGTTTTAAAGGAGCATTCTCTTCACACCAGCCCGGCCACACAGCTGCTTATTAAAAAAGTTTTCACTGTGACATGTCAAATCTTAAAATCTCCAAAGGCTTCTGCAGAGTTCTTAATTCACACTTTTAAGAGACCTTGTAGGCTTTTAAAAGAGTTCTGGACAAGATGTCATCAAACAGTAGGTAATCCGCTCATTAAACTTTTCACACAGCAAGGTTTCAGTTTAAATGAAGCTGTAAGGAAGATCAGGAGGGAGGATGGAGCCAAGTTGCAAAGAAATACTGGTACCAGATTATTATAGTGGATGAAAAACAATGAGGCAGATATTTATAAATCCATCCTTGTAAGTCTGGTTACGTAGCATGCCTTGTTTTGCTTTTCTTTCTTTCTTCCAGGCCTAGGGCTTACCGTGTTCTCGGCCAGTATGGTTTTACTGGTAAATCTAGTATAATATTTATGTAATATTTGTCTTCTGTTAAACTGAAGGAACTACTTTTGCCCACAGACCCAGAAACTATGTATCTGAACTTTGCTCACCTTTCTGCTTCTGGCAGAATAGACTTGATATCGCTTCTCCTTTGCAGTTAAGGTTCAGATCAAGAAAGCCCATGGGAGAGACCCACGAGGGAAAGAAAACTCAGTTGAGGGGCCATTCAGTTGGGGAAAGAAGGATCGTTTCTTTTGCAAAAAACTTTCAGCCTGAGTTTTCAAAGGAGGCTAGTGGAATTAGGTACCCAGATCCCAATGAAATTCAGCAGGAATCTGCATGCTTAACTCACCTCAGCTCCTTTAAAAATCCCAGTCCTAGGCCCTAATTGAGGGGAACCCATCCCTATTCAGGACAGCATTTACTCCAAGTCATCCACACTCCAGGACCTCCTGTTACTTCATGCCTCCACTGGCAGCATGGCTCCATCAGAACTCTGATCCCATGGCATTCTCTTCCCCAAAAGGAGGCAGGCTTCCTAGCGCAGAGATGAGGCAAGGGACACATGGAAAAGTTAATGCAATGGAGTGATGGAAAGTAGCTTTACAGGAGCCCAAAATCTGTCCCCGGATTTCTTAACTGCCAGTCTCCTAATTTAACCATAAGAGTACACTGCCTCCCATGGGGAGAGATGGAAGACAGAAGTGAGGCCAGAACACCATGCATCAAGACTGTAAGCTGTTCGGTGCATGGACTGTCTTTTTATTTTGTATTTGCACAGAGCCTCGCACAAAGGGGTCCAGGTCTATGACTGAGGCTCCTAAAGTGCTACATTACAAATAATCCATAAAATAATAATTAGATACCATAACTGCTAGAATGTAGGGCCATCAGGAGTTGTCAGTGGCCTAACTGCACTTAAGAATAGAAGAAAAAGAAGAAAGTTGTATTCCAGCCTTCGCCAGGCTCTGCCAGCCCCTAAAAAGATCACAGAAGGCAGAATTGGTGGTGTTTGCCTGTGAACTCTCACTGCTTACATCTTCTGTGGGAACAGAAAGCAATAAAAATGTAGCAATACCAACATGAAGAGGAGCAACATTATTTTTCCCAGCTTGTGTCATGGGATAACAGTAAGCTCAATTCTTCTGCCAGAGCAGCAGGTTCCTATACCACAAGCAGATGTGGTCATTGCTAGGTACATCTCCAGAGAGGAGCATGCATCTTTGCCAGTTAATGATGTAGTTTGCCAGAAGATATACAAAACCCTGGCTCCTCAAGCTTCTAGGGCAAGTGACCCACTAGCTGAGCAAAACCAACAGCTGTGCTAGTTCAAAGGAGCAATGACCGTTTGTATCTTCACCGTAATTCCACAGCATCTGCCCTAATACAGCAACAAACTGTTTCAAGACATGAGTGTCTCTCCGTAGTGGTACGTTCCTGCTTTGTAATGTGTGCCTATGCTGGGGAGTGCACACTCAGCCGCACATAGAGAACGACACATACGCATGCTTGCACTCTGCTCTTTACACCACTGTTATTTAAAGGTCAGATTCTGTCCCACGGTCTCTGCCAGGGACAGCACAGAAGATACAGATTTGGGGATTGGAAAACGGGTACCTTTCGGTCACCTTTGAGTCCTCTGAATTCTCACCTGCTCCAGGGACCAAATCACCACTTGACAATCTTCAGAAGCCCCAGAAGGTGCTCTAATTTATGGCAGCCTGCCCATAAATTGCACTGCAGCCCCCAATTCCTGTGGCACTCAGCACTATGGTTCTGACCCAAGCATACCCCATACACCAGGGCTTATGGGGGAGAGCAGCAGAAAGCAGAAGAGTCACTTCAGCTCTCCCTATACTAGCTTGCAGGAGAAATTTTCCCCTGATCCCTTATTGCTTATTCACTGTCTCTATTCACCATCAACTCAGATAAGACCCAGAGGCAGGGCAGAATTAGCCCTGAGTGTCTTATGATGAGATTCAGTACACAGTAGTTGGGAATCAAAGTGTATTATTACAAACTTTATGGGGAGAAGACCTTAGTCAGTAAAATGAATAATTGTCCAAGTGACACCACACATTGATTTGGACCATTCATCCCTGTTATGTAGGACACCTATGTTATTTTGCTCAGTAAGTAGATTAAAGTGGCATTTTTAGTCAGTATTCCTAACTCAGAGGAGTTTACTTAAACTACATTATAGTTCTTTAGATTTTTCCTGCCCTTCCAAAAATTAAAAACAAAAATCAGTAAGATTTCTCCTCCTTCTACCATTTGAAATTCAGAACTCACCAAGCAGTTACTCTGTCATCTGCATGACAACAAATATATTCTAACGAGAAATAACCTTAGTTCACCCCCCGTGCATTATTCTTGTTTTATTTCTATGTAACTCCATGGAAAGCAGAGAATACAAAATAATGGATCATGAGATATTTATAGAGCATGGGCAAGCAGCCTCCATTGAAATTAATGGAGTTACACTGCCACAGAACTGCAACAGTATGGTAGAGGAATTACGCCTGTGATTTTAAAAAACAATAAAATTAAAATCCACATTCAATTGGTAGGGGGATAAAAGTTGGAACTTAATAAACATGATATATAGAAATCCCAGCTAAAATGAAATAGCGCAGAAGACACATCTAAGAGTCAATGCCATTTTCAGAAAATGTCGTCTTCTCCTCCAACGGTCATTTTAATGGCAAATCTCCAATGATAATATTTAAAGAGTGGAAAAAATCTGTTTACAGAGGAATCCTGGAATGATTGCAAAGGAGATGGCTGATTTGTCTTTGTTCACTAGATGGGTAAGGCTTGTCCAAAACATCTGAAAAGATCTGTTTGGAAGCTGTCAGTGGTCATAAAAAGGGACAAAAATATGTTAATGCTTGCCTAACTTTCAAATATGCAATGCAAAGGAAAAATGACCGTGTTAGAACATCTTCACATTCCTAACAATGACAAGCTCGCTGAAAAGTAATTGTATTAATTGCAGCACTTCAGGGAGCAGAGAGAAAGCCATGATGGTTCCATTTTATTGTCCCTTTACAGCATAATCTGAACCTCACTTTGCTGCAAAGTTTGAGAAGGAAGGCTATTGTTGTAGGCTGTAATTTTTAAGGTTTGTGTGTGGTATTTGATTAGTAACAACTGCAATATCTGTTTTAAAGAAATAATGTTCCAAGCCCATATGTTTACACATGCACACACGCAAACGCTTCGTTTAAAGATGACTTTGTTTTTCTTCAGCAACCCCACAGTCTAAAATTGGTGTCACCTATACTGAGCTATAATACAAAAAAAAATCTGCTTGCCTTCAAAAAGAGAATGTTATGACTCTGATTTTGCAACTGGGTCCCTACAGCCATGCCTTTGTGCCCCTTTCCACCTGCTGGTTCTGGAGCTTAATTTCTTTCCCCTTCATACATGCTTTTGTGGTTCTTGACAGACAGGCTGAGCTATACTGACTGATTCCCCCCTTCTGAATTATGGAAGAAGCACCACAGACTGTCAGGTTGAAAAACAAAGTCATTTGTTAGTTATGGGCACGCAAAAAGATTCTTTAATAATCTGAACACTATTTCTGCTGGGGATTTTAACATTATTACTTTAAGTACTAAGCAATTTCTCACAGCTACAGGTTACCAAAATAGGATCTATGGAAGTAGATGAAGCTAAATTCATCCCTGGTTTACCACTGACTTCAGTGGAGTTGATAAACTGGATTATCCCTGCTTTATGTCTGAATAACAAAAGGATTTAGCTCTGTCTTGTTTAACTTTCCTTGATATTTACTTCTGTGACAAATGCCTTCTTCCAGGGATATTGCACAGAATTCTACAAGGAAGCTTTCTAATATTTTATAATCTGTATCATCAACAATCATTAAAAATTAAAGGCTAAAATGCAATTAATTTTAGCATACTGTACACGTGTGGAATTATGGTTATTTGTAAACAATGACAACCCCCGCGCCCCCACACTAACCCTCGTTGTGCTGTTGATAATCCACCATGCTTTATTCTGAACCTAAATCAAGGTGATAATGTCACATTAAGTTAATTTAAACTTGATTTCAATAGGAGTGTTCACATGCTTAAAGTTAAATGTGTGCTTTAAGTGCTTTACTAGATTGGGGTCTAAAACATGAATCAATGAACTGTGCAAAAAAGTAACCTACAGTCAGAAAGCAGAATGCTGGGTTTGCACTATGCATGGAGTGGGCAGAAAGCAGAGGCTAAGTAGGATGGCTCTGCAGGGCTCCACATCTCCTCACACCTCCTTGTATTTGCAAGCTCCATACAGAGTTGCAAGAGCTCCTCCTCAATGTTCTCCTATCATTGGCCAAGATGGCCGTTCATCATACCAGGAGGAGGAAGCCTAATGGGGGGGCAGGAAGCACTCTGTGGTTTGGAGGCCTACTTCCGATCCCTTGTCAGTTCATGCATCCAGGCAGAACTCCTCTGGGTGGTGTCCACTGGCTCCTCGGACTCCTTTGAGAAGCCATGGTGCTCTCCAGAGTTCTCTGCTTGGAGTCACCCATTGGATCCTTCATGTTGGCCCTGTGACCTTCACACCTGTCCCTGTTTTCTCATTGTTTGTCCCCCATAGCAATTTGCTGACTAGGCTCAGTGGCTTCTCCCTATCAGTTGAGAGAGGAGTCTTTCAGTCTGGGGCAGGCCTGGACCCAACTATGCCAGTACCAGCAATAGGTACATTGGACCACAGTCTTATACAGGAGGAACACGACACTATTTTTGCCCCATTACAGGTGCAGCTTCATAAAGATATAAAATCCCTGTTCTTCTCTTTCTGACAAGCTGAAGATGTTAAAAAAGACAAAAAGAGAATAAAGCAGTTCATCTGCAGCCATGGTTTTTATAGGCACCATGCAGGAAACCGCATGAAAAGAGCAGCATTAGTCCACATGTGAACTTCACAGGAGTCGTTTTAACTCCCACGCGGATGGATGAATCTGTCTACTCACTTTTTGGAGTCACTTTGTCATGTGGCGCCATTTCCTTTTGACCACCAGCTGGTATTCCCTGAGCACAAAGCCCTTGTGTCTTCACAGTCATCTATCACCCCCTTTGGAGTTCTAGCAATGCCAGTGAGAATGTGGAAGGAGAGGTACCGTTCTGGAGAAGATGCAGGTGGATGCTCTGGGACTCAAGTACGGTTATGTAACACTTGCACCAATCTCCTAGCCATATAGGCTATTTTGCTGCCAAAACTAGCAATCCTCCTCTAAAATGGCATTTGAGCACGGATATCCCCAGGTGTCCACCATCCTATTGCTAAAATGACATTGATGTGACAGCTGGTACAAACAGTCTGGCATGATGCAAATTTGTTGGATCACTGTAAAAATAAAAATGGCCAGACAGCTAGTATGTTCCTTGGCACTGGGGATAGGGCACCACTGGCTGATAAGGGTAGTGGAGCTGCCTGAAATAAAATAATTGTGCCTGAACTTTCTTTGGACTCTCTTTGGACTGTGGCATGCTCGTTATTTTTTATTTCTGCTGTCTACAAAGCACTTTATGACACACATGCTCTCACTCAGCAGGAATTTCTTTCAGCATCAGATTTATCAGGCTGCAGTTTAACTCCTCCTTTCCACCATGTATATCTATATTCTCTGCTTTCCCCTCTGTGCTTAAAGCTGTCCTATTATTTTGGGTTGGATGTGCCTTAACTGGCAAGGACTGTTGTCTCCCAGTGGCGAAGCCGAGCAGGGAGATATACCACAGCTTGCCTTTGTACGGAGTTTCAACAGGAGTGCTGCCACCAGAGGCTACTGAGATGTGCTGAAAAAATGCCTCCCAATGCCAATACGGTTGTCTCAACACACCACCGCTACCCATCTTTCAGCCTGTGCTAGCTCTCTCCGAATGGTAGGGAAGATTGCTACCATAATACATTGCTGCAACCACACCCCAGAGAGGAAAGAGGGGTTTGCCTCTGTGGGTATCTTGTGCTCTGGTTTATGCCTGCAAAAGCAAACATAACCCAAGGTAACCCTTGCCTTTAATTCTCTCCAGCTAGGTGGAAGATTTCTTTGGCTACCATCACCACATTAATGCACTGCTTTCTCCCTGAATGCCAGGGCAACAGGCATTATGGTCCTGACCTGATCCAAAGCCTACTGAAGTCAATGGAAAAGACTCCCACTGGCTTCAATTAGCATTGGATCAGGCCCCAAGCTTGTAACAGAGTATAGTCTGATAGACTAAGCAGGGAGTTACAAAGCCAGGAATTCCTGACATCTTAGCTGTGTTACTGACTTGCTGTGTGGCTTTGGACAAATTGCTCAGCTTCATTCTGTCTGAGTTTCCCCATCCACAAAAGAGGGTTGATAATATTTACTGAACTCCCAGGGATGTCATCAAGATTAATTAGTTAATATGCATCCAGCATATTCATAAAGCCCAGTCTAGGCACAACCTAGACAATATGGCATGTATGGATTAATTTATAACAGCCTTATTTTTAATAACATGATTACAGAGGTAAACAGATGTTTTTCTAGATCAAGTTCCAAATTCTAGCCATGTTCTGACTTTAATTACATCCAAGTAACTCCACTAAGGTAATGAAGGGGGAAAATCTGGCGTTTAAATTTGGCTTATCTTTCTAGGGGTTTTTTTTTTTTTTTTTAATTAATGCCCCTCATTACAGAATGCTAGCAAGTGTTATTACTTCTCAACCTTAAACCAATATGATAAATTTATTTCAGTTCACAAACCCCAAATGTCAGCCAAGCATGATATGGACATAACAGCAAAGTGATAAAGACACTAATAATTTCAGCTTTGCCTGATGCCAATTCATCACTAAACTAACAGATCAGTGCCAGCCGAACACATGAATGCCACGTGGATGCACATTTTTCCAGCATTGTTATTTCTTTCCTGAAATAAAACTGTTACAACTGTTAATTCCTGGCATTCACTGAGGGCAGGTAAAACATATAAATGGGTGTTGAGCTGATCCGCAGTCTTATTAATATTCCTTCTAAGCACTCAGAGCTCTGGCAAGACTTTGCTTTGTGCGTCTTAGCTGTCACTCAGACTAGTTTCAGAACTGCTATAGCACTCAGGCACACTTGTAGGCCAAGCTCTCAGCTTAGCTAATGGCATTCCAATCCCACATAGGCCATGAAGTGCTGCACAATGCACTGTAATCAGGGTGCTGGTTCATTTCAGCGTGTGTAGCTTAAGCGGACAGATTTTAAAATGTACCTCTTTACCACACTGTGTTTCAGTTTCTTCATCTGCAAATGGGGATATGGATATTTCCCTATGCCTGGGTAGGGAATGGTCTCTTGGGGACCACTGCCAACTGGCGTAAGTTTGAGCAGCTCTCAGGTGGGTCAAACCCACACTGGGGCAGAGGTATAGCCAGAGAATCAAAGATCCATAGCCAATTCCTTGATAAACCCCCCGCAGCTGCAGGGCCCCCACATGGGGGGGAGGGGAAGGGTACACTTTACCAGGGCCCAGAGGCCCGGCCCAGGCTGGAACCCTCATAACCATGAGGAAAAAATTGAGGCTAAATTGTAGATCATGCCTGAGGATATTTATAGGAACTTATTTCCCTGTATCTATTGTCCAGATCTTGTGAGATTTGCAAATCTTGGAAATTTGTATGACGGGAGGGGGCCCGTGTTACAAGTTTGTACTGGGCCCGAGAAAATTATGCTTGGGTTCTGCCCAGCTGTGCTGAGCATGAAAGTTGAGCCCAGTGGAGAATCTGGCCCCTACGGGTCTAGAAAAGCATTTGATATTCTTATTGTCATAGCACTTCAGTTCATGATGAGGAAACACTGTGAGAAGACCATAGCTCGCACAATTTTGACCCTGTAAATGGCACCATGGAGCAAAATGAAGTCCATCAAAAAAACCAAAACACAAATATTGAAATAGTAGGTTCCTGCACAACCTAAATGCATGGCCCTGTTACAATCAATTTAGTATCCAAAGTCCTATTAATAAAGTGATCTAGAAAAGTATGCATAAAATTTTTATGTGCCTTTCAGAAAGGGTAGGGCATGGAAAGAACTGAACCAGCTCTGTACTATTAGGACAGGGGAGATCAGGGCTCAAGCAAAGTGCACTGAAGCCAGTGGACTTTGGATCATGCTCTTATTGCAGTAGAGAAAAAAAGACACAGAAACCTGAGATACGGAAGGATAAAAAGACCGGAAACTAACCAGGGAAGCTTTTTAACTATGTGCAGTGTTATATTAACCCTAATATATGTAAATTTGTACATAAAATATTTTATTATAAGTCTGCGTTGGGATCCTGGGGTCAAGAACATGGCATAAACTCTCAAAGATGATGGTATCACCTAAGTGCTTTGATCATGTGGGGGTGGGAACATTTAATTCTTTCTTTTGCTCCTTTGGAATCTAACCCTTCAGTCATTCAGATTGAAAGGAATAAAAGGATCTTTGTCTTTTTTTTTAAATGTCAAATTTGCCTTCGTCTTCAATATAATCATTAAGAGACAGCAACAATGAAATCACATCTAAGAAAAAGGTCTAAAATAAAACCCCTACAGAGACGATACTGCTGGCTCAAAGATAGGTTATTGTCATCAGCTCGGAGACGTGACACTCCAAATCATTAGACTGATTATCCGAACTATGAACATACACCAAAAAAACAAAAACAAAACAAAACAAAAATAAAAATCTGAAGGTAGACTGTAGAATTCCATTCTCCAGGTGAAAATCCCTCTGCTGAACTAGCAGCTTACAGTATCCTTTAATAGCACAGGACACAGTACTAGAAGAGACCTCCTGGGTCATTTAATCTAGTTTCCTGCTATTGCAGGCAGCCCAACACATAATCCCATCCATAAACGTATCAAGCTCCATCTGAAAGCTAGCTCATTTGTTTGCCCCCACAACTCTGAATGGGAGGCTGTTCCAGAAACTCACTCCTCTAACAGTTAGACAGTTTATATCAATCTGTCCTTGTGCCAACATTGTCCTTTAGGTTGAACGGCTCTTCTCCCTCCCCAGTGTTTACACCCACCCACCTACCCCTCGATTTATTTATAGAATTCTTACCAAGAATGTGGTTTCCTCCTGACTATATATTTGCCAAGGTGAACCTGTGAAGTACATGTAGGTCAGCATTTCCATAGGATCCCCATATCTGGCCAGCTCCCTGGTATCTCTGGCTGTCCTGACAGATGTAGCCTGGTCAGAGAATCCAGCTCAGAGAGGAAAATGGGACTATATGGAACCTGAACTCAACTCCCATGAAGTACAGCAGCACCATTATATACTGAAACATTTCAGTTTTCAACCAAATTTTTTGTTTTTGTTTTTCATGCATTTGATTTTCAATTAATCATCAAAATTTTCCATGGAAAGCAGACACTTTTTGAGAAAGTTTTCATTTAGTCAAAAAGCTATTTTCTGTCACACACACATTCCTTTCTTTCATATTCAAGATGATGTTAAAGACCTCATTTAGGGATGGGGAATAAAAGTGCAAGATCCAACATATTTTGACTAGAACAACTCCCTTGGAGCCTCGACAGTCAGTCAAGCAAACGAAAGATTACAGCATTTTTTTTAAACCTTATCTCATGCACTTGAAAGCACCAAATTACTCCAAAGGTGAATAAATATTTATACATGTTTATAACCCATGGTATCATATCATTCACTGCCAGACTTCTAGGGAGTTTGGGGCAAGGCATTTAATGGATTTAAGGGATCCAGCAAGGCTCTATAATTTTGGCACACAATAAAACTCTTTAGGAATTTTTTTAGGAAGATATTACTGAGCATCGCCTGTTTATAAAGCTCAGTAGCTAGGTGGTTTGGTCTTTGTCTGCCTCATACCTTTACATTGTGTTTGGAGTGAGGTTATCTTCATAAGGGTGAAACAAATACATTTATTTTAACTCAAACTGGCTTATATGACAAGCACAATGGATGCTTTCCCCAGCTGGTGCTGATTTTTCCCGCTCTATTTTTATATCCACATCTGGATTTTATTACCTGTTTTTAATTAACGAAAAACCCAACAACAAATCATCCTGAGCTGTCAATTCAAAATGAAGCCTTTTGGTCAAATTGCTAAAGCTGTAGAGTGACATGTTGTGCTGAGCCTCACAGAGGAACACCACAGCACGCATCGCCCAGTGGGAAAGGAAATTAAGGCAACTTTATGCTTTAAACTTCCAATCCTGGACTGCTCCAGGGGCTGCAGCAGCCCCCAGAGTAATTTAGACAGCCCTGGAGGAGGGAGGGGCATTTGTCTAAATTATGGCAGCCTCCCCTGGCTGCGCTACAGGCCACAGCATTGCCTGGAATCTCCATAGCTCTGCGTGCTGAGGTCCCGTCTCAAAATATACTCCCCAGCCCCACTGCCTACACCAAAGCTTACGAAGGAGGAGGTAGATCATGGGACATATTCTACGCCCTTTGAAGGGATGGAGCAGTAAGCACCACTCTATGGGCCAAGGAGGTAGAATGCCTCACCGTGTTTCCCTGGGCTACGTTGAATCTGTACTATCCCCAATTCAGAACTGCACCTGAATGGCATAGTTGAGCTGGAACCTGTGTTTTGTGGCCTGGTGGTTCACTCTGAATTCTCAAAACAAAGTCAGAAACTTGGCTGATCCTGGAGTGGTTAGAAATGAGCATTTGGCAGCTCAACATTCAACTACCTTCTCTGAACCGCTGCAAGCATTTCCCAGGCTCACAGAGTTGCATTATGGGCACAATCACAGGGCAATTCTGCCTTTCAGCTTCCATTGCTTCACTCGTTCTGCTGACTGCTAAACAGCTATTGATTCACTCCATCCCCCTTGTCAAAAATTGTATACTAAAGCAGAGGTCATAAGGATTCAGCAGAGGCCTAAAGGAACTAGATTTTTTTTAAATGTCAAGGAGAACTATTCAGATAAATTTCCCAGAACTCTGATATTATCCATAACAACGTAGGGAAGATTTCCTCACATCCAGCATGATTAGATCTGAACATTCCACTCATCCATTTAACATAAATGCTATTTTTTAAATAGTTGTACAGAAAGAAAAAAAAATACGCCAGGGTAACACAAATGTACAGAACCATGCACACATTGGCAACATGGCATGCACTAGGACAGAGCATTCAGGGAGGGGAAAAAAGAAAAAAAACAGTGACAAAAAACTGAAAACAAACCATAATTAAATGACGATGGGGAATAGGACAATTTATTCAGGTTTCCAACCTTTTCTATTTACGGTAACTGAGTTCTCCTTAAGAAGGTACATGTTTGATCAACTAAAAGACTTTAGCAAAAATGCACAAGCTTGATCCCCAGTCAGGGCCCCCACATGGGGGAGAAAAAGGGTACACTGGGGCCTGGAGGCCCTGGGGAGTCCAGCCCAGGCTGCAACCCCCATCACCATGAGGAAAACAATTTTCATGTCTCACGAGATTGTACGTATGGGATGAGGGATTGTGGTATGTGTGTGGGAGGGGGCCCGTGTTACAAGTTTGTACTGGGCTCGAAAAAATGATGCTTGGGCCCTGACCCCAGTTGCCAAGATTGCACAACATTAAAATTTACTCCAGCTTTTGGCTAATCATAACTATCCTGGAATCTGTGTGGCCAATTTATTTAAGCATTAGACCATTCAGAACCACTTCCAAGAATAGAATCAATTAATCTTACAATACCACTCAGCATTTGACTAGTTGGATCGTATCAATTATGACACATTTTAGCATCAACAAACCAAAAATTTTCAGCATACCTCAAGTGAACTCAGAAACATATCTAAGAGTTGCCCAGCTACAGTTTTTGGGATGTGTGGTTACACTAACCTGTTCACATCTGCATGGGGGTTGTCTGTTGTGTGTGACTTGACTGTGAATACGAATTATTCCCCTACTAACCAGAACAAACACTACAAATACCATTATATTAAAATGTGACTTAGTAGTTGGAGCAGGGTAACTTAGAATCAGATTCTTCAGTGCTACATCTAACTCTTTCACTAACTTGCTTCCTTCTGGCCTGATGTAGGACTCAAGATATCTGGGATTATTTCCCAGCTTTGTTACAGACCTCCTTGGGAAAGTCACTTAATATCTCTGTCCCTCAGTTCCCCTTCTGTAACAGAGGGATAATAATAGTTTCTTTCAGCCACTCTTTGTTCCTCTGGTCTCTTTAGATGTCAAGCTCTTCCGGCAAGGATCGTCTTTTATTACATATATGGACAGCAACTAGCACAGTGATGTCCTGATATCTGCTGGGGCCTCTACATGCTTCTGTAATTAACTAACTATAGAACTAATAACCACCTCCACAATAAAAGTTGTGTGACCCTTCACAAGTTACAGTACTTAGCCTCCCTGTGCCTCATTTCACTCATCTGCCAAACAGGTATTATAACACAGCAGTGTTTGGAGCTTTCAGAAACTCTTTGGCTAAGACATGTGCAAAAAGCAAAGTACCGTAGTGACTGCTGTTCTAAAATCGGATTGTGACTTCAGTGGAGTTACACGGAGTTTGTCACTGAGTAACTGACAGCAAGATTAACATATCACCTACTCCTGAAGAGAGCGCAAGTTAAGTTAAGGATCGTGCATTCCCTGAAAACGTTTACGTGCTGTTTAGTACGATAATACTGATTGAATTGGGGTCACTATTTGCCAGGTAATTTGTCTTAGATTTCTGTTAGCAACAAATTCCGTGCTGTTCCCATGAGTATGTTGTACCCATTTGCAAACCTGCAGGCAGTCTCAGGGCAAAGCCACTATCTGAAACAGCAAATTCATCCTTCATACCAATTAATAGAGAAGTCAGACACACTACCTCCTAGTCAATGCATCAGTGCCGTCAGGTCTGACAAATAACTCTGTATGTACCACTGGAGATCGTATTTCCTGGTAAGCCACATCTCAGAAACAAGGTTAGGGGGAAGACAGATTTGGCCAAGAGAGTCCTAGTTTCGCCAACTGGCAGCAGACAAGTTCTGGTAAACCCAGGGGCATGTAAAGAGGTGCATGCAGGGGCATGGGCCCATCCATAAATCTCCATGTGTCCCTATAACTCAGAGGGAGGAAGAGCAGGGCCGCTGGCTGGCAGGTGAGTTCCTCCTCCTCCATCCCTAGAGCTGCTGCTTCTCCGTCCCAGCAGCCGTTGCCTCTGCCTCCACCCCCGACTCACCTCAGCAGGTGGTCTGCGGCGCTGGGACTCCAGTAGCAGGGAAATAGAAGCAACAGCTGGGGGGGGAGAGGGGGGAGGAAGAACGACGAGGACTCAGCCAACAGCCAGTCACCTTGTTGCTTCCTCTACCCCCAGGCTGGAGGGACACGGAGAGTGCCTCCTCCCTGCTGGGTGTCCCTGCCAGAGGCATCCCAAGAAAGGGGTTTCACATGAATCTTTCTTGTGTGTGTTTAACGTGCCCCTCCAAAAGCAGTCAAATTTAAATTCCTGTGCATGCCCCGGCTGAAACCACTCAGTGGCACAAGTAGGAAGTATGGATGTATGTTCTGTGGTATGGTAACCCCCCCGAGTCTCGCCTATTGGCAGCAGCCTCCTCCATCAGTGGGGCCTGAGGTAACTCTGGCCCCAGTCTGGACAAGTCCTTTGTCCCTTCCCCTTGGCACCTCCCTCATGGAGTGTTTGGCGCAGCCTTACCTCAGGCCTGGGGAGTGTCCCTCACCCCACCGGGGCAGGCAGGGGGTCTCCGCCCCTGTATCTGCCCCAGGGCCCAGGGAGGTACCCGGCTGTGGCTCCTTCCTGCCCATTGGGGCCAGGGGTGTTCTCCTTCTCTGCTCCTCTCCTCTGGCTGCAGAGAGGCACCATCTCCTAGTCTGGGGGAGGTTGGGTGGGGGGGGCAGGAGAGGGGGGAGGAGTTTCTCCTCAAGCTGCCTCAAACCTTCTGGCAGCTTCCTCCTGGTTTGTTCCCCCCTCCCCCTCTCAGGAAGGCAGGGTTTCAGAACACCTGGAGAAGCCCTTCATTGGGTCCAGGTGTCTCTAATTAGCCCACAGTAACCCTTCCCTGCCTGCATTCTAGAGCCCACATACCCACCCTGGTATACCCTTCGGTAGCCATCCGGTCTGACATTACCACAATTCACACTGAAAAAAAGCACATAATCATTAACTCTTTGAACACAGACCTCAAGTAAATACAAGGAGCAACTGTAGGTAAGGATATTCATCCTCAACTCTTCATTCTTCTCTTTCTCCCCAGCTCTTGATCCCACTCTGTTTCTTCTCAAACCAGACCCAACTTTGCATCCAGGTGAGGGAATAGCCAGAGAGAGAATGGCCACATGTGCATTACAGAACACAAGTGCAAGAGATGTATTGATCCCCAGGCACTGGTAGAACATATGTTCAGGGACCAACAGGGAAGCAAAACAGATTGGGACGTGCTTTAGGTAGGAGTCCCAACTTGTCGCGTATCCTTGCTGCAGTAAATCCTCCCTGATCCACCCCATGTGACTCACCAGCCCAACCATTAAACAGTCACATCTCAGATGTTCTCTGTCTTGAAACTGAGTCAAAGAAATTAGAGGGAAAACACCCATCTTCTAGCCTGTGCCCCACTTAGCCAGTATAGGCGTGTTCTATGTAGCATGTCTTTAAGTGCTCTCTCTGCCCAGTATTTTAAAGGCTATAGTGCCTGTAGGATGAGAATTAAGTACAGTACATATTGATTCCTGCCGACTGCAGCCTGTTTCATTCCATTTCAGAAAGAAAAAGAGAAAGAGAAAAAGAGAGAAAGAGAAAGAAGTGAAAACAATATTTCAGAGAGTAAGCTTTGGATTTTGCAACAAAGCTTAGATACTTGAGCAAAATGGTCCCAGTTCCCCCCCCCCCTTCCCCAGAGTATTTCATCCCATGCAAGTGGCTGAATTGGTTTGCACTCAGTTTTGATCTCTTAAATTTGCTCCTTTGTTTAATCTTACCTTCAGGGGTACCACTTGCATCAGAATGGCAAAGTTGGTGAGGTGGTTACACAGGCAGACTGAATAGTTGAGGTCTCCGCCATCACGCACACAGCCTTCATTAGACCATACACCACTTCCATTGCTGCAAAGTACACAGGAAATGGACAGACTGCCTTTGATAGGTCCATTTATAGAGTTAGATAAAGTAGTTGTAATAATAAATATGTAGGTTTAAGTCTACATTTCTGCTACACATTTAAAGATAACTTGCAAAGGAAAAGAAATAATCCTATGCAGCTATCAGCAGAAAGAATGAAGCACATCACTACAGCTTTTCAATGTAACTTTCAAACATTAAAATGTTATGGACAAATATAACAAGAAATAAAAGTGCTGCCTAGAACTAAATGGTTTGCATACTATCCTTTATCAGAGCACTGAAATTCATGTGCTGACAACGTAAGTCAGTAATTCTGGAGAATTCAGTAATCAACATTCATATTACCCAGGACCCTAATTATATCTATACCAAAGTACATGCTCTCAGCACTGATGCTCCAATTTTAGTTCATTAGAAAGTCCAAAGTTACTAACGGTTACTGATGAGATAATGCAGTTTCTCCTGACACTTAGCACAGGAAATAATGATGGTTTCTTACATACTGTGGAACAGTAACTGATGGTTAATCATAAAATCACAGGACTGGAAGGGACCTTGCAAGGTCATCTACTCGAGTCCCCTGCACTTGTGGCAGGACTGAGCATTAGACCATCCCTGACAGGTGTTTGTCTAACCTGCTCTTAAAAATCTCCACTGATAGCGATTCCACAACCTCCCAATGCAATTTATTCCAGTGCTTAACTACCTTGCCAGTTAGAAAGTTTTTTCTAATGTCCAATTTAAACCACCCTGGGTGCAATTTAAGCCCATTGCTTCTTGTCCTATCCTCAGAGGTTAAGGAGAACAATTTTTCTCTCTCCTCCTTGTAACAAACTTTTATGTACTTGAAAACTGTTATGTCCCCGCTCAGTCTTCTCCAAACTAAAACTTTTTTCAATCTTCCCTCAGAGGCCATGTTTTCTACACCTTTAATCATTTTTATTGCTCTTCTTTGGACTTTCTCCAATTTGTCCACATCTTTAATGCGGACTATTTAATGGTGATGGCAGCAAATCACAGTAAACCATATTGCATGCTGTGTTTCTAAGTCTGGAATTATGAATGGTTTGCAGCACTCTAAACAGCAAATGGCTGTGTGTAGTAAAATATATTAGTCTGGGTTGCAAACAGTTGTGTGTCACACAAAATTACCAGGGGGCAGTTTTCTACCAGCCTTGCGCTGTCCTTCAATAGGATAACCCACAACTCAACATTCAAATAGGCAGGGCAAAATCAAGTCTGAAAAAACTATTGGTTAACAACAATATAAACAGAGAGACTGAGTCAAAATCAGCATTCACTTAACTACTTTCACTGGATATATGCCAATTTGCTGGCCCATTGGCTTCAGTGGAGCTATGCTGATATACACAATATAAAGATCTGGCTCATTGACTTCAATACAGCTATGCCAATTTACACTAGCTGAAGACCTGGCCCATTGATTTCAACAGAGCTACACATAATTATACCAGCTGGGGATCTGTATCGATATTGTTCCTATTATACAAATGCCAAATGACTCCTTTTATTGGACTAATCATACATCTGAGAAAGAGTGTGTGTGGAGGTAAATAAACCTCTCATTTTGGAAGGAGGGATTTTCATTATAGTCTTTCATCCCCAGGCAAGGCCTCCAGGGATTAAGCCCTACAGCATATGCTGTGGCAATGCTCCCTGAAGCATATTGACTAACTTTAGTAAAACGTATTTCTAATTTATTATCATTTGTGAGTAAGCGTACAAGCTTGGGACTACAGAAAGCTGGGACAGCTCAATGGAATCACAATAAAACTTTAATAAAACCATTAAGCTGATCTTGCCCAAATGCAAGTTGGAGAGGAGGTATTACAAAATTGTGTGCCACGGCTGCATTGAACAGTGCTTGGATTGCTAAAGCTCAAAAACCTGTCAGTCCCTAATTGTGCTAATCAGTCCCTAGTCTGCTAATGGTGAAACAATTCATTCAGCATCAACAGCATTTTCAGAAATCACAGATGCATCAGATATACTATTCATGGCTGCCCAAAACTAGCACTGTCTGTGGATATTTCATGTTTACCCAGTGCAACTTAAGGTGATATTTATTTACACTTTTGCCCTGCTTTGCATTCAGTGACATCTAATTTCATCATTGAATATGTACCAGACATGACTCATTGCTCTCAAATACATACCATGGGCCTCATTCTGATCTCATTTGTACCACTGTGAATCAGCAGCAACTCCAGTGAAAACAATGACTTCACTAGAGCTATGCCAATTTACAACACCCAAGTGTCCGGATCAACTGAGTTCTGTTTGCAAAGAAACAATACAAGTGCAATCAGAGTGGATCCTTGTGTGTTGGTGTTCATCTCAGCATTTTTCATTCTCTCAATAATCTGTTTTATCCAGAAATCAGTGAATACAATGAGAAATTCCCTACCTACAATAAGAGGAAAAGCTGTTTTCTCTGCCTCTGTCTATGAAGCTGTTTTTGTGGTAAACGCTATGGCTTCATTGCTTTAATAAGCCCCACAAACACAAGAAAAAGGAATATTTGCCATGTCTGGCATACACTGACTATGTCATATTTGCCATAAATAACCAGTTACAATACAGTAAATTAAAGATATTTAGAAGCACATAACATACCTATAGTCCAGAAATGCACAATAGAGGTTAACTTTGTTGCTTTTATTCACTACTAGGCTGTACTGCTGAGGAGTCTGAAAGAAAAAAAAAAAATATCTTGAAGAACAATCAAAAGAGAGATGTCAACATTAAAAAGGCCAAATTCTGCTCTCTGTTTAATCAGTGTCAGTCATGGTTATTCCATTGACTTCAGCAGAATTATTACAGATTAACAGCAGTGCAACTGAAAGCAGATTTTAGCCAGTTGTATTTGATTCTTTATACTACTCAAGTAGGCCCCAATCCTGCAAACATACACACACGCTAACTTTATGTACCATGAATAGATCCACTGGGTGAAATCCGAGTCCCACTGAAGTCAATGGCAAAACTCCCACTGTCTTCAGGGGAGCCAACATTTCATCCATTGACTTCAATGGGACTACTCTGTGCAAAAAGTTAAGCATTCATGTTAGTCTTTGCAAACACAGGACCAGTGTAGTCAATGTACATTTGGCTTTCTTGTCACTGATCCACAGGTAACAAAAACTGTCAATTTAGGATCAGAATCACTGACGTGTACTACAATGATCAGCAAGCATTTTATTTTCAGAATGGTAATTATTATTAAACGTATAATCCAACTAAACAAGCAATCCCAGCCGCCATGGTTAGATTTTAACAGAATTTGGCATTAATACAGGGCCTTAATTCTTATCTCCTGCAAACAGATTAATTGCTAACTCAATCCTCTCCATTCAGAAAAAGCTTGGGCCACATTCTCCACTCTGTTACACCACAGTAACTCCATTCAAATTGCAGTGGAGTGGAGAATCAGCAAAATGTCCTGCCCAGAAAGATTTCAAAAGCCTGTTCCATCATCTGCTTTTGACTCTGATAAACTAACATCCACAGCCACATTAATGACATCCAGCACTGCAGCAATGCACTGAACCCCATCTCAAGACTATTCTTCATTTCAGGAGTCATCACCGTTAAAAAAAAAATAAATAAAATTACTGGAAAATTACCAGCCATCAGATCATTACAACAGAAGGCCGATAGTGCTAATAAGCCAAAAGATAAGCAAGTGCAGCTCTCCTTATCCAACATTTAAAAGAAACCCACACAGGGCTAAAACTAAAGTTGATGCAAGAAAGCTCTGATGCAACTTTCTGTCTTCTCTCCCACAAGACCAACAATGAAGTGTCAAGCATAGGGCACCATGGTTACCTCCTCACCAGCTGATAACAAAGAACTTCCTGTCTCTGTCAGGAGACTCTCAGCTGAATTTCCACACACTTCTAGGTTATACAGCTTCCAAATATCCACCCACAAAAAGCCCATCCACAGATAAGCCCAGTTACCAAATTGTTCTTGCCCCACACCTCTGTTCTTTTGGACAATTTTAAAGGAACCTATTTGAAAGATACCAACTGTACTCTCCATTGATTTGAGAGGTCCTATATACAATGGCTCCTCTAAGTCAGTGCTATGGTAGGCAAAGAACTTCAGTCAAGACGTGAAGTGCTATATAAATACTAGGGGTTATTGTTAATGACCTTCAAGAGGCCACTATGCCAGCAAGGGTCATTAAAACATAGTGTGCCAGTAGAGACCAGGAGGCTTTAAAAAAAATAAAAGATTAGCTATCACAGCAGCTAAGATCAGATAATAGCCTTCATCTTCTCCGTGTAAAATAGTTCTGGATAAATCTTAATTCTTAATAGAACAAATGGAAAGGACGATCCAGAGTAAAACTGTGAATAAAGTGCAGCTTTTCAGTTGTGTATCTTAGCAAAACATTTTGCAGAAATAAAACCCAGATGTACTTTTTCCCCTTCCCATTTTATATCTTTGGCAGTAAATAAATAACAATGCCTCGTGTCAAAACAAATTCAGCTTTAACCCTGAACTATAGAGGTCAAACCTTAGAAACCTTGGTATATACCAAGTAAGACAGGTCATAGGACTTCCATCCCAAAATGCACTGTGAATATTTTTGGTTTATTTTGTGCCCACGTGCACAGCTGAAATAAATTGACAATTTAGCATAGCTGCATTGATGCATGTGTCTGTCTTCACACTGTATGTCCACACACACAAGAATGTGGTGTGCATGAACGTGTGTGTGTACATCTCATATACACCCATATACATCAATACAGTTATGCCAATTGGTCGACTTACATTCTGATTAAGAGACAAATAAAAATCCGTATACAATCCGTGACTTCAGTGCAGTTACTCCAGCTAAGAATCTGGCCTAGCGTTACTAATCTTTAAGAACGAAAAGAGGGAGAGAGGGAGGGATGAACAGATTAAGCATACAGCTACACAATGATCTTATCAGTTATGGGACAGATTGCGATCGATTTACTCACGGTAAATAATAGAACTACTTGAGGAATCAGAAACTGCTCAGGATATGACAATCTAAAACCTTTCTGTAGTTGTGCAGTAATGGTAATTCCACCAGTTGCAAAAGCAAACTCTCGCATTTCTGGATGTGGTCACAATTCTGAAGCAATTCTCTGCTATTAAAACAATAATCTATCTTGCCTGTAAATGGTTGGTTACAACAGGGAGAAAGTTCTTCTCTACACACATCAATTGCCAATTACACCCCAAAAAGAAAAATAAATAATCGCTATTCCGTGAAAAGCAATTTGACTTGCGTTTCAGTAATCTGTTTCTTAAATTCAAATGAGTGCAACTACTTAGACCATGACCTGGATCCTATGGCACTGAGAATATTGATTTAATAACATTTAATAGGTAAGCAGGTTTTTTTGTTATCAGATTAAGTCACTTGAGTGTTTATAAAACCTTGTGGGAGGGAAGTTCATGCAGATCCCAGCGGCATCCAAACGTCCCTTCTGGAAACGAGAGATTCCAGTGCCTCTAATACATAGACTCATAGACTCATAGTTGAGTGTTTGCTCTATAAGCAACTCAGCATATGAATTTATGGAGAAACATTAGCACTGGTCTTGAAAATGGTTAACTCTCTTCTCTGCTCAGAAAATGAGTGCAGCAAGGCAGTCTGACCTTCTAGAGGGAGGGAATGTAGGTGGTATGCAAAGAATGGCTTTTTTAAACTGAAATCATGGCTGAAGTGAGGATTTAGGTCATCTGCTCTGATCTTTGTGTTGACAGGTTCAGCAAAAAGTCATGCTCGGGTGTCTGCAAGAAGATCTAGCATGCAAAAGCCATGTGCAATCATTCATACATATGCATTCATGGCTAGGATGAGCACTAAATGAAAGCACTAGTAAAAAGCCAGTGAGTAATAGACTTTGGGCTAGACAGACCCTGCCCTTTATATTTGGTACTGGAAAGAATGCACTAAGCCTCTCCCCCTTGAGCCTGGGTGTACAGCCAGGGATATCAGTCCTTTTACTGGGAGAGTGTAGGAGTTGTTCCCTCTTAAATAACCCCAAAAAGAGCACAGAGGAGGGTCAATGGCCACGGCACTAGTGGTGTGTAGAGAGGGGCACACCTTGTATCACCCAAATGGATAGCACAACAGCTGTGCATTTTTTATGTGCCAGGTAGCTTAGAAAGGGACTGCACCTCCTAGGAAACAAACCCTCAGGAAGCTCTGCCTGGAGCAGTGAAGTTGAGTCAGTGGCCCTTAATCTTTAAGTGTTGAGAATTTACCAACAACTAAGTCACAAAAAAACATTGCATCTGTGGGGATGGCTTGGAGGGAGGAGGGGGAGGGGGGTGTCTAGGGTAATTAAAACTCTAGCATGAGGCTTACCTTGTCAGGGGCAGGCTACAAGGGGGGCTAACATGAGTACTGGGTGCCTTCTGGAACATTTGTTTGCAGAAGACCTCAGTACGATAACTGTCAAAGAAGAGAACTAGCCAGCTTTCTGCTGTGGAGAATTGCCAGGAGAGCCAAGCAAGGGGCAAACTTTGTGAGACTCACTTTCCCTTTTTCACTTTATTTTAAAGAGCAAACACATACCAAGCTGAGTTGTGGTGGCCACAAAGCAAGGAGGAGACTGCCTTCCGCATCTGTACTTTCTCGCCTACGTGAAAGAAAGGCGCTTAGTGGGCCATATCCTCAGTTGGCGTAAATGAGGGAACCTCAAGCCAAGTGCACTGAGCAATGTCATCAGCTGGTGTAAGGGGGTACAGCTCCCTGCTGTTTCAATGCACCTGTGTTCATTTATATCAACTGAAATTCTGGCCCATTAAGTTCCATTTAGAGTTTACATATTCCTGCTTACAAAGCACAGAATTTCCTCTAGCTTACGGATTTCCTGTGTTCCTCACAAGGTTCTTACCTGCCACCAGTACCTACCCATGACCACTCCATATAACCACCTGTAATAATATTTTCCTTCACATTCTCTTTATTCAGAGAAAATGAGGAACCTCAGAATGCGCAGATCTAGCCCCTGCACCATCAGTGCAATGAGGAGTTCGGAATCATCATCCAGCCATGGGCTGGCTACGTTCTTTCCAGATGCTAGATGTTTTAGAGCTGAGAGACGCGCCATGTATCAGAACCTGGGCTGAGACCACCAAGCGAATTGGATTTACAACATATTTAACTGAGTCACCCTGAGAGGTAATATGTACACACTTGAAAATGAGATCCTCCCATTGTAATGTGTGTAAGGTTTCTTTGACAGTTGAGATTACATTTATGAAGCACTGGGACTTGAAGGTCAGCTCATGTAAATGAGCATAGCTCCACTGACATCCATGAGCTATGCCAATTCACACAACTGCATTTCTAGGCCTAACGGATTTTAATATGCTAATAAAGTTTGGCAAGGAGATCAAAATTAACATTTTCACAGCACATTTCTTACAAGTACAAACAGGTTAAAAAGAAATCCTACGATATTGCCAAGCACTGAAGCCTGTAACAGACAAGTAGCAGAAGGAAAAAGAAAACCTGATAATGAATTATTAGAAACTACAAAGACATCTGGAATTAGAACAGCTTGCCACAATATTGAACATAGATTGTTTTCAAATCTCCATTTGCCTGAGGTAAGAACCAGTCAACACATCACATTTCCACCAGAAGTTTGGTTCATAAAGTGCTATACCAGTGGCCTTCCCTGATTCTCTGAATTCCACATTTAACAGCTGCTGAATCAGAAGGGCCAAATGCAAAGATTGAAAAGTGATGACAAGACATGTGGGTAGTGGAATGGAAAAACATCTTATCAGTGTTCTGTACCAGCCAGTGTCTCGGGCTGGAAAGGAAGAAAAAAGGAGGAGATGGGGGAAAGGAAATTCTCCTGTTTAGTTATTATCCCTAGCAGTCTGTGTTCGTGGAGTTCTGGATGTGTCAGCATTAAAAGGTCCTGCCTGTTAGTTTCTTTAGAACTGCAACAATTTATCCCTTTATATGAAAGGCATCCATTTAACATCATCTCAGTCACCTTTACTGTAGTGCTGAACCAGGGGTTGCTTCTGAGGGCTGGAAGGAAAAAAAATCTGGCTATTTACATATATTGACTCCCAATTCTCTGTCTCGGGGGTTCTCAAACTAAGATCTGTGGAGCACTGTTGGCCCACAAAGCACTTGCTTGTTGCCTGCAGTGAACTGACTTGCATGACAATATTATTGCTACCTTGTGCTCTTTTCCCTCTCAATATGTTTGTTTAATCCATCCAGATTGTAAACTCCTTAGGACAGAGACTGTCTCTTTACTGCATGAAGCTCAACAGGGCTCTAATCCCAGATTGGGGCTGCTAGACAGTACTGTAAAACAAAGTATAAAACAAGAATGGTCACATGGGCCTAGATCTCCTTCTTCTTCTTCTTCTCTCCAGATGCTCAATATATCAGGGGGATTAATGTTAGGGAGGGAGAGGAATTATTTAAGTTTAGTACTAATATAGGCACGAGGACGAATGGCTACAAACTGGATATTAGGAAATTTAGACTTGAAATTAGACGAAGGTTTCTAACCATTAGGGGAGTGAAGTTCTGGAACAGCCTTCTGAGGGAAGTAGTGGGGGCAAATGACTTATCTGGCTTTAAGACTAAGCTTGATAAGTATATGGAGGGGATGTTATGATGGGATAGTTTAATTTGAGCAATTGATTTGGATTATTGGCAGATAAGTCTGCTCAATGGTCTGTGGGAATGTTGGATGGGATGGGAACTGAGTTACTGCAGAGAATTCCTTTTTGGGTGTTGGCTGGTGAGTCTTGCCCACATGCTCGGGGTTTAGCTGATCGCCATATTTGGGGTTGGGAAGGAATTTTCCTCCGGGGCGGATAGGCAGAGGCCCCGGAGGTTTTTCGCCTTCCTCTGCAGCGTGGGGCATGGGTCGCTTGCTGATGGATTCCCTGCAGCTTGAGGTCTTCAAATCTCACTTTTGAGGATTTCAATAACTCAGTCATGGGTTCGGGGTTGTTATAAATGTGTATGGGTATGGTTTTGTGGCCTGCCTTGTGCAGGAGGTCAGACTAGATGATCATATTGGTCCCTTCTGACCTATGAGTCTATGAGTCTATCATGAAAAGTGAGATAAAGTAGTACATTAGTAGCCAGTTTTTCCAAAAGAGCTCAGCACCCAACATCCTCAGTGGGAGCGGCTAGGTTCCAGGCACTTATGAGCATGGACAATGGTTGTAGGCTAAGGGTTAAAAATTCCTTGCTCTGAACTCTCTCCAAAACAGATTTGGTTTTGGTTAGTGTCCTGGTAGGGTTTCCACTTGACTTTTTCAAATGTTACAGGCAAGACCCTCCCAGCCAAAGATGATACTTTTATGAGTTTGTGTCACTCTAAGCGCTTCACACAACACAGCATCAGGTAACAAGGGTAAAGAAAATGATAGTTAAGACAAAACCAACTTGAAAATAATTGATTTTCAATACTGAATCCACCAAATACTTTCTCATACTGTGAGTATCTCGGTATCTGTGGGGGTTGAGGAAATTGTGGGAAGGTGATGGCGGAGGTTAGATCATTTTTGTAGCCAGACATATAATAAACAACTCTTTTCCTCTCTACTGACATTAATTAACTGATCCTCTCAACACCCTTGAAAGTATTATCCCCATTTGAAAGACAAGAAAATTGTGGTAGAGAGTTTAAGGCCCCGATCCTGAAAACATTTATGTATGTGCTTAACTTTCATTAGTCCCATTGACTTCAATCTGAGATCTCTCACCTATTTACAATTAAACACCTGGAAGGTCTGAGGACCAAATGACCAGTCCTAAACCAGTCTGAATTTAGTAATTCCTGGCCCAAAGTACCCTGCTCAGATCACTAAATCACACCTCTCTCTCTAGTATGCACCTCTAAGTGTGGTGGGAGCTTACATTGCTCTCTGTCATTCCTTAGCTTATTTTTAGATCTTGATATTGTATTTCCCCTTGCGCCCTATCCCCTTTTTTTCCTGGGTTTGGGGTGCTTGTAAGAATGAAGAGTATTTTGAAGATTCTTGTTCACACTAGGCAACAACAGGTACTTCTGTGCCAAATTCTCCCTTCTTAGAAGCCAAAACTATTTAGGACCTGATATTGCAGTGTGAAAATCATGCCAAGCTCTCATTGACTTTGGTCTGGATTGATAATACTCACAATATTGTTGTAAATCATGGTAATAAACGAGTGATCCAGAAGCATTGGACAGTAGCCATAACAAGAAGTAGATTCATTTTCATGAGAAATGTACAGAGCTGACTTCAATGAGAGTTTTGCACAAACAGGAACTGCAGGATAAGGAATTATAGAAATGCAGCGTAGTCAGCAACCTAGTTATATCAGCAGACATGATATATGAAAGCTTTTAATACAAATCCAGGACAAATATGGCCAGATCCCGCAGTCCTTACTCACATGAATAATGGTACTGCATGCTGATTGGGCCCAAGGTCTGTACTAACAGTTGTACAAAAATGCTCCCTCTGAAGTCTGATCAAACTATTTCTCAGATAGCACACTTACTTTAAAGCAGAGAACTACCCAGAAAAATGACAATTTAAAAAAAAATCAATAGATCTGCTCCCTTTGTGTATTTAGTAACATATGCACAAAGATTTCAAAAATGGGTGTCTAAGGTTACGCTATTAAATCCATATTTAGGCACTGACTTTAGTGGGTGCGCAGCACTTTTGAAAATCAGGCCACTATTTGGGAGCCAAAAGATGAATTTAGGAGCTGAACTTTAGACAAGACACTGCCTTGTGAAAATCTCAGTCACAATTAACAAAACACGTGCTATTGTTACTATCTGCATTTTTCTTCCTGTGGCTTTACAGAGTTCACTCTGCTAAGAGAAAGAGAGAGCTAGTTTTTATTCCTTGTGCATTAGCAACAAAATTGTTCAATAAGTGTCCAATCTGAACAGCATTCTGGGATGCATCAGCAGGAATGTTGTAGGCAAGACACAAGAAATAATTCTTTCACTCTACTACAAGGCCTCTACCAGAGTACTGTGTCTAGTTCTGGGTGCCACATTTCAGGAGAGATGTGAACAAACTGGAGCAAGTCCAGAGAAGAGCGACAAAAATGACTAAAGGCCTAGAAAACATGACCTATGAGGAAAGACTGACAAAAATGGGGTTGTTTAGTCTGGAGAAGAGAAGACTGATGGGGGACATAACAGTTTTCAAGTACATAAAAGGTTGTTACAAGAAGGAGGGAGAAAAATTGTTCTCCTTAACAAGGACCAGAAATAATGGGCTTAAATTGCAGCCAGGGAGGTTTAGGTTGGACATTAAGAAAAACTTCCTAAGTGTCAGGGTAGTTAAACACTGGAACAAATTGCCTTGGGAGGTTATAGAATCTCCATCACTGGAGGTTTTTAAGGATAGGTTAGATAAACACCTGTCAGGAATGGTCTAGTTATTACTTAGTCTTACCTTGAGTACAGGGGACTGGACTAGGTTACCTAATGAAATCCCTTCTAGTCCTACACATTTATGATTCTATGAATCCCAAAATCATCAAAGTAAATGGGAGTCTTTCCATTGTCTTCAATTAGACTTTGGATTAGGTACTAATCTCCAATAAATTACACCTGTGGAAAACTAATGACAGCAATCAGATTGTAAAAATGCCATTGAGGGAATAATTTAGCCTGCAGAACCTTTAGGCTTGAAATAAAAAAGAAACCAGCTTGACTATCACAGCCCATGGCAAGTCTTCAGGGCTGGCAGCTTTTAAACTTTGTGAACACATCTGAAGTGAAATTTATTGTGAGGCAATAAACCTGGGACCCCATAAGGCTCTTTTTACTGCTACTTTTCTGGAATGAAACTGCCCTTTAAACCTTTCGCATTGCTATCATTTTTAGCACCTAAGAGTTAAATAGGTCATGAAGAAACTAGATATTTTTGTTCCAATGTATCCAAACCAAATCTCTCAATATACCCTAAACCTCACAATTTTCATAACTCTGACCCAAATCCCATTTGTTTACCCTGGACCCATCCCCTGCTTTCTGTTAAAAATCCTGGCTCCCCCAAGAAGGTATCATGTAGAATTCTACTTGTCTAGATTAAGTTTTAATGCAACATCATGTTGTGTTTATTATTGTGGTTTGCAGTGAAGTTGCTTTATTGAATACTCTCCATAGCAGGGTTGAAAACAACTAGTTTTTAAACAAGCAAAAGATAAATATTTATAAAGTTGGATGTGCATAACCTACAGCAGCTTTGCAAAATTATGCTCATCTGATTGCCTAGAATATATCAATATGTTGGACAGGAGAGTGAAATATCAATAATTTTTCATCATCCTCACCAGAGTAAGGTCAGGAAAGTGGATTTTGTGTTCATGTAGTACATATTCATGATGATTTTGCAAAGTTGTTATATTGGTAGGGAGAAGGTTGAAGTAATGTGATTTTTGTTGTTGTTCTCTGCATTATTATATTAAAATGTTATATTAAAAATACAACATTTTATAAAATGAAAAAGCAAATGTTGGTTTTGCACTTATTTATTTCTCCCCCCATTTGTTTTTCTTGACTCATGGAATCTGCAGCATTACTAAATAGGAACAATGGGTTTGAACAACACCAAGAAGCCTGTTCCAAAAAGGACACTTTACCCACCCCAACAAAAATCATGAGAGAAGTAAATTACTGAATTCCCCCATCACCACCGCCACCTACGTACTTTTGGGGTTTTTTCCCCCGCACCCATGTGATTTCAGAATGGTTCTCTTTTGCAGTACATCTATCTACTCCAATAATAGTCCTCTGCAACAGGAAGCCAATGTGACAGCAAGTGCTATGACAGGGAACAGACGCCTGACGTAAAGCATAATCCCATGCTCAGAGTGGGAGACATTTTCAAAAATACCTTTCTTATTAGCCAGTATCTCCACAAGCCTTGGTCTCCAAAACCGAACTTTGATTTTTTCCTTCTTATAGCATTTTGTTCGTAGAGAAGCATTTGCATCAAAAAAGAACCATGCGAGCCACTCAGTTAGCATTTCGACTGCTCTTGGATCTTGAAAGTACTGAGTAAACGAGCGGAGAAGTAGGAAAATATGGTTATCCCCACTTGGAGCACAGAGAATGTAAATGCCTTGCTTGAGCCAATCAGTGACAGAATTGGGATGAAAACGCATCACTTGTTAGGTGCCAGTTTTGTGTCTGCCTTGTAGCCCATTTTAGGAGCCCGTCTGGTGAGCCCGATTTCAGTGGAAGCTGAAGGCACCCAAGCTCATTGCAAAATCCCTCTGCAGCCAAATCTCATATGAGAAAGTGCCCCTGAGATTTTCAATAACAAAGGCTCCCAATGTTCTCAGTCAAAACAAATACAAAGCTTGGCTTGGCCTTTTTAACCCCTTGCATCTTTAGTTAAACCCAGCATTCAGGCTTTTCTAGGCAATGGGGGTATTGTGCTGCGTTTCAGTGGGTGAGTCCAAAATTCATGTATTTTTGTACTAAACCTTGTTGTGAAATTGAAAGGGAGCTCAGCCCACCTGACAGGACTGGCATGAGGAGCAAGAAGCTCCACGGCAATCAAGAACAGCAGGAAGCGACAAACAAAAGCAGCAAATGCAAACTTTCACTGGCTTTTTTGTGCTTTACCTGCTTGTCTGCCAATAAAATTCATTAGGTTGGATTAGCAAACATTTTTTTCACAAGACTGTAAGTCATAATTATACCAAGAATCAGCCAATATTTATTAACATTTATTATCTATGGAGCTTCACAACTTGCTGGTAACTTGTCAACAGGAAGGCAGGGTCCTTTCCCCAAAGAGATTGCAATCCAAGGACCAGCAAAGTACTTCCCTTTCTCAGTTCACAAAGGGGAGAAGAGAAGATACCAGGAGCCCCCTCCTCATTCCCTTGTACAAGGACCAAGCAAAATTTTAGTTCTGCCATCACAGGTGCTAGAACTAGGGGTGCTAATGCACCGCCTGGCTTGAAGTGGTTTCCATCATATACAGAGCTTATAGTTCGGTTCAATGGCTCTCAGCACCCACACTATGCAAATTGTTCTAGCGCCCCTGCCTGCCATTCAGGGAGCACAAGGACTCTGACAGTGTACCGCTCTGAATAATTAAAACTCCACCTGCCCCGAAGTTTCTTAATCTCTCTTTCTCTCTCGCTCTCTCTTCAATAGGCACTCAATGATATTCAACAGCATTTGCCCGGCAGAACAGGGAATTCACCACAGGGAATTTCAGGACTACAGGGCTGCCAGCGCTAGGCAGGGAAGGATGGCACAAGGGCAGAGCAAGAACATGGTACCATGTAAAGGGAATGGGCACTGCACCCTTTTAAAGTGTGAAAGGGCTGCTGCTGCAAAGTAGAGTTCCCATAGCCTCATTTGGAATCCCAACTGTGTCAGCAAGAGTTGGCCCAAGGGTTCTTGATGACATGCACTTCTGTCATTCCCCTCAATGTGAGCAATGGCTTAACCGCACAATTTGAGTCAGGACAGCATAAAGACGAAGGACGTGAGGACGACTATGGATATAGCAGGAGTCTGGCGATTAGTCAGGCCAGGTCTACACTTAAAAATTTGCTCAACCTAGCTACATCCTGTTAAAAATTATGTATCCAGAGTGCTGTAACTAGATCAACCTCACCCCAGGTATAGATTCAGCTAAGCTTGGTGAAAGAATTTGTCCATCAACCTACCTCCAGCCTCTCAAAGAGATAGAAAAACTCTTTCCCCATCAATGTAGGAACCATCTGCATTGCAGCGTTTCAGCAGCAGCGCCCGTAGATGGCCGGGAACTGTCTTTTTGTTTAGTGTTTGTACAGCACCTCAGCCAGTGGAGTCTTGGTCTATGAATGGAGTTCCTAGGAACTACCGTGACACAAACAAACAATAATAATGAGGAAGTGAGGCTGAGATTTAGGATGAGAGCCAGCTTCTGCTGAAGTCAATGGGAGTCCTTTGATCAATGCCAATCTGCATCACGCCCATGGTGCAGGTCTCAACCTCCACGGTTTTGCAGAGTTTTGAAATAGTTCATAGTTATGTATTTATATTACTCTCTTTGGCTAACACTTCTGCATGAGGGGAGGTATACATTTAACTCTTTTGAAAGAATTGTATTTTAAGGAGGGATTTAGAGAGGAGGCATAATAGATCAGGTCAGAGACAAGGTACCAAGCCTAATAGTAAAAAAATTTACCATTCCTTATACTTGTTGTTAACATTGTTTTTTATGAGATTAGATTTATAGGATAGCATTTTCCATTCTCATTGAAGTCTTGACCAGGAGAATGGTGCCTCTGAAATGTAGTGCCTGATATATTTTGTGAGTTATAGTGGTGGACGTTTTTTTCTTTTGACTTGTCAGTGATTACGTCCTTTGACTGGCCAGTGATGCTTTATCCTTTTCCCAGCTCAGCTAAACCCTGGGGAATGGGCGGGATAGCCAGTCAATGGAAGGCGTGGAGTGTAAATAATAACTGAGTATAAGAAGAATTTCAATTTGTCACATTTCATGACAAAGATTCTCAGAAGGGTGCAACAAAACCACAGTCATGAAAAGGTGTGGTAACGAGAGTAGAAAATATTGCACACAAATTTATTCTTGAGGCCTAAGATATTGAAACATAGAGGTGTAACAGGGCACTTTTTTATATCTATCAGAAAGGCAGCATAGTCCCTAGAACTGGGATTCAACTCAGGAGACCTGGGTTCTATTCTTGGCTCTGCAACTGACCGGCTGCATGATCCTGGGCACATCACTTTAGAGCAGGGACTGTCTCTTGCTAGGTGTTTCTGTTGGAGTGTTTGTTGCTACTCCAGTAACGTTAATATAGGGCCTGATTTTGTAACCCTTACTCTTGTGAGTAGTCCTTATTCACATGAGTAGCACATTAAAATACAGGGAGTTGTTGTATTCCTGGAGGTACAGGAGCCCTTGGTCTCCACGCTCATGCAGCAGCGTAAGACAGAGTCACAACTCCTTTTATGGCTCCATATGGGCTACCCAGATCTTTGGCGCAGGCACACAAGTGAAAGAAGGTGCTTTCTGCCCGCTACTTTCCCATCCACCTTGCACCGGAAAAGAAGGGTGCAGTCTTGGCTCAGTTCCTTAATTTCACCAGCCAGAAGAACTGACTGGGTAAGGTTAGCAATTTTCTGACAGCATAGGCCAACAGCAGACTACTTCTTCCATGGGAGAAGTGAGGGAATTGTTCTTTCCTGCATTGAAAATCCTTCACTGAGATGCTTCTTGAGCAGTACAGCACCATACCGTCCCTTACTATGACCCAAGTCTTTAGGGCATAGTCTAGTTCAGGGGTCGGCAACCTTTACTATCAAAAGAGACATTTTGCCCCCTCTTCCACTGACTAAAGAAAAATAGTCTGGAGCCGCAAAACATAGCTTACCACGGCTGAAGAGCCACATGAGGCTCTGGAGCCGCGGGTTGCCAACCCCTGGTCTAGTTCATAGAACTGAAGCATGGAATGAAAGAGGACTTTGCATCTCTGGAAGGTCTAGCATCTTTCAGATCTTGGTCTCCTGATCTCTTATTAGCCTTGATGGTCCAGAACCTCAAAGGTATTTAGACTCCCATTGATTTTCCACTGAAATACCTTTGAGAATCTGGACCAAATGGGACTTCATCCTCCTGCGTGAGTCTTTGCAGGATTGGGCCCAACACTTTCCAGTGTTTTCATGTTTTACTCTCCATGGCTGGAAAAAAAAAATTCTCTCAAGAGCTTTTACATTTTTCTGATGTTGATTTTTATGTCCCCCTCAACCACAAATTTGGCAAACATGCAGTTTCTTATTTCTTTCCCCCACAAAAGGGGGTGAAACTAACACACCTATTTTGTTTAACATCAGTCTTAAGTTACAGAACAACACTTTGGCATGTCAAAACAATTTGATTTGTGCACCAGCAACATCCGATGAGGTCAGAACCAGCCTTAAAATAGCATTTTTCTCTTAGATTCAGCTACACAAGTGAACTGAAGGGGCCTGAACCCATTGGACCAGATCCTCAGCTTGTATAAATCAATAAATGGAAGGCAACGGAGCTACACCAATTTGCAGATGCTAAGGATATGGCCACTGACTTGTGGGGCTTCACAGAGATTATTGAAATTTTTATAAATATATTTATTTTCATTGATATTGTAATACATTAAAAATAGCAATGTAGATATTTAAGGCCAGATTCTTGCCAATGCTGTAGCTGCTTTGCAGTACCAGAATGCCGCAAAGGACCTGTGAAGCCAGCATAATCAGTTTTCCATCAACCCTTCCTGCACCCACTGCCCTCCTGTTGTAGCCGACATACCAGGGGCAAGGGAGCATGGCCAGAGTGTTCTGTATTTCATTGATCCCCTACTAGCAGAAAGGCCCTGCAGATCTGAGAAGTTACAAAGTTATCTTAAAGCTACATTTTCTTAGCAGAGCTCTGGCTCAGCTGAGCATCTAAGCCTTTGAATTTACAGCATGTGATTTACTCTCACTGTAATCAGACTAATGGTTTAAAGTAAATCACACATTCAGCCTAAACTAACTCTGTACAACACCGTTCATTGTAAAACAACCTGAAGCAGACGTGACACTCGGATCCCAAAATGAAATCCTGGGAGCAGTCACATGGCCACCTTCCCCTCACCCCCACCCCACCCCACAAACCTGTAGTAGCTTTAGTCTTTTACAACATAAGGACAAATTGGAGAAAGTCCAGAGAAGTGCTTTTCCTCTCTTTCTTCAGTAAACACCTAAGTGCGCATCTGAACATCAGCAGTACAAAATGCAGAGCCAAATATACACAACAAATTCAAGATAAACCCATGAAGAAAAACAAACAGCTGATAAGGGATTATTGTCTGCTGGTCTGCATGAAGGCATCTTGTGCCATAAATACTAACATGTCCAACATTACTCAGTCCCCATTTCACTCTGTCGGTAACTCAATTTTTCCATGTGATTCCTGAAATCAGTGACAGGTCCCTCTGGAAACTGATCTAATGGTTTGAGGAATGTAGCTATGGTAATTAGGGTTTGGAAAAGTTTTCCATTAAATCTCCAGGCTCTCTTGTCAGATTACTTAGCACAACAATTTTAAATGGGCGAGAACTGAGTGATTTTATGTTCCTCCTTAATTGGAAAAGTGTTTCACTGCCTTCCCCCTTTTCACGGCAGTGAAATGTCACTGTTAGTAATCTGGATTTTAAAGCATCTCAACAAAATGCAATAGCCAGTAGTTAAGCAATATATCAAAGTGCCACATTCCAAAAAGTTCTTGTGACACAGTCGCCCTGTAAATCACATTAGCATTTTTCTTTTAAGGAAAATGCATGATATAATGGAAACAAGGGAAAATGCTTTCATAGATAATTAAACTATAATGATAGCCAAACAGACGGGGCTGACTGCACAACTTAATTTGCTAAAATAATTCACTTTAGTCCAATAATTAAAAGGGGGGGAGTGAACTCTCAGCAGGCTGCTGCATGACAGCCAGAACTCCGACAGCTTTAAAGGACTCAGCGAGCCTGCTCTCACTGAAATCAATAGCAGAACTCCCAGTGACTTCAGTGGGTACAGGACAAGATCTTTATGTTCCACTGTGAGTAAAAAATACAAAACAAACCGCAAAATATTTTTAAAAACAAAAACAAAAAATCCCAGTTTTAAGCACACGGGAATTGTACATAAGAACGTCCATACTGGATGAAACCACTTGACCATTTATTTCCATTTCTTGTCTCCATCAGTAACTGGTACCAACTGCTTTAGAAAATCAGAAATCTTGCAGTAGGCCGTTAATGGATAACCTCCAAACAGACCATATGTACTGTGCTTCCAAAAGATATGGAGTAGGAAGAAGAACTTTCCCCGATGAATGTATTTATGCTATTTTACTATCAGTTTCTCCCCAGAGCTTTAAACAGCAGCTTTAGCGCGACAACTGTACTGTTGAGCTATACTGTAAACAAAAAAGAGAAACGTCTTTCAAATTTGGCGTTAATGGCAATGAAACACGAACAACCTAATAAAACTATCTCCAGACTGCAGTTTACTAAGTGGCTACCACAGTCACTGTGCAATATAACCAGGCTTATGCCTGTTAATAAATCAGGAGTTAAAAGCATTTAAGCAAAAAGGCCTGAGGAGAATCAACCCGAGGAGAAAGGATATAATTTAAATCCAATTTATGTGTCTATCTAGTGAAGGCTTTTATGACTGGCCTCTCACCATGGTCTCTAAGTGCTACACAAAATTAAAGAGCACAAAAGCGTGGGAGAAAAAAATTCTTTTCCTCTTGGACTCAGCAGTGTGGATGACTGTATGTGGACATTTTTTTATTTTATTTTTTTAAAGCATTAGTGTATCCTTTTTTTAAAAAGTTTTAAAAGTCACCGGAACATACCCAACACGTTACCCTCTACTAGAACCATTACTAATGTCTTTAATTTTAAGAATAGTTTTGTACTATAGCCAGGTAATCCTGGCATTATCCAAGCATGTGGTTACTGGTACATTTAAAGCCGTATTTTCACAGCACACGAATTAGACAGGAAAGAACACTTCAGGGAATCACCGAAGCACCTCTAGGACTTCCCCAATGTATTTAGTCACTGTTATTGATTTATTTTATATATAGAAGTAATGTATTTTTGTTTATTACCCTTCTGCAAAACATTGATCCATCAAGGAGTTATTTCTCCAACCAGTGCTTTTTAAAAAAAAAATTTTTTTTTTGGTTGGGGGAAGGGAGAGGGAAATGTGCAAGGTTGGAGGAGTGGATCTCCTTTCCTTTGTTTATTTGCTTCAACTCTGCCTGCCAATTTATTACAATTTATTATTATTATTATTCATTATAATCTGAGTATAGGGAAAGCAGCAAAATCACCAGGCTGTGTACAACCTGCCAGGTGAATAGTTATTTTTAAGGAATGTGGAATCCTTCATGCTGAGTCACAGTAAAAGAGGCCCCTAAAAATCCTGCTTCTAAAGATACTGAGGTAGGAGTTTCTAATGCAGAGACTACAGGCTTAATGCTCAGTCATGCTAACTGCACTGGGGACCTTAAGGTGGATTTAAATCTATTTGAGAATCAATATTAACGATAATCAGCCCTGAGGCTCTTTTAAAGAAGAGGGGTTTGCTGGATTAGGGCCTACTGCTATGTAGTGCTGAGCACCTCATACAAGGTGCTGGACACCCTCAATGCTCCATCCCTACCCCCCAATTAAGAGCACATTAGGCAAATTAGCCTAATCCCCCCAATTAGGCAAAGCATTCAGCTCCTAACCCCCATGGCTTCAGACCACAAGTGATTCACATTGTCTCCCTCCACAGATAACCAGAAAAACTTCTGCAGATACTAGGATGTTCTATCTACCCAACAAGATCCATCTATAACGTACTCAGCATTATGGTATCCCTGGGCCCTGAACACAGCTCATTCAAGTCAATGGGTGTCTTTCTATGGGCTTAAATGAGCTTTGGATCAGGGTTCCTACTGCAAAGGCAGAAAAATTCTTCAAGCACCACAAAAGTACCAGGTGTCTCTCTGCTCCAAAATGATACCAGCGCAGGAGTCCAGATCTTCTTCCTTGGCACCAGAATATTTGATGGCACCAAGGCTTGGCCTGCAAAGACTGTACATGCTGCAACATTTTGCTTTTCCTGGTTCAACCGTTTTTCTAAAGCCTTTGCCCTTGATTCATCCAGTGCAAACACACTGCCTTGCACCAACATGGGCTGCTATATCCCAGGGAGGGATTCAACCAAGGTTTGTACCACTCTCCTCCCTCTGTGGTTATATCCGAGAAGACGAGCTTTCACTCCATAGGAGTGCTGCCCACTGTTCCTCTTCCATAGGCTCTAGCTATATCCCTTTCCCAAACAGCACATCCCACTTTCCAGTGATGAGGAGTCTACAGCTGCCTTATGCCACCACAGTCTCTGGCTGGGGAGAATTTCAACCAGCAGGAGCCCTATGCCTTGTTGATGTTTATTGACACTGAATCTGGTCCATCACAGCTTAGGGGCTGATCCTGCAAACACTTTAGCACACACATAACTTGTCTCACTTGAGTGGCTCCACCGAGGTCAACCTATCGTGAATAAAATTACGCACTGGCTTCAGTTCTTACAAGCCTAACGTGTTCAGTATTTTTTTGGTTTGCCCTCAGCCAGAATGTTTAGGGAAAATCTATGTAGTACAAAGAACAAAATCACAATAGCTGCCAGAAAATACAAAAAAGAAAAATAAAGCCAAACACAATGTAAAACTTACACATTCAGGCTGTTCTCAAGCCTAGAAATGGAAGAACTGAGTCTATTTTAAATGTGCATCAGATCGCAGTAACACTTTAAAAATCAGAGCTTCATAAATAACCCATTTCTTTATAAATCCGTATTCCATCTCTGGTACTTTTGCTCTTCTTTTTCTTCTCCCATCATCAAGGACTGAAACCATACTAACAATCGCATTCATTTTTATGTTAATAGAAGGATCAGTGAAACTAGCTCCAGTCTTGGCCGGTCAGAGAGCAGCAATCTATTCACATCTTTGAATTATCATACATAAATGAGGTGATAGTAAAATATAATCTAGCTGCAAAGCGCAAGCACGATAAGAACAGGAATGCAGGGCTCTTCTTTCTGTTCTTTTCACTAACATGCCTGACAATCGTTCTGTCTCAGTGGGGGGGATGATAAAATATTGAAAAATCTAAATCAAGCCAAATGAAACCGAACATTGTAATGCACCCATGGAATATAATTATGGCAGACTGTGCTATATATGTTTCACAAATTGCAGCATACAGCTATGTGGTGTATGATATTATAGGTTACTATACTCACTAGGCTAGGACACTGACTTAATCTGTCACAAAGTGACCTCACAAATACCTACGTTTGCCCACTCTTTCCCAGTAATTAACACAAGCAGCCTTTAATATAGAGCAGACCAGGGAACTGTCATCCAACCATTAATAATGTACACAAGCTGGTAAGCATAGCAATCATGAAGTTCTGACATAGCGTTCTGGTGCTCCCCAGTATCAATTACTAATGTAGATCATCTGACACCAAGCTATATAAAGTGGTTCGCTGGTACACTGAGGTCTAAGGCAATGTTTAAAATGTCCTCTTCCCCCCAAAATGTCCTAAAATTAAAAGCAGTGTTCTTCTATTCTTTTTTAACATTTACAATTTCTTTTTATTTTTTTTAAAGTTTCTTTCATCTTATTTTCTTTTTTTATATTTTTTTTGTAGTGCACCCTGCAATAAAAGCAGAAGAGAATTAATGTTACTCATCTTTGTTAGCACTCCCCCTTCTGCATAGCAGAAATTGCTTTGTGGGAACTTTTATGTTTTTTTCATTTTATACCCAATTCATGTTGAGAAAATGTTTGTATAATTCAAGCACAAACAGAACTACTAGCATCTAGTGCTAACGTAATATGGCTATAGTGGCTGCATCGTTCCATGTTCTCAAGCAAAAAAATGGCATGTGTTTGGGCACAGCATGAAACTGTTTGCAGAGAAAAAAACATTATATCTACATTCCATGGACAATGCCAGCAGTACTTTTGGTTGCATTTACTTCTTATGCAAACACAGGGATGAGCACAGTACACCATGAGAGATGTTTCCACAGAACACATTCTGTTCACAGAACAGGGAGTTGTAACAAACTCAGGCTGATTAAATTAAACTGGACTGGTTTATCTGAAGGGCTGTTATGAAGAATCATGATGTCTTTAAAAAAAAATCACATGTGCAAATGTGAATGTGCAAGACCATCTGCAGAAAGGCTGTGCCCAGTTCAGTCATGATTGAGGATGGAGTTGTATGAAATCATCCATTTGTATTTTGTGATTCTTCCCCCAACAAAAACATGGAATTTTGTAACATTCTACACATACAAAACCCACAAATTTGCCTCTGTGTGAAATTATGTCCTCCTCCCCCCAAAATAAAAATGGTGATATTCCCCATTTCTGAGTTAACCCGCTAGAAAGTTGTAAGAAATTTTTCAAATGAAACATTTTTCATTTTAAAAATTTGGTTTATCAAAACAAGATTTTCACAAATTTGTTTATTCTCAAATTTTGTCAATGAAGCAGAAGGATGAAAAATGCAGTGTGATTGTGGGGTAGAATTGTTTGGGCGGGGAGGGGGTTGTAAAATGTCTAGGGTGCCAAGAAAAGCAAACATGAATAAATGAAAAATCACTACTTTTCCAAATTTGGGGAACAAAAATAACTTTAAAGCATGCAAAAGAACAACAAAACCCCTTGTAATTTTCTCCTCCTCCTTCCCTCATTTTTCAAACTGCTTTTGTTGCTATACAGGACCCAAAAATTCCAAAGGTAAATCTCTTTTTCAACCTTGCACATTGGAAGCACACTCAACTAATGTTCATGAGCAACTGACACAGGAAACACCATCACAGTCTAGAGTAACAAGACAGCTGCCAACACATTTGCACACAAACAAAAATGCAAAAAAATCCTGAACGAGTTTCATTATTTTTAAATAGGGCACACAGCCTATTTTTCTAAATGAAAATTTATCATTTTTTCTGGATGGAGTGTTTACACTGGGCATCATCTTGCAGCCTTCCCTCACATGACATGTTCCATTAGGAAAACTCTAAGCTGACACTGACTTCAATGGGAGTTTTGTTACGCTCCAGGACTGGTCCCACCATGGATGAATGGCCATCAAAGATCTCCTTTTTTTAAAAAAAAGAATAATATCTTTTGTTTTTCAGTTATAGGAGTGACACAAATCATGATCTGATGCCAACGTCATTTATTTATTAGCACTTTTATTACTTGAAGGTTTCTAAAGAACTTGTTTTCTATTTGGCAAGGGAAAAAATGTACTTCAGACTGGTTCCCACTATTCCAAGTTTTAACCCAGAGCACATTTTCATGGCCAAACAGTAGACACCTAAAATACAGGGTTTCTAATGGAAATGCTGACAACCCGTGAACAGTAGCAGTAGTGGAGAACTCTGCCATAGCAATAAAAACCACTTTCATTTATATAGTGCCTCTCCTCTGAAAGAATCCCATCACACTTTACAAACTATAGGTTAAATCAGCTCATCCAGGACAGCAGGGAAGGAACGAAATGAGCAACAGAATGGTCTAGTGGGTAGCAGATTGCACTCAGAAGACCTGGATTCTGTTCCTGATTCTGCCACTGACCTCCTGTGTCACCTTGGCAACTTTTTTCATATTTCTGTACCTAATCCCACTCCTTATGTGCCTTGTCTATTTAAATGGGATGTTCCTTGGGGCAAGGACCATCTCATTAAGTTTATACAGTATCATGAGTGACCCAATCTTGGCAGAAGCCTCAAGAATCTATTGTATTACACAGGCAACTAATCATAAAATACACAAGTCCTTGTTTATTTGCTATGGCCACCATTTACTAAAACATAGTTACTATCCTGCTATAGCTGAGTTATAAGAAAGAAGAGGAGATGATGGGGGGCAAAAAAGTTTCCCCGAAAATGTTTTGGGGTTTTTTCTTCTCGTTTTCATCAAAGATTTCCACAAAACACTTTGGGGTTTTGTCAAAAAAACCTAAAATCTGTAGCAGGGGTGGGCTTCAGTTTTCAGTAAAAGCTTGAATTTTTATTTATTTATTGGGGGGGGGATAAAAACATGGACTTTTCTGACCAACAATGTCTTTTGTGAAAATGTTTTGACAGAAGTTTTTCAACTAGCTCACAAGGTAAGTGGAGCATCTCAGATATTCCTGTATAGTAGCTGTTGCTGAAGCAATGACTTTATAATAGCAATCTTGGTATTTTAATCTTTTTAGCTGTATAAAACACACTTCTCTAAACTACTCCATTAACAGGTAAACAACGAATAAGCCAAGTTAATATCAGTTAAAGGACTCTTTTAAAGCTCGTTCTCACACACATGCAAGTGGCTGGAAGCATGAAAAGGGGGGAAGTGTGTATATAATGTCATGGGGGCTCAGGCTGGAGGGACAGGGTTAATATCCTTCCCACAGGTGCACAGGGCCTCACAGTCTCCCCCAACAACTTCCTTCCCACTCCTCCCAGCCACCCTAAGGAGGGGTGACCCTTAAAGGAACCACTACCATTTTTCCCATCAGTCCAGACATAATCCCCTGTCTTTGAGTTTGAGGGACTGCATTCTTCCTTTTTCTAGATGGTGGGAATTGCTCTGTGTAAACACCAAGTGAATACTGATTTAAGGGGGTGTGCCAAGGAAGAGAAACGAGCAAAGATATGGGGCAGGTGCTGTAAATGGTACTGTCCTCTGCTAAGCCCACTGTTTCCAGTACAAGTTAACTCTATTTGCTGCAGTAATAGCTCCCACTTCAATTTGTCCCCCTCCAGAAGGGACAGGTGCGTATCTATATGGGCATAGAGACAACACAATCTTAACTGCAGAATGGGATAATGTATGATATTGTCTTAAGTTTTCCTATTCATATGCTTGCATTATTCCAATTTTTTTAAAACTGTATAAAGGCACAATCCTTCTCCATCTTAAGTCAATGCACAGTTCCCATTGGGTTCAATGAGCTAGGAGTTGGCTAAGCCTTTATGCATATACATTTTTTAAAAATAAACTAACTAAACTAACTGAAAACAATTTGGGTAGCTCACATCGTCCTGGGGAGCTTCTGTGCAAACTGTAGGCACTAAGATCAGATGTCCTGAGACTCATGAGTGGAGAACAGGATTGCCCATGGATCTTTGAGATCTGTGCAGACTGACAGTCACCCACCTGGCCCCAAGGGGGATGAGGACTAGAAAATTCCATACAGTTCAGTTTTCCCTTCCCTAGAATAGGACAAGTTGTCGCTATAAATATATGAAGAGCTCTTCTCCCACATATGGGGTGGCACCTGGCAGCTGCTTAAACAGTGGCAAAACATTTATATATACAGTAGTTTTGGGAGAGGACTGAGGAAGAAACATCCAGTTGAAACTGCAGTAGTATCTCTGGGTGCGTCAATTCTACTTAAGTCAGTGGGGGCCTTTTCATAAAATTTAATAGGACCTGAACTGGGTCCTTCAGCAGACAGAATAAAATTACCCAAACTGGAATTTTGCCAGGAAATCAAAGTTACCATAATAATAATAATAATTGGGAAGCAAGTGGGAGGGAGACAAAAGTTTGCCATAAAAACACCACAAATACCCAATTAGAAAACCTTCAGCTCCTGTTTCTTTGATGCATCCCATCATATAGCATACGCGATGGCTCTTTACGAACATGAAATGATTTAAAACGATCTTATACAACATAACCAATCCAGATTTTCTGCTTAATGGCCTCTTTTCTAAGGGGCCTAATATCAAGCTAAATAGCAAGTATCTGATTCAAATTTATGGTGAGAAATGGACACAGACCAAATAGTAAAATATTTGTGGCACATGGGAACCAGTGACTATGTGAGCTACCCAAATGATTTTCAGGAAGTTTGGCTCATTTTTACTGAAAAAAAAAGTGTATGTATAATCTGTCAACTCCTCATCCCACTGAAGTCAGTGGGAGCTTTTATATTGACTTTAGTAGGACCAGGATTTGGCCTCTTTACAGGTTTGGATTATTTTTTAAATAATGAACACATTTGAATAGAAAGACTTCTTAAAACATACTCCCGCTCTGCATTTAATCTCTGCCCTTAAAGTAACTGAAGTTTACCCTAAAATCCCTACTCCCTTTTATGATTTGTTAGTATTACTATATTAGGTCCCACACCCCCATCCACCCACCAAGTAAGAGATAGTCCCTGCACAAAGCGCTTGCAATCTAAATAGACAAGCCAGACAAAAGTGGAAGATGGGGTGCTGAGGCACAGAAAGATTAAGAGGCAGATCCCTAGCTGGAATAATTTATCATAGCTTCATTGAAGTCAATGCCTATGACAAATTATCCCAGCAGAGCATCTGCCACAAGTGACCTGCCCAAGGTCATATTAGGGAGTCTGTGCCAGATCCAGGAATAACAGCATGGAGCACTAAACCCAGGCGACATCCACTGACATTCAGTGAAGTGCTGCATGGGCACAGATTCCATGCTAGCAGATCCCAGAATGAGCTCCATGCAATTACACCATTTTGCCAAAACAAAGATAGGCCTTAAACCACGATCCTGCCAACATCTACACACACTTTATGTACACAAGCAGTCCCTTAAAGCCATTAAAATCAAGCATGTGGCATGACGTTTTGCTTGACTGAGACCTTTAGCTAGCACATTTCCGCCTGCAATATAACAAGTAGTTAAACACCAAGTTTCATTAAACATTAGCAGTCACTGTCTGATAAAGAGCCAGAAGCAAACCAAAACCGGCCAATTAAATAATTACAAGCAGCACATGTTGTAATAGCTCTTCTGCTAAAACTCTTTGTAAGGACACTAGTAATTATCTTACTGTAACTAGCATTGTTTAGCCCACTCTTATGAGCATGAAAAACAAATTTGCTAGCTACCCTATTTAGTTTGTTCTCCACAAGGAGAATTTTTCCACCTTCCTTTTACTAGGGCAGAAACCAACATATCTCTCTCTCTCGTTTATTTCTCTTTTGGAGCCCCAGCACTATTCAACATGGCAGCACGAATTTGCAGAGCAATTCAAATAGAGCTGGTTATATAGCTACTTGCTATAGGCCAGCAGGGAATAAACATTGCTTTGTGGTGCATCACATTCAAGTTACACCTGTTATCTATTATAACTTGGCAACTAGGAGAGTGATCTACAAGTCCCTCTGGGTTATTGTGTGTCTTCAGGCACAACCCTATGCAAGGGTGTGCATTGCCTGCACTATGCCAGGGGTAACCCAGGGAGGCATGATGACTCAGATATCCTTCTGACACACAATTTCCTCTCTGCTCCCTGCTTGCTCCACCGGGATAATCATTTGCCCGCTGGTCATTTTGCCAGCATCAAATTAAAACACCCCCCCGCACTGGCTGATGTTTTGGGGAGGTGGAGCTATTCCATATGCATCCCTGCCCAATCCCCACCCATCTATTCCTTTGGAGGAGTAAATCGGTGAAAAGTGCATGGGCTCAGAGCCCAGGAAGCCTATGCAGTGGCTTGTGGGGGAGTTCTTACTTCCCATCATGTAGAGTTAAAAGAATCAGACTCTAACCCTTATCATATAATTTTTCATCTCCAGTAAACTGTAATCATTTTAAAATAGGGGATATTTAAGGCCCAAAATAGCTTTAAATTAGTGCTGTACGGATTTGGAGAAGCTCGAGGGCAATAACCCACAAGGGGAGGGAGAACTCTGGGAAAGAGCAATGCAGAGAGACAACTGGGGGATACTGTGGGCATCACATTACATATGAACTTGCAGCAAGATATGGCACCAGCAAAAGTCAATGCCATTTTAGGTTACACGCAAAATGGCATGACATTAGGGAGATAGAAAGGAATAGTCTATATGTGCACACATACACACTCTCTCTCTCTCTCTGCTGGGAAGATAGAATTATAGAACCATAGGGTTAGAAGAGACTCAAAGGTCATCTAGTCTAACCCCCTGCCAAGATGCAGGATTTGTTTTGTCTAAACCATCTAAGTCAGATGGCTATCAAGCCCCTTTTTGAAAAGTCTAAATGATAAAGCTAAAGTGAAATGTTTGACCTTTATTGAAAGAAACCGTTTTGATAATTTCTGATGCAAAACTTAGACAAAAATGTACATGCACCCATGAAAAGCTTTGATTTCACTGACTTGTTGTTTTGATGGAAAACTGTTCTATGGGGGAAATTTTTACCAGCTTTAAAATTTAAAGAAAAAACATTTTGGCTGAATACCCTGGGCCTATTTAAAACTGGACTGGACAAATCATTAGTAAATGAATAATAGAGAACAGTGGTACATTGGCGGAAAGACAAACTATCCCCTGGGTCTTTTCCAGTCCTACTTTCTCTGATTTTAATTTAAAAAAACTTCAGAGATATGGAGCAATGCTTCCAAACCTGGACCGTTCATCTGGAGTATATCTGAACATATCTGGCCTAGAATCGGGTTGTTGTCAATCTCATAAAACATGACTTTTGCATGCGATTCCCTGTAGGGGTTGGTTTGGAAGGAGTCAGAAATGCCACATGAATAGCTTTCCTCATGGCATTTCTGTTCATTTCTAGCCCAAACCAAATAGGACAGAGGCTCACGCTATTTTTTCGTAAAAGTTAACCAAAACTCTTTTTGAACCTCGATAAAATTGTAGGTTCTGTTTGAGTCAGATCTTGGTAAAGGTTGGGTCAGTTCTCATTTAAATATAATTTATTCAGTTTTCCCACACCCTCTTCTTATAATCAGTCCTTCAGGGTAGCAAAAGTAACCATACTCCACAAAACTTCAAAGGCTTTTTTGAAAAGTTATGTTTAAACTCAACCCTTGTAATTTAACTTGCTGCCCAAAAGTTTTGTTTGCTTTAGGTTTTTCTATATAATTTTTGTTATACCTTCCCTGGCTTTTTATAAGACAGCCTGTGCTGAGTCAGCAAACCCCCACCTTACTGTATTTTGGATCACTTTTACTTGGTAATTTTCAAGCAAAATGCTGTAGAGTCAACAGAGGTCCTGCATGACAATATGCTTTAATAAAATTCAACATCAAATAAAACCATCACAAATAAAAACTGTGAGAAATCTGTCTAAAAGAAAGGGAGAATTGTACCTTGCACAGGTGTGACGCGGCACTACCTTGCCCCTGGTGTAATCAAAGTGGGTGGGCCAAAGGCCATCAAAACAAAATGGCAGTGTTTTAATAATCGTTCTGCGCAAGTGTAAATGATTATATAAAATGCAAGGCAGTGAAAAATCAGCACCATGTTCTTAGCTGGAGTAAGTGATATAGTTTTGTTGAAATCAATGGTGCTACACCAGTTTTTGCTGCCTGAGAATCTTGTTCCTAAACCACAGAATCCTGTAAAACACCGAAGCATTCTCTCCCCGATGGATTTTCCCCTGTTACATCCATTGATCACCAGCCACCTGTGTAGCTACAAAGTCACTATTTGCACTGGAGGACTTCACCCCATACGAAACTGAGGTAATATGAAAATGGTCTAAACATCAGCATATAGCAATTTACCTTGTCTGATCTAGGGATTTGGCCAGGGGCAGCTCTACTGATAGCTGAAATCAAGGCAAAAATCTCAGGGTAGGAAAGGCCTCAAATAACATGGTCAACTATTAGAGTGCCAATAAATTAATGGTTATAAACATCCCAACATCTAGCAAGGAAATGCTGAATGTTGCATGTTTATATCTTTAACATTTTACAGAAACCATTTTAGACTAAACGGCATTTCATGTGGAAATGTGGAACATGAACATGCACCCTTTTTCCAAAATAAAAAAAGAGTTGCACTTTTAAATATGAACTCAGTTTGTTCAATTTACTTGAAAGTGCAAATTATGGCTTGGTTGTAGTTCAGTTATTCTAGTGGAAACCATTTAAATGATTATAAATATATCCTTTCATCCAACGTATTTGTCATTCAAATATAAATCTCGGGGTGTCAGTACACATCTCATAGGCCTGACTCAGGAACGCACTGAAACAATTGTAGCTTTAAGCACATTACAGTGCTTTGTTGCACTGGAGTCTTTGAGATTTGGGGCCTGATTTTTACCTCACTTACCCTAGTATCAATCAGGAGTGACTCTGCTAACATCAGTAGAGTTTTACAGGGAAGAGTGTGATCAGAGTCAGTCCTCTGTCTGATTTTCTCTCAGTGACATCACAGCTCCCCATAGCAATAGGTTAAAGTGGCTTGACCAAAGTCTCATTGCGAAGTTGTCAGCTTTTGAAGAGGGCCAGCTCAAGGATTATGGCTTGAGAGGACTCAGTTGGATTTAAGTGATATCTTGGGCTAGCCCTTTGCATAAGGGTGAATTTCACCCACAAACAGGATCTAGCCACAAACTTTCCTAGTTTCCAACCCATTTGCTGTAGCCACAAGACCACACTCTCTTTATCACAGCTCAGTGTATCAGTCTCTTGGCACACAGCTCTGGGTGGATGGCAGTTCTGTTATAACTGAGATTGTTTGGAAAACTTGGGGGCAGAGTTTTTACTTCATCTTTTTCTTTGAGCAACATAGATCTTCTACCCAGTAATGTTATATACCAAAAATACCACTACAGCTCAGCCCCCATTAGGTTGGCCTGATTGTGAGGGCTATGATCCATGCTCTAGGTTATTGTAACCTGATTAGTGTAATGATCTATTTTATTAAATTCCTCATAGAGTTCAGTACAGATTGTACAGAACACTTTAGCTAGTACTCTTACCCATTAGAGTAGACTTTCCAACAGAAAATTGCAACGGCCTGCATTGACTTTAAATTAAAATTTGTATTGTGTTCAAAATAACCCTTTCAGAAGTAACAGAAAATCCATTTGCTTTTTTATTTATCCTCTCATTCTTTGCATTTTGAGCCACGTTTCAAGATCCAGTGAATTAGTCTTTACGGTGGTCTGAATGGTATGAGACCTTGGAGTTTATTTCAGTGCTTTTATTTGTTATGGTCATTAGATGTGGCATTTATGCTAGAATTCCATCCTGCTCTGGTTTACGATGCTGATTGGATTTAAATTTGTTTTGTTGGTTAAAAATAACCATTAAGACCAGGGTGTTTTTCACCCCTCAACATTGCTAACGCCTTATTGTTTTTTCAAAGAAGAAACACAGTATTGATGCTGGGTGCTTGGCATATAAAGTGCTGTTTAAGTGCAGGATGTTATTGTGAAGGATTCTGGGTCTAGGTATTCATCAGGCCCTCTTACATCATAGTCATTAATGGATTTTGTCCTCACAACATACCTTTGAGGCAGTGAGGTACCAAACCCATATTATAGATGGGGAACTGAGGCAGACATTTGCCCAAAGTTACGCTGGAAGTCTAGGGACGTATAGGGAATTGAATCCAGCTCTCCCAAGTCCCCCTGTGGAGCCCTACCCTCTAGACCATTCCCCCCCAAGTAATGGTCCTCGTGTCAACAAAACTGATCTGGCATGTACACTGTACGACAACGAGCCATGTGCACCCTTCCAATGTGTGACACAAGGGGAAGCTGATGGGCAAATTAAGACTCAAAAGAAGGTCTAACAGAAGGGACATGGTGCAAGGTGGCATTATATCATAATTCTTCACAGCCACAACCAAAGGCCTTTGCATCACATAATGTAACTAGGGAAAAAGGAGAGGAATCCATTTCCTCTGGCACCCTGTGCTAGGAACAAGCTAGTCCATAACTCCCTCTCACCCCTGTGCTGACACTAGCTGCTGACAGGGGCCAGAGCAGAAGAGGATGAGGGCAGAGCGAACACGGCACTGGGAGTATGCTGTGTCTATTCTCCAAGGGACTACAGCTGTGCAGGTAAGCATGACCCAGGAGTCCACCCCCTTAGACACATTTGTGGTTGAGTCCATCAGGATTCCTCCTGGGGAACCCAGCTTCAGTCTGTCTCCCCCACCCATCTGAAATGCTGCTGAAGATGCCAACTGCACCACCTCACCCATAACTTATTTAAATTGTTTTATAAGCGGATGTAAAATAATCTTTGTACCTGTAAGGCCAATTCCTGAAGTGCTCTCTCTCTCTGACCCATCTCCCACTGAAGCCACTGATTAAAACTCATTTAAATTTGTGACACACAGGGCCTGATCCAAAGGCCATTTAAGGCAATGGGAGTATTTCCAGTAACTTCAATGGGCCTTGGATGAGACAATGAAAACCTTTCATTAGACTCTTAATTAGTAAGGACGACCCAGGTCACTTGTATCAGAGAGTTCAAAACAGCTCATAGTTTAGGCCAGCATTTACAAAGGAATGTAAGGAAGTTAGGCCCCCCAGTCCTAGTGAATTTCAATAGGCGTTGGGTGTCTAACTCCCTTAGCAAACACCAGCCTTTGTACTTAACTATTACTGTTCCATGTCCAGCAACATGACCGGAGATATGGCTGCTCACCCAAGTTCCCCAGCTCAGTCTGAGAATGCCTAGATCAGGGGTCAGCAACCCGCGGCTCCAGAGCCGCATGTGGCTCTTCAGCTGCAGTAAACTATGTTTTGCGGCTCCAGACTATTGGCTCTTTTGATAGTAAAGGTTGCCGACCCCTGGCCTAGATGGTGCAGTTCACAGTTCAGCGGCCTCTAGGAGTCATGTTATAGGTTACTGACACACTAACTTCAGGCCCAATTCTGTGAACCTTACTCATACAAGTTACTTCAGTGAAGTAATATGCCTGCTCATGTGAGTAAGGAATAGTTGTAGGAGAAAAGGGTACAGGATCAGGCAATCGTACAGTAAATAAAATCAGTCCATGGCACACACATTTTACAGATAGATGAGAGGAGGCACAGAGAAGGAAACAGTCTTATCCTTGGACTGGACAGAGCAGGAACCCAAGAGTTCTGACTCACAGTGCTGTGTGCTCACCCTTCTACCATACTTGCAACTCTTACTTGACGTCAGAAGATGTCAATGTCATTATGGGTGGGATTTTCAAAGAAGCCTAAGGGAGTTAGGTACCTAATTCCCATTTAGTCTCATGAAATTCCTCAATAAGGTAAAAAAAAAAAAAAACAGCATAAAGGCAATGCATAGCTATCACTCTTCTTAAATAAGTGATGGTGGGTCACTGATCCAAGATCCCTTCCTTGTATCCAGAAGGGGATTTGGCCACCTAACTGCCTTAGGAAAATCCCGGCAGGTTATAGAAAACCAAATATTGCATCAACATATAAAATGTCTCTTAAATACATTAGGCTTTGGACTGAAACCTTGCATTGATTAAACAGTTATTCTGAGATATAGAGCATGGTAGGAGATCTCTGGTGACCTTTAGAAATGCATGTTCTATAAAGCAGAAAGCTTGACAACTGCCTATAATTTTATGAGGCTTGTTGTAATTATACAACCATCCATGCACAATTTGTTCTAAGGTCTGAGAGGAGGTGGGACGGAGTGAAACAGGGTGATAATTAAATGAATTCAGTCAGTCACCTCCTTTATGTAGATGAAAAAGCCTGGCAATCTTCCAGATGCAGGAAACAAGGACTTTGCTAAATGAACAGCTATGAACAAAATAAATTGCCATGAGGTAACTAATGATGAGTGATGCTGTATTAACAAACCATGAATCCAGCCATTCAGTTCCCTCTTTTCAGTAAATGTGGATGAAACGGGCTCAATGACGAGTTTAAAATCAGAGATAAGGCCTCATGACATGCTGAACTTATTCTGTTGAAAAGATAGCATTGCCAGTTTCCAATGAGACAGACATCGCAAACCATTGGATGAAGCAAGGGTGGCCATTTGTAAATTAATTAGAAGGGGAGAAAAGACTAACTGTTCCAGGAATGGTAAAAGCATTCACATTTAGGTGTAATAGCTGGAAAAAGGAAACAGTCGACAGATTCCGAAATGTTCTGGCTGACTGGCTCCGGCTATTTTTTCACATCAAGTTTCACTGCAGTTCATGGCTGGTATCATCATCAGTACATCTCCATTGATCTACAGAGGATGAGTCAAGATCATCCCTAGGGTAACACCATTAAAAATCAATGGTGTGACCCTGGGGACAAATTTGGCCCAATGTGTCCACAATTCACATCTGACTAAGTGGGGTGCAGCCCACGAAAGCTTATGGCCACAGAAATTTGTTAGTCTTTTAAGGTGCTACAGGACTCTTGTCGTTTTTGCTGTATACAGACTAATACAGCTACCCCTCTGGAATAATTAACAACCTTGCTCTAGTTCCTCAAATCTAAAACCAGCCCTTCAGAGGATTTCTTTACACCTCAATCTCCTTCAATAGATCTTAGTCTGATCAGTTGGTCTTCCGTGCAATCTTGCACAGTTAGTTCTTTCTCCACCTCCTTCCTTACCATGTGGCTTATGATTATTTATTTGTATTATCACAGTGCTTAGAAAGCCCAGTCATGGACCAGGAGAACTCTGTCTTCCATCACCTCTAACAGCCATCTCTGCTTCACAATATCCCTGATCCCTCATTTCATCCATCCACTTGATCTTCCCAATCATCATACATTTGTAGACCACAAATCCATCTTCATAGGTACTTCATAGGTCTCACATCTGTATATCAATTTTGGAGTAACATATTTAATAGCCATTTATTTCTAAATGGAAACACATGCAGATGCCACCCTGTGTAAGGGTAAATTAGGGCAAATATTAGTGCACTGGGAGAGACTTATGGATGCAAACTACAGGTGCAAATATGTGCAAGTTTTCACACAGAATCATAGAAATTTTGGGATGGAAGGAACACCAAGAGGTCATCTATTACACAAAAGGTGGACTCCCAAATACATTATATATTTTTTCACAAAGTTTTAGCCCTTGAACAATTATCCTATCTGACCAACTATCCTTCATTGTCCAATCTATTACTTTGTACAACCTATGATTTTATAGATATGGCATTGAACAGGCTGATTCATCTGGTAGTCTAGTCTCTTTCTTCCCAATGGGCATTGAGCACAATATTCCCCATTTCTCCAGGGTCATCTGATTCCTCTAAAAACCCTGAAGAAGTCTCCCATAATGAAGATCACAACCATATCGCTCTTGTTCCGTAGTGTTCCACTGTGCCCCACTGAGATTGATAATATCATACATAATGGTCCCACTTCATTTTCATTCCAAGTGTGGAATCGCTTCTTAAAATGTATGGTCAGGAGTCACATTTGTATGTGGTACCAAAATAGCATTTATACCATTCTGTGCCAATGCTGTAATGTAGACAGAACTACACAGTACTGTTGCAAATTCAGTACATATATTTCATGCCATCAGATTACAGACAGACTCTAAAAAGTTTACCTTTTCAACACTCACTTTGCAGGCAATATGCATATGTCCTAACTAATTTAAGCATCATTTTATATTATATACTATATACTTCTTGTTAAAGATTGATTTTATACTCAATTCTGGGGCATGTTGGAAAAAATCGATTCCAGAGGCCACCTGACCATCTTAGCAATTTTTATTAGGATATACAGAGCACAAAATAAATGGTGCAGCATAGGCTACTTTTACCCTTTCTCCTGCACACATGCTGCTGGCTTGACAAGGAAGATTGGAGATGAAGACAAATGGTAAAGAACAACCCTGCACCACTAAATCAGTTGCTTTAAGTGAGGTTTCAATTTAATCCATCATATTAACCAAAGCAAAAGAAAAGAAAACCAGATTAACAATGCCAGAGTTCCCGTGTAGATGACACCATGGGTATTCTTGAGGGACACCCACTGATCATCATCCGAACCAAACTACCCATCACAGTTGGAGATGCAGATGTGGACTTTGCCCTTGAAAGTTTGTCAGTCCATGTTTTTGGCTTTCCAACAGTGATGAGAACCAGCACATTCCTACCTGTGGCACATGAGATCAGAACTAACCGGGGTGACGATACATAGCTCAGTCACTCTGGCTGCATTGGTACAAGTACATTTTCTCCCAGTTTACTAACACCAACGCAGCTGCTCCAGAACTAGCAACTGTGTAAGCACCGGTGTAGTGAAGACGCAGGAGATTTCAGTACAAAATGTACTAATATAGATACAGCCCTTGGGTTCAATTCTACAAGGTGCTGAATTCCTCTTAAACCCCTTCAGCATCAGTTGCAGGAAGTGGAAGGATGTTCAGCACCAAATCCCATTAGAGTAAGCGGAAAGACACCCAGAGACTTCAGTGGGAGTGGATTCAGCCCCATGATTAGGATCTGACTGTGAAATTCCCCTATAAAACTCCATGAGCATGACTGTTATTTGATTATTATTAAACTACAACACAACAGGCAATCTAAGGATTTTCTCATCCAGCTTCATCCTTATCTAAAATCGACAAGCACAAAAATCTCTGTGCAGCCTGAATGTGACAACAGCATAGCTGGGTCTGTCACAGCTCTTTTCTAAAATGGCAATGTTCAGTTTTAATGCTTTTGAGCCAAGCAATTTAAACAGAAGATCTCAGTTTAGTTACATATAAAAACAAAGGAGGTCACTATGGGAGTTTTCTTACATTACTTTGCAAAGTACCTCACCCTGGACCTAAGGGACCATAGAGTAGTGCCATAAGTATGGATGTTCATTGTAGTCAGAGCGCCTGAGTACACACTGCCTACCGGACCAAATGTGTCGTTTTATGTGGTCTGGAATTTACTGGAGCTGATCTGTGATCCAGCCAACTTTACCCTTTAGTTAGAGCTGGACTCCAACCAGGATCTCTGATTTTTTTATGGCTGATAATTGTTAGAGACGGCTTAAATCACAATTCAATCTCTCAGAAAAGAACCAACCCTCACGAATTAACTCATACATTCACTCAGTTGATATGCTGTGTTTCGATACAATTACTGAGCTCTCAGAGAACCATTACGTAAATGGGAATACTGCATGCCCTCAGATCTCCTGGACTACTTAAATACCTTCCAGAGCATATAAGAGCAAGCGCAGAACTTCAGTTCATGTTATTTTTCAGCATTGATCTGGATTCTTTCTGTTAGCTCAGCCAAGCCACAGAGCAATGTATAGCAATTAGGGCCTGAACTGGAATAGTAGAGACGATCCAAACCCCCTCTAAACTTTGAGGCGGCTTATATTTAGATTGGTCAATCTGTACTGGATTCACTGTGTACAAAGAGAGAGAATTTTTGCAGGGGCTTCCCATCTTCTGCCTATCTTTGCTCATCTCCTCTCTTTCCATGCTTTCCCTCATTCTGCTCTTCCTTGAGTCTGGACCCTGACTCTCCTATACGCCTCCTCCTTGATTTCCACCCACATTAATTCTTCCGAGTACTTCCTTCATCTCAACTTCTAGATCGTAGGAATTGCCATGCTATAATCAGACCAGCAATTTTATGCCTGATTAAAGCCCAACGAAGTTAAGGGAAAGACTTCCATTAATTTCAATGAGCTTTGGATCAAGCCCCTAATCCAATATCTTGTCTCTGAGAGCAGCCAGTAACACGTGCTTCAAAAGAAGGTACAAGGAATCCTGTTGATGTTAGGGACCACACAACATAGCTACTCTTCTAGAGAAAAATGAGTTTCAAAGGGATTCTACTTAACCTCCAGCTAGATGGGTCAGACCAGCCGGGAAGGGAATCAGAACTAATACCTCATCACTTGGGTCATTTCTACCCTCTTTTATTAGGCCACCTGGATCACATGACAAATCATAAACATGCAACCCAGCTCAAACTTTGAAAAAGCAATATGAGAGTTCGCCACAACATACAACATTTCATAGTTGCCAACCCCCAAAAACGTGAGAGACATTCTCTGGAATGTCACACAATTTCTCTTCTATTGTGAATATTTCATAACTGAAAAACAGGCAAAATTTTATCAAAACCCATTTTGCTGTGAATGTTTTGCCACGTTCCACTCAAAGTTCCTGAAGTCTGTCGGTGATTAGAGAACTATCTATGGTATTTTTATGGCCCTTGTTACCATCAGCAATGGAGGGCTGGACAATCTTTAATGTATTTACCCTCAACACTCTTGCTAGGAAGGGAAATGCTGTTATTCCCATTTTACAAATGGGGAGCAAAGGAGAAGGGATTTGATTAAGGTCACTCAGACAGTATGTGGTGGAGCAGGGAATTTAACGTGGCTGTCCTAATTTCCAGCCTTTAGCATGCTAACCACCAGACCATTCTTTCTCCACTTATTATATGTGCTCTTTGCACCTATACATTGTGAGCTTTTTGTGGCAGAGACTATGAGTCCGATTCTCCACTGCTTTGCACCACGTGAGGCCTTTTCAACAGCCCCCACTGCTGGGCAAACTCTGTTCCAACTGACTTTACCACAAGCTGAGTCAGGCCAATGCTGAGCACTTTCACAATTCCCACCCCACCCACCATCATTTGTTCCTATCCAAAACAGATGTTAAATTTTAAGATGTCAGAACGGTAGCATTCGACACCCATACTGCACAGCCAAGGTGTCAGGTAGTGGAGAATCAAGTCCTCTGGTTTTTCGTCCTTGTTTAGCAGGCCTACCTATTGCAGTGCAGTGTGTGCATATATGGCAATGTGTAAAATAGAAACAGCAGGTGCTTAAATGTTAACACACTGAAACAAAACTCATGAAAGGCAATGAAAAAAAAAAGATCAGCCATCTCTGCAAAATAATTGTGCATGTGTTTTTATGGAAACATTTATTCTCAGTGTATATATATTCCTGACTTAGCAAATCACTTCAACATAATAAAACAGTTCAATGCAGCCAACAAAGTGTTTCCAAGAAAAAGCTGTTTATAATTTGTAATGATATGAACTGTCAAAAAAGGCTAATTTTGGAGCATAGAAAAATATAAAAGAATAAAATATATTTTGTAAGTGACTGTTGCTCTGCTAAATAATCTCCTGTCATTTGAAGCCTATTTGGTTTTGTTCTTTTAGCGGCAGGTGCGGATTTAATTGCATTAAATTTGAGAAACATTTACCCATGAATATGCCCTACTTGGGAGAACTGAATGAAACAATTTGCAAGAGAAAAGTCCTAGGCTATCTGAAAAACAAGAGCGCCCATTTGGCCTTCATCCACCACTCTTGATGAAATCATACTATCTGGGGGCCAAGATAGTTCCACAGATGTGTTCTGTATTATAAACAAATGAATGAGGTATCTTGGGAACAGGCACTCTAATGCATGAAACAGATTGTGGTCTGTTCTGCCACAAGTAAGTATTTGACTGATTGAACAACTGACATCTTTATTTGCTAATATTTCCAGTTATCTCCTTATGCTGGGCCCCTATCATCTTCATAGCAATACTGGTCAATCCAGCACCTCCAGCTCAATTCTATGACAGCTATGATTGCACACTGAGTGAAAGAGGGATGTGCTCACCTCACTTAAATTCATCTTAACTCAATGGTATTTTCTGTAATTCCCCACAGCTGTTTAGATTTAAGGTTTCTTGGTTGAAATGAGAGTGCAAGTTATAGATGCCCTGCCATTCGCAGGTGAGCCATTTTGGTTCAGACATACCTTTCACGTCGTAGTTAACTGCCAACTTCTTGGCATCTTGATGAAAAATAAAGCAGTAAGACAAGGCTTTGGATTGGGGTCAAGGGCAGCTTTAGAAGCAGGCTTGAAGTACAAGCCGGAGCGCTGTGTGAATTAAACTTAGCCATTCAAGGCATCTTCCCTGGTATCTCAGACACATCTTTAGAGACTTCTCTGTTCCAACCAGCCTAATACAGAGTGCCAGCATGAGAACGGTCTCACTGCAAGTGATGGACAAGGTGGCTGTTCTTGGCCAAAGCTGAAGAGAGTCTGAAAAAACTGCCACTACTGCTGTCTATCTGTCAGACCTGATAAATCACCAATATGTGTAGCCAGTCATCAAACACGTAAAAGATGTTTTAGTGCAGGTTTGGACAGTAATAAGTTTCATTTGTCCTAGGAGACTAACCACTAAGCCGAATATTTATGACTAATACTTCCAGTTCAAAATTCAAGCTGCTTCCTCCCTATTTCTTTTCCTGCTTTGTATTTCTAGTACTCCCTTGTCCCAGTTCTTCCTAAACTATTAAAAAAAATCACATCCTTAGAACCCCAGGTTCAATCAAAGGCCTCATGGGCCACATCATCTTGGAAACTTCCTGCCATGATCAAATAATTGAAAACCTAAAATCTTATGCATCTTTAAGATGACTTCATGTGATCACTAGAATGGCCAGCAAAGCTAAAAACAATTTTAATGGGTCATTATTTTAAAGTATCTGGAGCTTTTTTTTTTCTTTCCCCTTCCAGATGTTATTTCTGAATACACTGCCTAAGAATCTAATATATTGCCTAAGAATGCAGATGACTATCCAGCCACAGTGGGTGGCCCATGAAACCTATGATCACAAAGAGACCAGACTACACAATAGTCAATAGGATTTTGTTTTATAAAGTCAGTTTAAACCAAACTAAGACTTCTTGTAAAGCTATGGGACGAGGCTCCCTAGTTGGAAAGCTCCATGCCATGACAGTATGGGACAGAACCTTCTAGTTGCTTTTAAGGGTGAGGAAATCAAGAATGGTGTCCAGAGCTGGTGTGTGCACGGTTGTGATAAATGGGCCTACAAAGTTATCCTAATTGTGAGCTTGACTGTAAAAGGGGAATGTAAATTCACAAAACATCACAATAACCTTGCAAAACAAATGTTGATGGGAATAGCTGCAAGAAAACTAGAGAGATACTGGATTAGTCTAAACCAAAGAAGGTCACCTAAGTATAATCCAAGGACTGTTGAAATGATGCTTGCTAAAACAAATAACGGGGAGCTGGATATTAATGAACCAAAATTGGGGTCAAATATAAGGCATAATTTGTGGAGAAAATAATGAGGGGATAAGCTAATCCACCGACCATTCCCTTTGTGGGTCCTTAAAGAAAGACTTTGGGGTTGAAAGGAAGAGACAGAACAACACCAAGAAAAACAGACAGAGGCTACTGGAGTGAGATTCATCATCATAGCTGCCACCCCACCATCTCCTGGGACTCTGGGGTTTCTTTGTCCTAATCCTGAGGGCTGTCCTGGCCAGCTCAGACCAAAAAAAATGATCCATTGGACACACCAACCTCCACTAATTCCAGCTGAACCACAAGCACTGCCCGAGATGAAACAGGATTGGACTTTAACAAGAGCAGCAACAGCAGCAGCTCTAATCCATTTCAACTAACTTTGTCTCTTTCCCCCACAAGAACAGATAAAACCATCTTTAATTCCCTGTAACAGACCATCAAAATGGGTATTTTTCCTTCTAAAACTCTCTCCAGCTAAATAAAAATGGAACAAAAAAAGTTAAAATAAAAGCCTTAGTTAACACTTCACATTTCAAAGGCTTTAACTGGATTTCCTTCTTTCCTAGATCTTTCATAAAAGGTAAAAGTATTCTTAATGTGTGCTTGTTGAGGTCTCTGTATGCCACACCCCTGGAGCTTGTTAAAACACTATTTAATGTTGGATAGTGAATGGGTTACGTTAATATCTTTGGCCTATATATTCCATTAAAATTAATACAAACAGAACCTGTGGAAGGAGTTAGTGGGAAAGCAGATGGAGGTTTCCTATTAAAAAGAAGGATGGAAAAACTAGACAAAGGGAGAGAGATCTTGATTTCACAAGGGTTCAAGTTAGTATCACTAAAGAGCTGTCACTCAGCTCAGAGTAGCTTGTACTCCCCATCAGGTATCAATGAACAATGAGCAAAAACATATCCCACCAGCACTTCAACATGTCCATGGCGATATGGGTCACTTCCATAAGCCAGAGGAAGACCCTTGTGATTGCATGCTTTGACAGCATGGTCTGAACCAGTCCTGTGTTTTCTAAAACATAATAAACATTTACATTTCTAGTGCTGCTAAAAAGAAAGAGCTGGATGAAAACAGCCAGGGTGGCCAGGTTTCAACAAAACCTCATGCAATAATTCATCTTGGAAGAAGCCCTGAAAAAAAATTAGGCTCGATCCTCTGCCAGCATTAATCAATATAAAGCCACTGACTTCAGGGGACCTATGCCACTTTATACCATCTGAGAATCTGGTCTCTTGTAGTCTGTAAAGTTTGAAAGAAGAACTAAAAAGCATGGCAATAATCCCCATCTATGCTAAATGGCAGCATTACAGGGCCCTCACATCTAGCTGAAATGAATACATCAGAATATCCACTTCAATCCCAACTCTTAGTTCATACCTACAGTTATAAGGTATTGGCAGCATACAGAGTGTACTGACAACATGTCACACAGGGGATCATAAAGCAGCTATTGTACACTAGAAGTTAGTGTCCTTGTTTCTGTTGCAACTGACATTCCTTAAAAGGTATTTTTCTGCTTTCAATTATCTTTGTTTTTCTTATAGGTTCACAGGTGGTATGGGGAATCTCTCAGCAATTTGCTTCTTCGCAAGAGATGTTTCCACACAGTGTATGGTGATCAAGTTAGATGGGATTAGAGACTTCTGCCCTGAAAAAGGAGGATGCTTATCGATGCCTACTGAGTGAGGCATTTCACATTTGCAGTAGACAGATTTCCTTTGGATGACAAGAGTTAGGTTAAGGACAGGGGCTGCAGAATGCAGATCTATAAATCACTGCCCTTGCCACTCATAGTAATTAAAAATCTCTTGGCAAAAGTAGGAGAGTTAATAGATCATCATACAGTCTCTCTTCTATTATTCTTTTACTATGCAATACACACTAGAAGATTGTTCTAGAGTGGGGTTCAAAACAATCCCTGGATCAGAACTTCCCCAAGCTATATGATAATTCAGATCTTTGCAGCTGCCCCTATACGCATAATGAACTCAGTACATAAAAAGCTAAATCCAGCACCCTCAGACTTTAGAGAAATTTGGATCTAAGCTCTGCTACTCAAGCACATCTCTTAAGTTTATTCCTTCAGTAGGTATTACATTTTAAAAACCAGCATGTGATTTCTGAACATGCCTTAGTTTGGTGCTTGGAACATTTATTCTTTCAGAAGATCTGTTCCTAATTTGCATGTGTTTGAGTGACCTCCACAGCATGTTGGCAATTCATGAAGAACAGTTCCAATAAAGTAAACTTAACAACTCTGTGCAGGGCCTGGGTTCTGAAGTTTATTTCCATTATACCACATCTTGGCAGAAAACTACATTTATTTTTTCATTTAAGTGAGTTTCAGTGCCTGCAAAAAGCTCCAGGTTGATAGCACTAGATTGTGAAGTCTCCTGGTTAGTTTTGCAGGTACAGAACGAAGTCACAACACACATTCCCTTCTGACCTCTTGGACATTAAGGCTCTTCTCGAGGACCATCTTTAGGAAAGATAAATAAATCCAGTTTTATTCTTCAACCCCTTTCAAACCTTGACCCTTACTCTGAGACTGGGACTGGAGTATCAATTGGTGTCAGTTCTATTAGGTAGATCTGTGAAGTGTTTGTCTATCTACTATAAAATAGACTGGATACTACTCACTTACACCCTGATCCAGCAAAGACTTATGCACATGTTTAACTGTAAGCAGGAGTAGTCCCAAAAGATGCTATTTCTGTTTCTAATCAACTCTACTTAGTTCCAACAAGACAAAGGAAGTCTAATACAGGGGGGAAAAAAAACCCTAAAAAAACCCTAAAAAACAGCATTGCCAAGAACTGCTCGTAAAGCTACACCATTTCTAAGTCCATAAACAGAGAAAAAGCATTGCATTTCTAAGAAAAGGAACTCTGCATAACTTGTACTTACATGAACTGTGAAATAGTTAGAGTATAGCCAAATAGAATGATTACCAGTAGTTTAGTCTTAACTATTATACTATTAAAAGGACATTGCTAATGTATTTTTCTTAATTTAAATAATTATCTTTTATTCTTTGGACTCAGTTCACTTGCATGGACTCCATTTCCAATGCCTTCATCAGGTGATATGCCTAAGAAAAGGCCTGATCCAAAACCTATGGAAGTTTATGGTAAGACTCCCAAGGATTTCATGGGGTTTGGATGAAGCCCTAAGCATGGGTCTTGCTGTTTACAACAAACCCTAAAACTTGAAACTGAGGCTGCAACCCTGCAACCTGTCTGCTCACATAAGTTAATCATATGTGTAAGTATTTTCTGGATTTCAGCCTGAAACTGACTACTATTTTCCCCCTTTTCATTAAATGACCATATTGGTTTGTTACTATAAAGTTGTTTAGCACTGTGTATTTTATTTTATTGTATTATTTTATTTTGAGGGCAGGGGAGGAAACATTGACACACTTAGAAAAATTACAATTACAAATACTTTGGAAACAGATAAGGAAATGACGAGAGTTAACTTTTGGCCCTAGCAGCCTTAAGATTAACCCGTTACACAACGTCTAGTTTTAGGCACTAATCCTGAAATCGGATCTGATTAGGTAGACTCCTGTGCTAATGTGGTCTTCGCTGGGACTATGAAGGGGATGAAAAGGCCTGACTATAAGACTGATGCCTTGCTTTGGTATGTCTAAGAAAAAGATTAAAAATAAGAAATTAATGGAGGAAAATATCTGGGGTGCTATACTGCTAGTTTAATCCATAATAAAGATATGCCAGTATTATTGCCCTGGAGCCTGTCCTTAGGAGCTGGAATGTACAAACAGTTAAACTGATGTAATATTTTAGTTGCATTTGGTTTGTTTAACTCGTGTCTCTAGTGATAACATTTTGAGGAGGAAATCAATTTCATCGTCCAGCAAAAATTCCATCTGCAGACTGGCCTGGCACCACCAGCCTGAGTTTTGGGAAGGGCTGCTACACATTGCTGAAGTTTTGCTAAAGCTTGGCGTTTTTGTAGCTGGCATGCACAGGACAGAATGAACCCTGGAAAATACTTTTACAGATTAATCTGAAGGAATGCAGGGCAAAGATTAAATTATAAACCAAACAGACTTTGAAAACATGAAACAAAATCAGGCTGTAGTGGCCATTTATCATTGTCATTTAACGTCTGACTTTCAAAGTAAAATGGATGAGCTGATGGGGAAGGAGAAAAAGGGACTCCTGTCCTGCACCCAGATTTAGAGGGTTATCCTGACTGTGGGATGGATTTTCCCTGCCTCTATCCCTAAAAACTCCATTCTCCTTGATTTGGTGCCTAGAAAATCTGGTCACCTTAATTTGGCAATGTGTTCAATATAGAAGTCCACACTGACATCTGAAAGTGATCATTTTACTGCCCATGCCGAAGAAATGTTTCCCCACAGGAGTAGGGAGTTTTATGAGAGTTATAAAAAGTTGCTGGCACTGCAACGTATTATCATTGATGTATAAATTACTTATCTGCATGTCAACTACGGACTGGCTGGAATAGCAGCCAGATACATCGCTCTGCAGTGAGTGCGAGGAGCCTCACTGAGAATTGTCACTCTTTGCAGCCTTTCCCCTAATGTCACTCAATTTACTCCTCCAGGGTTGTGTGATCAAACCCCAGGGGACTAGAGAGGCCAGGTGGAAAGGTCTCACACTGCATCTGGTTCACATTATATTTGTAACAGTGAGAGCGAACCTTTGGGGCCAGGTCAGTCCAGCTGATCTATTCTTACTATATGGGTCACACAGCCGTTGACGACAATCCTACCTACTTCTTATACACAGCTTTTCCATTCAGAGAGCTCAAAGGCTTTGTAACACTTGTTGCCTTATTTACCAGACTTGAACTAAACCAAAGGGAATTAAATTGACTGAATTCTCAAAATACAAAACACAAAGATGCAGCTCAGCTCTTATAGTTCAGTGATTGAACAATCTACCTTTCAAAATGCTCTGAACTTCACATTTTATTTATTTAAATAACAATTTACTGTTCACAGAAAGCCCATACAGGCACAAAAAGCAGATCTGTTTCACAAAAATGCTAATAGCTGACATTTATATTGTGCCTTTCATTCTTAAGCCCATTATGAACGATAATAGGAACCATTTCGCCCACCACTGATATGCAGCTACTGCTGGGTTGAAATAGGAAAGTGATTTAACAGAACACAGCAAAAACATGCAACAATTTAGGGCAGGAAGAAAAGAAGAATATATTTCCAATTGGCAATGTTGATATCATCCAGTACCCTGGCTAAGGCTGTCTCTGCCTTACAGCGGCTACTCCTATCATGGGTAGCAGCATGCAAAGGAGAACACCATCGCTGGGTTGCTACTTCCCCTTCTGCCTAGGTAGGTGGGCAGGGGCCAGTGTTAATTTGTGCCAGGGCTGAGCCCCAGCACCACTAAGTTTGGCAGTTCATAGCCCTGGCACCTCCGAGCTTGCCGCATCAGTCATGAAAGTAAAAAAATTGCTTGAGCTCCAGCACCTCTTTCATTACAAATTCAGCACTGGCAGGGGGACAAGCTTTGGCTCCATCCCCTCATGTGCTGACTAGCACAGAGGAGGAGGCAATATGCACAGGGCTCTGGCTACTCACTTCCCCTCCGAGCAAGCGGAGTAGACAAGGGAGAATATTGAGACTCTAGCCCAATCTGGTTTCTTCAGTGCCCTTTACTTTGGGTTTGTGCAACACCAGCACTGGACCCAATGTTGTTCACTTTCTGATTCAGCGTGTAGCATCATCCAGCAAGAGCCTAACTATAACAACACTGAATTTACTTTAATTTAACATGAACTTGATCTAGATGACAATTTTGCAGTGGCATGCCTGCTCCCAAATGCATGAATGAAGTGCAAGATCACATAGCAGGGAGGATGTTGTTTTGCATGCAACCGTACTCTGGCAGTGGCATACTGTGGGTCTCCAGCGCCCAGGGGCCAATGCTTGCATTTGCACCCCCTCCCCACACAAAGCCTGCTGTCAACAGCAGCAGCAAGACTCGGCCTCACCTTGAGGTCTCTGCCTTGCCAGCAGCCCCGGTCCCCTCTCTCCCCGCAGCACAGCCACGGCGCTGCCTGCAGGGGGCATTGCCAAGCTCTCCCTGAGGGCACGCAGCACTCCCGGGCCAGCTGGAGCCTGACTCGCCCTGCCTGTGCCGCTGGCGGGAGACACCTGCACGTGTACACGCGGGGGACCAGCACGGGAACACATGCCTCTAGGCCTGCGGCCAGCACTCTGACATGGTGGAAGCTGGTGCGACATGCCCCAAGAAGGTACATGAATTGCAGAGCCTACTGCTCCAGCTCTGCCACTCCCAGCCAGCCAGCCAGGCAACCCCGCCCCTTCCAGGACAGCTCACTCAAGGGCCCAGCCAGTGCTTCCCTGTCAGGCTGCCACTGTTAAAAAGATCCCAGAGATCCTGGCACACCACTGCATTTCTGTTTCCCTTCCAAAATATTGGCACTAACAAGGCAACTGCAAAACTCTCTCCAACAAAAGGAAGAGAGACAGCATTTTCGACTGAAACAATTTGTCTATGTGCAGGGGATGCTATCACTTTCCATTGGTTTGAAAAATGCAGTAGCTGTCAGTGATTCATCAGTGTTCCCATGACACATTTTTATTTTCAGAAGTTTATAGCTCTTGGATGAGGATTCACAATCAAGGTGTCATGTAAAACATTTTTAAAAATTGGTTCAGTCATGCAAAAAAGTACCTGAATAAAATACAAAGAACTTTCACAGTCTTGGGACCTATTTATTTATTTATGCTCCTCTCTCAAGACCCCAGCTTAAATGTTGCACTTCATTAGCAGTCCAAAATGTTGACAAATTCTTCTCAGCAGGTAATTACAGGGAAAGGCCACTGAGAAGACAAATTACTTTATCTTGTGTATATACATAAGAAGGACCTGAAAAAGGTATCATTTCTACTGAAAGCAGAATGTGTAATTAGCTGATACCTCATTATAGAGGGTCAAAAGGTGACATCTTCAGATACCTATCTAAGGGGCTTATATGGCTCCCATCACCATGGTATCTAGGTGCCTCAATCTTTAATGTATTTTATCTTTGCAACACCCAAGGATGTAGGGTAGTGCCACTATCCCCAGGTTACAGATTAGGAAATGAGACAGAGAAGCTAACACACTTTCCCAAAGTCACGCGGGAAGTCTGTGGCAGAGCAGGGAATTGAACCCAGGTATCCCAAAACCCAGGGTAGTATCTAACCAGACCATTCTTCCTCCCTCTCAACCCTTGGCAGGAAGGAACAGAGTGTTGTCTGAGCCTAACCTGACAGGAAGAGGGGTAAATACACCTCTAAGTTTTTGGCTTAAAAGTTGTATTCTAGAGTTTAGGAGCTGACTAACCTCTTTGCACCTATGGCCATGGCACACATTGCTGGTAGTAGCTTGCACTCAGGAAAAGTCCTCTGCCTAGCACCAAGAGGCTGGGGCATGTGAAAGGAAAAGCCTGCTGCTCTGAAGGAAAGGGATGCTGACAAACACACTTAAAGTCAGCTGTCAAGGATGAATAATGCTATTTTCCAACAGAAACAGAGTCTGCTAATTAATGAAACTGTGGTCCTGTGATGAACTGCACCAGGTAGACCCCTGTGCCACTCCTTGCCAGTATGGGTAAGGAGCTTAGATTCGGAACTGTGTATTTATCCATTCCCTGATCTGAACCAGCAGCACTGGGCCAGAGGATCTGGGTCCTGTCAATTTAAGCTCCATAATTAATAAAAAAAAGTTTTAAAAGGATTACATCTGTGTCCAGCAGAGACAGAGATCACAGGCGCACAGCAGCAGGCCATGAACTAGCTCCCACAGAAAGGGACATGGGCACAGATTGAAAGTTAACATTTTTACCTAATCTAAAGAAATGAAAATCCCTAGGGCTTTTGACCTACCAGCATTCAAGACAACAAAACGGGAAGGGAACTCTCAAACAACTTAGGAGAGCAAAGTAATGTGGCCTCACCTCTTCGCTCAGAATCACTGATCAAAGATTCCTTTATGTAACTATTATTGAACCTTAATCCTGATGTGTAAATGGACTGAGACACATCAAGAGTCAGGAAGAGCACGTCAGAACATGCAGACTGACCCAGATGGAGGAACTGAAAAGAGTGTGTCCTCTGAGCAAGAGTTAATTGGACAGCAACCGTTGCTGAGAGGCTGACCTTTTTCAAGAGATCTAAATTGCTCAAGTGTTTTGCTTTCTCTAAACTGAGAGTATCTTATCTAATTTGGCTTATGCGAAGTGTACATCTAGAGATATTTTTTTGAAATGTTTCTTTTGGTTGTAATTCTACCTTCTCTCTGCTTTTCATAAATCTTGTTTTGGTTACTACTGTATAGGTAATGTCATGCAGACATCTCTGTACCCTCAGAGGAGAGGAGCGGAAAGGTAAGTCGTTTCTAGGACCAACACCTACAGTGTCAGTTAAGAGGCCTGGACAGAGATTTCTGGTCTGAGTGAGCTATGTTGTCATCAGGTTGCAGGGGATGAACACAAGGCTAAAGACTGAGCGGCTGAAATTTGCTTTCCAGGATTTGCAACATCCTGCAATTACCACTTAATTTGTTGCTTTTCCAAACATTTCTGCTACTAAGCTTATTTGCTAAGTAGTTGCACAAAACACTAAAAGGGGGTGCCAGCAAGTTGAAGCAAGTTTGTTAAAAAATTGGAAGCATTCACTGAACCTTTTTTTATGACATTCATTTAGTTTGCACTATCACAATGAGAAAGACAAAACAGAATTTTTTAAAAAGTATGTAAAAGCCCAATCCCGGGATACATTAGGCATCCTCAACTGAAGCCAAAGGTAGTTGAAAGCAATCAACAGTTTGCAGGAGCAGGCCTGAAGAATGGAAATATTCAGTAAATAAGGCTGCTGTTTACTGAAGTTATGCCTGTCTCTCTTGTTCCCTTGGACATTGGCTGTGCTACCATAATAAAGTACCTGTGTATCTGCAGCTACTATAACACAGTTTTCTTGGTTTATTTCTCATATTTCATCAGGTCTGGGTATTTCCAGGATTTATTTGGGCTGACCTGTTTGAGTGGGTGGATGAGAAATAAACATTGAATTAAAGTGAGATCATAAAACCCAAGTGAGATAGGTAAGTATGAGGTCACAAATTCCTTGAAAGAAATAATCAGGCTCAACAGTGTCCAGAAGTTTGTTTTTCTGTTTCCCCCCACATCTCTTTCAGAGGGAACAGTGAGGTGCATAGCATTATTAGAACAACTAGCTAGATTGTGCAATGGCTTGTGAATACTGTTTTATTTCAGCCCTCGCCACTGGACATTACTGTGCTACTGGGACCTTCTTGGAAATTTCACTAGCTAAAAGGGAAATCCCCAAAAGGAAATGAAAAGAAAACTCTTCCTGCTATACAAACACCACCACTTTTTGTAAGGATTTAACAGTAAAAATTTCAAAGGCAGGAACAAAAGACGAACTGAAAAAATGCATTTGCATCCATTGAGACTTCACAGACCTGCATTTATGACTACAAGTGAGAACACACATATGCCATATAGACAACTGCATGTATAAGCGCCCACCTGTATGCATAATTATGCATTTTGTTTGTACAAGCTCTTGCTTGTGCATGCAAATGTAAGCTTTTGTGTGCTCACATCTAGTTTGCCAGTGGGATTCCCATACCAAGTTCACTTGCAAACATGGTCATGAGCATCTGACTCAACCACACTTATTTGGATAGGAGAGATTCAAAGTTCCAGCACATCAAAGGGTCAGATTCAAGCGCTGCAGTCAATAGGAGTTGACAGCACTTGGCCTTTTTGAAATAGCACTCAGCCAATCACAGGATTGGGCCTTTGTGAGCACAAGGGCTACTGATCCTGAGATAGGAGTAATGCCTCTCAAACAGAAATAGTGATTGTGATGTATTGTCTTGTGTTATATTAGATTACTCCCCTGATCATTTTCTTCCTTTTTCCCCTCACCAACACTTCAGCTAAGTCTTGGCAGATTTTCAGTATAAACATTTCTCCTCCTTGAAGGGTTTTGAGTAAAAACACAACCTACTGGGTTTGCGAGGAGAAAACGTGTGCAAGCTGATTGCATCACAATTCCTGAATGACAATTAAGACAGGCTCAAAAGTCTGCATTTTTGGATACTAGGCAGATGAGGCTTGATCATAACACTGCTCTGCCCTAAGGGCTTATCTATACCATGCCTTGGTCCACTCCTCAGGGGTGTAAATTTTAGTCTGCACTAGTAGGGTCACACACTAACTAGTCTGTATGGACAATGTGGGAGCACACTAGAAGATCTCTAGTGTACGTTACCATAGTTCTGTACAGTTACAGTTATGGTGTGAACGAAAGCACAGTGTAGAAAAGCCACAAGCATGGCTTCCACTTGGCAAACAAGTCCAGTTTAAAGCTTGTTTTTACTTTCAAAGTCCTTAAGCTGTGTCCTAGGGGCAAATCTTCATGTGCTATATAAATCAGCATAGAGGTCCTAGAGGCCAAATTTAGGGTGCTAGGTAAGGGATTCAAATCCAGGACATCCATAGTAGCATTCTCTGAACTGCTTCCAGTTTCACATACAGGGCCTCATGACAGAACTGCAGGGTCTCAAAGAGTGGATGAGACAATGTTCAGAGGAGGGATTTAGGTTTATTAGGAACGGGGGAACCATTCAGGAAAGGAGGTACCAACACAGAAAGATGGGCTCCAGCTAAACCAAAAAGAAACAGATTGGTGACATGTAAAATTAAAAGAAGTTATAAAGGACTTTTTAAACTAATGGCTGGGGCAAAGACAACGGGTATGAAGGAGCATGTTGTTTCGACAGAGACATCCCTTAGGGGAGGATTTATTAAAAGGGATACTCTATCAACTTCTATCCTCTCCTCTTTACTAGGATAAAGTACAGGCAGGAACTGAAGAAAAACAGTCAAATGAAAGAGAGTACTATTCAATTACATCATATAAAAGCAGATGACTAAATATGGACAAATGTTATAAGTGTTTGTATACAAATGCAAGAAGTCTAAATACTAAAATGGGTGAACTTGAATGCCTAGTTTTAAGTGAGGCATCACAGAAACTTGGTGGAACAAGGGTAATCAATGGGACACGATGATACAAAATACGTAAGACTGACAGAGTAGGTCATACTGATGGTGGAATGGCAGTATATGTGAAGAAAGCTTAGTCAAATATACTAAAAGTCTTAAATTAATCAAACAGTTTCATAGAAACTCTACGGATAGAAATTCCATGCTTTAAACAACAAGAGCATAGCAATCTCAGTAGGAATATACTAGCAACCAACTGACCAGGATAGTGACAGTGATTATAAAAAGCTCACAGAGATTACAGGAACAGGAAACCCAATAATAATGGGGGATTTCAACTATCCCCATATCAACTGGGGGCATATCACCTTAGGATGGAATGCAGAGATAAAATTTCTAGACACCATTAATGACTGCTTCTTGGAGCAACTAGTCTTTGAACCCACAAGAGGAAAGGACATTCTTCATTTATTCCTAAGTGGTGCACACAGTCTGGTCGAAGAGGTGATTAGAGCTAAACTGGTTGGTAAAAGCAACCATAATATTCAACATCCTTGTGAGGAGGAAAATACCAAAGAAACCCACCACAGTAGCTTTTAGCTTCAAGAAGGGGAACTACACAAAAATGAGGAAGCTAGTTAAAAGGAAATTAAAAGGAACAGTCACAAGACTGAAATGCCTGTAAGCTGAATGGCAACTTTTTTAAAAAACACCAATAAAAGAGGCTTAAACTACATGTATACCCCAAATTAAAAAAAACGAAAAACATAAAATTACCAAAAAATGCCACCATGGCTAAACAGATTAAAAGAGGTGGTTAGAGACAGGCATTTTTAAAAATTGGATGTCAAATCCTACTGAGGAAAACAGAAAGGAAGATAAACTCTGGCAAGTCAAGTTTAAAAGTATAATTGGGCATGCCAAAAAAAAGAATTTGAAGAGCAACTGACAAAACACACAAAAAAATTTGCTGTTAGTTTTTTTAAGTACATCAGAAGCAGGAAGTCAGCCAAACAATCATTGGAGCCACTGGACAATGGAGGTACTAATGGAGCACTCATAGGAAGACAAGACCATTGCAGAGAAGCTAAATGACTTTTTGCATCAGTCTTCACTGCAGAGAATGTGAGGGAGATTCCCCACACCTGAGTCATTCTTTCTAGTGACAAATCTTAAGAACTGTTCCAGACTGAGGTGTCAATAGAGATGATTTTGGAACAAATTGATAAATTAAACTGTAATAAGTCACCAGAACCAGATAGTATTCACCCAAGAATTATGAAGGAACTCAAATACGAAATTGCAGAACTATTAACTGTGGTATGCAACCTATGGCTTAAATCAGTCTCTGTCCCAGATAAGTGGCAGATAGCTAATGTAATGTTAATTTCTAAAAAAGGCTCCCAGGATGATCCTGGCAATTACAGGCCAGTAAGCCTAACTTTAGTGCCAGCAAACTGGTTGAAACTATAGTAAAGAAAAGAATTATCAGACAGTGATGAACACAATATATTGGGGAAGAGTCAACATGGTTTTGTAAAGGGAAATCATGCCTTAATCTATTTGAATTTTTTGAGGGGATCAACAAATATGTCAACAAGGGTGATCCAGTAAACATAGTGTACTTGTACTTTCAGAAAGTCTTCGACAAGGTCTCACACCAAAGGCTCCCAAGCAAGTTAGGCAGCCATGGAATAAGAGGGAAGGTCCTCTTTTGGATCAATAACCAGTTAAAAGACAGGAAACAAAGGGTAAGAATAGATGGTCAGTTTTTATAATGGAGAGGTAAATAGCAGGCCCCCCAAGGATCTGTGCTGGGACCTGTGCTGTCCTGATTCATCCAACCCAGGGAACAAGAAAAAAAACACTATGTGATCGTCATGCCCAATCAAAACCAGAACCCTCTAAACTAAACAACAATTCCACTCTCAAATACTAAATAGCTCCAACAAAGTGCTCATGAACAAGCTACCAACAGAAAATTATTTGCAGAAACTATTCTGGAAATAGATTTAAAATAAGGAAGATATTTGAGAAAATTGATTTGCTGGTGTGCATTTCACAAACTAGAAAAGAGGTGCAAATTTGTCCAATAAATTATTTGTCACGAATTATTCACTCCACTCCAGCAAATACCATGTAATAGGATCATATCTACTTTCAGAAAATGGACTTTTTACAAAAATGTTTAATCTCATTTCTCTGAAGCAGTGTCTCAGACACAACCAAACATGCCGACTAGCAAATAAATGTGGATGTATCCATGCCATATATGGATATGTGATATGGTATGTAAGATGATATGGTATGTAATATAATACCGAAAAGGATGTCTTACATTACATAATACAAAATCTGATACAATGAAGACTAGAGCTACTAAATGGGTTAAGAAATGAAACAATCAAACAGAGGCAGATCGTTTTATATAATCCCAGGACAAAGTGAGTCTGACAAATTAGACATTAGAATATAAGCAAAATCCCATTCTGTCTTTTTAAGAGGATGGAGTGAGTCCTGATTGGTATTTAAATTTTCAAAGCTAATTTTATCAAGGCAAGTAAATCAAATTCTAAGTGGCTTTAATTAGCACTCCCACAAGCAGTTAAATCATTTACCTGCCACTGAGCAACACTTAAGCAAAATTCTTTTCCTGGTTTAGAAAATAAAGAAAAATTATTTTCAAATTTTAAATTCCACAATTGATTATTTTAGATGAGAGCAAATCTTTTCGGCACAAATGGGAACACAAAAGCGAAATTTCATCAATGTAACTGAATTATTGCAAACTCTGCTCACGAAAACCAAATTCCCTGGTATCTCTAGTGCTTTTCTTAGTTCTTTACTTTGCTAACTGTTCAAACAATCAGTATTTTGTCTGAATTGTTACAACCAGACAGAAGCAAGGAATATAAGACACAGAGTCCATAATACTCTTGAAAAGATCACTAACCAAATTATTTAAAACACGTTTTTATGCTAGTAAAAATGCTGGTGTCAAAATTGCTGCCAAAGCAATTTCACACAGCGTGATTCACATGCAGTCTACCAAACAGCATGGACCTGTACACTTCTTAAATGCCATGAGCCATTTCGTTGCTAATAAACTTTTATTAATAAGAAATATTCTATTAATGACCCACTCTGATTGACTGTTTTATCTTCAAAGCCATAGACAAACATGTAAAAGAGAAAAGAGCTTTTTTCATCACTGTGATGCACCCGTTAAAAGAAATCCCCTATTAGAATGTACCTTAGCTCATAATCAAAATAAATATAGTCATCGTTAAGGTTCTCATATAATCTCCCAAACCTATGGAAAGAAAGGTACATAGTTGATGTAGTCCTATTTCAAACAGAACTATGTGTGAGAGTGTGCCAGCAGGGTCTACTAGGGTAGTTAGAGCATGGTACAATTCAGGCCTTTGTGATGTGAAATAAATAAGTCCTTTGCCATGCTGTTCTTATCCCATGCTCTATACAGTTAAAGAAAGGGGCAAATCCTCACCTGGTGTAAAACAAAGTGAATGATGCCACACTGATTTACACCTGCTAAGAATGCCGATCATCTGGGTGCAGAGAACTGTAACCAAACATTTCCCAATAGCCTCTGTGGCAGATATGCATCAAGGGGTGAATTTAATCCCTAAATCCATAAACGTAATGGTAAGGTGGTACATTTTACCAGCCAAAGCCAGATAAACTCTTCCCACAATACACAAAGTAATGCTAATATAAGCAGCTGCTTAATTCCAGGATGGCAAAAGCATGGCCCCAGTTCACCAAAGCACTAAAGTATATTCATAAGCTCCACTGAAGCCAGTGGGACTTAAGCATGTTCCTAAAGTCAAGCACATACTTAAGTCCTATACTGCATGTGGATGGTAAATTGGAGGCTAAATGAATGAGAAAGATTGAGATAGTATGTGACAGACACAGACAGAGAGGGAAAGGTTTAATGAACAGACATCAAAAAGGTAAGACTCACTAAAAGTGAAATTCACTCCTGTGCCGAAGACTAGCCCAAAGCTCAAGTCCCTGATACGCTATTTTGACAGCTTAAGTGGGACTTATGTTATGCATTGGTTGTACCGGAGACTTATTTTCTTCCATTTTAGCAAACATTTATTTATTCCCCCTTCAACCCTAGAAATCTGATCTATGGTTTTAACAAAAATCACTACCCAAGTCGAATGCCAAGCATTTATCTATCTGAAATGTACCAATCACTGTGGTATCTGTTACAGGATAAAATTGACTCCCCTTTTGTAATCTTTGGAAATTTTACTTGAAACCATCCAAAATCCATATGAGCAAATTCTTACTCAGTAATTTCTTGACAGGGACAGCAAAATAGCACATGCTCTTCTGTAACAAACTGCTTAGTGGCTGAATGGGGCAGAATAGTTGCTTCTGTAAAATTTAAACAAAAACAGGATATTTTTATCTGTGTCTAAAGTAATACGTAGCTCTCCATTACTAAACCACTTATTTCCATCACACGGATGAGAAGCCTCATCATTTGTCTTGTGACCTCTTACTTTTAGTTGGACAAAGGCACTTCTAGTGCCAGTTAGTGAATAATTGGAAAGTGAATGACCTATCACTCGGCAGACATTTTCTTGACAAGAATCAGCTTCAACCAACTTTCAAGAAGTCCTTGCATATCCCCCTAAAGTCTACTTTCTCTTCCCCGGACCTTATGAGACATTACTTTCTGCATCTGTCTTCATCAGCATTTCTGAATCTGAGGAGGTTATAGAACCTGCATGTCTGGTATGTTCAGCAGCTGCTCTGCCTTAGTTAGCATCTGTGGCTTCTTTCCAAGACTGACAATAAGCCTAGGAAAAACCTGAATACTAGCACTAGGCATCTATAGTTTCCTTTGGGCCCCAACTCTAAAGGAATAAAGCCCCAACATTAAAACATAGTGCACCAAAGGAAAAGAATTCTCCAGCCCAACAAACAAATACTTTAGCACCTAGGCACACAGTCACTGGAACAAGGCATGGGAAGACCACATGAAACAGGTCACTTCTCCCATCTGGGTTTTGGTCATGTAGGTTTGTGATGGGGATGGACTGAATGACTAGCAAACCCACACAACCTCTGTTTTGCCCAGTAAAGCAGTCTTTTCTGTTGCACGCACAGATGGGCAAAAGCTCTCATCTGTTTTCCACTCATCTGGCCCTTTGTGCAGCAAAAGTGCCCATTTTCCATTGTCTTGGGCCTTCACATATCTAGAAAACTAGGCGTTTGCCAGCTGATTTTTTAAGATGTTGAACACTTGTGACTTCCATCGAAGTCAAACAGGAGTTGTGGATGCTTAGAACCACTTTAAAAAAAAAAATCAAGTCCTAATGACAATTTGCCTATCATTGCTGTTTCTAAATATGGCTCTTTTGCTGCTTTCTCCTTGAGTATCTCAAGCGCTTTCTTACTTCTCACTCTAAGCCTCGGTTTCAAACTTTCCCCTTTCCCTAAAGTTCCTTACTAGAGCTCTGATGTTTCTTCATTTCTCCGGTTATGACGTTACCATTGGGCCCCAATACTTATTGACTATGACCTTCTGCCACTTCTGTTCATTGATATTTGTTGATTCTGGGTAACTCTTCCCCAGTGCTTTGGTGTTCAAGGATCTGTATCTAAAGTTATCCTTTTAAGTTTACAAACTCATATATGCCAGCAACTCCTAAGGTCTAATGGGTCACTGACTAGTTGCACAACATTGAGCAAATCACTTAGGCCAAAATTTTCAACACTCTCCACTAAATTTGAGAAACGCAGTTTCGGGAGCCATCTTGGGCCTGATTTTCAGAAGCACTGAGTCTCCACAACTCTGACAAGTCAGTAGAAGCAGGAGGTATTCAGTACCTGTGAAAATTAGGCCCAAGATGCCTCATTTTGGATGCTCAAAAACCAAAAGGTGCTCCAAATCCGAAGCCACTTTTGAACATCTTGGCCTAAGAAATGAGAACAGGAGCAGGATTAATTAGGATGAATGTGTAAAAAGGACCAGCCAGGTTAATATCCTGAGTCAGTATTTTGCATTTATCCAAGTCTCAGTTACAGTTGCATGTGATTTCTTTTTGTGTAGCTATTTTATTAATTTATGGGCTTTTTCAGTTTCTTTTCTTCTCTCCCCTCTATCTTTTTTTATTATTATTATTATTATTTTTGCACTCTCTAAAGCTGTGGGTTCCCTAACAGTGGGTTGTGGGAAGGGGGTAGGTGGATCATGTATGCCCCCAAGCAGCAGCATAGAGAAAACATCAGGAGCGAGCAAGTGGAAGGTCAGCAGCCTGTCCCTACCCTACACATGCCCTAGAGGCACTACACCCACGCTCTCACTTCCCCAGGAGAGAAGGCAGCAGCATGAGGAGCTGGGTCTGGGCAGCTGCAATGCACAGGAAATGCCTCCTAGGGCACATGCAGAGCAGGGACAGGCTGCTGACTATCTGCTCATCAGCTCCAACCGCTTCATCCCCATGGCTGCTGCTACCCAGATCCCATTCTTATTTCCCCTGGGCAGCAGGGTAGAGTGAGGCATCCAGGCATCAGCAGCAATGTAGAGGAAGCGGCCGGAGCGAGTGAGAGGACAGTCAGCAGCCTGGTAAAGGATCACAGCCTCAGTGTAGGGTGAGAGGGGTGGGCCAGCTGGGTCTGCTGTGAGGAGAAGAGGTGCAAAGCAAGGTAAGCAAGAGCCAGGGGGCTGGGATATGTCCTCAAGCCAGGACTGCCAGAACAATTGTCTTTAGCCCCCACAGCTGAAATGTCTAGACTGACCAAGGAGAGGGGAGATCTGAGGCTGTCTCTCCTCAAGTGGGCTGCTCTGGCTGATAATGAAATCACATCATAGCGCGCCTGCATCGATCTCCAGGGCACTTTTTTCTTGGAAGCTCATGGTAGCTAGTAAATGACAGCTTGAGGAAACTGAGAATGCTAAAATCCGTTGCGAGTCACTGCAAAAGAGGAAGGTGTGTAGAGCTACTCTTGGGATGAGTCACTGAAATGCAGTTCCTCTTGGCTAGCTATGCCCTGAAAGAAATCCTGTTGCTGACCCTGGGCATGTTATCCACATAAATCAGGGAGGATTTTCATTTTTTTTTTTTAAAGGGAAAATCCCTCTTTAGCAGCTGCATATTTCCAGGAAGGAAAACAACTCCAATCTGTTAATGACCATAAATGTCATTGAGCTTTGCAGCAAAGCAGAGGGTATTTAGCTAAAATATCCAAGGTAACAAAGCTTCAGGGTAGAAACAAGAACAGAAATTTACCATACCAACATTTCTCTAGAGTATGTCTATTGAGCTTTTCTTGAACTAACATGAATGAAGCCAAACTCTTTCTTTTATTTCTATTATTTAAACTAGATGGAACCAATATTTTTAGATCTGAAGCTTCATGGTAGGAGAATCAATAAGCAGCCAGGTGGTCCCCTCTAATAACTACAATTACAACCACAACACAATGCCAAATAGTTTAAGTGTTATCTTGTTAAAATTGCACTGTGGAAAGGATCGACTTAACTTGCCAGAAAGAGAAAAGCCAGACTCTTGCTCCACAGCTACAGGATCTTATTCTCCATTGGCAACCAAGCACTATTTGTCTATTGCAAATGGGACATAAGAGGTAAGGAGTGTAAGCCACGCCAGAATTTGGACCAAAGTCTGTATATAGTTACTCACGGTCTTTCAACCCCTAATCATCAAGGACTAGGCTGGGCGTTTTGTTTCTACTGGAGCTGTAAGAATAGCAGGTGTTCCCCGTTGTTTTTTTAATCGCTGCTGGGCCTCCACCCAGAATGCGGACCAGATACTTCTTTTCCCTGTCAGTGGTCAAGGGTAATACTCCTTTCCTCCAAAGGCAGTGAGTGTATTATAGGAAAGTCAGCTTGCTGCCTGGAGGGTTATGGAGTTTTCATCCCTTCTTTCATTGCCCCTTGTTAATTATAAACTGCCAGTCAGGGATTTATCACCTGACAGCAACACTAGGACAGTGGCACAGCAATAAATCCCAGCTCCACACACACATCCCCAGTGACTGAGCTGTATTACCACAACGTGCCCATCCACTCCTCTAGCCAAGGAATGACAGGCAATTCTGTGTTCCCAAATGTGGGTCTCCTGTATAGTCTCAATCAGAAGCAGATCAGTCAGAGATCTGAATTTGTTTGTTTTTTAATACACTAGGAGGACTCCTGTCCATCAAGCCAGCATCTTCCCCTACTCACCATACTAATTCACATATAATTGACACTGGCTGGTGTCGAATTTTCTGGTCCCGAGTTACATCATCAGCTTACCACTTTCAAAGGGTAGGGAATTCCAGTTTCAAATGAACTAGAAAAAGACTTACTGGCTAACAAACGACTCCATTTTTTATTAAGATTACAGCACTGACAGATTAATCAGATCTGTTCCAGGCAAGCATCTGTAGCAGAAATTCACTACTACTAGATCTATTAGCCCAGAATGTTTGAGGTGCATAAGACATAGGCAAGTCTCATAACAATCTTATTGTAATATAGCTGATAGCTATGAAGTTATGACTATGAGTCTGCAGAGACTTCACGGTGGCCAATGCAGCCAGGGCTCCCTTCCATATGAGCCAAAGGAGAACTCCATCTTACGTCAACAGTAACATCATATTCTGAGCCCCCATTCCTATCAACATTTACATAGGTGTTTAAATTTTAGCAGATGAACAGTCACATTGGCTGTTTTCTCACAATGTTTTTAGCTTGAGCTTTTGTATCCTATGAGAAACTTTCCTGAGGTCTGATCAGCCTGAGATACCACATGCTCTCATTCTTTATGGATCTATTATGATGTACTTGCTCAAGATGAATAAATAAATAATTGTAACATTTGTCAGGATAATATTGCAAATGGACAATATCAATGTATTCAAAACTAATGAGTATTTCTCCTAACCTTTGAATATTTTTCTAAATGCCTCATGTGAATCTAAATCAGTCAGACTGAATTCTTTAGGGACATTTTTTGCAATACATGCTTATACCTTAACCGAAAGTTATCTTGTAAACCATTACAAATACCCTCTAGAAGAAAGCTCTGTTTATAATGGAGCAATACGTTAGCACCAGACGGAGCAGAGTTAGGTGCACGGTCTTGTGGGAATTTACTTCAGTGTGTATAGGATTTAACACTGCAAAACTTATGCATGTGAGTAACCCACTGTAGTCCATTCAACTATTCTGGCAGCAAGCACTACTCTTGGCAGTAATTTTCACTTAAACATATAATCAATGGCTATAAATTTCTAAAATAACTGTAAATAGTTTTTATATGCACCTACAAATGCCCTATATTTAGAAAAGTGTGATTAAGAATTCCTTTTTAAATGCTTTTCTGTGTAGCTAAGAAAATTAAGCAGGGTTCAAATGTGTCCAAAGATCAATATTTGATAAGAACATGGCAGAATTTTGTAAGACTCTGATAGAGGCTATTCCTATTTATTTAACACAGAGATTTTAAAGACAATATATTTTTAAAATATATTCAGTGGAATGTGTTTCCCTTTACTAGCAAGTCAATGGCTAAGATTTATCAGGAGAGGAGCACACAAGAAAGGAAGTGATTCCAGGATTCTGAAATGCAGAATTGGCCCATGGCCTTTCCAGCAGAGCACTGTAAAACATCCTACATACTTGCAAGACCATATATTTCAAATATGCTGTATCTTTGCAATAGCTTAGCCCTTCAGAACCGCATCATTTTCAGCACATTTTTACAAAAAAAAAAAAAAAATTTCAAAGGAGGGAAGAGGGAGAAATCTAGCATGCCAAGAAGAGCTTCACTATATTTACTATTTTCCTAGTCCTTTGGAGCCTTGTTTACTTATACTTAATTGGGTCACTCATGCAATATAAATCATTACTTCCAAGATTAACAGCTGCACATTTCATAGACATACTGCCAGCCATGTTAGAAGCCAAGGAATTTGAGTGCAAAGTATGTTATATGGTGGGTACTTACAACCAAGGCATGTTAAAGCATAAACTAATTGCTAGGTTAACCACAAACTCAGAGGGCCCATCAACTCACAGGTAACAGAGTAATTTGCTATCCACAGGATTTATGCCAACATTTTAAAATTACTATTGGTGCAAAAAATAACAAAAAATAGCACAATCTGGTACAGTAAAACTGGTCAGGTAGAAAAGAGAAGAGGTATATGATTGAGTACAGCTGCTCAGATGCCATATTGGCAATAAGAGTAGTACAAAAAATAGACTGATAATTTTACAGATGACACTTTGGACCAAAATAAGTAGCATTGTTTGTACTGAAAATATCCTTAATATAAAGGGTCACATTCTAGTTTTAGTTATTCTAATATAAATCTGGAGTAAACCAGGCCTTGGGATTTACACTAGCATACATGAGAAGACTAGCTAGCCCTACTTTGAAATAGTATCAAAATGAACCTATGGTAGATAAATTCAAAGTCATAACTGAAACTCGGTACTTAACCTGTCTCATTATGTCCAGGGACTTCTAAGTATAGCTGGCACACTGTAGGCCATTTGTGCTGTAGCAATAACTTGACAGTTTGCACAGTTAGGAAACTCCATCTATTCAAACTCTTTAAACAAACAAACAAACAAAAAGCCCTATGATCTCCCCGTTATTGCTTTGTTGAACTCAGGCCACAGCCCAGGAACAAGCACCTTACGAACAGCCCGGCTGAATGCATCCAGGTTAGAAGAAATAGCAATGTTTATTTTTGAGCTTGGCGATTTGTTGTAATTTTGCAATAGAGAACACACAAAACTGCATGTGAAAGGAGTGGAGCACTATATGAAAATAATCTCTTACATTCATATAGCATCTCGTATTCAAAAGTACCCGGAGCCTTTTACAAATGCATCCCCACTGGAATGCAGGTGGAGGACGGTAACTAACTGAACATACCACAGACGAAGGAAGGAAAGACTCAAGGTCAAAACCCTTCTCATAAAAGGGATGCACATCAAGGTCAAAACCCTTCTCATACAAGGGATGCACTTGAATCTTTAGGACTTGATCACGCAGCTCTTTGAGCAGTATGCAGCGGTGAGCACAGCAGTAGTGCACGCCAGTGCAAATGGGAGTGGAAGTTAAATACAAAGTGGAGTAAGGTCGTCTTGTCCTCCATAATAAGTGATAGCAGGTGTCAAGCCCTATGAATGCCCATTCCCTTACTCACAAGTGCACAGGGGAAAAAATGAAAGGGGGAGAAGGGCTGGGTGTGGACACTGTATGGCAGTAATTCAAGGATATATTGGCTTATGTGCAATTCTCAGGCTGCTAAAAGAAGTGCTTTACACACACTCCCTTCTGTGGCCTCATTTCCTGCTAATAGAAAGCAGTAACAGGACTCAAACTCTTCTTCTTATGGGCTCCCCACTGTGCTCGTCCCTTTTACCTTGTGCTCACAAGACACTTTGCAGCTGCACTGTGAAGAATTTAGCTCTTAGCATCCAAGGAAAGTAGACAAGACTTTGCTCCTTTTGAATACCTTAACACCATCTCCCAGCAAACTAACTGGAACTCAAATCAACCTCTCTTGGAAGAATGCACTGCATTAACCCTGTCAGTACTGGAACATGTGGCTCCAGAAAATCTGAAGAGACCCAATCAGATGCTTAGACCACTTAACATGTCTGCACTAGGTAACAACATTGTGTTTATATAAACTTTTTACAATTCTAAGCATCAGGTGCATCGTTTTAGATAATGCTGTTTTGGGGAGTTCATGCCAGCCACTGAATTTAGTGTGCGCACATGCACAAGTAATAAGAAAAAATAAATAACACTGTCACTCTTGAATTAGAGAAGTCATTTATTTCTTATTTGAACTAGTGATATCTAAATAAATGGCAACGTATTTAAATCCAAGATGAACTTCCTGGTGCACAGCACCACATTACAAAGGGTAACTTTTGAACATATTCCCCCACCACTCCTTTTAGATCAAACAATGAACAACTAACTATAAATAGCTTTAAACAAAGACCAATGGAGGGAATAAGGAAAACAGACACGCCAAGATTGACAAGTTTGTCTGGCCAACCTCAAGCCCATAGAAACGCAACCGCAATGCAACAAGAAGAATAAGATCCCACAAGAAGCTTCCTATGAAAAAGTCAGAAAAAAAAGCAGAGTAATGCAAATAGAAGATTTTGCACTGGAATGCTCTCAGTTTTCCTGAAATATGTTGGAATCACTAGTGAATCATGCTCACATTTGCTGATTTGAACTGTTCAAACTTGTTTTGCAGCAACCTTCCAGTGCAATCAACATGTTTACAAAGTTACAAATAGCTAGTTCTAAAGGGGCAGCTTTTCAGAAATACCTCCATGCCTCCTTCATCAGAACAGTTGATATTCATAAAGCCACAAAATAACATCACAAATAAGTACAGGGTATAATCTTTGTAGAATGGAATGTTGGCTGCTTCTCATACAGCTAGCAGAATTAGGCTTTCTGGAGCTACAATTTCAAACAAGGTTCTATTTTTTACTGAATTATACTTTACATGTAAGTAAAGAGGAAATCCAATTACATTTGGGTCTGTGGAATGTGCCTATACAGTGAGAATGCGAAGGTTAAGGCAAATCTCAGACTGAAAATTCCCTCTCTTTTTCCTTTTTATCTAGGTTATTTTCAACTTAATTTATGAATTACCAGCCATGTATTAGCATTAAGCCTCAGCAGTTCATTGAATACATCATTTGACACCAGAATCAGCCAGGAAACTGTTTGAACCAAGCTTTTGCTACAAGGCTTTGGACCCAATTCTTTTACCGGGTACTTGAGTATAAACAAGGATTAATGGAGTTATATCTGTGTAAAACCAATGTCAGTGAGATCGGAAGCAGATCCCATGGTTGAAATCCTTGTCCTTTGGGACTCAGTGGAAGTTTTGACATTGACTTGAAAGGAACTAGTATTTTGCCCCTTATCTTTAACTAACAATTGACAAAATACTTCAGGATGCATACTCTTCCAAAGTGTCTTACTCACAAGTTAATTTGCTTTTGGCTTTTTTTCCCCCCTTTCTTTTTTAATAAAAACTAGTTTGGACATTTTAAATGTAAATTGAATGTTTAGTGGTTTCAAATGCTACAGTGTACTGGTGCCATTACAAAACAGCTTGATCTTATAAAGATCAATTTTGCAGGACACCTGCTCAAAATAGGCATTAGGGACTTGTGCTACATTACTGTTACTTTTCTGTTTATAGTTTAAAACAGCCAAGTTATAAACATCTAAAACTGAGCTACTATTCTGCTCTGCAGTACTTGCTTTTCATAACAGTTTTAATATGCATTTCTGCATTAACATTGTACAGAAAAATACAGTTTTGTAGTAGAAACCTTGACAGATCTTTGACCATAGCAAAGCTTGCTGGCATGTCTACAGCAATCCATCACTACATGCAAAGCTGCCCCAAGAATAATAGCCTCTAATGTGGAACTTGAACAAGGAGAACTAAACTGAATTTGAAAAGTCAGAGTGCAGATGGGGGTTGGCTAAATTTCATTGTGTCAGTCATCAGCCCTATAATCGTCTCTTCGCCTTCAAGTGACAAATGTTGAATCAAAGGAGGAAAGCAAAGTAACAAAATATTCTATGGCTCTGTAAAATAAGATAGCCATGGAATTCAGTTACAGGTTTATAAAAGTCGGCAAGATTTGCTCAGTATTGACTGATCTGTGAATGCTGATGCACTATCATTTGCAGGGAGAAGTTGGAAAGAGAAATAACCGACGCTTTTCCGTTCATGCTGATAATATTTGGTTCTAGTCGGTAGGGTCTCCATTCCTTAAGGAGGAAATGAATGAATCATCTAATGCAAGTTAGGTAGATCAAAATTTCCCACATACATACAGAAAACTAAATCTCAGCAACTAACTGTAAGGTCAAATGTACAAATTTTACTTGCATGAATCCAAAAACATTCAAACCTCTAGATCACTTCATTATCCCTTAGCACAGTACAATGACGACAACATCTGCTTCAAATTGAGAGAGACATTGCTACACAAACACTAAGAATGTCACTATTAGGGACTAATGACTGAGAACATCTCAAGGACTTGGTGCCTCCAAATGTTGCTTATGTCTCTTTTAATAAGGAATTGAAACCTTCTATGAATTACTCATCACAACAATCACAATCCTGGTCCTTACAACTGGCAATTCGGAATCCACTTAATGAAAATCTATATTTTTGCTCAGAGCGTCTAAGGTTTTCAAAATAGAACCTGTGAGAAAGATGTATCTGTTAATATTATTAACCATACAAAACGATTGCTATATGGTTAAGAGGTGTTGTATATCACCATAATCGCTGTCAGTTGTTTACAGTTGCCCAGGAGCAGGAAAATTAGCTGAAACTATTTTCATTTCTCACTTTAACTCAGTGGATTTTCCATGTACTTTATAGCAAAGATTTAATTTATGTAACAAACTACTGAACTTTCTATTGATTCCTAAATTACAAGGTTTTGGGGGTTTCCTTTAGCTTAATTGTTACACACACTGCAGGGGTTACACTCCATTATATTTTATTAAAGTTTCTGTGGCAAAGGCCATGTGAGGGAAAGTGATCCCGTAGCTATGCAGATGGAAATAAAAGCCATTGTTTTTCCAAGGTCTATACATCAGTTAGTCAACACTTAGATTGCCATAAAACTAAATTGGCTCCACATCGATTTGTGTCCCCTGTGGTGCCCCTAATAACTGAACAAAGAACTGGTTCTCCCATAACTTTGTTTTTTATATCGGCAACCATTTTAAATAAACCTGAAGACGTATAACTTTGTGGACCATACAAAAAGATAACTGGAAGAAGGATCAGCATCAGGTACTCTTAGGGACCACCCTCCTTTAGAGCTGATGTACAGCCCCACTGCTCCATTAAGAGCTCAGGGAGGAACTGTTCCTTAATTCTAACCCTCGCTCCCTGGAATGCAAAGGGACTGCACAGCCTTCTCCCACTTGCGCAGGCTGATGTAGAGGGGAGCAGAGCCATGGCTCTGTCTTCTCCCAGTGCTTCCCACCACTTCTAGAGCAATATGCAGCCATGAGAGTGCACTTAGCACAGTGGTTCCCAAACTTTTCAGGCTACCGTACCCTTTTCAGGGGTCTGATTTGTCTTGAGTACCCCAGGTTTCACTTCACTTAAAAACTAGTTGCTTACCAAATAAGACAAAAAATACAAAAGCGCCACAGCACACTCCTGAAAATTTGCTCATTTTTAGCATATAATTATGAAATAAATCGATTGGACTATAAATACTGTACATACATTTCAGCATAGAGTTTTTAGAGCAGTATAAAGTCATTGTCTGTACGAAATTTTAGTTTGTACTGACTTCGCTAGTGCTTTTTATGTAGCCTGTTGAAAGCTTGGCAACTATCTAGATGAGTTGAGGTACCCCCGGAAGACTCCTGTGTACCCCTGGGGTACACGTCCCCCTGGTTGAGAACCACTGACTAAGGTAGCCTTCCTGAAACCCTGGGAGTGTATCTGTCCCGAGCCCTATGTTAGCAATCGATTGTTGCTAGGAACAAGTAAAAATGCACAGTCTGCAAGACTAGAAAGGACCATTATGATCATCTAGTCTGACCTTCTGTATAACACAGTCCATAGGAATTATTTTGAGGAAGTTCTATCTTGTAGAAAAACATGCAATCTTGATTTAAAAATTGCTAGGGATGGAGAATCCACCATGACCCTTGGTAAATTGTTCCAGGAGTTAATAAGGTGTAAATTTTTAACAATGAGGGTTATTTCCAGCCTGAATGTATCTAGCTTCAACTTGCAGCCATTGGATCATGTCATAGCTTTCCCTGCTAGGTTGAAGAGCCCTTCTTAAATATTTGTTCCCCATGTAGACCCTTGTACACTCTTATCTGGTCACCCCTTAACCTTCTCTTTTATTAAACTAACTAGATTGAGCTCCTTGAATCTAGCTCTAAGGCATGTTTTCTAATCCTTTAATCATTTGCTGAACCCTCTCCAGTTCATGGGCATCCTTGAATTGTTAGCACTAGAACTGAACATAACATTCCAGCTGTAGTTGCACCAGTGGCAAATACTGGTGAGATAAACTAACCACTCTGCTGCTACTCAGGAGTCCCCTGTTTATGCATCCAAGGACGGCTTTAACCCATTTGGCCATAGCATTGCACTGAGCGCTCATGCTTCGCTGATTATTCCCCACAACTCCCAAACTTTTTTAGTCACTGCTTCCCAGCCTAGAGTACCCCATCCTGCAAGTGTGACCTACGCTCTTTCTTCCTAGATGTATAAGAACATATAGAAACATATTTAAATGTATATTTTGTTTATGCCCAGCTTACAAAGTGATCAGATGGCTTGTATCAGTGCTCTGTCTTCTGTATTATTTACCACTCCCCCAATTTTTGTGTCATCTCCAAACTTTATCAGTGATGATCTTCTGTTTTCTTCAGATCATTGATAAAAAAAAGTTAAACAACATAGAGCCAAGAACCAATCCACTACAAACACAACCATTCAATGACAAGTCCCCCATTACAAATGCATTGAGACTTATCAGCTAGCCAGCTTTTAGTCCTTTTAATGTGTGCCATGTTTATTTTATATTATTCTAGTTTTTCAATCAAAATGTAGAGTGGTATCACGTCAGACGCCTTACAGACCTCTAAGTATATTACATCAACACTATTACCTTTATCAACCAGACTTTTACGCTCATCAAAACAAAAAGATATCTAGTTAGATAGGATCTATTTTCCATAAACCCATGTTGAGTGGCATTAATTGTATTACTCTCCTTTCATTCTTTAATCAAATATCAGTTTCTGGCAGAATAGATGAGGTGCCACATCAGCCCAGGGGCTAGCAAAAGGTATTTTGCTGTCTATTCTGCATAACCACAAAATTGACTGTTAAAAAGTAAAGTATCCCTAAAGCGCTGCTCTAACAAACCAGCTAGAACAGAACCTTCTGCCAGCCAGAACGCAATGTACTTGACAATTGCTGTCAATAGCCAGATCAGTGAAGCACATCACACTCCAGTTCCAACTCCTTTATTGTGAAAGTCCCTTATTGGCCTCACCAGCCCCATCATGCCCTTATGTCCCCTACAGTCAACATGGCTGGCTTCACAGCACCCCACAACTCCCCCAGGCTAGGCACCAACTCCATAAATGCTCCAAGGCTAAGGCACCCAGGGGAAAAAAATGGGGGTGCTCAGCATCATCGGAGCCTCAGCTGTTTGAGGCAGGTTTGCCCGCCCCTCCCCGATCAACTGTTCACTGCCGGCCTCCCCATTTTCCCAGACCTCAATAAGTATTCACCTATTGGCAGCCCCAGTGCTGGCCGCTGATCAGCTGTTCAGGACCCCACTCTTCCTTGGCCCTGGCCCTCCTCGGCCCTGTGTGTTGCCCCTACCCCCCAAGGCCCTGCCCCTGCTCTGTCCTTGCTCTGCTTCTTCCTACCCCTGCTCCACCTCTTCCATCGAGGCTCCCACCCTGCCTGCTGGTGGCGTCCATCAGCAAAAACAAAAAAAGTCAGTGCCTATGTAAAGGAATACTCAATTGCCCTATTAGGACAAATTTAAGGTCATTTTGCACCATTCTGGTGACACAGAATGACTTACTTCGGGCCAAAGATCAGGCTCTATGACTTATAGCCATAGAGAAGTCACATAACTTCAGCACAACTGTGCTGTGTCAATTCTTCCATTAGACACACCATGTGTGTTTTCAATCCTGAAATTCATCTCTTATGAATTTCTATCATTTGCTGTAATTTATTAGATCAGGTAAGTGAAATGTTCCTTTTCTCTGATCATCCTGCTGTGAATAGCATTTTCTTGCCAGAAGCAGGGATTTCTTGGAGTTAATCATTTTATAAACTGGATTGTTGATTCTGACGCACATATAAATCTGGACATACTAGTAGCAGGAGGTTAAGATGAAATCTTTTTTGAGTTCAAACTGCCATCATATACATTGAAGCTGACAGAGCTGATTATTTTACCATCCACTTTTTGCTATGCGTTGAGAGCAGAGGATTGCCATCCTTAACAATAATTCTTTGATTTTGATGTTTCTCATTTAGCTCTTCCTGGATAATAGATTTTATATTATTTCATGACATCTGTGTCCACTTTTTCCCCCTCAAAGGGCATAGATTAGAAGCAACTTTGCAGGTGAACAAACAAGTCTATTTTAGAACAGGTACTGCAACCCACTGTAAAGTAGTAATGCTATTTAAAGACACACACTTAGCAGACCAAAAGAAAGCGTGAAAACTAATGTAGAGAGTTTTGAAGAACACTATCCCAAACACTGAAGTTCCAACTCATTTTTTAATTAGCCTTTATACTGAAGTCAATAGGATTTTGCCTCAATAAGCATTGAATAAATATGGAAGATCCAATTCTCCTCCCTCTTACATCTGGGAAACTCCACTAAAACTCAACTGAACCGTACCCAGTCTACATCAGCGGAAGGGAGAGAAGAATCATATCTTACGTAAGGGCCTCAAGATTTACCCTTCTTTATTCTACGGCCTGTTTAATAATAACTCCCAAAGTTTACCAATCTCTTCTGCTTTTCATGCACTGATGCCTCACAATGACTTCAGAAATTATCAGCTAACACGAGAACTAGCATGAGTCCTTGTGCAACTTACATACAAATTGTTTTCCATTTTATTTGATTTAGACAGAAACCCTACATGAAGTTTCTCTGTGATGGTGTAATTACTGGACCATTACCAAATGTTCCAGAGGTGTAGCCGTGTTCAACTATCAAATGTAGTTACTTTACACTTTGTGAGGGTGCGAGGTGCCAGACGGACAGCCACATAGACTCAAGTCCTTCACTGATTAAGTAAAGCAGTGGCAGTACCAGTTTCTTTGTGCAATCTTGACATTGTACCATACCTCTAAGTGGGAGCAACCAGCATGAGAGGTGGAAAAAGTTAGTTCTGTTTCCAAGAGAGATGAGAGACATCTTTTGGCTAAATTTAGAACTCGATCAAAAACCAGTCATTCCAAATTTACGATAACTCAAATTTTGTGGTTCAAATTCAGTTTGTCTTTGGCAAGGAGTTCTACAGGACTCAGACAAAACAGGAAGATCAGGTGTGTGGGTTCACCGCTCAATGGAGAAGGTGAACTGGTAACAGAAGATAAGAAGGCAGAGTTGCTTGATGCCTACTTTGCTTCAGTCTTCACACCAAAAGTAACATGTCACCGGACGACTAGCAAAGTTACTGTAGACAATAAAGAGGAAGAGATGCAGATCAGGATATGTAAAGAACATCAGATCTTCTGACTAATTTGAATTAACTAAAGTCAGCAGGGCCTGATGCTATTCACACAGGGTGATGAAGGAATTAGCTGAAGAAATCTCAGACCACTAGCAATAATGTTTGCAAACTCATGCATGACCATAAAGGTCCTGGAAGACTAGAGAAGTGCTAATGGTGCCCATCTTCTAAAAAAGGAAAAAGGAAGAGCCAGGGAACTATAGACCAGTCAGCCGGACCTCGATAGCTGGGAAGCTACTAGAGCAATGTATAAAACATGCAATTTGCAAATACCTGGAGAATGCACGGGTGGTCACTAGCAGCCAGTATGGATTTACTGAGAACAAATCATGCCAAACCAACTTGATTTCCTACCCTTACGCAACAACCTTTTTAGCAATGTAATTTCAATTTCACCAGTATCTTGACTCATCAGACATTTATAATATTAAATTGTTGAAAGGTTAAGAGGAAAATCCAGTTTCATATTAAATATTCTGTAGTTACAGACAATACTAATTGCCAGAGCTGATGGAACTGATCAACACTGTTTTCTGGCACAACAGTCCCTGCTTGACAGTTTGTCAGATGAAGATGATTTGCTCAGCAAAAGGGGTTGGGGGGGGTAAATCTGTGTATGTAGAGAACGCCCAGCTAGCTTCTTGTGTGGGTATATTTAGACTGGCAGGTTCTATGCAATGAAAAAAACCAAAAACACTGATTCAGTGGATAATTAAAAAAAAAAAAAAAAGACTCAAATCCTCACCAGCAATGAAGTAGCCAAACAACAGAACAACAGCAATAGGTCCAGAGTGAGAGTTTCTGGTGATGCAAGAGAGATTAGCAAAGCATTTATTTCCAATGTCTCTTCCCCCCAGGAATCTTTTTCGAAGCAATGGGAGTGGAAGGAAGATCACTAAAAGAGAAACCCTTACATCAGGGGTGTCCAAACTTTTTGAATCACGGGCCACAATGTGTTGTAAAATTTGACAGAGGGGCCGGGCAAGGATTGGATGGATGGAGTGAACATTTATGTGCACAGCACCCAACACACTGCACCCCAGCAGGCAGCACTTCCGACCACTCTCCGCCGTGAAATTGACTCGCCCTAGTCAATTTCGGCGGCGGAGCTGGACAGTGGGGCTCACAGTGCAGAATTTCCGCCGTGAAACTCACTCTCCACTCTCAGATTCCGCGGCGAAGCTGCAGACTGGCGGGCACGATACCATTTTAAGAACCGGTTCGCGCGAACTGCTGTGAACCAGTTCGATGTGCAGACTGCCTGGCCCGATTTTAAGAACCCGGGACCTGGTTCGGCGGGCCGGATTAAAAAGCGTGGTGGGCTGTACGTGGCCCGCGGGCTGGACTTTGGACATGCCTGCCTTACATTTAATGTTTAGATGACAGTACTGTAAGAAATAGAGAGAGGGCTGAGGAGAAGCCCCAGTATTAAACAGCCTGACTGCAAAAATGTGAGTAAATTCAGTTTGAGTTCTCAGCAAAGGTTTGATCATTATTTCATCCAAACCCATTGACCCATGCCTCAGCCTGTTAATCCAAATACTTCCATGAGAGAAAATGGAAAGAGCATAAAAAGGTTACACTAGAACACTGTGAAAATGCTTGCTTTCAAATCAGAAAAAGAAACAGACACCCACTTCCAAAAAAACCACCTCAGAAATGTGGGTACAATTTCCAAATAACCTGGAAAACTCTTGGCTAAGGGAGGCTTTAATTATTGTCTGGTTTTTTGCATATTAAATATTCCATTCTGCCTTAGTTCAAAAGGCTCTCCTTATTACAAAGATTTTTAATTACTATAACTCTACCCTAAATTGGTGCATTTTATTTCCCTCCTTGCTTTTTCCTATTTCCTCAGCAACTGGCATTTTTCTTACACACACTGAAAAGCAATGATAAAATCCCTTCAATAATCTTTCTGGTATCACTAAAATAAATACAGTGGGCTTGATTCTCCTTTCGCTTCTCCCAGTTTTACATGGGTTGGAGCCAATAAACCAATGGAATTATTATGGATCCAAATCAGGATAAATGGCATAAAGAATCCAGCCACCTAGTTGAATCTCAGTGGAAACAAACTGTTTTGTCATGCTACCTTTTTCTCCTTATTTTTACTACTCCACTTTTCTGTCTGTTATGTGGGGAATGTTGTGTAGAACCAAAATGCAGCTATAACAATGTCATTGGCAGCCACTTCAAACGTGTTGCCCAGGGAGAAGTACTTGCTATAATTCTATGTGCTCTATTTCTTTGCTTCCAAAGATTACTCACAGGATTTTTTGATTCTCTATCAAAGAAGATATGCAGAGGTATTTGGGTCAGTTCAAAGCTATCCATTGCTCACTGGTCCATAGCTTTTTGGTGAGTTCACATCAACAGCAGAAAAACATAAGACCATGGCAAATGGCAGAGTAGACAACCAGTACACATCTCCATTACCCAGATCGCGTATTACATCTTGCTTGACTCCACCTGCAAACATCTCACAACTAATCTGATTTTATTATATATTTAATGATCAGAGTCTAAATTGAATATAAGCAATTCCTTCTACCCAAAATAAAAGTGAAAAGGAAGCTGCATAAATACACTGAATCTAAAATGTTTTAATTAGAGGTGGTTGAAATTTTTCTGTTGAAAAATCGTCATTAGAAAAATGTGGTTTTCGCTGAAATTCATGTTCTCTGTGGAGAAAGTGTTGACATCAATACAAATTTTCACTTCACTGATCACACCTTTGGCCCCCGCTGCCCAGCCCCTGCCCTCCATGCTTTCAGCCCAGCCCACACCCCCAGCCCTGCCCCTCTGTATCCTACATCTCCTGCTTGGCCCCCAGAAACTCCCTCACCTTTCCAGACGAGCTCCTCACACATATAGTGCCAGCACCACTACAGCCCAGACATGATGGGGTTCAAACAGCTGGGTCAGGGTCAGCAAATGCCACGGCACCAGGCTCCAGACACGGAGCAGCAGGTACAAGCTAGGCACTGGCATGGAGCCTGGTGAATCGCTGCACTTGTGGCGCAAGCCCTGCAGCCCTCAAGTTCCTGCCAGGAGCAGCTCCAAGCCATTCAGCAAGCCGTGGTTGTAGCTGCAATCTTACCTACGGTAGGAGTAGGGGACTCAGAGCACTTCCCGGACAGCATGGCTGGATGTCACTTCCTGCTTCTCGAAGCCCTAGCTGGCAGCTGCCCCCTCTTCCAGTTAGCCCCACCAGCCTCATCCCCAGCCACCGCCACCAATCTGCTATTCTCCGAAATCTGCCGCCCAAGGCAGCTGCATAGTCTGCCTGTAGCTAGAGCAGCCTCTGCCCATCACCACAGTATTTGATCACCTCACAATGACTAACAGATTTTAGTAGTTTATTAGTGGTATAGACAACAGTATATTACTACTTTTGGGAACAAGAAGGAAGGAGGTGAGAGTCTGTGTCACTTCCAAGGCTATCCCATGGATGGTGCAATTTATACCACCTTCCCTGTGTCCAAGGCTGTGCCTCAAGGCACAATCTAGCCCTATAATTTTCACAGTAAAGTTCATTTAACAGGCCTTAAGGATACACTCAGAACTAGTCAACTATCTCCTCATTTTAGTTAAATTCTAAGCCTTTTGTTCCTTAAGAGATTGTATTGACAGTTGATTCCAAAGATCACTTTTTACAGTTGGATTTCAGACATAATTGATAAAAGTTCAAAGCAGCTAATACTTGCTCTAAGAATTAGCTGTTCAAATATTGAATCATCTGGAGACTGAAAGAACAGGACAAAGATCCAGTGTGAATGTATTTTATTTTGCATGAATCCAACCTCTAAGAATGCCAAGGCTCCCCTGTCCAAGAAAGCAAAAAGTTTCATGCCAAATAAAAGAACTGTGGACCAATGAGAAGAGAGAAACAATGGATCCTGATTTTTGCACTTTACATAAAGTAAGGCTGAGAGGGTCAGAGTTGCCTAAAAGGGATTTGAAGACCTATCTTCCATTTCAAGTTAATGAGAACTAGCCAGCCAGATGCTCTAAGCAACTTTTAAAATCTAACTCAAAATGCCAGTTATTAAGTTACAAAAAGATGGTCTCTGTCCTACAATGTTTTGGCCACAAAAGATTTAAACTGTTCTGGGACTCCTTTTGAAGCTTTTACCCAAGCTGTTCTCTAAAGTGGTGCTTCTGCCTCTAAAATGTAGAAAGTTGGCCATAATTTATTTATTCGGTGTGTAAATAAGTTTGTGTATTTATTGCACCGGAAGCCGCAGCATGCTTTGAACTACAGAAATAGTTTCCAGTATCCACATATTTCCTCCAAGCTTCGATGAATTTTTAGGGGAAGCTATGGGAATGAGGTATTAAGTACAGTTATGTGAATCTTGCCAGATTTGGTTCACAATGGGTTTTTAATCCATTGAAGTTCATGTCATTTAACTCTGAGTCTCAGGTTCAGCTGAGGTTAACATGGTGAAGGTGAAATCCAAGACAAAAACAGTGCATATAGTTACGATCTGCATATTGAACCTCGATTTGTAGGGTTTTGCCATGGTTACTTTGACCTCAGGACCTACCATGGTGATCAGCAGTCACAACTTTTATAATGAAACCAAAACGAAGCAATGAAACTCAGTCATAAGAGAAAGAAAAACTGTGCATGTCCAGAGGTAGCACAGTTTCACCAGAAGCTTCACGGGATCAAAGTGTTTGTGCACAAAACTTCATTGCCATTTTGAACCCATAGCTGGCAGAGTTAAACACCATTTCAATTGCAAGAGATTCACATAACGAAGCTCAAAGGAACCTGATTAGCTAGGTTTTGAGCTGCTGTTACATCAACTGCTAAAGAAGCTCTAAAACCCTCCTAACTAGGAATTTCCTGGAGGTTCAGGAACAGAACGAGTGGTTGTGTGCCACAACTTTGTTAGTTAATTATAGTGTTCTAGAGCCAATGAGGAATGGTTGCTTGCTCGGAAGACTAACACAAGGGAGTGGTATGCAACATTAAACTAGTCTATTTTGGGACTGTCTTGTCAGCATTGCTCATTGCAATGGGTGGGGAAAATAAGAAAATGAGGGGGAGGCAACATTAACAAGAGGTATCACAGGACACCCATCAGCTGGGGCAGAATGCTAAGGTGGAGAAAGAGAAACCCCCATAATTTACAGGCCAGTTAGGAAATTTTTCTCCAGTTGAAAATTTGTGAAGGACTTCAAAGAAGTTAGAAAAGCAGGTGGATTTCATTCACCTGATTCACTTGGCATCAGAGGCTTTCTGTCATTGAACCAGCTCAGAGGTGAGAAATTTTGACTCAGAATTTTTTAGGAGAGAGAGGAGTCACCTGTTCATCTTGCTTTCTCTTTGCTCATTCTTAACAAATTCCCACCATTTTTACCTTGTGAAGATAAGAGCCAAAAAATCTCAAGTGAAGAAACCTGTCCTTTTCTCGCCCCATGGACAAATGTAGAGGACATCTGCGTGTGACTGGAGTGTTTTTAATTGTCATGATGGAGAATGAAACTTCCAGGGAAGTCTAAGGTAGGGGCCAAATTTCCAGGAAAGGCTAAGAGCCAAATATAGCCATGGTGACAATTTACACATAGGGTCCAAACTGTTGAGAAAATGGGTAATATCCATTCTCTCCATCTCTAACTTCTTATTCCCCTATCTATTTTCTTATTTCTCCCTTCTCTCCTTCATTTAGATCAAGATACACACCTTGCCCAATAGAACAAAATACTCAGGTCAAAATCTTAAGTGACAACTTTAATTTCATTAGATACGACAGTTCTAATTAGATATAGAAGAGAACGGCAGCAAATTGAAGAGTCTATCATTGAAAAAAACCCAAGAGGCATGAGAGCAGTTGCTATACTTTAGAATATGCAGTGATAGGGTCGAGCAGAGGGCAAGCATTTGAAACTGGATTTGTTGTTTTACAGTTTTTGGAGCTCAGGAATACCAAGTATGATGTTGGGGTAATGAGGAATGACATGAGTAATCTCTCTGCTCAATTTGGGCTGTGCCCAATGTTTAAATTTACTCAGAACTTCAAATCTGAACTCCACCCAAACCAAGCTATCATGTTCTTTCCAGCCCAATCTCCCTTTAGGTTTTCATTGAATCTATAATAAGGAATTCTCTTTGGAGGCCAAGACTGAAACCCATGGATAAAACTGGACTGGTCTCTTATTTTCTTCTCACTCACTCTTTTTGACAAGCTTATGAACAGATAGATTTTGAAAATAATGGTATAAAAAGTTTTGCAGAACTTAGAATATGTGGACTGAATAAGAGAGAAGTATTACAGTAGAAATACAGTCAGAAAAATATGCTCCATTGGATTGTCTGGGACTGGGTCAGTTTACAACAAATATGTAAACATTTTCATGCTTGCCTCAAACCTAGGGAACTCATGAGGGACTAGGGGAAAAGGGCTTTTCTAGGATCTGATATGTCTACACTTAGGTTCCTCCTCCCCCCACCCCTCCATCATCTTCAGAGCCAACACATCATGAGAATACTCCTACCTGCCATTCACAGCTCCTCTAGAAGCCACTCAGGAGTGATTGATCAATCCCTGGTTAAATTTGCCAAGCTAGTAGGTAAAACTAACCAACTTTTTTTCTGTGTGCAAACAAAGTAAATTTGACATAGTATCATTAAGATTCAATCCTAGACAATCCAATGGAGTATATTTCGCTCTCCCTGCTATAATGCACTGAAAATCTTCCTGTTCATGTGCTTGTCAGCAAGAGAAACACAAATCAGTCTAGTTGCCTCCATCAAACTGACAATTAGAGCTATGGGAGTAGTTGATTTTTTGGTTCAGTGGCTGAACCAAAAAAAATAAAAAAAGATTTGAAAAAATTTATTTTGGGTTCACAGAAAACAAAAAGGTTTTCCCCGCAATGTTTTTGCTGAAGTTGAAAAAAAAGTTTTGGGTCATATCACAGAAATGTAGGGCTGGGAGGGACCTCACAAGGTCATAAAGTACAGCGGCAGGACCAAGTAAACTGGCTTGTAAACCATGTAAACTAGACTACTGTCTAGTAGTCTAGTTAGACTGTCTAGTTAGACAAACACCTGACAGGTGTTTGTCTAACCCATTTTTAAAAACCTCCAACAACAGGCATTCCACAACCTCCTTTGGAAGTCTATTCCAGACCTTAATGACCCATATAGTTACAAAGCTTTTCCTAATAGCTAACCTAAATCTACCTTACTACTGATTAAGCCTATTACTGCACGTCCTACCGTCAGTGGACATGGAGAACAATTGACGCCTATCCTCTTTAGAACATATTTAACATATTTGAAGAGACTTATCAGGTCCCCCACTCAGTCTTCTTAAGATTAAATGTGCCCAGATTTCTAACAAGTCAGGTTTTCTAAACCTTTATCATTTTTGTTGCTCTCCTGTGAACTCTCTCCAATTTGTTCACGTCTTTCCTAAAATGTGGTGCTCAAATCTGGACACAGTATTCCAGCTATGGCCTCATCAATGCTAAGTATAGCAGGACAATTCACCTCCCATATCTTACATACAACACTCCTGTTAATACATCCCAGAATATTAGCCTTTTTCACAACTGCATCACACTGTCGACTCATATTCAATTTGTAATCCACTATCGATCCTTTTCAGCAGTACTACCACCTAGCCAGTTATTCCCCATTTTGTAGTTGGGCATTTGATTTTTAACTTCCTAACTGTAGTACTTTCCATTGATCTTTGCTGAATTTCATCTTGTTGATGTCAGACCAGTTCTCCAATTTGTCAGGGTTATTTTGATCCTGCTCTCCAAAGTGCTTAAAACCTCTCCCCGCTTGGTGTCATCCATGAATTTTATAACTACACTCTCCACTCCTTTATCCACGCCACTGAAATTATTGAATAGTACTAGATTCAGGACTGACCTCCTGTAAGACCCCACTAGATACACTGTCAAACGGGGAAGGTGTACCATGAATAATTACTCTTCGAGTATGATTTTTCAACCAGTTGTGCACTCACCTTATAGTAATTTCATCTAGACCACATTTCCCTAGTTTGCTTATGAGAAGGTCATGTGACGCTGTATCAAAAAGCCTTACTAAAACTCAGATAGATCATATCTACCTGTTTCTCTCTATTCACTAGGCCATTAACTCTGTCAAAGAAAGAAATTAGGTTAGTTTGGCATGATTTGTTTTTGATAAATCCATTACTAAGAACCCTATTAACATCTAGGTGCCAACAAATGATTGTATAGTAATTTGAAATGTTTGGTTTTGGTTTGAAGTAGTTTTTAAACTTTATTTAAAATACAACTATGGTACAATTCAAACAAAAAAGCGTTCTGAATTTAAAAAAAAAATCAAAACTTTGCATTTCAAAATATTCAAAATTAATTCTTTTTCAGGCTTTTTTTAAACCAGAACAATTCGGTAAACAAAAGCTATATTCACAAAGTGTTTCAGCTGACCTGAATCTGCATGTGTCAGTTGAAAAGTTTTGGCTCAAGAATTTCTCCCAGCTCTACTGATGACATATTTTAGAAACCTTTTCATTCATTCCTCATGCATCACTCTTGGTAGTAAGGTCTAGCAATGAAAGTCTTTGAGCAACTCCCAGACAAGAAATGTAGACAAATTCTCACAGTCTTTAACTTTTTAACTATAGCACCTTTTGGTTCTAGAATTTTTTCTTATTTCACTCAAAACAGCAGATCAGGAATGTTTCAATCATCAATAAAAAAAATCCCATCTGCCCTCCAGCTTCCAAAACTGACATATGCCTGAGTTTAGGCCTGTAGGTCAAAAACAGATGAATATACTGCTGTAGTTTGCTAAATAGACAAGAGACTAAAAATCCTCAAACTTTGTTCCCAGGTGACAAAAGATTGCCAAACACAGTGTTACACACCAAGCACAATCCAACAGCAGTCCTTTCACTCCACAGTTCTCTGCAGCTAGATTGCCAGCAATGAATTTTGTGCTACAGAATCTAACTCACATGGCAAGGTGTTTAAAATATCTTTGTAATAAAAGGCTGTACGGAAAATAGGAGACAAGTATTAAAATAGAGACCAGTGCCATGCTCAGGAACACTGTAGATATTTTATCAAAACCTCATTAAGCACATGCATATTTTTTGCATATCCTACTACTTTAATGCTACTTGCCAATATATACCTATGTACACATAGGGTCTCTTATTTGATGCTTGTGCCTTCTGCCTGAAACAAATCACTGACATGACAGTTCACTATCATGCCAACAACCGTGTATTACATTAGATTAGATATTCATATTAGATACAGTACTCTGTATTCTGGGTTAATTGATTTAACAGTCAAGCCAGAGAAGACAAATGATAAAGGACATTTCTATCTGTGCACCAGCATCTTAGTCCTCCACCATGACTGACAAATGGAACACAGAAAAAGTACAGGGCAATTTAATGGGCTGTTGGAGAATCATCATACTAAAGCATTCAGCTACCCCCGATGAATGAAGCAAGACACATTTCTTTAAATGCAACAGCCAGAGCCTTCACCCAAGAAGTGCCCATCTCTGAGAGGCCACAGGGCACATCATTCAGAACTTTCTGTTCAGAAACACACAACAACAAAATAATTTCAGATTCATGGTCTTAGACTTTTTCTCCCTAGTCTCATGCAGCTGCAACAGAGGTGGGAAAAACTGATACGTTTATATCTGGCTGAAAAATGTCCCTTGAAAGGGAATCTTCAATGAAAAATGGGGGGCAGGGAATGGAAGTTTTCACATTTTTCCATTTTCTACCCATCACTTACAACAACATTCTACACTTTCTTAAGTAAGTCAGTGCTTACTGCACTTTTCATAATCTAATTCCTCTGCCTTTAGAACAAACTGCTCTACATCGTCACTGCCTTCCCCCACCCTCAAAAGAAAAAAAGAAAAAACCCACAGGATCAGCAACCAAGATACCCCTTTCTCAATGAGTATGCAGTGGTGATTCATATCATGCTACACTTGTAAGTTACACACATACATAAATAGAATATATGCCAAAGGACTAAAAACAATACTTGTTACTTAACCATCTTATCAATGGGGTCACCATTCAGTCTTCTGTGGCACTATAAAAACAGATACAGTCCCTGAAATGTAGCAGCTAGGGAAAATGCAAACCATATTTTGCAATCATAGATATCAACTGGGTCATCACTAACATCCATAAGAACACCATCAACGCAGAGAAACCTCCACAGATGCAAAAAGATTGGAACCATCCATCACGGCAAGAGGGTAAACTGGAAATTTCACTTTCACTTACCAATTTATGGGTGAGCCGAATAGTAATAAGAGGAAATCCTGACAGATTATGAGACAAAGTTGGTGGTGGCTCCACCTTCAGGGAGATAAGGTAGCTCATTGCTGAGATCTTGTAGTCTTTATAAACAGCTGCCTCAGCAATCCTTGGAAAGAAAGAGAAAAAATATGAGGAAGTGGGTAAAACAGCATTTTAGTGTTTACAGTTCATACTAATATTGGCTGATTTTAGTTCAGTCAGAAGAAAGTTACTCCTTCAATATGTATCTGCTGCTCTAAATTCACTGATTTAGGCCTTGTGATAGGGCCTAAGTCCATGGATAGGCTGAGTGAAGGACTGTAGCTGTACAGGGGAGGTGCAGCCCTTTCTAGCGAGCTGTGCATTAAATGCTGTCTCTGCCGGTTAAAGAAAGAAAAGTAAGAGCTGAAAGTGTAACCTGCTGGGCCAAGTTGATCCTTGTAGTGTAACAACTGAAATCAGTGGCGTTTACTACAGATCAGTTTGGCCTTTTGTCTCTGCAAGAGTCACAAATTGAGTATAAGAACAAGGAATTCATCTGTTTTTAGTTTAAAGTGATGAGGCCAGATCCTCATCTGGTATAAATCGGCACAGCTCCATGGAAGTCAATAAAACTATGCCAGTTCACAAGAGCTGACACTGTGACCCCGTGTAACAAAGATCAGAACACTTTTAAGTAAAATGTATTTCTTTTTGAGTTATACCACTCAGCATTTAAACTTACTTCCATCCCCACAGGTCTCTTTCTGCGTTGCCTGTTTATGTTTGTCAGCTCATGGTAAGCTACATATGCATAGCAGAATTAACCTGAGATCAATGTACTGTAGCTATTGACCTTCCTCATTATAGACCTCTAACACGGATCACGCAGTCTCGGAACTGTGAACATGCACATATCTGCATGAAACAGTTTAGAAGATTACACTGGTCTACTAGTAATTTGCTGTTTTGTAAATCAATTTCCTGTACATCAAAAGCAAACATATACATGAGATACCAGAGTCACAGTATTCTCTGACCCCTTTCATCAAAACCAAGACCCCAATCCTGCAATTAAGTCCACTATAAAGAGCCTCCCTTAGGGTTTGGTAGAAAAGCCTGGCCTAGTGCTCGAGGCTGCAACCTGTGAGCAGCAGGAGAATTGTGGGGAGGGGGTTACCAGTGTCCAGGGTCCACAGACGGGGGACAGAGGCAGACTTCCCCTCTCTGATTATTGCTGGGGTGGGTCCTCCCTTCACTTAAGCAGGGCACTTTTGGGCAACATTGCCAGAGACTCTAGGCTTCCTTATGCTCTGCTCTGTGCTGCTGAAGCTTTGGGCTGCAGGCCTCCTCTCTTCCAGCTCTGTCTCCAAATGAGCTGTTTCTCTGTCTTAATTCCTCCACCAGATGGAACATTTGCTGCAGGTGTGGCCATGCAGGCCTGTCTGGGCCCAAAATAATCCCTTAACCCCTTGTTGCCCAGACCATGCCACCTCCCATCCCGCTGAAGTTCTGCATATGCACTAGGATCAGCCCATGAAGATCCTCTCACAGGACTAGGGTCCCAGTCTGAGAACAGTTCTAGTAGGCACAAGTTACCATCGGTATTCCTTTGTTCTGTTTCTGCTTAGCTTAGCTCAGGTCTTTTTCTGCTTTTTATAAGCCTTTTTAAAAATGTTTTCGATTACTAGGGACAATTATACTAAGGGATGGATTCACACAAATGCTTGATGATGCATCTGACTAACTGAAGCATACCTTTCTGTTGCAGAGAAAACTTGATACCCTTATATTAGCAGAATGCGCCCCTCAGAGTATATAGAATTATATCCAGAGAAGGACTCAATCCCAAATTTGGATCCAGATGCGTATATGAATTCTGAGATTGCTTCCCCAAAGCCTGGGGATATTTGGATCCACGGCTTTTGTATGATGAATTGCCCAATGTTTAAAGATGTTCATACCCAAGGTTTTAATCCATCTCATAGTACCTCCCATCGTTTAATTTAGTTTAGCATTACAAGGCCCAGAGCAGTACCCGGATGAATCTGGATACATGTGAAAGAAACTAACACACAAGCAAGAAGCTGGCATTTCCACAACCCCACATTCCCCAGAACCATGAACACTAATGTATGTTACAGAACAAAGGGCCTATAAGCCATCTGACTTCAGCAGGGTTACTTCAGATTTGCATCAGCGTGGTACAGAGAGCAAAGACAGACTCAAAGCTTCTTTAGGCTCTGATTCCCTTCTCAAAAAAACAAAGCGACTCTTTCAGAGAGGTCTGGTTAGACAGTGTGAAAATACAGCAGTCATCTGGCAACAAAGCATAAAAGAATTTGAGGAGTTTTAATATGTACCACGAGGATAATGAAATTCTGTCATGAAGAAGAAAGCAGACAGACTGTAAATTATAGGTGCCCAACTAGTCTGAGACTAAAGAAACCTTTAAGGAGGGGGGGTGTCTTTAAAACAACTGCTCTGTGGAAAACATCATTAGAAAAGATTATTTTGGTGAGACTTAAACCAGAAAGGTGTAATAGCAAAGTGCACCGAAGTAAACCAAGGGAGAAAGAATTGCACATTTATTATTTTCAAGGATTCCTCGGATATCTCACACTTGATTCCACAAAGGAAAACGTCCAAGACAGCATTCCTTGGATTATTAGGTTTCAAAACAGGCCTCTGGACAGGCAAACTATATAGAACTCCAGAGGCACGCTTCTGTAATACTAGATATGCTGCAAATAATTCAGATAGCCCAGGGTAAATAGTAGAAATCTAGAGGCCATGTTTAAACCAGGTGTTCCTTAAAAATGGGGATGATCCTTCTCTCATCGAAATCAGTGGCAAAACTGCTATAGACTTCAGTGGGAGTAAAAACGGGTCTCTGGATTGTCATGTTCTCACTCTGCAGGAGTTGACACAGGGGAGTCCAGAACTACCCAATGTTCATAAAGATGGCAACATTGGGCCTGTGGCGTGGACAGATCCCTGTGCTGGATCACAGTCCAAGACTGTCTAGACCACCATGAATAGGCCTTGGAACACAGTGATTTTAGGCTGAAGGTATTTACACAGTCTTTATCCTTGTTAATCTTTGACCTGTGAGTCAAGACCACATTAATATCCTCTCTCTGTGGGCGGTTAAAATTATGGCCTATTTCCCTTAATAAATTATAATGGACATACAGTTTGAAAATCTAAATCCTCATAAATTATTGCCTCTATTTCTTCATATCAGTAAGAAATACTGCATGCCGCTGATGTAATTCCTTCACACACTCCAGCTAGTTGCCTTTTTTGCAGGAAGAGTGCATGATATTTTTTATAAAATTAAACTGAGTAGGAAATCATGCAATTCTTCTATGTTCATTTTTTACATTGCTTCAACATGATCACAAGTGGTCCTAATCCAGGGGTGCTCAACTGGTTTCAAGCAGGTTGCAATTTCCCCTCCCTTGCACATAGCTAGATAGGAAGTCCCTGAAATAGATTGGAGTTAGCATCCTGAAGCTTTCTTCTTCTGTAGCATGTGGTCCTGGTATGGGAAAGGCTGAGAACCACTGTCCTAATCAGTGAAGATTGAATAAATGACCAGTTTAAAAGGCAAATGTAATGATTGACCTACACAGCCTTGTAAAATTCCCTGGGAAATTGACTTTGAGAAGTATATTGCCCCTAATTTATTTTAGCTTATCTGCAAATGATTTCATTGGCACAGTGTATAAAAGAAAAAGGCCTTTGATGTGTTGTCTGGTTTATTATTGCAAGATTAGTTTACAAGTTTATGGGAATAACATTCATAGCGCTTTTGGGGAAGGAGGATGGAGGAGGGGAGAGAGAGAGAGAGAGGTTATATATTGCTGCATTATTTAAATGCAAACAAACATCACCTTTTGGCAAGACCACATAAAATAAACCTAATTTAAATTTCATATAAGGAATTAATTCAAGGTTTAAAAACATGAATCTGCAATAAAACTTTCTGATGGATCAGCCAAGTATGTAGTGGAAGAGGTTCAGAAGAAAGACAGATAAGTCACCAAAGAAAAGATTCCCCAGCATGAAACAACATCTAACAAAGGGCTTAATTCCACTGCCACTGAAATCAATGGCTGAATCCCCATGTCCAGTGTCCAGCAATGTCCAGGCCCATGATGTCTTTTACACCAACCGGAAAGACGACTTGTGCCTATTTGTACTTAGTGTCCCACTAAGGCAATCATAAAACTACTACAGCATGGACAGTTCTAAAACCACGAGTTTCACTCACTATGAGGAATGGGGGCAGTAGCTACCCCCTCTCTTCACTGGCTGGATAGGAAGCAGCAGCAGTGGCCTGGACTGGAGCTGAGTGCAGAGCAAGATGGGTCCCAGTCTCTGCCCCAGGCCATAGATGAGACACATACCCCTGCCTGCCTCCACTCTTCCCCGCCCCTACACTCCTCAAGACAGGAAAGGTTCATAGAATATTAGAGTTGGAAAGGACAGCAGGTCATCTAGTCCAACCCCCTGCTCAAAGCAGGACTATCCTCAGCTAGATACTAAATCCTAAAGAACAGTCCTCGGCTTTGGAGCCTTACTGAGCCCTTACAAGACATTTAAATACCACTTCTGGAAAGACAGACCTAGCTATTTATCCACTTTGTTGCCAATTGTAGGTTAAACAATTGTAATGCACACACCATGAAGATGATATGGAAAATTGTATTGATACAAGATGCAACCACCACTACCTCCATGCCCTCCTCCGGATTGGGACCAGCTCACCAACCCACTCCCACGCCATCCTTCAGGTAGTCATGGCCTCACCAGGGAAGCAGAAGCAGGCATGCTGATACAACTTTGCCCTTTTTACCCCCAACGTTTTCAGAAATGACACCCATCTAGGATACTTACTTGGTGTCCATAGGGTTGATCTCACTGAAGAAATGGTGCATTTTATGGTAAAGAAGGCCCACAATGGTAACCCAAGCTGTGAACAAAGTCAACAGGAGAGATTATACTTCAGTGTGACAACCCTGAGGGAAACTCTTTCCACACCTAGGTATAATGCCATGTTAATTAAGAATCCTGACTTCTGCAAACCATCACACTTGTGCTTTAATGGGAATTCTGATTGCTCCCATAAAGAAATGAGAAAGCAAGCTGCAGTCTGCTGTCAATGTTTAGAACAGATATCAGGTGCATAATGAAAGGAAGCCTGACATCTACCGCACCATGAAAGTATAGAGTTAAACTGCTAAATTAATCATCCATCCATTACAATGCCACCTCAGAACAACAAGCAGCTAAAAGTGGCCATATGACATACCAGACTCTGAGCATACAGGGTGCTTATAATAATCAGAAGGACTCTTGATTACTAGCAACATTGACTAGCACCTGAAGAAGCTCATAAACATAGATGAGTAGTGTTTGTTTCTATTGTTTGCTGTCTGCATATGAAGTATTTACAGCTTCTCCAACATTTAAGCGAAAAGACAGATGCCTGTTTTACAAGTGTCAAACCAAGCAAGTGTCCTTTATTGTCTCAGCTGTTAGGTTCCAAGTATTTATAAAATCAATAGCATAAGGTGGAATAATACATTTTAAAGGCTAGCTCATTTGAACAGCCTAGCAATGTGACCTATTAGTTGAATATGCCCTTCATGGGATTTTAGGTGGTTTCTAACTCCATGGAGGATTCAAGTTAAAGATCTTATAGTTTGGATTCAGTCTAAACCAGCAGACAATAATGTCCTATAAAAAATGCCACAAGGTGGGAGAAGTTGTAAATGGGATGGGGAAAAGATCCTTCTGCATGGTATTTTTGTTATTTCAAGTTGCCTTGCGCTCTCAGTAATTCAAGCTTTGAAGAACTCAGAGAAATCACAAGCTCCCTGCCAGGGCAAGGAAAAAGAGCTGTTCTCACAAATCAGGTAACTTACATGTGGAGGGGAAATATTTCAGTAACTACTGTGCTATATGAAATAACTAATTTTGCATACCGTTTTGATGGGAACCAATCTGTCCTTGCAGAAAACCAAGAGGGTGCAAAGTTTGCCAAGACCCCAACGTGACACACAGACTCTGAGGCTCTATCCCTGAAATGATCGTGGCAGAGCTCCCCTTCTGAGGAACTCCTTAGAGGTCTCCTTGCTAAGGGCCTCATCCAAACCCCACTGAAATTAATGAACGATTACTTCAATGAGTTTTAGATTAGGCCCTGTTGTAACACACCTGCAGTTTGCGCCATTTGGCCTATTCCACCATGACAGAGAAAGTGGGAAACAAACAGGGAAGGGGCTTAGCAAGTGGTTCCACTGAGTGAACAAAGCACCTGAAATTTCAGTCCCTGAAGTAAGAGGAGAGAAAGGAGGAGAAAAGATTTTGCACACTGCTGCTTCAAAATGAGCTTTAAAAAGCTAGGATGTTAATGAGTAAGGAAAGAGTGCTGGACCACTGCTCTGCTTGCACCACTGGAGGCAGGACTTTGGAACCTAACTTTAGATATTTTTGTTTAAAAAAAAAATTTGGCCTCATCTCATGTTTGGCTCAGAAAAAAATCCTCATTTCTTTCCAACCCCAAACCTCAAGGTTATTAAAATCCAAACTCAGATTTGCAGTTGAATTTTGCCTTTTCGCTTTTCCTCCACGGTTTGTTGTATAGGTATTCCATTCCTCTTTCCTTCTTCTGCTATTTAACTCTGTAACTTTACAGTAATTTCATCAGGTGTTCTGGGAACCTGCTAGCACAAAAGATGCTATACAGAATAAGGCTGTAATGAACATGTTTGGAGACAGTACTAATCAGGATTGGCTGCCCCCATTCTATTCCTTCCCACAAATTTTGCCCTTACCTTTATGATGAAAAGCTTCACTGGGGATAGAAATATAACTCCGTCCTTGTGATGGGAAGCGATAGTGAGACAAATTCTGATTCTCAGGAGCCATTTTGACCAAAGAGTAATCTGAACAATAATCCAAAACAAAAACAAAAACAAAATGGTAAAAAAAAAAATCAGTAACGTTTACAATCTAGTTGACCGTAAAGCTCGAGTTTGCTCTTTTAATAGCTACTGCACATCTTAACTGTAAAACCCCAGCAGTTTGGGACAAAAGAGAGTAATACCCCAGCCCCATTAAAGAATAAAATTGCTTTTAAGAAGTTCTTACTTCTTTAAGAGTGGAAAAAGTAGTATTTGACGTGTTAACATCCCATGGATCATTTGACAATGTGCACAAAACTGAGCTTAACGAGGCATTGAGGTAAGCAAAATTGATTGATACCTCTCTCTCTTTTTCCCCTGACATTTTGAAGACATTATTTTAGAGCCTTATTGATCAATTTTAGAATGTCAGTGACTAGGATGATGTGGTGGAAGAGACAATTTGCATGTGATTCATGACTGCTCTTTTCTTATGTAGCTCACAATGCAACAGAGAAGAATACCAGAACTAATAAATTATTTGGTAGCTAGAGATGGGCAAAATGTGTTGAACAAATAGTTTATTCAATGAATAATGCAATTTTGGTCACCCCGAAACTATTTGTGAATTTGACATGAACAGATCTGGCCATTCACAAAACAAGCAGGAAGTGGAGAACGTGGTAGTGTGATGTTGCTGCCATCAATCCTACCACCGTTACCACCACCCCCTTATAACTTTTAGCCCAGTGGTTAGGGCACTCACTGGACTGTAGGAGAACCAGACTCAAATCCCTGTTGTGGAACAGAGACAAAATAGACTTTTCTGAATCACTGAAAATTCTGTAAAAATTCAAATTCAGTTCAACCTGAATTGAACATTTTCCTGTTTTTCAGAAGTGCCACCAAACCAAAAAAAAAACCCTGCAAAAAAACAATTATTCAGCCAGCTCTATTTGTGGCACAAGAAGGTCAACTGGGATCAGAGCCCCATTACGCTAGATATATTAAGAGAAAGCCCTCCTGTGAAGGACTTGCAAAAGGTGTACATTGGATGAAAATTTATCCCATCTTTGCATTCTCTTGTCCCCTAATTCATATGCTGTAGCTTTTCAGACACTTACAGCTTCAAAGACTTGAGTAAAAGGCTAGGTCAGAACTTTAACTGTTCACATATCACTAATTAAATCCAGAATTATTATTTCAGAGCATTCATATTCTCTCCACAATCCACCCAGCCCTACAAAAAAGACCCTCTCCCAAAAAGCCAGCAACAAAAGGAAACCAGACTGTTGAGCAAAGCTGATTACCTTTCTTTAAACTAATTGCATAATCATCTTTCTGCAAGTTGTGCAATTTGTTGGATTAAAAGAGAAAAAAAAACTATTTCAAATTCTTTCCCCACACTGACAAGTTCGGAGTGGCAGATGAAGAAGTATTTATTACAACCAGCCAGATGCCAGTTTGGAAGGCAACTGAAGGTACTGCAATAAAAGATCTACAGCATGGCCAGAGCTGGGCCTCGGTCAGCTGACTTGGGCTGAAGGGCTATAAAATTGCAGTGTAGTCATTCAAGTTCGAGCTAGAGCCCAGTCTCTGAGATCCTGCAAGAGACGTGGGTCTCAGAGCCCAGGTTCCAGCCCAAGCAACTATACTACAGTTGTTTAGCCCTGTAGACCAAGCCCCACAAACCCAAGTCAGCTGACCCAGGCTCTGAGATTTAGTGCCACAGGTTTTTTATTACAGAATAGACATATCCTGATTGTTGCTGCTTAGTGCTACCTGCTACAGAGGATGTGCCCTCAACCGTTACGATGGATGGGTTTCCTCCCAGATTGCAGGTCACATGCACCATTACATTGTCAATTGTTTCGATTAAACCTCCAATCACAGGAGCAGTCTGAAAAAAGAAGGCATCTCACTAATAAAAAGAAACCATTGTTCAAAGCAAAGCATTGGTCTCAAATCCTGTTCCTACTGATCACACGAGAACGACATCTTCGTTCCCCTTCGCAGGGCCACACAGAGTAAAAAACACTACAAATGATAGAATATACCTCAGAGCCTCATCTTGCAAAGTACCCAAGATCTCCTGAGGGGTGCTGAATGAACCTCGCCTCCATTGCCATCAGCTGAATTGACAATGATCAGCACCAAGCAGGTGATTTGGGGAGTGATATATATGCTGGTTTCCATACATCAAGACTGGCAGAAACTGGTGTCATCATCAGATCGGGAGTTTGCATACGTTTTAGCCCAGCGCTTGTGTGGCCATCATTAAAGCTACATCAGCGCTCCCCTTACAAATACCCATTTTCAAGAGGTGTATATTTTGGCAGAAAAGCATGCATCCAGGCTGAAGCTTGGTATGCAAGATCTCAGAGTGAGTAAATAGTTCTTTTAAAACATTTGAATTAAATCTATTTAATTATTTCTTTCAAGAGAGGCTTTCATGCAGGAGAAAGCTGCCAAGTATTTCAGACTAAGAATTTAAATCCATTGGCCTTCCACATGTGTCTTTCACCAAAGCCATTTATGATTCAACTACCACTTAATTTGTCACAGCCTGTCCACTCCTCCTCTCTTTTTAAGGCCCAATCCTGCATTCCTTGCCCTCTTAAAACCTGATCCTGACAAACACTGAGCAACTTCTGAGCACTTTCCATTAACAAAGAACTGTAAAGAACAAGGCCCAAAGGATCAAATCTTGAACACTCTTAATCCTGTGAGTGGTGTTTATTCATATGAGGACACACACGAACAAAGGCTGAAGGAATGGGCCCTTAACATTTCAATAAAGTCATGTGGCCAAATTCTCAGCTTGTATGTAGCTGAAATCAGTGGAGCTATGCTGATTTGCAGTAGCTGGGGATCTGACCATTATCCTGAAATTGTTACAGACTACAATCATTTCCATCTCAATGCATAGTGACATCATAGTACTGGTTAATGACATCATAGCAACAAGATACACAGAAGGAGAAACTAAGCTAACAGAGCTATTCAAAGCATACCTGAGTCAAATTCTGCTTTCACTTTCATTGCTGTAAATCGAAAATAACACCACTGCATTGATTTACTCCAGCATAACTAAAAGGAAAATTGGGAGTAAGCACTAGATGGGAATGAAGATTGAAGTATCCTTTCACCCCCTAATTTAGATGTAATTGTAACTGTAAGAATTGTTGCCTGCACTATATCCATTCTGTAAATATGAAGATGGTGTCAGAAGCACTAGATATACTTTAAAAGGAAAACAAAAAACAAAAAAAACCCCGAAATGCTTAAAAAAAAATCCTATAACTATCCAGATGCAGGAGGTAAGTTAGTTCTTTTACATGGCCTCTTCCAAGAAGAAACTGCTAAGTAGACAAAATCTGTGTAAAAATTATCTTTGTTAAATACTCGTTTCATTGACATTGCCCGTTCCTTTGCAATTCTTTATACTTTTGCACCAGTCCTTATGGAGCACCTCAGAGCAGTAACACAGAAGATACCTTATTTTAACTGTCAACAAACAATGACAAAATGAACATTTGCTACCTTTAGATCTTTACTTTGGATGCAAAAATGGCAGATGAGAGTGCAAATGAGTCATACTGCCAGAAACCCAAAGCTGAAGGCTAATAGATGCAACCGATATTATTACTTTCCATATGAAAACATGCACCTGAATTAACCTGCAAACTGAAGTAATTTGTCTTACCTCTGATTTGTCTTTCAAGTTGAGCAATGAAAGAAAGTCTTCAACAGCTTTCAAAAAAGCCTAAAAGATAAATAAGACAACATTATCTGATTACTTATTCATCCACTACATCTCCTGGTAAAGATTCAAGGCAGATTTCTATTACGAGTTCCAAGATTCATTTTAAAATGATAAACACATTTACATGGAAGTCACAGCCTGGAAGTTCTCTCATTATCTTTTGTATGGTCACATTTTAAAAGGAAGAGTTTATTTGTTAGTAACAGCATTACAGTGAATCTTCTATATTATATCTATTACACCTCCATAAGGCCACTGAAAATATCTGAATAGAGCAGAGCTTGAAATTACTCTGCCAGTGAACCCAACTAAATCCATATGGAAACAGACAAGATAGTTCAGAGAAGGCTGCTAGGAAGCACACAGTATAACACTGGTTCCTACCGTTTGTTTAACCTGATTATTATGTATGTAGCACTTGGAGGCTCCAGGTGAGGGTAGTCACAGTTCAAACACATAGTGAGTGACCGTCCCTGCCTCAAAGAGCATATAATCTAAATGGAGAAAACAACAAGTGGGAGGGGAAACAGGCACAGAGAGGGAAAGCCCGGGGTCATGCAGAACACCAGTGGCAGAGAGCTAGGCACACAACCCACGTCTCCTGATCCCCAGTTGAACTGCGAGACCACACCAATCTAGAAAACACAATACACAGGGAAGTCTCACTGATTTAACTGGGTGTTATGCACGTGTAAGAGCAGCAGGATCAAAGGTGAGATTCTTCTCCCACTCCATCTTTTTTTACATTGTGTGAAACGGCCCCCAAAGCCCGGGTTTTGGCTTAGCAAAGATTCCCATGGTGAGGACACCTATGAGGTAAGGATAAGATAACTGGACAGGTTAGACTTCAGGGGAAAAGGCTGAGGGAGGCCTGAAAACAGTCTTCAAATATATTAAAGGCTGCTATAATGAGGACTGTGATAAATTGTTCTCCATGTCCACTGGAGATAGGGCAAGAAGTAATGGACTTAATCTGCAAGGGAGATTTATGTTAGATATTAGGGAAAACTTTCTAACTGTAAGGGTAGTTAAATACCAGTATAGGCTTCTACGGGAAGCTGTGGAATCCCCATCACTGGAGGATTTTAAGAACAGGTTGGACAAACACCTCTCAGAGATGGTCAAGGTTCAGGTCCTGCCTCAGAGCAAAGGGGCTGGATTCAATGACTTCTTGAGGTACCTTCCAGCCCTACATTGCTATGATTCGAGTATTCTATGACTTAGACAAGTCCCCAGGGCTCTCTAAGTTAGGGACATCTCCAGGCCCCAAAGCAGCCCAGGATTGGGAGGCCCCACTTCCCCCTTAGCTGCAGGATTTGTGCTGCTCCTTTGAGAACCTCAGCCCAGAATTTCACCCTGAATGGGTAAGTGGAATCCTGGGCCCAGTACACAACCTGCATTGCCAAACCAAATACCAGGAGGATGGATGGAGGTACACTTTTCCAGGCCACAGAATGACAGCACAGCTGCTCCACAGAGGAGAAATTAAGACACTGAGAGATGGTGGGAAATAAGAGGATTTCCAGAGCATCAATCGTTGGTCTAACGTGGTTGGGCCTCCTCCTGACTCACACTGAGCAGGGCTAAACTATGCTAGAACTGAACATGGACAGGATTTGTCTGAACCTATGCATATAAGTGTGGCTGTAATCAGAAAGCTTATTGCCTAGCACTTAACTCACACTCCTTTATGCTGTAAGGCATATGATAACTAACACTGAGTCAACTGGCCCCAAGATACATCCTTGACAGAAAATGCTGCCTAAGCTCACTGGCTCTCTCTCTGGGAATTAGCTACTGACAATAAAATAACTAATCCATCAATCAGGCGATTGCCGAAGTCCACACAGATGATCAGGACTCTGTTGTATAATTCCCAAAGCAGCTTTGCTAAAGATCATCACATTCCTACTTTCTGTCGGCACATCGCTTTCATGCCATACAATATAGCACAGGAGAGCATGACTGAGCAAGAACACGGCAACTGAAACTATGTGGGGGACATGTGGTATCTCAGAGGATGAATCGCCATTTTCAAATTAGATCCAATCCCAACTTTTCAGTGAACCAAAAAACAGCACTTAATGAGGCCTTTCAGAAGGATTTTTGCTCAATATGCAAACATTGGTGATCCACACATACTGAGATTTATGGATTGGAAAATATTAACATGAAGCTATCAGTCTCTGCCCAGTTTTTCAGAAACATTTTATTTATTATGACTTTTGTCTGAGACAATCCTTGTCCCCCTGGTATTACCCAGGGGCTTTAGAGAAATAATCACTGTTAAGGCCAGAACTGATTAGTGTAATAACGGCTTTTTAACTTGCTGAAATCAGGGAATTAGTTGCCCATCATTCCAAATGAGGCTGGAGTTATGTTAGCAGGAAGCGACCTCTTGCCCTCAGTTAGTTCAGACTTCATGTGATGTTTAAAATAATCCACAGAGAAAGAACAGAAAACAAGAGTAAATCATTCAGCTCTATGGGCCTGATCCTGCAATCGACCAATTTCAGTGGGAATTTTGCCTAAAGAGAGACTGCAGGATATAATCTGGATTTTGATAAAGTAGAGTACACAAGAAAATCTCAGATTTTTCCAGGATTATAATCATTCCAGAATTCCTGGATACCCCTAAATTTTCAACACAAAAGAAAAGATTTTTCACAAGTAGTAATTGTCTCTCTCTCAGTCATCCATCTAACTAGAAATTTATATTTAATCCATAACCTTGATGCCTGGGTGCTACCATGTTGTGTAAGTATTACATGCTGCTAAATCCTTTAACTAAGCTAGTCTTCTCCAGTAATAGCCAACCTTTTGCTATTGTTCTTTGTAATATATTTTATAATCAACAAAATCTTTCAAAACTGCATTTTACATTCCATCATGTGAAGTAAAAATAAGATAATTTGGCTTTGCACTAAAAACTGATAGAAACTGACCTCAGTCAGGTTGAAGGCAGTATTTTCCAGCAGAGATTTGTTGGGTAAACTGAGTGATATGTTCTCCAGGTAGCGCAGCAGAGTCCCTGGGTACTGGAAGTTTCTTCTCTCCCCTGTCAATTTAGTTATGATAGGATGATAGGCATCTGTGGAGAGCTAAAAGACAACAACAACATTGTCCCATCACAACATATCCTGGTAATCCATTATTTCCATACTTAACTACACAAAAGTAAAGCAGCAGTTCAGGGCCTAATTCTCTCCAAAACCCCACACTCTATGCAAGTAATGCAACTCTAAGACTGGTCCTATATGCCTCTCTGGCACGCACGCACGCAGAGCTGGGAAAGAAATTAAACCAATAAATAACTACTGAAATTAATTTGTCATCTGCTTGTTCTTTTCATTAGAAATTCAGGTCAGGTCCTGTCTACTCTGGTTTCCTGAAAGGCTCTATGAACAAGAAGAAAACTAATAGGATTTTAATAAACACAGATATCAACAAAGAACAACCAGATTGAGAAGGAAAGTTATTTTTGTTTAGACTATATAAAACACTTGTGTATTTATTTTAAACGTCTATTATAGATCTAGTTAAAACTTTCCAAAATTACAATATTTTTAAAAGAGGAAAAACATTTGGCAAAATTTTCATGATTTTCCCCGTTTAACTATTTCCAAAATTTAAATGTTCACAAAGTTTTGAGTAGGAGAATGGAGGAGAAGGATTTTCCCCCTTTGTTTCCCTAAATCAGCTCAAATCTTTTTTTTAAAGAAATCACTTAAAAAAGAAAATCCCTCCCTTTTCTCTGAGAGCTCTGATTAGTTATAAGGGCATTAAAATAAGTATAATGAAAACCAGATGTGATGGAAAGGCTGCTACCTCTCTGTAACACACATACATTTTAATATCAAGATAGCAAAACAGGATTGAGAAGGGAAGTTATTGTTGCTATTAAATAAAAAAGTTCAGAGGATTGTCCTACCATGGGATTTGTAGTGGTTGTCATGATGGACCACAGAGGTGTTGAAGAAAGCAAAAGTTGCTTGCCTGGGAAAAAAAATATCATTGTTTAAAAAAGTTTGCAACAATAAACGTATCCTAAAAAACTAAAACAAAACAAAAACACAGCTTAGTAGATCTGTGAGAAACATTCACAATACAATTCTGGGAAAGTCAAGCTAAGACTATTCTATTTGTTTGCATTTTCCTGAGTTCCAATATTGAAACTACATTTGTGTATTTAATCACTTTCATTTCCCATTCCTAGTCAGTTTTACTTTCTGGTCCTTATGCATGGGCCAACGCTGTTCCAGTTGGATTTCTAACACTGCAACTGAGTGTTTTCCAATGTAAAACAAAAAAAACTGATTTCAATGGAACTTTAAACTCATGGAAACATCTATACAGAGAGAAGAAGGTTGGCCTTGTGGCTAACAACATATGAGATCCAAATTCAATTCAGCTCTGCCACAGAGGATCAATAGGACATAGGCAAATTGTGCCTCAGTACTCCACATGTAAAACAGGGATGCTATCTCCCTTTCTCCCACACTTTGTCTGTTTTTTCTATTTAGATTAAGAGACAATCCCTGTTCGGAAGAGCTTCTAATCTGTGTATGTACAGCACCTAGCACAATGAGATTCCAGCTTGAGTTGGGGCCTGTAGGCAATAATGTAATACAACTAAATAAAGAATTTATATTTTGAACCTAAATTTCTCAACAGGATGCTAATTAGAGCATGCCATTCAAAGCAGTGGCTCTCAATCTTTCCAAACAACTGTACCCCTTCCAGGAGTCTGATTTGTCTTGCATACCCACAAGTTTCACTTCACTTTAAAACTACTTGCTTACAAAAATTAGACAAAAATACAAAAAAAAAAAAGTGTCACAGCAGACTATTACTGAAACTTACTTTCTCATTTTTACCATATAATTATAGAATAAATCAATTGGCATATAAATATTATACTTGCATTTCAGTGTATAGTATACAGAGCAGAACAAACAAGTCATTGTTTTTATGAAATGTAACTCTGTGTTAACTTCACTAGTACATTTCACGTAGCCTGTGGTAAAAGTAGGCAAATATCTAGATGAGCACTGGAACACCTCTGCATATCCCTAGAGGTATATGTATTCCTGGCTGAGAACCACTGATGTAGAGCACTGAAATAGTCAAACAAAACCAATAGATGGCTCTTCGGAAATAAAAATCTTTGAGAGAGAGACAAAGAGCGAAGCCTCTAACACAACAGAAATCAGCAAAGGTTCCTATTGAAGTCAATGGGACCAGGATATTATCCAAAGTCAGAACAAAAGGGTGTAAAAAGGGATGGCAGCTATTAATTGATGAGCAGGCATGCAAGTCCTGTACAAAAGCAAGTGAGTATATCTCCTAAAACCAACCGACATTCCTGCATGCACTTAAAATATGGCATCTGCAAGAAGTCTGAGCGCCAGTCCAGATAATGTCTCCATTAGCTATTGACTTGAGTTGAAGCAACAGAGAAAGCTGCTTTTAATCAGCCTGGCTTTACCAAGAAATGTCACTCACTATTACTACACTCAGTGAAGGTTACCATATGAGTATGTCATAAATGATTTACTTAGACAAAAAGCATAAACTAGATTTTTGGATGCTCTCCAGCAGTTCCATGTTAAATGTATTGATTCTTGTGCATGTGTCAGGATTTATGGATCATTTGTGACCAGAAAAGTAAAATTTTCTGTCTCAGAATTTATATCACGCTCATTATTTTGGCATTTGGGCACAATCATCAGATATTAGTGGTATTTGTTATCTAAACTTTGGTACGAAATCCAAAACGAGCATGGCCAGTCATTCAATTTTTAAAAAAAGTTAGATTCCTAATTAAGCTTTTGATAACATCAGGCCAACTCCACTAAGGTCAACCACGGGTAACTTGTTCATTATATAAACTGCCATTATCAGCAACCACTAGTGCTTCTGCAGATCATGTCACAACTTCATCAATCTACTTACATGGACATCAATACTTGTGGGAATTAAAAAGGATCCCTGGCCTATAAAAATGCCTAATCAACCCACTACTGCCTGCCCGTGCTAGAGAAAAAAAAGCCACGCGAAAGCCGCACACTCAGCAATGCCCACCTCAAGTGTCCAAAAATCATGAGCCAGGCCTCTAAAAATCACAGGATTTGCTTAAAAAAAATCACAAGGTTTAAAAAAAAAAAAAAAAATTGGGGGTCTGTTTTTACTTTCCACTTTTTAAGCCTTTAGGGTGCGCTTGGGTCAAGCTTCTCTCCACAGCCATGAGGACTAGAAACTTGCTTTTGTTTTCTAACTTAAAGCCAAGATTCTCACAAGATACCAGGAACTGAGGATTTAAGGGGGAAAAAACCACCAAATATTGTGAGACGGAGTTTAAAAACAAAACAAAACAAAAAAAAACCACAAGATTTTGAAACACAGCACAAACTTCTAAAGTTGCAAAGCAGCACTTATGGATTCATCCATGTCTCTTCTCAGAACATCAGTGGGGGGCAGGAGGTATTAAACACATTTAAAATCCCGTGGAATGCTTCAGAAAGATAGGCTTCAGTGGGAGTTGGGTGTCTAACCCCCTTAGGCCCCTTTGAAAATCTCAGCTATAAGCAATAATGTCTTGTGACTTGCTATTGTAAGCCTACAACAACATCGCAATGCAATATTACGTACAGGGTCAAATCTGTCAAGTTTTCAAATTTAAGGCAAACCATGTAAAATTAGAGGCAAAATTATAAGAGACTGCAACCACGTGAACCATACATACTGCAACCATAGGAATATCCCCAGCAAAATTTTTTCCAAGGTGCACCCACTATTTGGAAAGGTACATGCAGACAGGTGGGTAGCTTGAATGGATAACAACTGTGCATTCATGAACACTGAAAAGGTTTAAAAGGTTAGCATTGTTCTGGTATTTATATAAAAGCCATACTTGTCTGACAGTGAAACAGCGCACACATATAGTTGGACTGGGGTAACTTAAAGATCTAGAGTGCCTGAGTTCAGTAATGTAACATTCTTGTGTTATATTAAACCAGGAAGTGAGATTTATAGTAGCTTTGGATTTGATGGTGTTATAGTAACATTGGTTTGTTGTGATAGATACAACAACCAGATACCTTAGTGATTTTTGCCATCACGACTAAAACATTTAAAATTTATTAAGACAGTTTATTATTTTCAAACACTGCACTGAAATATTAATGCTATTTCAGGCACCAAACGAATGTTTTCCCAGTCAACATGCTTTAAGACATTCACAAGAATGATTTAAAAAAAAAAAAAAAGGTTCCTTTGCCATTGTGAAATTAGTTAAAAGCAAGGGGGTTGGTTTATTTAAAATTTATTGGACATTTTCTAAATTTGGAAAAATAACACAGATATTCAAAACTTGCCCTCTCAGGTGACATTAGCATAGAGTGTCTTCAAGTAGTTTGAGTAACCTTGGCTATTTTAAAGATCTAAACCTGTACAAATGCTCAGAATATGCTAGTACTGTAAACTCTTCCTTTTTATAGCCCAGCTTCCATTGAAATCAATTGAAATTTTCCCATGGACTTTAATGGAAAAATGGATCTTTTCTCACCTACCTATCTACTTCTATGGCCCCTACCCTTGTAATGACTGAGTTCCTTCCAAGCACTTGAGAGAGAGAGAGAGAGATTGTTCTATTTTATTTGCTTCTAGCCTGTAAGAGATGGAGTCTGATCAGCTTCCAGATCCATTTGTTTATGAGTAGAGGAACAACACGTATGTGCATCTGCAAAGTTGTGAGCGAACACTGAACTGAAGAAATGAGTGTTGTGTTTAATTGGGTCATGGTCATTATCATCCGCTGCTGGAGACAGTTACATAGTCCATAGCCTGCTCCTTTGAAAGTTAAGCTTTTGCTAGTGGCTGGCAGTTTCATTGTTCCAGTGGAACAACGCTGTCATGGAACGTCACGGTCACAGAAGGAAAAGCAACCTCAGGTAGCACAGCCAAAGGAGGGCACTGAATATCAGCGTAGAGATCTTGAACTGGACCCCGCACACAATAGTATTGAAAGTAAAGCACTGATGTGCACGCTATGATTCGTGCTGCTAAGTAAGTTGGCTTTTGCGTTTCATACCAGGTAGAGCAATTCAAGGTTCATGGCTTCATTCTTAGATATAAGCGATTGTTACACTCAATCCTGGAAGTCATGAACGCACAGATTACCATAGACAGGTCTGTGTCATGTACTGAGTGTTACAAAGCGGTACTGTAATTGGGAGTGTGATTAAAACGGGTTTGACCCCTTTAGCTCTGAATAATTTACTAGAGACACATGAAATCAACCAAACCTCGAGTGTGGCCATGTGTGTCAGGAAGACTCCTGAAGTTTTAGTCAAGAGAATAAATGTTTTAGAACCATTATTTGGACACAAGCCTCTCCTGTCAGTAGCCTCTCTGTCAGCCAATGGCTTATATTAAAGATCTTAAGAAAAGGGACAGAGCGCATGGGCCATTGTCTGGCAAAGCTGACATCTGCTTAAATGCAGATTTGTATTTCTATAGTGCTTCTCTTTTAAGGTCCTCCAAAATCTTCGCAAGCATATGTTAACTTAAAGCCTTCTTCATATTATCATTCCCGTTTTATTGATGGCATAGAGAAGCTGAATGAGCTGGCTGGAAGTTATACAATGAACCATCAGCAAAGCTTGGGATGGGAACTGGGAGTCCAGACTCCCCCTACCTTGCTCGAACCACTAGCGTCTAGTGATTGTTCCTGTATTCCTCTTTTCTTTCTCCCAGAGAGTCCTAGCAATGGTTGGATTCTGCTAAGGTTTTCTTCTCAGCAAATGGGTGAGATGAGACTCAGTGGGTGCCTTTTAGTGACATGTCTGAAGGGCCGTACCCCAGGATGAGAAACATACACCTCCCTTGAAACTGACAAAGTGATTCCTATAAACATTTATATCTGCAGATTATCTGCCTTTAAAACATTTGGTTTAATAACAGAGCTTTATGAAATCACAATTTATGACTTTTTTTAAATCAACATTCATTCAGTCAGAATATGCTCCCACTTACCAATAGCAGCTGTAAAATATTGTTCAATTTCCCGGGAGGTGAGTGCTCTTTCCCATATGATAAACTCATCAAAAGCCCCATTCACATAGCGCTTGCTCTGATCACTCTCTGTCCCAGTTAGTAGATTCGCATTGGGGTCCCCATAGCTGTAGAAGACTTTCCCATTTGTGTCGGTGGTATTTAAAGTTCCATTGACATAGACTTTCAAACCTTCTTGTGATTTCCACGTGAAGAGAATATGAGTCCAGTAAGGCCCTGCAGAACATTAAAATGCACTGTAAAATCCATGAATCAACCTCATTTACAGCCTTTCCTATTCAATAAATTTTAACTGCGTTAAAACGCATTTAAACTGCATTTCATTTGTGCAGTGCAATGGCACTATAACAGAAGTGTCAACACAATCATGGAGCAATGATATCATGTACATTACTTTTTACCCACAAGGGGCAGTCAATATTTTGGCAGAACCCTTATTGGCTTCAGTGACATTTTGCCAAAATCCTTCCTCAGGCTCATTGCAACTGCATAAATTATAGTATGGGCCCAGATCTGAAGACCTTATTCAGTCCTATCTCAGGCAAAACTCCTACTGCAGTGAGGGCTGCGTAAGGACTTCAGGACTGGAGGATATGCAAATACAGACCAATTAAAGGTTCTTGCAGATGACATGTCATGCTGAAGAGGTCTAAACATTACTTTAATCCATGTGACAAGTACTATAAGTAATACATAATGCAAATTATTCTTATCTAACAGCTTTCCTCACAGAAGATTAATTAAACTTCATAACTCCTTTATGGCTGTAAGGTAAGGACGTATTATTATCCCCATTTTCCAGATGAATAAATTGAGGCAAAGGAAGGTTCCGTGGCTTTCTCTACAATAATTACAATCTACCAATCCTATAAACCAGTGCCCTTTTTTTACCATTAGACCCTATTGCTTCTCACTTAGTAACCTGCATTCTGGATCAGAAGACAGAAATAATACGATATTCATTTTAAAATACATTATTAATAATTGTGCTAATACATTGCCAGGACTTCATTCTTACCAGACAAATGGGCAAGGTGCATCATGTAAGCATGGAATATTTACCCAGAAGGGTTACCAGAGAGGTTTAAAATTAAAGAGGATGTGAAGCTAGACTTTCATCCAGCTTTAAAAGGCACGGAGTGAGAATTCCAAAGGCTTCATCCTGCACTCCTCACTCTCTCTTTTTCAGATAAACCCTTATTCTTCCTCTGATGTTGTTACAATTTTACTTAAGCAGAGACTGCAGGATGCAAGATCAGACCTGTGGATGGTGACTTGAATTGCAACTCTGCTGTATATAATGTCACCGACCTTGTAATCCCCGCTTTCTCATTTGGGAACCAAGCCTTCCCCTTACTTCCTCTTATTCTCTATCTAGATATGGGAGCAATTAGCACAGCTATGCATCTCCCTGCTTAACCCTCAACAGTGAAACTGAACTTTACCTGCTGGACTGAAGCTTGCCTCCCACTTCATTGAATTCTCACGGGCATAAAATGCCACAGAGCCTTCATCTTCATTTGAGCAGATTTTGAAACTACTGGAAATGACCTGTCCACCATAGGCTGGGAGAAACTGAGGCTGCTGTTCCAGAGTCTTCCAGAAAAAGGAAAATGATACTCCTGATGGAAGCACATGGAGAGAGATGTTGCTAATGAGAAACAGGTGGGGTTAAAAAAACATCAAACACCCTAGCATTCACACAGCCAATAGGTATGTGTGGGCAGATCTTCAGCTAACATCAGTGATGTGACTGCTTAAGTCAATGGAGCTATGACAATTTATATCTGCTAAGGATCTGCCCTTGGTTATATAACAAACTGGCAAATACACAGCACATGATAATACCCATTACTCCTCAAGTAGCCCATCTTAGTCATAAATAAACGAAAGATATTAGCCATGCTAGTATTTTTAAACTTGAAAGAAATCTCATCATATAAACGAGGAGAGGGTTATGGTACAGTTCTTACAGGCATTGTACTGCTGCCTCTGAGGTTATTGCAGTGTGATGGGAAAGAGACACTATCTTCCTGGAAAGGGTACCAGCTTTTACAAAGCCATGCCCAGCAACCTTTATTTTCCCCAGTCTGAGATTCTCACATCCACACACACAAAAAAAATCAATCATTCTCTTTGTGACAGGTGTGACCCTATAAATGCTCGCATATGAGTAGTCCTGCTAAATTCAGCATAAGGTTTTGCAATATTTGTGTACTGTAAAATTGCACAAATCTTCATATTACACATTGATAACAGTATTTCTTTAATACAGGTGATCTAGGAACACTGCTTGAATTGGAAATAGCAAAGCAAGTCTCTCTCACATCTCAGCACTGCAGTAAAGAGGCTCTGCAGACAGGCCCAAGCAATTAAAAAGGAAGTGTATAGATGAACTACTTCCTAAAGACATGTGCCTCAGGAAATAATAGCATGAAGTACTAAGAAGAATAAAATCTAAGCTGATTGCACACACAAGAGTACACTTACACACAAAATACTGGACTGGAGGGAGACTTGCCTTGTCAAAACACCTGCCTTGATGACTTTAGCTATCTTTAGCAGCAAGTATTTATAGTATTATTATTAGCTATCTTTAGCAGCAAGTATTTATAATACAGGACTTTAGGCTACCCAGTAACAAATGGGCAGAGTAACCCTGCTGAGGTCTGAACCCAGGAGTTAGTCTATGGTGTGCAAAACAATGTTTAAAAGCATTTACCTACTTCTTAGTAGTGTTGGGGTTTGCCTGAGCTTTCTACATCCATAATAAGAATCAGGTAAACATTTATAAACTTGCTATTGCACACCATCAGCTTAACTCCTTTATTCAAGCCTCAGCTGGGTTCAAAAGTCCTCGTTCCCACTCCAGCCTCCTACATACAGTTCCATGGTGGAGTGTCCACTCCACAGAGGGCATGAGCACGTTAAAGTAGCTAGGTGAGCCAATTAACCACTTAGGCTGGAACAGCAGCCAGGGAGCAATGAGGACTGATCAGACATGACACTCAGCTGGAGGGAAACAGGAGGAGCTTGTATAAACCCCCACAGCTGACAGTAGAAGGGAGCTTCATAGACAGAGGCTGCAGTCACTATGAGCGTGAGAGAGAGCACCCCAGGAAGTAACCCAAGAATAGTACAGTAAGGTTTAAAACTATGCAGACCTTGACTACTTGTTTTAGGGTCCCTGAGTTGGAACCCAATGTTAAGGGCCGGCCTGGGTTTCCGTATCAGCCACTGGACAGTGAGGTCGTTAAGCATCAGTGAGCAGAAAGATTGCCTGGGACAGTGTGTCCCAAGAGACTTTGATATCCTGGAAAGGGAGATCTACAGTGACCTGGCCAGAGGGCCAAGCCATGAAGCAGGAGAAGTCCTGCTGAAGAGCAAGATCCCAAGAGCAATGGAGTAAGCTACTGCAGGAAGAGGCGTCGAGTTATCAGAGTTAATCTCAGAAGGAGGCACTCCAAGGGAGAGTAAAATGTCCTGGGACAAATTCTTACAAAGGTCCCAATTTTCCTGTTGTCAAATTAGTCTTTGTGAAAAGGAGGCAGACAGTTATGGCCCCATAAATATCATATATATATTTTGACTTTCTATCTAATCTATCTTTTTGCTTATCTCAGTCCTTTTAAGGGCATTCCCTATTACAAAGCAATCTAAGCACCATTCCTCACATAGAAAGGAGTCACTTTACCCACCACCAAAATGTTGGCTGGTTCTCACTAGCTTCCTCGCTATTGATCTGTATGTGAACAGCATCAGCCTGCTTGCCCAATCTCCATGAGGATAGGCCGAAGCTTGTGATTGCAGTAAAACCCCCAGCCCAAGTCTCACTTCAACTGGCTTTGAGAGCTGATGCAAATATTTTGCACAGTTCTAGTCAGGAGCAGACATTGGTTTCATGTCTCAGCTGAAAAGCAGCTCCTGCATGACGGTGCACTCTCACAAAATGCTGAGGCATTGATTCAGAGGAAGTAGTCACTAGCTGAAAACACCATATCACTTTGGGTTTCCCGTGGATGTCTGCTATCTAAATACTGACCCTGCTTAGTGTGAGAGATCATAATGCAAGATGAAAGGACTGCCACACATTTTCCCAGTGGCCAGCTATGTCTGTAGTAGATAACTCAACCCAGGTCTCCTGAGTCCAAGGCTAACAAACACCTGAACCGCTGAACCATCCAATAGGTGCCATATCAGCACCATGAAAAAGAATTATAGCTCAGGAGTTTAGAATAAAACTTAAATCATCCTGAAATGCACTTTATTGCTTTCTGGAATGATGAACCTAAAAGTGAAACTAAATGAGCTCATTGTAAACCTCAGCATAAAAATACACAGAATTTAGGAAAGTAATTTTATCCAAATAGTTTGACTGCACATAAAAATGCCTCATGGTCAAATATAAATTACATCCTGTCTCAACAATGTCTGTAATAACCCTGAGCAGGGAGGCCTTCCCTAGTTAAATAAAACAAAGACAGGAGGGGAGGGAATGGGAGAGTTGAACTATAGAGCTTTGTCATTTACAACAGGCTTATTACTTCGAAGAACATACATACACGTCCCCAGATCAAAATCAAAATCTTTGCAATGTCCTTAGCTCAGGTGAGAGTACAGCTTCACAATTTAAGGAAGAAACCTACACTTTTATGCACTTCATTGCTTCTCTGAATAACTTGCCTCATCAGGGTGGAGCAAAAAGAACAAAACCCAAGTGTACTACAGTCCGCAGGGACTATTCTATTTTATTCATGGTCCATACAGCGCTAATCTCTGTAGCATTTGATCACCTTCCATTAGTGCATTAAGATATGAGACTAGCATGTCATGTAGCTCAGTAATGCACTACATTAAAGTGCACTGGAAAACCACCAGCAGAGTCTATGGTGACCATTTTAGTGAAGTTTAGAAATCACACTCCCATAGTGCACATGACCCACTGTGTAAGCATACCCTGAGGCAGAGCTGAGCTATTACTTATGTTCTGCACCAATAATCACAGTTTTAAGGATCTGGGAATTCCATTCACCCTTCTTGATTTCAAGTCATAGAAGACCCCTTCTCTGAGTTTGTTTCTTCCCCCTTTAAGTTTTGAGTTAGGATGAACCAAAATAAAACTAGTCAAAACTCCTCCAACACTGTAGAGTTTAGCATGGTTTTAACCCCAAACCAAAACACTCTCCCCATCCCAAAACTTCCTGGGAAGAAGGACTAAATATTTGCTACAGACCTGCCCCAGATTTACAAGCCTCCAAGAACTTTTTGGTGACCTGGAGCAAGTTTTGGGCCCCACACCAATAAAGGTAGAAAGCTGGAGCCTACAATACAATATAGGCTGAAATTTTTTTTTAGAAATTGGATGCCCAACAACTAGGATTTGGGCATCCAAATCTATTTGGGCAGCTTTAAGAATCGCAGCCATAGTGTCTAATGTTATTAGAAGAGTCATGCTTTGGTGGAGGTACAGCTGGGGTTAATGCAACTAATATCCAGGTGTCTAAGTCTCCAACTCTCCAATGCCCCAATTCTGACAGAAACCTGTGTTCCTTGAGCAAATTTATTATGGATGGTGAGAAACTCAAGCTTGGAGAAAGTTTCCTTCACTTCAATAGACTCTGGCAGGAGAAAGGGGGGAGACGAGACAAGGATTGTCAGTGGTTAGGGCACTAGCCCAGAGCTCAGGAGCAAGTCCCTGTTCCGCCACAGACTTCTTGTGTCACCATGGGCAAGTCACTTAAGTCAGCCTGTTTCCATTCTGCCTCTGTAAAATGGGAATATTAGCATTGCCTTCCCTCACAGGGTGTTGTGAGGATAAATATGTTCAGCTTGTGAGGCACTCCATTAACTAGGATAATGGAGATTATATACTTACTCAAGGTAGACACAGCACAATTGCCTGAGGCCTCTACATTTTGATACAGAAAAGTTTCATCAGGCTGAGACAAAGTGCAGTGGAAATCTAGCAGCTCTTTTCCAGGGTCTAACTTAAGAAGATCAGGTGTCAGCTGTGGTCAGGGTTGGTGTTTTCAATTTTAATCTCAGGTATGTTGGCTGTTTGCAACCTTTCCTAATGCATTCCATGCTGGTAACTGCAAAGTCTTCTCTTGTGAAACTGCAGCTGGAGTACTCGCTTGTGCAACATTTAGGGCAAACTTAGAAGTAGAGCTGCTCAGGAATTTTTCAAACTATTTTTTCACCAAAAATTGCTAATCTGTCAAAAATGAAACCTTTTGCAAAACAAGTAGAAAAGTGTTTTGGAAAAAATTTTCAAACTGGAATGTTTGGAAGGGGGGGGCGAGGTGGGGAGGTTGAGTCAAAATGATTGTGTTTCAAAAATTTAGACCCACTAGATTTTTAAAAGATCAAAACTGAAACCTCAAGTTTTGATTGACCCAAACCCAAATTTATTTAATTTGGAAAAAATGTGCAATATTTCAACTTTTCCCTCTGCTTCAGAACACGAAGGGTGTTGGGTTTTGACATCTCACATTTTCATGGAATTGGAAATCCATTTCCCACCCAACTCTACTTAAAAGCAAATCCATACAAATATAACCCATGCACACTGAGACATGTTTATTGTATCTTAAGAAAGATGTCATTTTGGACAAAATTATAGCCCATAAGTACCCTAGATTTAGTTTTATTTAAGAGCAGCATGGAAGACCTCTCCTTTAGAAAAGGTTGTTTAGCCACTGTAGTGGTTCAATATTAACTATTTATGTGATTCTTCACATTATCTGCTGAATATTCAGTTTTATAGCTTCAATGTTCTTATTTTTAAGGTGCTGAGAATGGCACCATAAAAAATGTAATTTATTCTGATTATGTTATATTATAGTTGTAGAAATAATATGACTTATTGATGGTTTTATTTCCCATGGGTATGAAAAATATATGTAAGATATATAAAGAAAGATGCCTGCTCTACTCTTCCCAGGGAACAACTAAGTTTTGACTGGTATATGAATTTTTACCACTTTTTTTAAAATACTAGCCTAGTATGAATAAATATTGTGTCCTGTCTTGGCACTAGCTTAAAAAATGGCCTAAATAAATAAAAGCAAGGAACTTCAATATTAACACTGCCACTTAACTTACCCATTAGGCTTAGGTACTGCAGAAGTTTAGCATATTAAAAAAAAAATCACATGCACCATTCTGTATTGATCTCTTAGTTTCAGTGCATTTCTCATCTATCTAGCAGCTATTTTGTTCATTCATGTAATGTTTTTAATCTTTTTCTCTAAATCATTGCCTTGATTTCACCAAATAATTTGTGACTTGAACCATAATTTTATTTGTCATTTTAATCTTTTACAACATCAACATACTGTGAGGGCTCTAAAATAGTCTCAGTGGGAAAAAAAATGCAGAGAATCAAGTAATGTGAAAACTGAAAGGTGAAAACCACCATTTGTTATTTATAATCTTTCCAAAGCATATTTTTAGTTCATGTTGTAGAAGCACTGAAATGTACTGCAACTTTTATAAAAGTCTTGCACGCTGCATATTTAAAGGATATGGTATTGCCAACCCCTGACATTCAACAGTCATAGGGACCAGATCCTGAAAAATCAAGAGATTTGTTAAAATAGAATGTAGGGTTCTTTTTATTTGCCTTCGAGTGTTTGATCCTTTATGGTTCTCATTTTCAAACTCTTCTCTTCAACCTCAAAAGGATAGAATTTTTTTTTTTAAATAATGAAATGTGAGAATCTAATGTCATCACACAACTCCAGCAGCTCAGGCTTTAAGAAAAACATCCAATATTGCAAGACTCCTGGTAAAAAAATCAAGCGAGTTGGCAACTCACATGATTTCCCTCCACCCTATGGGGGCAGGTCCTCTGGACACCTAGAGTTGTCAGAGAGGTATGGGAAACCTTGAACAATGTCCCTGGCCTCCTATTGATGCCCTAGGATCCAAGCAGGTCCTTGGAGATCCTTGTGGTCTGTGGGTGAGCCCTGAAGCCTGTTTTGGGGGGAGTAATCCCCTCTGCACCTGATGGAATGAATGTGGAGGAAAAAAAACACAGATCTTTTCCCTTTTAGTATCTTCCCTGGGTGTTCCTCCTAATGGGCTGATGAGCGTTGCCAATTATACTACTGGTGGCGAGGGGTGCAGTGGGTAGGACAAGGGTAGAGTTAAGGTTATTGAAATGGGTAAAGTGGGAAGGAAGGAAGGAATAGAATTCATGGGAGAAAAACTGGTGGGGGGGAAGGCAAGAAATGATGTTGATGATAAGAAGGGAGCAGGACATGGTAAGCAGTGGATAGTGAGATAAGGCAGAAGAGAGGACAGTTTAGCCTGAATAAAAGCTACTGGATTGGGCCCACAATCTGTGTAGTATTTATTTAAACCACACCCCACTTGGTGTAATCAACCCTACAACTACATCTGGCAAATATTTTAGCTGTTGGGTGACAGTTTTTTGAATCCAATAACCAAACAAAAGAAAAAAAATTAAGTGTTATATCACAGCTGGGAAAAAAAAGGTTGTGACTGCTGATGGCTTGCAGCTGTGGCAAGCCGTGTTCCAGCAGCCTCTCCAGTGTCTATGAGCCATGGAAGTTGGCCTGGCATATTATACATATATTTTTTTTTAAATCATTTGACTCCATACATAAGCTGCATGATTTTCAGCAAGGCTGCCTTGGGTAAATTCTTCCCCTGCACACCTAGGAAGCATTTTTATTAGCTATTCTGGGGATGGAAACTAACCCACAATAACCGGCACCATGTTAAGGACACCATGTAGAATTGTGTTAGCCATCTGTTTATGGAAGTTCAAAAGTTTTAAGACCAGGTATTCACCGTACTGGCTGGGGGCACCGGCAAACTAAGAACTACCCTGAAATGAAAAATTAAGGGGCTTGTCAAGCATAGCAAACCCAAAATTTCAACCTGGGTTTTGGTTTATTTTGAGTTGCTATCATTTCTTCTTTTAATGTAGGGTCTTGTACAAACCTCGGATCACGTGATGGGATCAGAAACAATGGGCCATCTTCTGCTCTCATTTACCCAGTGTAACTCCACAGTAATGCCATAGACTTCTGTGGAGTTGCTGTAGGGTTATGCGGAGCCAGCCGAGACTGCTGGGCACACCCTGGTCTTGGCTGGCCTCCAGATGACCCTACAGGTGCTGTCTTGGGAACTAGCGAAGCACAGATGTTGTTTTGGGAACTAGCGAAGTATATACTGATTACGGCCTCCCCATGCGCTTCTTAGCTAGTCCCAACCGATCAGATTGGGATGTGAGAAAAGGCACTCACTGCTGTGATACTTGTTTACTGCTATAAGAAACGCATGCGCAATAATATGATGGAAAAAGCTATAAGGGAAGGTGCTTGCAGCAAATAAATGGACCCCTGCTTTCAGCCTCAATGGTGTCTTGTGCATGATTGCAATGGAGAAAGCCAACAGTTGCTCTGATTACTGGTCTGAATAATGAAACTATTTATCCATAGATAACTGGCCATGGAAAAAATGCCAACATTCACAACACATATTCTTTACAACCTTCTATTCAGAGGCTCATAGTTTTTACGGCCAGAAGGGACCATTAATCATCTAGGCTGATCTCCTGCATAACACAGGCCATAGAATTTCATCCAGCTTTCCCTGCTCCGGGCAACTGCTCTTCTGCAGTGGCCTGCTCCGCTCAGGATTTACATCAGTGCAGGGGCATGCACGGTGGAGGAATGGGGCAAGAAAGGGCACTGCCACCCCCCCCCCCCCCCCCCAATTGGAGGTGGCACAGAACTCCAGCCACTGGGGCCACAGGGCAGGAACAGAAGGGAGAGCCAGCTCCTCCAGCCACAGGGGGCACAAAACGTGCCTCTCCAAAAACAGCCAAACTTTTATTCTTGTGCACGCCCCTGCATCAGTGTAACCAAGTGCAGAATTAGTACATGCTTTATAGTACTTCCTCTGCCTGCAAAATTCCAGCTTCAGATGTAGGGGTCCAAACTAGCACCCACAGAAATCCATTAGCAGTTCCCACTGACTAAGGGCACGCTCCTGTGCCTTTTGCACAATATGCCATTTCTGTCTCTCAAGTGCACCTATAGCTAGTAAAATCAGCAATGATCCATCAGATGTTTCTAGAAATCATAGGTAATCTATTTAATTTTTACTAAGCAACCAGACTACTTTTTGAGCATCAGATGTAGCACTTTGTAACTACAGCTTTAGGATCCCGTTCTGCAGCCAGTGAGGATAAAGGCAAAATTCCTCTTCACTGCAGTAACAGGGCCTTCTCACTCCCGCCTCTGCACTGGCCCATGAACTACTCGGAGGCCCTGTTGCTGGTTATAAACCTTGTTAATAAACAGTACATAGGGGATTCCCACCACCTTCACTATATGTATAGCTCTGACCTAGCAGTCCCAAGTGGACCCAGCTCCCTTAACAGATTGCTCCCCTCTTCTCTCCCCCCCATCCACTTCCCCCACTGCCTTTCCCTCTGGTTTAGAATCTGCCTAATGGCTTAATTAGGCTTGCAGGGCTGCCCCACTCACAAATTAGACAAGCCTGCTTAATCAGTGCTATTCTGCCTTGCTGAATTGGAGCTGCTGGGAACAGAGTGCTTACCCAGGCCTTCTGGCCTCCCATTCTGTCACCCCTACCCCCCACCTTTACTTAACCACAAGGTTCTTCTTTCCCCATGCTCTTCCTCCCTTACCGGGGGGTCACCACACCCAAGGGACTCTTCACAGGGCAATCAACTGGGTGTCCCTTGTGGGGTCTGCTCATCCTCCATCACAGAAAGCACACTGTGGGGGAGGGGAGTGGACACCCCCAGAGCTCAGTTCCTGCCCACTGGTCTTCACAACATGGGCATCCCAGGGGGTTACTCTCCCCATTTTCTCCCTTAGTATTTTGCGGAGGATCAAGATTACTCCCTTAATCCCCCTGACCATCCAAGGCCTCAGACTCCCCCAGACCTCCAAATTGTGCCTGGGTTTTCTCCCCTGGGTTCTAGGGAGCACCCTTGATCTCAGCTAAGGAGTTTGGGCTGACTGTGTTCCCTTTAACTCCTCCCTTACCTCTCTGGGGACACCTCATTTCCTCCTGACTTGGGCTTTGTTGTCCAGGGGTATTGCCTGCTTCTCTTTTAGGGTCACTCTTCCCTCTCCCCCTTGGTTTCCTTTTCCATAACATGGGATTCCTTCCACCACCCCGTTTCCCAATTGGGAAGGGGCTCCAATCCATGATCAAGACAACTGGATAAGGCAGCCCTTCCACTATCCCCGTTTCCAACAAAACTTCCCCTGCAATTCCAGGGGCACCTAGGCTGAAGGGCAGTGTCACTCACCATAAACACACTATGTCCATAGCTGCGCCTGGAATTATCCAATGAGGCTTCACCAGCTCCCTCCAGACAAGAGCAAGCTGAACATGTATCCACGAGGCCCCTCTGCCATTTCCCCCCCAACACCATGGGAATGATGGACAGTTCTTGTTTCTTCCCTCCCGCCTTGGCCCAGCCACAAATCCATGTACAGGTAGTTCCCCTTTGGGTCTGAGTTGCCCAGCCTGGTAACAAATAATGGGTCAGGTCCCAGATGAAATGCCTCTGGGTTCTTCCTTCTTCTTGTCCTGCTGCAGTTCCCTGCTCTTCCTCTAGACCCTTATGTGGTCACACCTGTTTCCTGGGAAAGTCTGCCTCCGCGTACTCCTCAGTCAATTTCCCAGCAGCCTCCACTGTGCCCAGTTGATGCCACCTAACTCACACTTGTATATTCTCAGGGAGACCCTGAAGAAACTGTTCCAACACCAAAGCATCCATTAGCTCCACCACCGTTTGGGTAGCTGGTCTCAACCAGCAGGTGGCCCAATCCATCTATCTTTGAGCAAATGCCCAGGGCTGTAAAAATTCCTGTCCACCTTGCCAATTTGAACTTTTGGCAGCACTTCTCAGTGTACAGACCCACCCAATCCAGGATGGCTGCCTTCACTGTCTCAATTTCCAGCCTGCTCCTTACTCAGGGCCATACAGGCCACTTGGGCTTCCCCCTGACAGATAGGGAGCCAGCTGCAGGCCCCAGGTTGCCCTAGCCCATCTAGCACCTGTGCTATCCTTTAAAAAATGTCCAGGAATACATCTGGGTCATCTGCAGGGTCCATTTTGCATAGTTCTAGGCCCTGTGCCCAGGCACCATCCTCCACTGTAAGACTCACCACCTTCTGGAGGAGGTACTGCTGTCCATAGGCTTGTTCTCTTATAAAATCCTGCAGGCTTTTCTGCTACTCTGCTTGTCAGAGAAGCAAAGCCTGCCTCTCCCTGTGGTGGGATTGTTGAAAACTTCGCAAGGCCTTCTGCATTTCTTCTTTTTGTTTTATCAGCCATTGCAGGGTTTCCTCCATTGCCCAGGACACCAAACCCGCGTGCTGGCTCAGGCTCCTGGAAAAGCCCACATATAACAGAGCCTCTTCACTCCTGCTTCTGCTCTGGTCCACAAACTACTCAGAGGCCTTAGTGCTAGTTAAACACCTTGTGCAATTTATTTACAGACTCCCCACCACCTTCTCCACATATAGTACTCTAGCCTAGCAGTTCCAGAGAGACCCCATGCCTGTAACATGTAGGAAAGAGCAATCTCTCCCCTGCTCCTGCTCCTACTGCCTACTTCCCCCTGTTCTACTGCTTTCCTATGCCTTTTTGTAGGGTCTGCCAGTCTGCCTAATGTCTTAATAAGGCTCCCTCAGATCTGCCCCACCCACAAATTAAGTACAGCCTACTTAATTAGCTCCATTCTGCCTTAACTGGATTGGAGCTGCTATGAAAAGAGTGCTGACTCAAGCTTTCTGGCCTCCCACTCAGTCACAACTATAAAACCAGGTCCTTAATCACTAGCATCATGAAGAACTTCTATTTAAATGTGAAAAGCAATCTTTGATAAAAGGAGGTCGTACCCTAGCCTCCTGAATTTGAAGCCTCCGAGACAACACATCTATTTGACATGCTGCTGTGCTTGCAGGAGTATTTCTGTTCTCTTTGTGCTAAGGGATGTTGTTTTGGAACCCAGGAGGCCTGATTCTGCTCACATAATAACCACTTAGATGCTGGCATAATGCCAGGGATTTGAGTGGAGTTACTCCTAATTTAAACTGGTATGCAGGAGAAAAAAAAATTAGTTTCATATCTCGCTGTATACTGTTTAAACTCAATAATTGGCAAAGTCAGAAATTAGAACTTCAGAGAGTTAACTTCCATTTGCAAAATAAGGCCCTTGTGTCAACTACTGACAACTCATAACTTTATGTTCCCTGAATAATAATTAGGGCTAGTTTTTTTAACAAAGATTTTTCAGCAAAAAGGGCTTTTTTTAAAAAAAATCTGACACCAGTGTCCTGGAGTATCCTCAAGTATCTTGAGGTTTCCAGATGATCTGTCTTCAAAGTACAGATATGGACCAACTTTACTTCGCTACTGACATCTGATAGGATTATAGCATAATAAAAAAAAATCCAGTAATAAAGATGGCATAGCACTCACCTTCAGGTCCACAAATTTCTGGGTTATTAATGCAAGAGTTTCGATAGCTTCCATACAAGAGAAAGGTAACTCCTTTTTTTCCAGTGACGTAAATTCCTTTGTTGACCATTCCTTCTACTATATCTAAGAAAGGAAAATTAAAATATAGTCCTTTAACATTCTCATCTGCTGAAAGCTTCTTGGGATAGGACTCAAATGACTCAACCATTTTTAATATGCTTATCTTTCCATCCCCCTTTTTTAGGATAACATAAAGGGAAGATACAGCTTACAGTTTTCTCATTTATAGTCTATGAAAATAATATCTATCTGCCCTCTCCAATCCCCTGCTCAACTAAATCACTTGTATAGCTGAACCAGCAAAGCCAGAAATTACTACTTGAAAATAGTCTAAGTGAAGTTTATATATTCCAGAGTTCTGAATATATGCAGCACTCTATCGGCATTACTGGCTTATTGTTCAGAAGCAGAGCTAGTCAGGAAATTCTTCTTCACCCCTCAGGAAAAATTTTGCCAAAAAAATTAATTTCCCCCACCTCTCACACAAACAATTCTATGTTTTAGAAAATGGCTTTTTGACCATTTTTTTAAAATCAAAAACAACATTTCAAAGGAAGATATTACACCTGCTTTGGTCAGAAGGCAGGAATGCATGTATGTTCTTTTGAGACACTCAGGGGCATGACTGATTTTATTAGTATACAAAAAGGTTTTGTTTCCATTTAATATGCGTAACACCTTGTTATTCCTTAAGGCCTGTCTTCTTCACTGCTTAAAAAAATAAAGTGGTGATTTTTTACATTAGGTTAACTAATACAGGTGAGCTATCTGGAGGTAAAAATTACAGTGAAGTCAAAGCACTTTAGTTTACTGTGAGTTAAACTTGCAGCAGTCAGCCCCAGGTGTGGATATAAAGTGGACCTCAGCAAATTTACCTTGCAACAGAACTGAAGTGTTTTGTCTTCACTGTGTTTTTACCTCAGGATACTGATGCACATTAGTTACCCTGAGGTAAACATCTCTTGATTGACCCAAAATCTACTGTCCATAAAATATACAATGTCCAGGTATTTTCTCTTCCTTAGGGACACCCCCCCAAAAAATAACTAGATCTCCCTCTAATCTCCACACAGCACTTAACTCCTTTAAACCATTCTAAAGCATTAGCATTATGAAGTGAAGCAAACTTTTCTGAATTCTCTACAAGCAGCATAACCTCTGAATTAATTTAGCCAAGGATAAATCCCAGAGAGTTACACTTTCTTGTTTTCCTGGCATTTCCCTTGACATCAGTGTCACCCTCTTTAATGTTAACATTGAACATATCTTATTGTGTGAAATCAGTAAAGCAGTTAAGTGAAGACTGGAAGGAATTAGGGTTATTTGAAGTTTATTATTAATAGAACTCAGAGTTGCTAGTCCACTCTTGCTGTTAGAGAGTAGAAAAATACAGTATGGGAATCCTTTTGCTTTTAATACTATCCCTCTTACATTCAATCTGCCCAACTATACTGCCTTCTGCATCTCACTACTCACTTATGTTTTTCTAACAACCAGCTGTAAACTGATATCTAATTATAAGGTAGACAGCTGGTCAGGTTCCAACTGCAGTTACATAGGTGTAAATTTAGAGCAACCATAGTGACTTCAGTGAAGTGTCTCCAGGTTTAAACTGGTGCAAGTGAGTGAAGATTCTGACCCAGTAAGTTGTTATTGAAAGTGCCTGTCTGAATAGTCATCATTTTCCATTCAGCTTATTTTCCCTTTGATCTATTGGCTGGTGTAGACATAAAACAGTTTTCATTAAAAAAAAAAAAAACAACCCACACACGCACCTGCATGTTTTGTGCCTGCTTTTTCTATTATTTTAAATCAGAAATGTCATGATGGTTAGCTCCCATTTTCACTTGCGTCCTGCAGAATTATTTGAGGTTTCTCTTTTTTTAATGTGTTACTTTAAAATAACTACAAATTGAAGAAAAACAACTTTTCTCTTTTAACTTTATAAATCAACTCCTAAAAACAGATAGTTCAAATTGTATTGAAATTTCAACCCAATTGATTTTTTTAATGCCCATGTTTACAAGTCATCTCAAAATGTTTTGGGGTTTCTTGGGCTTTTGAGGACAAACCTTGCTCACCTTCATGAGTAGTTCCACTGAATCCAGTGGAATTACTCAGAGGAGTAAGAACTGCATGATCAGTACATAGCCGAAGCAAATTCTGCTCACTTACACCGGTATAAATCCAGAGTTACTAAACAACATTACAGGCGTTTTTCCAGATTTATGTCAGCGTAACTGAGAACAGAATTTGGCCCATAAAGTCCAGAGGATCATTTAAGAATGAACCAGATGTTAGTATTAACTTTGAATCCGACATTATCAGACCAGTCCAAGTTTGACAAATGCAGAACATAAATACTTGAATCCTCACCTACGGTTGCAGAGAAGTTAGAGTAGGCAGAGTCATTGGTATATACAAAGGTAGAGTTATGGGAAGGAAGCACAGTGAAGTTGTGGATTCTTAGAGCTGGGTGGAACAACAAAAGAAAATAAGCAAAACAATGAATACAACACAAAACACAAAATCAATATGAATGATCCAGTCCATATCTCTCAACGCAGCACAGATCAAATGTTATTCAGTGGCCCTTTAAACTAAAACATTCTAGCTTCCCTCCAACTTTTTTTTTCTCTAAGGGCTTGTCTATACATAAAGATTGTACACTTTAGTGATATTGTTGTTAAAGTGGTACAACTTATCCTAGTGTGGACACACCTCTATGCTTTATGCCAGTGTAGCTATTCCCTTAGGGGAAGGGGAATAAGATATAACTGCATCCACACTGAACGATTTATTGGTATAACTGTATCAGTTTTAAAAAAATAACACACACCCCCTTTCCAGCAACCAAAAGAGTTACTCTGATACAAAATGTGTGTAGACGAGGCCTAAGAGAAACTGACATGCAGATGGCGTTATCAGTAACTTCAAAAAGACACCATCAACGTAAAAAAAAAAATCATACTTTGATCTGTAGATATTGTACCTACTATTATTTCAAGAACTGTAACTGTAAGCGTTTAGGAAAAAAAATATTTCTATTGTTTTAATTTGCTTATTTTGTACATTTGACAGCATTTCATATGCAGTCATTTTCACTGTTTGTCCTGAATGGACAGTTAAGACTTGATCTAAACCCCACTGAAGTCAATGGAAAGACAGTCATTGACTTTGGATCAGGCCCAATACTCAGTGGAATATTTCATATAGCAACAGAGGAGGGGAAAATGTATTTTAAAATAGAAAAATATGAATGTAAAACTATAGGGAAAAAATGAGCTGGAGGACAAAGGGTCAGATACAGCTCCTGAAAATACCCAATTCACTATATTCTAAGTCAATGATGTTGCTTTAATTTCCTCAGTCTGTTCTATTAGGATCTTGCCACTATAGACGTAAGATAACAGCCAGTCAGCATGGAAAGTGCACAAAAATAACCTAATTTGGTGATACTGACTCCCACAACAGTGAGCCGTTGAGAGGTATGAAACTGGATTCCAGCCACACAATGATTTCAACAAATAAAATGGATTAACATGATGGACAAGATTATGATGCTCCAAGATTTTATGAGAAGAAACATGGGATGAAAACAACTGCATGATATTACAAGGGGGAAAAATAATGAGAGACTCTAGCAGTGAATAAAAGAGTTGCGTAATCTGAGAGTGGTATTAAAAAACAGGAAAACTGTCACCTGCTGTAGAATACAACAATAAAGAAAATCCTTCCTATGTCTTCAGATGCAGGCACGCAACTCCCACTGAAGCCAATGGGAATTATACACATGTATTGAAGGGTAGAATGTAAACAATTGCAAGCTAATGGATTATCTACAACAACATTAAGGAAAGAATTCAATGTGGTTAAAAAAAAAACACACACGAAAAGAAAAAACATTTTCAGCTGTTGGCATCCTTCCAGAAAACATATTGTGGTCTGACCCCAGAAACCTTCATCACATGACTAATCCTTATTCGTCTAAGTCATCCCACTGACTGCAATAAAAGTGCTCATTTGAACAAGTGTTATTCAAGTGAGTGAGTGTTTGTAGGATCAGGCCCGATAAATTTAACTATTCGAATATATGCTTGAAATGGCTTCTGAATTTAAGCAGCTATTGTTCCTTTTGAAAAAGAGCACTTCCTAGCCCTAACTGTGTATTTCTCACTCATTACTATTATTATTATTTTTAAGAGCTGCATTTTAGGTTAGCTTTCACCCAAGTTCCTTTGCAAATCTAGCCAAGAGCATACAGGAGTTAGGCATTCAACTCCCATTGTAAATCAAGGAAAGTGAGACACCTAACTCCTTAGAGACTATTGAAAATCCCACCCACTCTGTATTTGTGCATGGATACGTGTGTACCAAAGCAACTGACGATAATATGATTTTAATGACACTTTGGATCACAAAACAATTTCTCTTCATAACCCTAAGACTGTGTAGACTGCTCATAAGATGTCTGGGAATACTTTGAAAAAAAACCCACAGCTTTGAAATGCAAAATCATTTGGACTGTCAAAATATTTGCTGAATAAATAGATCTCAACTGCCATGGCTTTAGCTCTAACCTATTTAGCTTTCATATCTCCAGTTCCCTTGCTATTTACTATCACAAATATTTATGTTACTGTCATTGTCACAAGTCCTGCTTCTACCTCCATTTGTATCCCGAAACTCATGGATTCCATCCACATCGTCCAGGGGCCAGTAGTGGGATGCTGTCTGTAAAACTTCAAACCCTTTAAAGGAAATACAGATTATAAAAGGTCATAAACACAGGGTCCAAGGTCATCTGTAACAAGTCTCCACAGATACTTCAATGTAAAAATCAAAAAAGAGGAGATCAAAGGATTAGGCAAAATAAAACATTTTATGTAAACTAAACACTGCACACAAAAAGGGAGCATTTGAAATTAATCAAATCAAAATAAATAAATAGCAATGGGCATTAAAGCCATATATTAAACTAAAAGATTTGTGATAGTGCATTGCAGGGAACCTCTGTTCTAGAAAGCTGTGTACTTACTCTACTTCAACTGCATTAGAAATATGCTATGATCTAGTGGATAGGGAGGAAGCTGTAGACAATGTATATCTTGATTTTAGTAAGGCTTTTAACACAGTCCAGCATGGCATTCTCAAAAGCAGACAAGGGAACTGTGGTCTAGATGAAATTACAATAAGTGGGTGAAAGAGTGATTGAAAGACCATATCAATAGTTCCCTATCACACTGTGGGGATGTATCTAGTGGGGTCCCACAGGGATCAATGCTGGGTCTAGTACTATTAAATATTTTCATGAATGATTTGGATAATGGAGTAGAGAATGTGTTTATGAAATTTGTGGATGACACCAAGCTGGGAGGGTTTGTTAGCACTTGAAGGATAGTATTGGAATTTAAAATAACCTTGACAAATTGGAGAATTGATCTGAAATCAACAAGATGAAATTCAATAAAGACAAGTGCAAAGTACTACACTTAGGAAAGAAAAATCAAATGCCCAACTACGAAACAGGAAATAACTGACTAGGCCGTAATCAGTTACTGAAAAGGATCTGGGGGATAGTGAATCACAAATTGAATATGAGCCAACAGTGTGATACAGTTGCAAAAAAAGGTTAATATTCTTGGGTGTATTAACAGGATGTTGTATATCAGACACAGGAGGAGATTGTCATGCTCTACTCAGCCCTGGTGAGGCCTCAGCTGGAATACTGTGTCCAGTTCTGGGCACCACACTTTAGGAAAGATGTGGACAAATTGGAGAGAGTCCAAAGGACAGCAACAAAAATGAAAAAAGGTTTAGAAAACCTGAGCTATGAGGAAAGGAAGGTTAAAAAAATAAAAACAAAACGGGGCATGTTTAGTCTTGAGAAAAGAAGACTGATGGGGGGACCTGTTAAGGCTACAGGTATGTTAAGGACTGTTATAAAGAGGGCAGTTGTCAATTGTTCTCCATGTCCACTAAAATAATGGGCTATATCAGTTGCAATGGAGAGTTAGGTTAGTCTTGACATTAGGAAAAATCTTTTTAACTATAAGGGTAGTTTAGCTCTGGAACAGGCTTGCAAGGGAGATTGTGGAATCTCCATCATTGAAGGTTTTTAAGAACGGATCAGACAGACACCTGCCTGGGATGGTCTAGGTTTACTTGGTCCTCTCTCAGCAAAGAGTGCTGGATTAGATGACTTCTTCATGACCTACCCAGTTCTAGATTTCTGATTCTGTGTTGCATAAAGATAGAAGCCCTGATGCTCAGCTGGCGGAAATCAGCATGGCTTTACAGAAATCACATTCTGACTTATACCTAGCTGAGGATTTGGTGCTAATATTTTAATTTAACGAGTACATTTCTATATTTCGTTCACCCCCACACTTTACGATAAAGATCCACAGTAACTTTTAAGCCACAGTATTTAGACCATTTTAAGGACAATGTGCAGAAAGCACCCAAACGTTATATAAGGCAATGTGCAGAATAACAGTTTCCTTTCTATAGCTTGCTTCCTTCTTTCTCTACACGTGTGAGAGGCCCTCTAACCATGTTCCAGCTCTGCAGAATTCAAGGGGCATGTGGAAGAGGCAGCTGAGCTCCTCAAGACTCCTCCCCTCTCCCCAAAACCCACAGGGAAAGGCAGCACAAGTTAACACATCTTCAGGCTATCCTGATCTGTTCTGTTTTCATCTCTATCCTGGGAATACCTTCCTTTCCTGATGGGTGTTGAGCAACCACAGTAAATTACCTGCTGGAAGCATGGATTCTGCAAGGTCAGAATTCTCCAGGGTTTGGAGCAAGCCAGGGAGTGTGGCCCAGCAGCAGAAATACAGGCAAGAGGCATGCCATGGGGATTTTGGGAGGGTCCATAGGTGTCAGGACCACACTCTTCACTGGAAGAAGTTTCCTGGACCAAGTCTCAAGATATTTAGTGGCACTGGAAAAGAGTTAACTGCTCTGCATGCAGCAGCAGCAGCTATTTCTTCAGAACTCTTTTTCCCCCCCAAGAAGTAAAAAATAAATCTTATGGCTAATAGGAACATTTTGTTTCCCTAAACATCTTCTGTTGCAGATGGTTACACTGAGCTCCAGGTGGACAAGTTGACAAAAGCAGAACATCTGATGGTTCCCATTTCCCAATGGCAGATTTATCTACAGCATCTAATTGATGTCAACTAGAGAACACTTTAGGGAGATGTGAATTCTCAAGCTGAAGCAGAAGCAGGCTGCCCAGAGCAATTAAGTTGTGTGTTAAGGTAACACTCTATTTTAAGGGTGTAGCATTAATAATAAAGCAAACACAGACTGTATTTTATGTTATCTTATTACTTGTAAGAAACATTTTTTATTCCTAGAATAACTAATTTAACCAGCTGTGCTGGAAAAGAATGTGTAATCAACTGGAGCAATGAAAGTTTTAGAAGAATGAGACAGTTATACAGTAAAACCCTCTTGCTATTACAAACAAGTGTGTTTTTTGCTGATCGTGGTGGCAAATCATTCTATTGGCATAAATGAATCTGTTGCTTCTTTTCTGGTGGCATGGGGTGCAGGAAGACATCTACAAACCCAGCATTTCTGGTGCTAGTTAAGAGATGCCCGAGAGTCAAGTCTTCTATTCAACCACAAAACAGATACACCAGGGATAGTAGAGCTCGTTAGAACATTTTTGCCAAAATGAAATTTCAGCAACATAAGCTGTTTCATTGAAGCTGAAACATTTTGGAAACTTATCAGTTTCCAAGAAACTGCTGTTGGGAAGGTTTTGGGGAGGGCAAGAGACTATAGCTGGCTGGTTAGCACACTGCTTGGGACATGGATCATCTTGGTTTGAGTCCATACTCTGCTGGTATCAGCATGACCTGGGATGAAAAACTATCCTGAAGCAGAGAAGGCAGGACTTGAGACTAGGTACCTCACATCCTAAGCCAGTGTCCTAACCACCAGACTATAGAGCAAGCTTATGCTTTTTTTTTTCCCTTCCAGTGCAGAACAAAAACAAATTTTGAAACCAGCCACAAGACAAATGATTGCCCTCCAGTCACCTTCAATGGATAGGTGCCTACAATCTGCTCAAGCCCTCTGCCCAACTGCTCTTTGTCCCCAGCATGCCATTGTATCTTCTTCCATGCTTAGAACCCCCTCCTTAGTCTTGCTTGCCAAATGATCTCCCTATCATCCTTCAGCTCCTGGCACAAAACACGGTATGTATGCTAGACCTTTCCATGCTAGCTTCTAGCCCTATTCCTTCCCCCCAAAAACACCAGAAAGGAGTAAAAAAAGAGGAAAAACAAAACAAAAACAAGCCAACTACAAGAAAACCTACCTACTTTTCATGTATGCATGTGTGATGCATGTTTGCTGTTATATTTGGACTGCACTTACGATGCCCAGTTGAAGACTTGGTCCTGCAAACTCTTATTAACATGAGTAGTCCCATGTAAGCCAACGGGACTGCTCATGTAAGGAGAAACTCACAAAGGTAAGGAGTGGCTTCAGGGGGATTATCCATGAAGTAATGTACTATTATTGACCCCAGATAAGGATATCAGAATGAATTAGTGTAGCCTTCTCATATAAAATTACATGGTGTAAATAACTCTCTCTCTCCTAGAATTTGTTTAGATTCCCTGGCAATCTTCCAGGGACTTCGGGAAGGAGAGGGGGTGGGGAACAGAAAGGCATGTTCAAATCACAGTGAGAAAAGTACCAGGAGTGCAGAACTCACCAAAATGATCATATGCTAGCCAAATGGTCCAGAGACCTTATAAAAATTGAGTGTGTAAGTTATAACAAACCAGAAGCAAATTTTCCCTGGCACTTGCAGCCCATCCCAATATTCCATTCACCTCAACAGTGTAACAGTGCTTCTGTTATCATATGAACACAAACAGATTTTCTTCATTGTAGACCTGAACGGATTTGTTCCCCCCACCTCCCCACCCTTCAATGAAACTGTAGCTAGCATGATGAATGTCTTGCTTTAGATTTTGCCCTCCTCTCTCCCTCGACACAATTTCAGGGCTGTAATTCTCCAAGGCTGTAGAGTTTTTTTAATTAGGTGCTGATGTGATTGCTAAATACCACAGCAAAGAGGGGGAGAGGTGTGTGACAAGGAGAAGTGGCAAGTTTACAACTATGGAACTAAGGCAGCTGCATTTGCTGCAAGCCTGCTTCACACCTAACTTGTCAGCCAGAGTACACTATCTCTGATTAACCCTCCATAATGTTGTTTGATACCACTGAGCCATACAAGGGACGGGAATCCCCAGCTGCCCTCCTGGTGTAGAAACATTTGCAGTGGTCAGAGAACCTCTCTCAAAGAAAGTGCAGCTTGAGAGAGAGTGTCACTGGTATGCAGTGATGCAAGTGTGGATGAGGCTAGATGGTGCCACACGTTACTTTGCATACTTGCAAAAGCTATGGCCAAGCCTACCTGGGAGAGACACAGAAAGTGTTTATGTAGGAAAACAAATCACAAGACACATATACTTGTAATCTGATCTAATTTCCTGGATAACCAAAGCTCCTGCTGAGTTTAGTGGGAGTTCAGGTGTGCAAAGAATGCAGAGGGAATGGTGTATAGGATTAGGAGGAGGCTTATTTTCCTCTGGGTCCCTGAAGCTTTGGGTTGTGCCCTAGTTCTGTCTTCCAAGAGCATACACCGCCACCCCCAAAGGATATGAAGGCTGCAGCTTTCCAGGGCACCAGGAGAATCCACATGGGTAGACGATGCTGATCCAGTTTTTCTACCTGCATCCCATGAAACCTAGCAGCCCCATCTCTTTGTGACAGCAAACCATGCAAAGTATAGAGAGTGTGTGCACTGGCTTGTGGTGCTCCTCTGTTCAGGTGTCTCCCACTCCCAGTAGCATCTAATTTTCACATGAGTGAGGAATAGGAAAAGAGAATCAGAGTGACCAAAGAGGAGTCAGAGAAAAGCAAAAAAGCCAGAGAGGAAATGAAGTGATAACAACTAATTGCATCAGAACATGGCACTTCATTATTTTTAGATATATTACACTAGCACCTAGAGGCCCCAAATGAGATCAGGGCCCCATTATGCAAGACAGATATTCTGCAAACACATAGGGAGAGTCCCTACCGCAAAAGCCTACCGTCTAAACAGACAAAGGTACAGAGGGGAAACAAACACAGAGAGGGGAAGTGACCTACCTAGCATCAGACAACAGATCAATGGCTGAGCCAGGACTAAAATGCAGATCCTTCTGATTCCCCGTCCAGCATCTTCTGCATTAAACCATGCTGCCACTTCAGCTTATGACCAACCCATTCCAAGGGGGCTTGAACAACAATAGTTTGAAAACCACTACTATATCTGCTCCCTTGACTTCTTTTTTGTTTTGTAATAACCAGTAAGGATCTGTCTATGCTACACATAGAACCAAGCTCAAAAACCAGATTACAACATAGTTCAAATCCATAGCATGATTTGGGGGTTAGGGTGGTGCTAGGCCCCAAACTACAAATTATAACTGTTCTATAACTGGGTTGCCCAATATATAAAGTTTAGCTAAAGCTTATGTTTCTTACATTGCTTCACCAGATAACGATTGCCCAGCCTTACCTATAGAAATTGAGACAATGTGCTAACATTTGCTAGATGATGTTGAAACAAAAGAAATGCACATGAGCAAGGGCAATAGGTTGTGTGTACTGTAATTAGGACTGAGATAACAGATTGGGGGCAGGACAGACATATTGCAATAGCAAAACAGTTCTTTTCCTGCTATAACCACTGTTTTATTTTGAAAGTACATACATATGGGCACGAGTTAAAAGCACAAGACAATATGTGGATTGGTTAAAGAGTAAGATTGTACTTGTACACCACCATGAGGTTAAACTATCTGTGTGAACGGAAGATCTCTCCAATTACACACATACACACAAAAAATAAGTCAGTGATTTTTGCATTGAAAACAGATGACTGGATTTCAGAAGAAAAACATACTGAAGTTCAGTCCTGAGCAAATTATACTTTATCATAAAAGGCTTTTTTTTCTTTTTTAAAGAGACAAGCTATACAAATGCATTGTAGAATTTATGAACTGGCATCTCTAGTTGTAAGTCAGTGAATTGGAAGTGCTGCTTACTAACGCAGTGTGGTGAAAGGAAAAGTGAACTGTATACATCCTATTCAAAGATCAACTTAAGATAAAAAAAGTTGTAAATAGATTCTCAAACAATGGTTTGTAAACTATTGTGTATAAATGCAAGCAGCATTTCTTTTTGTACTTGTGTGTGCAGAATGTCAGTGTATTGAGAACTGCAATTGTAACTGGTTGAGGTTGTCTAGTATTTTGGATTGATTGTCATGCATTATATTTTAGTATGTTACTTTTATTTATGCATGTCTGATCCCTGTTCCCTTTGAACTACAAAGAAAATGGGAAGTGCATACCAGAGAGTTTTACTAAACATACTGTAACAGTTAAGCACAAGAGGGTAGTGTTAATAGTGATAAAACAAAAAATTCCTTACCTGGGTGTTTGGATAGCCATGAATTGTTTCCATACACCTGCATATAAAACAAGATACTGTGAAGTAAAAATACTGCTAAAAGGAAATCCAAGTAAATCTTAACCATGTTCAGAATATTACCTGATATTTAGACTGAAATAGAATCAGCAAGGAATAATGACAGAGCAGAGACAACAAGTTGTTCATGGTCTTTTTGAGGTTAAAAGTGCAACTGAGACCAAATTCCTGTGAGATTTCAGTCACAAACACAAATTCTCCTTTGCCACTTTGTTTTCTTTTAAAAGGGGCATTTTCCACACAGATTCAAGCTGTCCATTCCTTCAGTGACAGCAAAATATTCTTCCAGATCCTTCATGAATATTTGCCTCCTTTAAACTTGGTTCCTTTTGTTATTCATAAATACATTACTATGACTGAAGTAAAATTACAAGATAAAATGTATTAGTTCCAAAAATGTACAGTTCCACAAAAAAAATGCATATAATTCTGCTACACTTTGTGCCAAAAAGATATCTTATTTTTCAAACTTTTGCTTTCTATCGTCTTTTTCTTTCAACTTTTTTCACTTTGTCAAAGATCTGAAGACAATTTTGGTTCTTCATTTAAAAAAAAACCTCTTTATGGTACATAAGGCATTTAATTCTCACTATTTCCTTAGGAATTGGGTTGAAATGAGTTGCTAACTTCTTTCTTGTCTGGCTCACGTTTGCACCTCCATCTAAGATCTCTTTGGGTGGAGAGAAAGTCTGAATGATGTCATGCTTTCTTCTCAAACTTTGTCCCATTCTGGTACTCTATTTATATCACATTACTGCTGTCTCCTTTCTGGGTCCTAACACCAGCCTGCTAGGAACATGTGGAAATAAGTCAGTGTAGTTCAGAAAACAGATGCAAGAAAGAATTTTGACAGTGGTTTCTTTAAAGTTTGCCCACTGAAAGAAAGAGCAAAGCCAGTATACATATTAATATTTCAAATTCTTAAGCACCGTAAAGTAGGTTTGGAGCACAAGTTTTCTGAGGTAATCAATAAACCATTTATTATAACGCTTAGCATTTTTCTAGCGCTTTTGTCTCTCAGGAACTTCTCTTTAATATTTGTAAGGTTGTTTAGCCTCACAGCACTCCTGAGAGCTGGGGAGTTTTATTATCCTCTGTGTAGTCAGGGAAATTAAGGCACTAAGAATCTAACTGATTTGCTCAACGTCACACAGGAAGCTCATGGAAGATATGGAAATGGACCCCAAATTTTTTAACACCAAGTTTCACACATCAGCCACAAAACCTTCACCCTCAGTTTTAATAGACTACATTATGTTGTACTGTGTAGGTTTCTTGAAGTAGTCCTTTATCAGAGCCTCTTGGTTTTACGCTAACCCAATGGTTCCCAACCTGGGGTAAGTGACCCCTTTGGAGGGATGGAGAAAATTATAGAGGGTTCATAAGGCTTCAGTAATATTGGAGGTCATTTAGCCCTCTGAGCCTCACACCAGCCGGGCGCAGCAGCCCTGAGCTCTGTGCTGGCTGAACTAGAGCAGCAGCCCCTCCAGCCCCACACAAGTGGGGTGCCTGGTCGGAGCAGAGCAGCCCTGTGACAGAAGGGGCCTGGTGCAACCCCGGCCAGCTTGTCAGCACTTGCCGCCTCCATTACCCTCCATCCATGAGGGACAGGAAGAGGCAGGGCCACACGGTGTGTGAGGTGGCGGCTATGCCAGGAAAGGCTTAGCTTCTTCCTCAGGCAAGAGTCCTCTGTTCTTATTATGACCGTAGTTAGCGTTGTTGTTATTATCATTGTGTGTGTTTACGGCCTGGGGAGGGGGGGCCGGGGTGTTTTACCTAGTGCTAAGAGGTCGGGAACCACTCCTCTAATCCCAGCGTACATACGCTGACCGCCGTTCTCTACGGAACATTGCATTGCTAACGAGAACTGGTCAGAATTTCTCATTTTACACTTTTTTGGACAAAAATGGTCGTGTTTCACCAAACAAATTCCCATGGAACTTGGTTTAATTGTGATTTTTCACTGAAAAATTTCAGTTTTGCACTTTTCTGCCCCCTCCCCCGACGTCTCTCTCCTTCACCCTTTCCTCCTCTTTCCCTGACAAAGCCACAGATAATGGTATCGCAGAAAAACACCCTCCCGATACTCCTCCCCCTCTGGCGCTTGGCCCTACCTCTTCGAAGTCCCTGTACCAGCCACTTCTCATCTCTGATGCCCACCCCCTCCAGACCCTGAGCCCTCCCCGACGCACCCAGCTCTGGCCCTTGGCTTCCCCCGTCTCTTCCCCCCAGCCTCTAGTTCGGAACCGGTTGCAGTTTTTCTGACAGAACGCTTTACCTTTTGAAAACGCTGATTCCACAAAATGAAAAGGTCTTCAGGAACGCGTCAATTTTCATCAGCAGCTTTGTCAGCGGTCTGCTTTGCTGCCAGCTCACTCGCCTAATTCCCTGGACTTCCAGACTCCCCGGCAGCACACCCGGTGGACTGCCGCATCAAAATCCATTGGTGCTGCAGGAACATTTCCGCCTTTCCAAAATGGAATCCTGCAGACGTTCACTTCTGTCAAAAATTCAAGTTTTTGGCCTTTCGTCCTAATTTGTGACCAAAAAATGTGCAAAAATTCAAAAAAAAATTTTGGGGGGGAGGGGCAGAACTGAAATTCCTTCTCCAGCTGGCTCTATTCTAGTCAGACCCAGGTCTCCTCCCCTTCTGAATCTCACCATCCTTCTTCCAACCCTGATCCCCACCTGTTATGAACAGCCAGAAGTCCTTTCTTGCCTAGGAGGAATGCTGAGTTTTGCATCTGACCCAGAATCCCAAAACTGTTGGCTGATAAGTTACACCATTCCTGGAAATTATAAAACACTGCAGCTGAAAAACATGAGAAGAACTAAAGTGTAAAAAGAGAGGGGAGTTTATAATATTTACAAAGAGGCCTATTAAGGGAAAGTAGATGTTTGTACAGAAAAAAAGATTTGCTAGAATCAAAGCAGGAATGTGTGTGGAAACAGCAAATTGTAAACAGATAGAGAATATTTGGAAAAACCACATTTTAAACTTGGGCATGTGGTACACTGGAAACCTGACTGGAAGAGTTACACTAATCCAACCAGGGAACTTAAGCAATACCAGGCACCAGGTGTGTCTAATCAAAACTAACCAATCCAACCTGAATTTCAAAAGGCAAATAATCACAATGAACTGGTCTTGAACAGCTTTCAGGCCAAACACAATTCACCGAAAGTACTTGGATGGTAATTTTGAACATCAAATAAATGTGTAGACCACTGGCAAACAATCTGAGCAGAAAAATTAGCTAAATCCATTGCATCACTTATTCACTCCAATAGCTTAAATGCAAATAATGCAGTTGACTCTTCACCAATGGATGAATTTCATGCATCATATAACTCCTGTGGTACCCCCTTAAGGGACAAGGTAGTTAGCGTGGCTGAGCAGGGGCTCTATGCTCTCTGTATGCCAGACTGGTAGAATCCATGCCAGCTTTGGCTATGCTAGTATATTGGGGAATCACGCAATGAAGGGCCATTGGATCTGAGCTAACACACCTAGTGGCAGCTGCTGCCACTTCCTATAGCTGAGTGTGTGGATTTAATTCCCCCACAGAGTACATAATGCCTGATTACTCTGTCTATGTAAAAGATCAGAGAATTTCACCCAGCCTTGCAAAATTTTACATGCCCTGAGCAAGTAATATTTTACAAATTTTAAAGTAAATTGTTTTTTTCATTACAATCAGTCATCATGTCACGGGGCTGGCAAGTAGATTTTGTGCCTGAACTGGAACATTTTCATAACAGTTCTGCAAGGCTTATAATGTACTAGAATATGTGTCAGTTTTTAAAAATAAACACAAAGATGGTGAGCTAAGGCAATTAAACTTAATTTCAGTTTCAGCTCTCCTTGTTCACAGCAGGCTCATTCAGGGAGATGATATTAAGAAGCAAGAAAATTAGCTAATTTTTGTAGCAGATAGAGACACACCAGGAAAAGAAATATATCCTGAAGTTAAAATTCCTTCTGTGTGTAAGTGGAAACAAAGAGAGGCATCTCTTACCCAATTTATTTTACCCCGTAGAAGACAGAGAATTTGTAATACAATTTTCTAACTGTTGTTATTGAAATTACTCCTCCCCTCCCCTTTGTAAAGCCGTCCAGGAAATCTCAGTACGTAAGTGGCATTGACATATTTAACAAACATTATAGAAGAGAGCAGTTGAATAAAGTCTCTGTACTTCTTATCTGCTGGATTTAATCTCAAACCTACCTAAATTCCCATCCATACCAATACTCCACTAAAAATTCCAGTTGAATGGCTCTCTGGTGAGACTATTTCGAAATATGTAATAGATTAATATCAAATAGTCACAAACAGTACTAGTAGGAAAAGATTTCTAAAACACACTCACCATTGACACAAGTTATAGCTTTAAATGTTAAATTTCCTGGCTTGCCTCAAAGTCTCAAAAGTAGTAACATGAAGTTGTTTATTTAATTTCAGTTGCAGGGGTAAGGAGTACATGGAGGCAAATTCTGCTCTCACTTGTAGCTGTGTAAATGCAGAGTAACTATTGACTTAATTGGAATTACTCCAGTTTTACATTGGTGTAACTGGTTGAAATTCATACCTGTGCAGAAGGTCAGCACAAGTCCTGTGCATCATTTAAGGCCTGCTCCACACACAGTTTTTGAACCGGTTGAACTATTTTAGTTAGTGGTGTGATTTTTTTTTTAATCAATGTAGTTATACTATACAATCTTCTAACGTACACACAATTATATAGGTATAAAGGTACCATTTAATAACACAACTTATTCTCCTTCACACATGGAAATAGCTATGCTGATATTAAGCACTTTTAGGCACACACAACTGCATCCACACCAGGAGATTGTACTATACATAAGTGGTACAGTTCATAGAATCATAAAAGTGTAGGACAGGAAGGGACCTCAATAGGTCATCTAGTCCAGTGCTCTGCACTCAAGGCAGGACTAAGTAATAACTAGACCATTCATGAAGGTGTTTGTCTAACCTGTCCTTAAAAACCTTCAATGATGGAGATTCCATAACCTCCCTAGGCAATTTGTTCCAATGCTTCACTACCCTGACAGGTAAAAACTTTTTCCTAATGTCCAACCTAGCTCTTCCTTGCTGCACTTTAAGCTCATTGCTTTTTTGTCCTATCCTTATGTTTAGATACACCTTTAATTATACCTAAACCCCCCAAAAAGGGGGGTTAAGCCTTAGTGTTGCAGAGAGCTTGTGTTGGAGCAGTGTCCAGGAACCCATCACACTCAATGAAAGCAGCATCTGGCCAAAAGATTAATTGGTTGTAGTAACTCAGTCATCTTCCACATACCAGCAACTTTTGATGCACTTGGTTTCAACAGGGAGGCCAAAGCCTCGGTGAATTAATTACTTCCTCCCCTGGAGATGGCACCAGCACAACAATGTTGACATCCAAAGGAAGAAAGACAGCAGTGCTGCTGTTTGGGCTGCAAGTGTTCCTCGCACTTGGGAGATGGGCCACAACTCAAAATTTAACCATCTGAGGGGGTTGGCCTTTTGGTGTTCTGGTAGATTCTGCCCATCATCCCAGCGTTTAAATAGGCTGCACCAAAGCTGTCAAAATAAACAAAACAGCCTGTATTAGATATGTTAAATAAATTCGCTCTCTCTTTAATATGGATATGACTATTCCTCCAAACTGTTTGTACCATTCTATTGAACCAGGGGTTGGGAAGTAATGCTTCTGGGTTTTTTTTATTCAATAGAAATAAAAAGAAAAGACAAACATTTGGAGGCCTGAGGATCCCAACACCTGTCACGTTGGCTGAAAGCTGCCATTTGAGTTCCCTGAGCTATATGAAGCCTTTGAAGGAGCCATGGTTCAGTCTGAAGCTGTTCTCCACAACTCAGAGGTCCTAGCAGATTTTAAAAAGCTATTTCCAATGTACTACCGACAAATGACTTGCACTTGGCTGTAACTAGAAAAAAGCATTGCCTTGTTTTTATTTTATTTATTTTTTCCCCACTCTTGTTTCTCCCCAAGTTAGTTGCCAAGAGTGGAGCTAGCGTAAGCTGTAGGGGCTGAAAATAATTTAGCCTTATAATATTTTGCACTTAGGTAGCACCTTTCTTTTAGGGATGTCCAAGCCCTTTACACCACATTTATGTACATCTCAACACTTTTGTAATTAGGTAACTTATCTCTATTTTACAGATGTGGAAGTCAAAGCACACAGGTAAGTAAAGTGACTTATATAAGACCACATAGGAACACAGTAGCTGAACTGGGAATAGAGCAGGGGGCAAAACCCACTGGTTTCTGTTCACCTGGGTTTTGGCAAATGATTGCAGCAGGTTCATGTTGCATATGTGAGCTTTGCTTTAGTTTCAAGTTTTCACTGAACTCAAGTGGGTTTTGCCCACTTAAGCTAGCAGAGATTGTGTCCCCTCATTTCTCGAAAAGGACTGTTTTCTTAGGGCTAGATTCAGGAGCACTGGATGGGATATAGAGGGAGCACTCTATATGCAGGGTCCCTAAAAGGATATTTGAGCAACTCAGCTCTCCCATTGACATGCCTGCAGCATCACTCTTAAAGAGACTGAAGCTTACCCCTCCTTCCATGTGGACTGATGCTGGGGGAGAGGTGGATCCATGGTCATGCTGTCACCCTGCCTCTGTTCAGACATTTAGGACTCATAGGGACACCAGCAGGGACTAACTCTGTCATGATTTTAGCATTCCCTGGTGCAGGAATAGGGGAAGAGAAGATGGTCCATGCACAAGCACATAGATGCACAAGAATTTGGCCCTTAATCCCAGGATTCCAGAAGCTGAGGCTATAAGAAAACCACCAAAATATCAAGAGACTTGCAATAAAACTGGTGTTTCTAGCCCTCATGCTTACGGAGAAAAGTCTGAAACATGAACTCTAAAGGCTCCAAAAATTAAGAGAAACAAGGAAACCTCACAATTATTTTGTAAAATCTCATGATTAAGACAATCCCATGATAATCTGGGACTCCCAACTCCCAATTTTGAACTCTTATGGCTGGCAATACTAAATTTAAGTTGGCTTTATTTTGCCTGTGCAAAAATGGATAGATAGCTGTTGTAATAAATGATAATACTTCGTGGATGTTAGAAAGAAATACTTGGCCTTTCTTCTTATGCATCTAACTACTACACTCTTTTTTGTTTAATATCCTTTACATACTGCACAGCAAGGCTGTGTTTAACTACTGGGGAAAAATCAAGTCCATGATATGCTTTATTTGAATTCAAAACATACTGAGCCCACTATTGGTTTCATAGCATGGGACTGTGCATTCAAAGTAAAATGAAGAGATGTAACTGGGGATTTTTTGTTTAAAAAAAAAACAACCAAAACAAAACAACTCTGTTAGTATTCCTCCTTGCAGCTGTATCAGCATCTTGTAGCATAGTATTAACCCCTTCTTTACAAGGATTTGCTGCAACCCCTGTACTGCTCAGAACACAGCAGTATTCTTTTAAATGCTAATTGTCCTTGGGAACCTGTAGATAAGACAGCAGTAGAGGTGCATTTTGCCTCAAATTCTTGGAATATTAAGCAGCACTGAAACACAAACTTTTAGGGCCTTATCCTTTAGTCCTTTCCCAAGTTTTGGTCAAGTAAGGATGGCAAGAATAAGCCAGTGGCATTGGTTGTTTCAGTTTGCATTTAAGCCAACAATATAATTTGCAATTAAGTTACATGTGAAAGAGTCTTTGCATTAGAGAAAGGCAAAGAGGAAAGATGGACAGCAGGAACAACACTAAGGCTCTGACAGAAAATAACAAAATGCTAAATGCACACGTGTGAAAGGAAGAGGCAACAATCCCAAAAACAAGGAGGACAATAACCAGAGGATTGTAATTATTGAAATTCAGCCTAAGTCAAGCTTTATGAGAGTCCTAGTCCTAGAACAGGACATATTTGTTCTGCAAAATTCAATAAAAGACCTATTTTGTATTTAAAGTTTCATGCAAAAATTAAGAACTTGAGTTTCACATTTTGGCTTCTGAAGCCACTATTCTCTTGGAATGCGCTATTTTTTCCATCAGAATTGGATGGATAGATTGAAAGCTCTTTGAAGCAGTGGTTGAATTTTTGTTCTGTGTATATTGCTGTAGCACTTAAGAGCTCAGTCATGGACAGGACCACATTGTGATATGTGTTAACAAATAATAAAGAAATATTCACTACAAAAAGAGATCAATTTCCAAGTGAATAGCTCAAGTAACTTGGCAAAGATCCCAGGAAATTGGGACCATTTTCAAATATGTAATGAAAGGCACAAAATTGTACATTGTTTTAATGTCTTGAAGCAAGAATGACATTTATCAATTTTGCACCTTCTGTGAGACCCTGCCATTTCCTGTTCTCACCCATGTTATCACAGAGGACAAAGTATTAATAGCACTGAATTTATCTTGGGATAATGATCTTTTTTAACAAGGTCATTCATGTACTTTACATATTCTTTCTCTTCACTGCTTTTCTTATCACCATGTGACACTAACTTTAGAAAAGGAGAAGCACTAAATATTTCAACGGTCAGAATTTCCATTTCTTTTCAGTAGACAATAGGTTAAAGAGTCATCTGAAAGTGACTTTATCAAGTCAGAATGAATAGCAAAATGTAATTGATTTGGATGGCCAAGAGAGAAATGGCCAAAAAGATTAAACCAAAGCAAACAAAAACATCCTCGGGGCATTATGAGTAATCTACACAAAAGAGAATGAATACAGAGCAGCTAAATCCACTGCTGACTTTGGGGCCATTTGGAAAAGTATTACACAATGATTTTGTACTAGTTTTACAAACAGTTAATGTCTGCCAAATTTATACTGTGTGTTAGAGAGAGAAAACATGCTATTGTATGAGTGGGGCACAAAGTGAGTGTGGGATGGTAGCCAGTAAAATCTTTACTCCTCAGCCTAAAATCATGTCTTCTCTATGGGCCAGAACATTAACAGTATGGAGGTGCCTAAAGATGCAAATGGCACTTCTGAAAATCCCCTTATGTGCATCGTTAGGGACCTAAATACCTTTAAAAATCTAGTCCATATAGCCCACAAATTTTAGCAATGTTTTTTAATTGCTTCCTGATATTCTCACTCTCTCTACTAAAGATCCATGCCACTTTAGTATCAAGAATCCAATTATAAGGGTCTTAGAGATAAAAAAAAATAATTCATAAGAGAAACCTCTAAAAGTGATCCTTTAATAACTTTTTCATACAAACTAATAGTCATGATTTTTCAAGAGAGACAGCAGCTGTTTACCTACCAAGGTTAAAACAAATGCCTTCTACCACTGACAATAGGTGATTCCAGGTTTTCTAATTATATATGGTTTTGTTTTTTTGACGTTTTAGTTCTGAAGAGTTGTGAGCTACTGGACCTTAAACCTGTCATGAGTCCATGACTGAATACTCCTCATCCTGGGGTGTGTGTGATTTTGAGGGAGACTCTCCACAGTTTGGGGAAGAAAGAAAGCATTTATCTGACAGGCTTTTATTAATTATTAGAGGGCAGTAAAAGGCTCACATGAGGTCCCACACAATTGCAAGCAGAGATTTGAACTGGACTTAAGTGCTGCATGAGGCCTTGTGCAAAAACCGTGCATTGGTCAATGTGATTACCAATAGGAAACTCTTGATATATTTTTCAGCCTATGCAATTATCTTCCATGTTGTAGGCACAGCAATGAGTTGGAGCTAGCTTCTCCAAGCCGATGGACCTCTCTGCTGAACCCCACTGATTCCAATAGGGTCTCCATCTACGCAAAGCTCATTACAAGGTCAGGGCTCAAACTACTTACAGGTCTATGAAGCATCATAAACACGATGAGCAGGCCTCATGGTTATCCATAATGTTTTACATTTATGTACCACTTATTAGGAAGAACTTCAAAATCCCCTTTTTACATACACACAAACTGTTTATATGCATACATCCATTGAACTGCAGACCAGTACCGGACTGGGAGGGAATACAGGATACAAGCAGGGGGAAGACCACATTCAAACGAACAAAAAATATAGCCCTTTTAACAATGCCTCCAAACTGACCCCAGCCAGTAGAGCTCTTAGTCCTCTTATTGTTCTAGGAGATAAACAGACTTTCTCCCTTTCTCTAGGGCAGCGGTTCTCAACCTGTGGGTCGCGACCCTGGCGGGGGTCGAACGACCAAAACACAGGGGTCGCCTAAAGCCATCGGAAAATACATATTTCCGATGGCTTTAGCTGCTGAGAAGTCGCGCTACCATCTGTAGCAGCGCTATTCAGCTGGAACGCACACCGTTATGGATGCGCGTTCCAAACTGAATGCCTGCGCGCATGCGCAGACGTGATTGCATCATCCGTCGGGGGCCTAAGGGGCGGGGGAAGCGGGGGGAACGCTCCACAGTCCATATCAGCGCATTACGTGGGTCCGGCGCTTGCTGACGTCATCAGTTTTGAAGTAGCCACCAAAATTATTTTTTGGTTTGGGGTCACCGCAATATGAGGAACTGTATTGCGGGGTCACGGCATTAGAAAGGTTGAGAACCACTGCTCTAGGGGATAAACAGACTTCCTATTATTAGACAGCAGGTCAGAGAAGGAGCTGATTATTCTAGGTCATAAGACCCTTATCTTAGAGCACCCACACTTAACAGTCAGAATAAACAGACTGTAAAGCCCAGGTCCGGCTAGTGACCTGGATCTTAATAAGCCTGCAATATGTAGCAACCAATGCAAATTCTGTTCCTAATCCCACATCCAACCACTCCCTTTCCTTTTCCAGTGTATATATTCCAGGACAGGGCAGTCCCTTAAAGAGACTGTCCCCTCTACAGAGGTCACTGTCCAGCCAGGATCTTGCATAACAACTGAGAATAGGAAGCATTCTGGCAAAAGAGTGCCAGGGACCTTATGGTAACAGTAACGCTAAAGTAGGCTGCTTAACTAACATCATTACCATGTCACTTACTTTAAGATCTATGCAGAACAGATGGGAGACTGACTTTTAAAGTCTCCTCTCAAAGTTAGTAACTAGAGCTGGCCAAAAATGGTAAGCATTTTCTGTGGAAGAAATGAAAATTAAAGGAAAAATGGCAGTTTCTTTCAAAGGCTTCCAAATCTGTTGGGGTTTTTTTACACCAAAAAAAAAACAAACTGTTTTTTTCCAGTTTTCTGTTGAAAAAAATTTAAAAATTGAACAAAATGACTGTTATCAAAAAGGCCACTTTTAATTAAAAAATTGAATGAAAAATGTTGACCAATTCCATTAACAACATTGGGCCATTAGAGCCACATTAGAAGAGCGAATCATTTTTAATGAACCAGTTTAAGTGCATCCACACGGTACAAGTATAGTGCTTTGCCTCAACAATTTCAAGTGTAATTCCTTCTGGATACCTAGCTCAGTGCATTTTGGGAGATTTCACAAGGATAGTAACATTCTAGGGGCAGCAGCAGGGGGGTAATTGAACCATTTAAGTTTGGTTTTACCCATACTGGCACAAAAGTGGTATGGACTGAACTGGTTAACTGTTAACTTGTTATTAAACGGGTTGAGAGGTTTAGATCAATTGTAAGCCATTTTCCTCCACACACAGAAACCCTTCAGAGTATTTTACAAATGTCCCATTGTTATTGTTTGAGTTCAGTGCCTAAATACCTCTGAGGATCCTAGCCTTATTGTTTTCAGGAATAAGAAACATGCAAATCTTACACAAAATGGGCTATTATCATAAACATGGTATTTTAAAAAGTTTATATGATTAAACCCCAAATTATTTGCCAAAAGCCACCGCCTGTATTAGTTGCCTATTATTTTCTGGCATTTACTCGTGAACCTCAGATTTTCTTAATTAGAAAAACATTCTACCATGATGAAGTTTTGCCTTGGAATTTGTGCCAGTATCTCTGGGGTTGGTGGGTTGTTTTTTTGTTTTGTTTTTTTGCAATCTTAACTCTTCTGCTGCACTTCTGAGTGAAAACAACCCCATGAAAATCTCACTCAGCTGCTCTGTAAATTAAGTTTACCACTCAGTCTAACACAAATGGAATATAAACCCAGAAGCCAACCTGCGAACTCTTTTGCCGCAAGAGAATCTGAGCCTGTTAGATATGTAAACATAAAAAACAAACAAAGAAACTATTTATTCCATGAGAAAAGATTCTTCCCTTTTATAAACTCCATTGTATTCTTAGATCTCTAAGTAGTTATTGAAAAACATCAAGTAGATAGTTGACCTAAATAATGGCATAGTGGCTGCCAAATCCAACCTCTTGATAGGATATGAATAGCTTTCAAACTTGAAATGTAATCAAATTATGAATTAGAAAGGAGAGAAGGATTTGAGTAGCAGAGTTTAGATCCAGATTTTTAACCCCCCAAAGTTTGGGAATATTCAGATCTGAAGTGTTGGTTTACTCATTATAGCTAGATGGGGCCAAGTGTGAAATTCAGGTCCTGGTTCAGATTTTTGCCTCACACAAAGAACATGCATATTGAGGCCGTGTTTTGGTTTGGGCCCATCACCATTTTCTGTTGGAAATCCCAATAAATCTGTACATGTCTGGAAAAAACACTTAGATGTGAAAGCTGTACTGCCAGTTCCATGCATTCAAAACTCATGAGTCAGGCTGGCAAAAAATCATGAGACTGGCTATTTAAAAAAAAAAAAAAAAGGATTTTTTAAAAAATATATATATATATATATTTATTTTGGGCTTTCTATTTGCCTTCTGGCTTTTGTGTCTTTGGGGCAGGGAGGTTACATTTTTCAAACTTTTCTCTGCAACCAAGACAGCTGGACACTTTCATTTTTTTAAAATGCTAAGTTAACATTGTCAAATCATAACATGACTCCAAGAGTCAGGGTTTTAAGAAAAATAGAAACCATCATGAGGTTTGTGATAAAAATCATGAGAGTAAACAATGCTGTGATGAGGCTGAAGCAACAGTCTAAGAGGAGTCTCTTTCCTTCTGATCCCTCTACTACATTATATGACGATGTCCTGTGTCATCATTACCCCCCAGGTCTCCCAAGATATTCTTGTCCAATTTTTGTCTTGTTATGCTGAGGTGTTCCCAGTTGAGAGCCAGATCTTGTTTTTTGTCTCATACTGCACTGAGCACCCTGCCACTGCTTAACAGATAATAAACTGGAGGGCGTTTTGTATGAGATAAACAAACATCCCGTTGCTCCCCAGTTGAGTCTGCCAAGCTCATATCACTTGTGACAAACAACAGAATCGAGGTTTCCAAAGGGAAGAGATCAGTGTATTAATGACACCTGGTCGATGGCAAATAGTGATGTATTTACTACACTCAGCCAGTTCATCTGCTGCTGAAAACGCTGCTGTAAGGAATTTTGCTCGTTTGGAGCCTCGGTTTAAGTTATTGATTTTTCCATTTCTTGTCACTGTCCTCTCTGTGCTCTGCGAAAGTAAACCAAAAGAAAATCGCTTCCTCAAAACTTGTGATTTTTTATCACTGTCAGCCCACCCTAGCCATTTCTGGCATTCCAGTGAGTTTAGGAAGCTTATTAAAATGGGCCAATGAGCCATAACTGTGTATTCATTCCTTGCATAGGTGTATTGGTATTTCTAAGCCCATTTACTCCAGGAAGTTTACACTTTAAAGTAAGACCAAAAATTAGACAAATATACAGATACAAAAACATCCCCGCCAGAAGGGCTCCTTCAAACACAGGACAGCTCCTATTTTTCTTGCTTTAAAATCCCCCATCCCATAGAACTTTGTGTCAATAGCAGTCATCTCTTTGCAGCTGAAGAAAACTGATGGGTCCTCCTTCCAAGCTGATCAAAGCCTCTCCTTAATTAACCAGAAATTTTCTGCTTTTCAACGAGATTATCTATTCCTTTTTACCCTGTAGGGCTTACCTGTCATACTGCCCCTGCAGCATTTCCAGCCCCTGCTGGGATAGGGAGCTAGAAACTTAGAACAGGAACCAAAAAAACCAGGGCAATTCAGAGCATACCTACTGGTCTGACTTAACACCCTTTTTACCTCTGTAGCCATTTATCCCTTGCTTCATTCTATGAAATATTACAGCCATAAACTGGTACCTGTGGGAACAGCTTTGCAGACCTAATTTATTAGGCTACTGTAGATACATAGCAAACACACTGTGTATCTAAAAGTAGGATCTAGTCCAGGGTTAGGGGGCACAAAAATTCCTCTACATTATTAAAGAATGTTAACCACCCAGCAAGCAATCACTCCATTACGGAACAATAGCTAATTAAAATATAAAACACTTTCACAAAATACCATTCAACCCAAGTGAATGAGATTACTTCCCCTACAGCGGATCATAGGTTTCATACCTGGGCTGATAAATTTTCATTAACAATTTTACAAAGCTGATATAGTGCATTTACATTAAAATATATATTTTTTAAATGAGTCATACAATGGCAGTACCTACAAGCACCAGTCATGGATCAGATCTCTCTCATATGAGGCACTATGCACCAGTCTTTACCATAACAAGTTGACAGCCTCAGCATATTGTAGCCCCTTTTTGACCTGAGTAGCCTGCCAAAGTTCAGGGCTCTAGGAATGTTACAGTTAGGAGAAAAAATTGATGTTACTGAGGTATTTTCTTTGATACAATCTTTAGCCAACAGTAAACCCGAAAGCTCTCTCTTTTTCCAGTCATAGGGTACCCCTTGTCTTTCTTGCACACACGCACATGCATGCACATACATACACTCCTTCAGCAAAAGATCCCTCAGTCCAAACTCATGAGTGGATTCAGAACCCCCTTTTGTCATAGGTGGGGGGTGAGGGCTTCTCATTAACTCATCCTGACAGTTCTGTTAATTGAAGGGTGTTATTCACACCCAGTCTCAGATTTGTGATGGATGCTGTCACCAGTACCTCTCCACATAATAACATGCATCACTGAACTCTTAGAAACCAAATCAACCCACAGAACTAACAGCAAATAACAAAACAAACACAGGATGAATGAAAGCTTGAACTGTAGCATAGAAGTATGTGTAACATATTGCATGCCTAAAGTAATAGCATTATTCATCCTTTAAGGGTTGTTATATAGCCACAGTTTATAGAAATAATGCTTGATGGTATCAGTCTGCTAGGACAGGGTTTTCCCTCCCCAGGATATTTCACCTACTCCTCTAATCTGTGTAATTTTTCTTTCTCATCACTCTTCCTTCAATTTGTTTTGATGTCTAATATCAGGTTCTTATTAAACATAATTGTTGCTAATTTGTTTTGTCATTGAGTGTTGTGTGAATCATTACCAGCTGGGTGACAGCCAGTTAGAAGACAAAAGGATATTTTGTCCTGTGCTCCTAATTTACTTCTTTTCATATTCATCCAGGACTTTTAGAATGGATGCCCTTCTTATAAACCAAGCTGTGTTTCTCTGTGCCCCTTCTCACAATCTCACCCCTGTTAATGCCAGTGATGCCTCTTCCACAGCCTCTACAAAAGCAAACACTCTTCCTGGGTCTCTCTGCCTTACTGACTTTCTGGGCTGAACATGGCCTGGACCAGAGATAGAGAGGTCCTTAATCAGATCCTGGGAATACTAAGTAGTGGTTAGGCCCCTCCATGCTCTCTAGAACTTCCCTAATTTGCACTCTGGCTACCATGGCCCCTATGGGCCTCATTGCAACTGGGGAATAGCCAGGGTGAGGGAACACTTCAGCCACACCTTCTCCCACCCCAGTAAAGTCTCTGTGTAAGAGTCTTCTGCAGGTGCAGCATGTAGCCAGTTCCGCACTTAGCCTGAGATGCCAATTGTGCTTGAGATATTCTCTGAGCAGGGCCCCTTTCTGCTATTTTGCCCCAACATCACTGGTGTAACTGGATACTGTGTAGGGGTGACTTCCCCCTATTTTATTTCAAATCACTTAAGATGTAACTTCTCTCCTTTGCATAAATCTTTTAAGAAAGGGAGGGGAAATACTTAATATTTAAGATCTCCATCCCTGCAATTGGTTCAGTGCAGGTCATTTCCACCTGTGCTGAGTCTTGACTGCAAGATTAAGCCCTAACTGATATTATATGAAATTGTATTGAATTAAACTCCATTAGTACCTAGTGGATAATTCTTGTACGCACCAAGATTTGTATGTCAGCAGATTCTTTGATTAGTGGGTTTATTAGCTTGTCACATTTATTTGAATTCAATATCAGTTATCAAGCTATTGACTGGTTCCATTTAATGATCTACATTTTTTTACCTTATGTTTGCAGATTGATAGGAAAACATGACCAAGTATAAGATGCCATTAACTCAGCCATGCTTTGTCAGCAGCACTGGGATGGCAAAACAATAATTCACTAAGTTGTTCTATTTTGCAGTCTTGGTGGATTTAATTTAAGATGAATAAATAACTAGGAAAAGACAAATAGATTTAGTTTATTTTACAAAGAATAGAAATGTTGCACAAATATGACATGTTCTGCAGCCTACTTTAAATTCCCAAATCAAGTAACAGCTGCTACTGCACCTCTCCGGTCCCGGCAGCTAACACATCTGGAGCTGCTCTTTTCTATTAATAATTTGTGAAAGTGTATTGCAGTCATTTGCTATTGTTAATAAATCTAAAAGGATCCATATAATTTTTAACTCCAGAACATATGTTGTTTGTGCAACCCTGGAAGGCACTTGACCATTTAGTACAATTTCATTAGATCAGAGCAACTCATCTACAGCAGTTGCATGGATGTCATGCTCCACCGTGTGGTTAAAAGTGGTGCCACAGTAGCATTCATTGTTTTTTATTAGCTTAACTTTCATGAGAGGAGGGGGAGAATACAGGTCTGGAGTTGCCCCCCTCTTCCAAGCTATGTGTAGGGTAGAAAGACCTAAACACAGATTCTAGATGCCTAAGATTAAATTCCAGTTGTCCCACCTGAGACACATTGAACCAGATCCACAAAAAGGCTCATGTCTACAATGGCATTTAGGTGCCTGAATTCAATATCAGATGACATGAAGATCCTCAAACCCCCTGCTCAGCTGTTGCCTTACCCTGTAAGTGCCTAAATTTCCACCATGAAAGTCCTCTAGACACCTACATTTCTGCCAGGAAGCATGCGTACAGCTACCTCAGTCTAGGTGCCTGGGTACCTGTCTTATGCCTAACCCTCAGCCTCATGTGTTCCACTGCTGATCTCGCCTATGGTGCCACATTTGATAGGTATTCTCAAAGTATGTCTAAATCCACACAAAACAGGGAGGAGAAGGGAAGCCCCCTTACACTGGAGTATCCTCTAGCCCTTTGGTTGGGGCATTCTTCTAAGAGACAGGAGACCCAAGTTCAAATTATTTCTCCACATCAGGCAGAGAAGAGAATTGAACCTGTGTATCCCACAGCCTGGGCAAGTATTCACTGTGCTCGAGATTAGAGAAGGAAGTCCTTCTGCTTGGAATTCTCATAGGCAGGCAACTACCTCAATGAGAGGCATAGAGCTTAGCATTTACCTCTCAGCATTTTCTACTGTCCAACTTAGGTAGCTTCCTACTCAGTACGCTGGCTTTTGTGGATCCCTTTCTCAGGCACCTATCTCTCCCCATGCAGTGTAAAGGGAGCCTAGGGTAGCCTGTAGAGCCCTCTCAGTAGTAAGGCACCTAAAAGGCTTTAAATTGCCTAAGCCCCTTTGTAGATGTAGCCCTGTGGGCCTGATGTTCAGAAGCACTGAACACCAACAGGTTTGAATGATTTCAGTTAGAGTTGCTGGTATGAAAATAAGGCGGACCTCAATTTAGGCACCCAAACTCGGCAGCCACTTTTAAAAATTGAATTGGGGGCTTCTTGTTTATTGTCACATTTTTTCACCTGTAAATGGACAAATCTGGCAAGTTGGTATTTTTCCAAAATGCCAGCTCTGCATACCCAACCTGATATCAGAAACTCCGGCTGTGATCTTCTGGTTCGTGCATCATCTTTCAATAAAAAACTTACATGAAATTCTCTTCCTTCTGTACTTTCACTCTAAAAGAGAAATATTGCTTCTCTCTAGCCTTATTACTTATGGGGTCCTAAAAAACCAAATGAAATAGCCAGAGAGTTACTTCTCACTTTTGTTGAAATTATTAGTATTCTAAAGGGGGAGAGACGCTGTTGGAGACAGCTGGCAAGTACAGAGATAGAACAGTAAGATAAAACGGAGAGCTAAGAAACATGAGAGGGCTAGTTTATGAACTGTACAACTTGAAAGGGACATCATGCCCTGTTTGGCTGCTTGGTTGGCTTGTGCTTAAACCAGATCCCTTGTTCTCTTACCTTTGCTCACAACTTTGTGCAGAGGAATCAGAATAAGTGTTGTAACAGGAAGAGCCCTATAGCACTGAAGGATTATGAATAGTGTTCTCACCATCTAGGTTATGGAGGAAGAGAGGCACATCTTTAAAGTTTTCTTCTAAAAGCTATTTTCTTCAATGAGAGTGCCCTTTAAAACTCATGAATCCCAACAGCTTCATGTCTACAATCTTCTCTTTCTCTAACAGGAAACAATTATTCCGGAATACTAATCAGATATTCACTCTAGCTACCCATATTCTTTGTCTGTGCCAGAAAAAATAGAGATTAATATTAATATATATGCAAGCAAAGCAGATTTATTGCTGAGATTTGCAGGTAATCTCAGGGTTCCAAGAGCTCGGGTGTAAAGCAAAACATCAAATATTCCAAGACTCATGATAAAAATCACAAGATTCGTGTTTCGTTGTCTGACTGCACAATAAAAAACCTCCTGCAGTTTCTACCATGTACATTGCAAGATCAATTTCCTATTTTTAGATGTTCAAATAGATCACATTTTGGCAGGACAATCTGCTGCAACTTAATGTTCTTGAGAACAAACGACGTTTAGATTCATTTAAATATAAAATAGAACTGTCATCTACTACACATGTGGTTAACCTGGGGAAGCCAAACCAAAGTAGAAGCCAAACCAAAGAAGTGGCCCAGGATTTAACCTTCTGCAAGATCTATCATTTGTGAAACGAGTTGTATGGCTCAACAGCTTAATGTACAAGAAAACACTAATCATAGACGTATAGGACTGGAAGAGACCTTAGTAAGTCATCTACTCCAGTCTCCTGTACTCAAGGCAGGACTAAGTAATAACTATACCATTTCTGATAATTGTTTGTCTAACCTGTTCGTAAAAATCTCCAATGACAAGGATTCCACAAACTCCTAAGGCAATTTGTTCCAGTTCTTAACTACCCTCACAGTGAGGAAATTTTTCCTAATGGCCAACCTAAATCTCCCTTGCTGCAATTTAAACCCATTGTTTCTTGTCCTACCCTCAGAGGTTAAGAAGAACAATTTTTCACCCTTCTCCTTTTAACAACCTTTTATGTACTTGAAAACTGTTATGTTCCCCCAAATACCCAGTCTTCTTTCCTCCAGATTAAACAAACCTAATTTTTTCAGTCTTTTCTGTTCTAGACCTTTAATTATTTTTCTTATTCTCCTCTGGACCTCCTCCAATTTGCCTACATCTTCCTGAAATGTAGCACCCAGAGTTGGACACAATACTCCAGCTGAAGCCTTATCAAAGGGATTAGAAGAATTACTTCTCATGTCTTGCTTACAACACTCCTGCTAACACATCCCAGAATGATGTTCACTTTTTTTCAACAGTGTTACACTGTTGACTCATATTTAGCTCATGATCCACTATAACCCCCAGATTATAGTACTCCCTCCTAGGCAGTCATTTCCCATTTTTTGTGTGCAATTGATTGTTCCTTCCTAAATGGAGTACTTTTCATTTGTCCTTATTGAATTTCTTTCTGTTTACTTCAGAACATTTCTCCAGTTTGTCCAGATCATTTTTTAATTTTAATCCTATGCTCCAAAGCACGTCACAGCTCCAAAGCATGTCACAATATCATCCACTAACTTTAAGTGTATTCTCTCTGCCATTATCTAAATCATTATGAAGAGATTGAACAGAACTGGACCCAGAACTGATCTCTGCAGGACCCCTCTTGATATACCCTTCCAGCATGACCGTGAACCACTGATAAGTACTCTCTGGGAACAGTTTTCCAACCAGGTATGCACCCACCTTATAGTAGCTTCGTTATAGGCCATATTTCCCTAGTTTGTCTATGAAGAAGTCATGTGAGACAGTATCAAAAGCCTTATTAAAGTCAAGATATACCACATTTACTACTTCCCGCTATCCACAAGGTTTGTTATCCTGTCAAGCATGAAACATCAGCAAAAACTAATCCTACTTCTTACAAATCATATCGTATATGAAAAAATCTTACTGACAAAAGTTGTAATTGTGCAGGTACCCACTATATATAATCCCATATAATTTCTCCATATTAAGTTATCAACAGAAGGCAGGAAAGAGAAACTGACTTAAATGCAATTTTAAATTTACACATCAAAAAATAACTCTGGCTCAATTTTGTTCCATTAACATAAAGAGGAATACCTCCACTGTCGTCAATGAAGTTACACTAAAAAGTTAGAAAAAGAAGCAAGCCCAAAGCATGTTATACGCTGGTGGCATGGTCCTGCCAGGGCATCTCAACTCTTCCTCGGGCCCAGGCTCTGAGGAAGGCCACCGTGTCTTGGTCTATGGGAATAAGATCACGGATGATGAGTCAAGCCCCCTAGCCCTCAGGCAGGGCAGGTAAGGACTCTGTAGCCCCAACCCTCAGGCAGGGCAGGTTCCTTCGGTCTGAAAGGCATAGTGCAGTTTGGCGATAAATGGACAATTTATTTCTACTAATCTCTCTCTCCATCTCTCCATCGTACTTTTAGAGAAGCTTTTTTTAATACTTTCATTGCATAAAGCTGCCCAGCATCAGGACCAATTATTTTTGTCACAAGAAAAACCTTCCCAAATGATCCCTGACCAAGAACCTTAAGTCAGTCAAACTGTGCGGCATCTGCTTTCTCACATCCTTCTTTCACATGGCGAGTAATAGGAATTATTTTCACACTTCCTTTATCATTGTAAGAGTATGGTTCTCCTTCTTCCGTGGGCTCATGCACCATTTTAAGACCACTCAGCTTGCTGCTGCTCACGCACAGGTCCATTTTGTGGCAGGGCTCCGGCTCCTCCGCGTCCTCCAGCGGAGTGAACGGCACCATGTCCTCACGCCCGCTAGCCAGGGAGCCTCCGCCGCCCGCAGCTGCTGCTCATGTCCTGGCCCCGTGGCAGCCCCAGGGGCGGCAAGCTGCGGAGCCGGTGGGTCCCTCCGCTGGCCCATAGAGCGCAGCAGTGGCCCAGAAGCTCGCTCTGTAACTGCTGCTGGCTGGCGGCAGGGGGGGAAAGGGCAAAGTAGTCTATAGCCCCCGGCTTTCCAACAGGTGGGGCTGTTAAAGCTTGGTATCCTCTGGCAGGCAGGTTCAGAGGAGCCAAGCACTCCCAAGGTGGCTAGGAAAGAGGGAGGGGGACACAGGCCCACCTGACTCCCCTGCATCCCAGCCCAGGGCCCTAGCAGTGGCAAAGTGGTTGGCCACTGAGTCAGCAAGGCCCCAGCCGCAACACACTGATGGGTTCAACTGCAGACTCAGCCGAAATATAGTCGGCTGTCCCTGGGCTACTTCTTCCCACCCTGTACCCGGGCACCTGCAGCCAGGGGTCTTCCTCCAAGTCGCTGGGTAGACAGTGAGTGGGGGGCCACAAGAGTCCTCACCATCAGCCGTCAGCAGGTCTGGAAACTCCAAGGGGCCGTCAGCAGAGGGCAGCTCCTCCAGGTCGCAGGGAGTCCTCAGGTACACCGAGCTGAGGCAGCTCCAGTGAGCCCCTGGCATTAGGCAGCTCCTGTAGGTCAGGGCCAGCCTCTGCAGGTTTCTCCCAGTCAGTGGGCTCAGGCAGTTCTTCCCAGTTACTGGGGCCCAGCAGCCCTCTCCAGGCACCAGCGCTCAGCAGCCCAGGTGGGCCTTGGAGGCTACGGTAGATGGGCTGTTTGCTCTGCACCGCACCGCCACGGGACCTGGGTCAGACCCAGAACACAGACTGAGGGAAGATACATGTCTCCAGCAGCTCTGCTAGGCCGGCCTTTTAAGCTTCCCCTTCCTGTTCTGGCTCTGCTCTTTTGCTCCCAGGGTATTCGGCCTGCAGGGCCTTGTTCTGCCCAGTAGGAGTGTCATGACCCTTCCTCGGGCCCAGGCTTTGAGGAAGGCCACAGTACCTTGCTACACATGTGAATGTACAAAACACAGCTTTCATTTAAGCATGTGTATTTTTATAAATCAGCTGACTGTCCAAATTCTGCCCTTCCACCTCCCGTTTTAGTAACAAAGGATCAAAGTGCAGTGCTTCAAAATACGTTTTGGCCAAAAAATGGGTGAAAATACCATACAAAGCATTCCAGTGGAATTTCCTGTGGAAATTTTTAACTATCCACTAAGGGTAGTTTTCAGTCTCTTTGGCCGGTTGTAGTGGTAAAATGGTTGCTTAGCATAGCCCAGGACATGGCCCAATATCATTAGCAAATTTAATGGAAAAATCTTATACAGTATCTTTGCCTCATTTTTACATATGTTATGTTTTCCACAAATTTCTTTTCAATAATGTTCATTAGGGTTAGCATCTGAAACACTAGAGCTTCAGGTATTACCAGGCTTAATAATTTGCCAATATCCCATTCTGTATTTGAAAGCTGAAAGAAATATACAGGTTTTTAAAATACAGGTTATGAAATGTCAAAAGCTAGAAATCTCATACATAGGCAGACCTGCCAACTTAATCATGTGAAAAGCAAGGACAGCAAATGAAGTAGCCCCACTTGTGTCCCAAATTAATATGAAAATCCAGCAGCCGTATACATGTGGGATAACAAAAAGTGCAAAGTTTGGCTCTAACTTATTAGTGCGTTCTTTTGGAATAAGTGAAGTACTATATTCTAACGCATACCACTAGGTGGAGGTGTATATACAGTTTAAGGAAAGTTTTATTTTCCTTACCATGGGGGGGTGGGGGGGAAGGGGAATCAAAGAAAACAAATAGAACAAAATGATCCCTGCAATATTTTATCACTTTGGGATCCTTTAGGACAAAAGATGCTATATACAGGCAGAATAGAATATTATGAGGTGGTAGCACCATTGTAGTTAAGGCTGAGATGAACTTACCATTACAGTGAATTTAAATGCACAAAAGCAGATGTGAATATGCAGATTGTCTGGAGTTATCAGGTAAGTGTTCTACCTAATTTTCTTTTACGTGTTTGCATACATTCAGATGAAGCTATCAATGGGCAGCTCTAAAACATTACTCAGTTTAGTCCCTTTAGCAGCAGATACGTTGTCATCATTATATAGCTTGTTAAAAATTTCTTCAACGTGATCTTAAATTTTGCAAGACAGTAGGCCTCTAAAACAAACTAATCCCGAAACATCAGGAAAAAACTAGACCTGCTGAACATCCTATTTCTTACAAATAATTCTGTATATGAAAAAAATCGGACAAAAGTTGTAATTGTGCAGGTACCCACTAAGACTAGATGTGTGATATTGGCCTCCGACAATTCACGGCATCAGCTTACGTTCCCAATCTAACAAAGCTTGGAAATGCGGTGGACAATCATGATCGCAGCCCCATAAACATGGAATAACTGTTATTTTACAGCACCATCTTCCAGTCCTCTGAAAAGCCTGCAAAGAGACTGCAAAGAAGATTTCAGTCCACTCTCCTAGGCCAAATGATATTGCAGCAGAAAGATCCAGGAAGACTGATAAGATTTGAGGGGGGGGGAAATATGATGGTCATTAGACATCAAATACGACCAACTGAAAGATCCAGCGTAAGTGATTTTTGTAAAATTCCAGTTTCATGAAGTTCTATTTGCACTTTGGATGTCTCACATTTAAAGTATGTAGACATCTGCTAAAACTACAAGGTAGCCATACTCCATTACTTTGCAGAAGGCACAAAACAAAAAATGTCATAAGTACTACAATTCTCCTGCTAAAGCAATTGAAGAAGGGGTAAAAGTGGTGACAAGAAACCATTTGGGGGGGGGGGGGAGAAGGGCAGGCAGCCAGGGCCAACTTGCAAACCAACTAGTACATAAAACTAGTTGTATGTACTGATTTTGAACAAGATGCTTAAAGACTGAAATTAATCTATTTCCAGAAAGGAACTAGTGAACTTCAGAAGCAAAAATCTGTGTTGTAGAACCTAATATAGTAAATACACAACTGTTTAAAAATACTCACTAACTCTGAGTAAACTAGCATGCTAAATGCAGTGTAGCCACAGCAGTGCAAAGGGCTAGCTGTCTGAAGCACATGGGTAGGGTGTCACAGGCATATATTCCATGTAGCTAGCCCATCTCACTACTCACACTGCTGTGACTACTCATGTTAACGCATAATCCTGCTCAGAACTAACATGTTTTTCCTCAAGTTGGGGGGGGGGGGGGGAATCACAGCCCTAGCTTTCAGTGTAGAAATACCCGGAACATTAGTGGTAGAATATATGAAACAAGTCTATATTCAGGGGATGTTTGGCTCAAGCGACCTGTGCTAGTGAAAAGACCAGTCCATAAGAACCACCATACTGGGTCAGATCAACAGTCCATCTCGCCCAGTATCCTGGCTTCTGACAGCGATCAATGCCAAGTGCTTCAGAGAAAATCAATAGAACAGATAATCATCAAGTGATCTATCCCATTGGCCATTCCCAGCCTCTGGCAAACAGCAATCCCTGCCTATCCTGGCTAATAGTCATTGATGGACCCATCCTCCATGAACTTATCTAGTTCTTTTTTTAATCCTGTTAGTCTTGGCCTTTATAACATCTTCTAACAAGGCGCTCCACAAGTTGTGCGTTGTGAAGAAATACTTCCTTTTGTTCATTTTAAACTTGCTGCCTATTAATTTCATTCGGTGACCCCTAGTTTTTGCGTTATGAGTAAACACTTATTTCCTTATTTTTCTCTACACGTCATGATTGTATAGACCTCTCTCATATAGATAGATATATCTATAGATTGTATAGACCTCTATCATCTCTTCTCCAAGATGAAAAGTCCCAGTCTTATTAATTTTTCCTCCTATGGAAACTTTTCCATACCTCTAATCATTTTTGTTGCCCTTTTCTGTACCTTTTCCAATTCTAAAATATCTTTTTTGAGATTGAGGCAACCAGATCTGCCCAGTATTCAAGATGTGGGCATACCATAGATTTATAAAGAGGCAATACAATTTTTTCTATCTGATCTATCCTTTTCCTAATGATTGCCAACATTGTTAGCTTTTTGAACTACTGCTGCACATTGAGTGGATGTTTTCAGAGGACTATCCACAATGACTCCACACTCTCTTTCTTGAGCAGTTACAACTATTTTATATGTATAGTTGGAATTCTTTTCCAATGTGCATTACTTCACATTTATCAACATTGAATTTCATCTGCCATTTTGTTGCCCAGTGATCCAGTTTTCTGAGATCCCTTTGTAACTCTTTGTGGTCTGCTTCAGACTAAATTATCTTTTTGTATCATCCGCAAATTTTGCATTTCACTGCTTACCCCTTTTTCCAGATCATGTATGAATGTTTAACAGTCCTAGTCCCCGTACAGATCCTTGGAGGACACCATTTACCTCTTTTCTGAAAACTGACAATGTATTCCTTTTTTTTTCCCCTGTATCTTTTAACAAGTTACTGATCGAGGAAAGGACCTTCTCTTATCCCGTAACAGCTTACTTTGCTTAAATCTTTAGTGAGGGACCTTGTCAAAGACTTGCTGAAAATCTAAGTACACTATATCCACTGGATCATCCTTGTGCACATGCTTGTTGACCTTAAAGAAATTTAGATTCTGATTACTGAGGCATGATTTCCCTTTATAAAAACCACACTCTTCCCCAACAAATTCTGTTCTTTACTATAGTTTCAACCAATTTGCATTGTACTGAAGTTAAGCTTACCAGCCTGTAACTGCCAGGCTCACCTCTGGAGTCTTTTAAAAAAATTGGCATCACATTAGCAATCTTCCAGCCATCTAGTACAGAAACAGACGTAAATAATAGGTTATATACCAGTTAGTAGTTATGCAATTTCACATTTGAATTCCTTCAGAACTCTTCCATCTGGTCCTGGTGATTTTTTAGTTTTTCCTGTTTGTCCCAAAACCTGCTCTAATGACATCTCAACCTGGGACCATTCCTCTGATTTATCACCTAAAAAGACTAACTCACATGTGAGAATCTCACTCACATCCTCAGCCATGAAGACTGATGCAAAGAATTAATTTAGTTTCTGCACAATAGCCTTATCTTCCTTGAGTGCTCTATTAGCATCTTGATTATCTAGTGGCCCCATAGTTTAGCAAGCTTCCTTGCTTTTGATGTACTTAAAAAATTAAAAAACTGAATCTCTGGTTAGCTGCTCTACCAAGTCTTGAGCTTTCTTAATTGTATTTTTATACTTTACTTGCCAGTTCATGCTCTATTTTCAATAGGATTTAAACTTCCACTTTTTAAAGGATGCCTTTTTGCCTCTGCTTTTTACTTGTTTAGCCAGAGCAGCACTTCTGTGGTCCTGTTTTTTAATTTAGTGTATACTTTTAATTGAATCTGTTACGGGGTCTTTAAAAAGTTTCCATGCAGCTTGCAGGGATTTCATTTAGTACTTTACCTTTTAATTTCTGTTTAAGTAATTTCCACATTTTTGTGTATTTCCCCTTTCTGAAATTAAATGCTATAGTGGGTGGTCTGTTGTGGTGTTTCCTCCCACACAGCCATGTTAAATTTTACCCTATTATGGTCACTCTTATCAAGCAGTTCAGCTATCTTCACCTCTTGGAAGCTTAAGAAACCTCTTGACTACAGAGCAAATGCAGAGTGAAGAGGCTGCTATGTATCCTGCCTATTAAGGCCTCATTCAGCTCCTCCCATTAAGCTATAACTGTTTGGAAACGAGTGTTTCCCGATAAAGTGAATCTAAACAATTAAAGATCTGCCTAATCATATCTAATGTTTTTGGAAGGGAGTCTGACAACGAACAGCAGATTGCTAAACCAGTTAAGACTGATAGTCACTTATTGATGGTAGTAAGCTGCTTTAAGGAGGTGGTATTATCCAAGTTTAAAAACTATTGTCAGTAGTAACTATGTACATAAACATGCAAGTTGATGAATGAATGAAATGCTTCACTTTATTAAGAAAGCAAAAATACAAAACTGAATGATTCATGGACTTATTTGATCACTACTGAAAATTACTACCCTTAAATTTTCATTTTGGTGTATTAACCAGCACTTATACTAATCATCCAAAAAGTAGTTTCTGCCAGATATATTTAGTGTTAAAAAGATGACATTTTCCATCTGTGCTGCAAGATGGAGTTTCAAATTTAGATAGTGCAGTTATAGTAAAGATTTATGTAGTTCAGTCAAGCATTGAATTGGACTCTGATTGTAACTCACTTTCCAGTAGAGTTACACTGCTCAACAAAGAGCACATTTCACTATATGCATTGATGAACACTCAACTTAACTACACCAGAATATGAGCTCTGCTATAATTTGCACATCACTTAATAGATGCAGGCCTACTGCTGACTGTAGTTTTTGGCTGCTATAGCATGAAGCCCTCTGAACTTCAATTTTCATTTTAAAAGGTTAGACAACTGCAAACCAGAACTGAAGATTGGTTTGATAAAGGTAGAATGGAGGTTGATCTTGGTACTATACTCCTAAAATAAAGGATCCCTGGCAAGCTGTATCTGTATTTCAAATGCAGCCATTTGGAACAGGTTTAGACCCACAATTTACTCTTAAATGGATTGAAAGACTTGCCAATCCTTTAGGGACTGTATAAATGGTAGGGGTAATGTGCCTAAGGGGTGATTTTAATGCCTACTAACATATCCAGTAGTTGGCTTGTGTAGCGCATGCTGGTACATACTGAAAATTCCCTGGTATTTTTCCCACAGATGTATGTACTAAGGAACTTTTAGTGGGCACCAGTATGGTCCACACAGACCACTTATTTTAGTGATCACACCCCCTAGCGTGCATTACCCCAACCTGTAGACAAGCCCTTGGATGTTCACTGCTCATTTTCCCTAGATAAATTACACTTCAGGTTTTCCTTCAAGTCAGTGTTTAAATCACATAGGCTTCAAGAAGCCTTTAATTTACTAAATATTACGTATCTATTCCAAGTGTGAAAATCAAATTAAAACAGAATACTATATTAAGTTACTCCTAACAATGCATGAAAGTTCACTTGTTTAGATATTTGAAATACAACTTTATTATGATCTAAACAAAAATGGAATGGGAATGACAGTAACAAACAAGATTTACCACTGAATACTGTGATGTGACTGCAGCAGTCTTAGTTAGATTTGAAACTCAAGGGGGAAATATTTGCAGTCCAAAAAACAGCTAAATATGCAGGTCCAAAATATGAAGGAATATTTTTTTTAAACTGCCACATTCACTCCGAAGCCCATTCATCTCTCAGCATCCCAAAGATTAAGCACATGTTCTGCTCAGCTAGATAATAAAGTGGCAAACACGCTGCACCACTGACATCACAGGACAGTTGCCTATAAAACTAGACTTCTGACGCTGGGCTCCAGCTTCATCCCTTACAGGTCATCATCTTCATCTGGCAGGGCAGTGGTCTGAGCAATCTGAAACAAATAATTGTATTTATCAACTACTTCTACAGCTTGAACTCCTTATAGCAGTTGAGTTCTCAGGCATTAATGCTAGAGAAGTGGACAAACATTTGTAACTCTGTAGCAGTTTGTAAGAGCAGTTACCTGTAAGTCTTGCTCATACTGTGCTGCCAATGCTGGGTCCATAACAACCTCTGGTGGTGCAAGAGCAGGCATGGCAACAAACTCCAAGTTGGGATCTCCAATTAGCTTTCTAGCAAGCCAAAGGAAGGGCTTCTCAAAGTTGTAGTTGCTCTTAGCTGAGATATCATAGTACTGCAAAAGGAAGAACAGTTACACACAACTTATTTTAATAGAGGGTGTGTGTAATACACCTACTGTTGGGAACAATTGGACCTTGTAATACTGCTATGTTTGGAGCTGGCCAGGGTTTCAACTGCAAGGTCTTCATCTGCTTTATTCCCAGTGATTTCTGGGAAACTAAAATGGTTTGGCACACAACAGAAACAGGCCACTGAACACTCCCACTGCTAAAAGCAAGTTAAGACATTTCAGATGTCTGAAAAGACATCAGATTTCTGGACCTAAATCTTGATTTTTATTCTAGTAAGAACCTGTTTCTATCTTTCTTAAGGTCACAAGACTTTGTGAAGAGCTCCACTCTTAACTGGTTCACAGATGGCCCATATGCTCTGAATTTTGGTCAAGTATCAAATTCTAACGAACATTAGGCTTCCCTTTTTACTCTTATCAGTTACTTTAAAGGATGAAGAGCTTTGTATCAAGACAGAGTTCAGCATCCTGCATCTCTGGCAGAAGTCAGCATTAGTCCTAATGAAGGGAATAGGGCACCTTTAACTTCCTATCTGTGTCAACTGTTGATTAAAAGCCTCAATTCTGTTCTTACGGAAAGTAGTGATTTTGTTTTACTGCATTTATCGTTAACTATCATTGGTGATGAGAAATGTGTATGTGCTCAGCATTGCTTTTTACTTTCAGAATAAAAGGACTGCTTTATTTCTGCTTAGGTCAATAGCCCAAAAGCAAAACAAGAGAGTTTCCTGCAAACAGATAGCCATCATACCTGAAGATTCTTCTTCCTGTGGAAGACGATTGACTTTGCCTTGACTTTTCTGTCCTTAATATCCACTTTGTTGCCACACAACACTATAGGGATGTTTTCACATACTCGTACCAGATCTCTATGCCAGTTAGGTACATTCTTGTACGTAACTCTTGATGTTACATCAAACATTATGATGGCACACTGAGCTGAAAGATAATTTGTTTTATTTATTTTTTGAAATTTATACTAATGCTGGAGGCATCCATCCAATGTCCTGCGTGGAAAATGCAGGAGGACCTCCCATGCATGTAAGCACCACAACCCTCAGTCCACTCTATCCTTAATAGAGATTTCACACTCTTTTTCCACCTAACAGTTCTGCCAGTATACCATCTGCCCAATAAGCAAAAAGAACTTAGGAGTCCTGAGGCCAGCCCAGGATCATTTTGCCTGATCACATCTCAGGGCCCAATCTTACAAATACTAAGGCACCCAGTAATTATATTCATGAAAGTAGGCCCATTGAAGACCATGGTATTAAATGGAGCAGACATACAGAGGCACCAAAAGGACTCAAATATTTGGATTTGCCCAAAGAAGTTACCAAAAACATGATTCAAATAGATGTAAACTAGTCTCAGACAACCTATCCAGGCCTTCAGCTAATTGAGAGCTTATAGTACATATCTCAGGATGACCTTATGTCTCCTACCCTAGTCCAAGGAGCTTTTCAAAGAACAGAGGCCAGACTTTGTTCCTCATATTTCTAAAGGCAAGCAGAAGAACACACAAACTCTTTAGAAATGATCTGCAAAGAACTATTAGACACACTCAACTGAGTAAAATACTTAAGGAAAACCTAGCTACCTTACTAGAATTTAAAAGAGAAATACTCCTGCTTAATGTAGTTTCTGATTCTCTTTGATGGGCAATTTAAGCCTGGCAAGTGAGTTTGCCTCTTTGCGGATGTACTAAGCAAGTGATTTCTTGAAGAGTTATGCCATTTAATGATTAGAAAACAATATAGAGAGAAGTGTGACTACTTCCCTCATGCTGATTATGGACTTTAAAAGGCACATTTGTTTTCCAACTAGATTGGAAGGAACTTCAGCTGTTTAAAACAGACCAAAAGTTCATAAACCATACTCCATATATTGGGTATAGTTTGCTTAGGGTGGTATCCTGGGTTGGATGTTAGGAAAAACTTTTTCCATTAGGAGGGTGGTAGTGAAGCACTGGAATGGGTTACCTGGGGAGGAGGTGGACTCTCCATCCTTAGAGATTTTAAGGCCTGGCTTGACAAAGGCCTGGCTGGGATTATTTTATCAGGGCTGGTCCTGCTTTGATCAGGGAGTTGGACTAGATGACCCCTGAGATCCTTACAACCCAAATCTATGATTTTGTGTATCTTCTTTTTTAGTACAATTATGTCATCTTTCTGAACTATGTGAAAAATAAGAGATTTTACCTTAAAACAATAGAATATTTACACTTACCCTGGATATAGTAACCATCTCGCAGACCTCCAAATTTCTCCTGACCAGCTGTGTCCCATACATTAAATTTAATAGGGCCTCTGTTAGTGTGGAACACCAGAGGATGGACTTCAACACCCAGTGTAGCTGCAATTGAAACATTAAATTTAGTAAATGTTTATGAAACATTTTACACTAGTACTAGGATTCTACAAGTAAGTGATTAAACATACCTACATACTTCTTTTCAAATTCACCAGTCAAATGACGTTTTACAAATGTTGTTTTACCAGTACCACCATCCCCAACCAAGACAAGCTGTTGAAAAATTTCAGAACACACAGATCAGGCCAACACATTTTAAAGTCGCTTTATAAAACTACTGTCACCTATTAACTGATTTTAGGCTGTTTTAACTAAAACTACTAATCCTAAAAATTGCTCTCTGCAGGGAAAGAATATATAAATACCCAGAACTTCTTGCAGTACTAATACACAACTTACTACATTTCATTCTTTGAAGTTACCAGTTTCAAGTTGCCTTATCAACATCACACATAGTCTTCAATTAAGAAAAACATTAAATTTGGTTCTACCAATTAGATTACTAAATCCAGATTAAAAAGAAAATTCTAGATTTGTCCTGAAAGTGCCAATTCTTAAGGAACATCCTTTTAGAATGTTTCATAGAACCATTTCAATTTTTCAAACAAATTGAATCACTTAACAAGACCCTCCTACAGTGTTTGTAATTTAACCACTACAGCACTGGACTAGTGCAGGACAGCCACAGCATGAAGCTGACTTTCATTGCAAGACAACCACATTTGAGTTAGAAAAGACTCTTGACTCTACCTTCCAGTGTTTAATAGAAGACATGAGGTAATAAAAAAATTTGCCACACCCAACATTACTATGCACAAGTAGTAGGAGAAAGTGTTTTAACACTGTGCAGTCAACAGCACACTCCTAAAATGAGTTTCTCCTGACAGCTGGCATTCCCACACAATCCAGGAAAGGGTAAGTCAGGAGACTGCCTCATAGCAAAAGTGACAAAGGAACCAGGGGAGAATCCGAAAGTACTTTTAATTCACGATCTGACTAGATTACATGTTGTGCCCCACCACAAGCTTAGAAGTGGAATTAAGGGTTAGGAACACCAGCTAACGTGTGGCATAAGGGAAACTCACTCCAACTCTCTATACACTGGGCCAAGAAAACTTAACTGCACCACAGTAAGTAGGGCCAGAGCCTCAGAGCCGAGCCCGCCGCTGTGCCGACGCCGGCCGGAGTCGTGTGCGTTGCTCCCCCAGTGAGTAAGATCCCCACGCTCGATCGCAGCGCCTTACCTTAAACTGCACTTGGGGCTCTCCCTGGGCGGCCATGCTGGGTCTGCGGGGGAAAGGACAGCGGGAGAGCTCAGCAGCGGGCCAGGCAACCCAGGGACCCGCCAGCGGGGAGCGAGCGCCGCAGCCCGGTCACCCGCCGCCTCCGGCGCGGGCTCCGCCCATCCCGCCAACTCCCCGCGTGCTCCCGGCCCCATTCATCGGGACAGGAAGCGCCGCTCCACATGGGGCGGGAGAATGAGCCGTAATGGCGGCCGCGGCTCCCCGCCCGCCCGACGGCGGGGGCGGCCCGCACCCGCCTCGCCCGGCCCGAGACGGGAGAACGGAGCCGCGGGGCCGGCGGGGCGCCTCCAGGAGATTACCCTCCCATATCCCCTCCCGGGGGGGGGCGCCCTCCCCCCCTTCCACGGCGAGCCAACAGAGGCCTCCTCGAAACGCGCCGGGCCGAGAGCGCCGAGGGGCCCGGCCGCTCCCCCCCCCCACCAACGGGCCTCGCGGCCTCCCCGCGCCAACCGCGCGCGTCGCTTCCCCCCCCGCCGCGGACACCCAGGCCGCTTCCACGCCGCTTCCCTGGCGGGGCCTCGCCCCCTCCTTATCCACCGACCAGGCCCAACAACCCTACCGCGAAAGAAAGGGGACAGGAGCGGCCCCCAGCCAGGCCTGCGGCCCCCCAGCCCTTTACCCGGGCAACGACCCCCCCCCACGCCTTCCTCTCTCCCTTCCCAAAGCCATCCCGCTTCCCTAGCTCCCTGCGGGGAAGCCGGAGGCGGCCCGGCCCCTTTACCTTCCCGAGACGTCTCTCAGAGTGTCTCCTCTCAGTGACTAGGCGCTGGAAAGATGGCGGAAGCGCGGTTCAAATACCCGGAGTGCGACGCCGCGCGGACACAGGGAGAGGAGGGAGTGGTCGGGCGTCACGTGACGAGGGGGAGCGAAGGCGGAGAGCGCGAGCGCCCTCAGACGTTTTTTCTAACCGTCAGACTGCGGCGCGTGCTCGCTCGCTCGCTCGCTCGCGCGCCAGCCGGTCGGTTGCCCTGGTGCGGCTGAGCGCGCGCGCGCGCCCACGCGCGCACGAGGCGGTGGTGGAATCAACGACTCTTCCGGAGGAAGGGCGCGGAGAGCGTGGCGCTCGCGCTTCATTTCCCGCCTCCCCTCCCCACGGCGCGTGACGTCGAGCTTTCGTTCCGGGCCTAGCGTTGTGGCGGGCCGGACTCTCCCGCCTCCTTCTCCCTCCCTGCCCGCTAGGCCGCGCGTGCCCCGGCTGTGGCGGCCCCGCGCCGGCTGCTGCTCGGTGCTCACGGGCGGTGAGAAGCGGGGACTGGCGGGGGTGCCCTGGTCTCGCGCGGGGCTTGGGATACGTCACGCCAGCCGCTGAACAACCAGGCTCCAGCCCCTTGGCGCCCCTCTGAGGCCTTTGCTGAGGCGCAATTCACCCGTTGAAGGGGGTGTCCCCTGTAGTCTTCCTGGGGCCGGCACTAGGGCTTGTGAAGGGAAGAGCCGCTCTCAGCTGCAGTAGGAATTCAGCATCTCCTACCTCCACCTCAGGTGGGCGGGAGAGGTGAGTGGCGGCTCCAGGGCGTAGCTGCAAGAGGACTTAATTGGGAGTAACGACTTCAGGGGAGAGCCTCCTATGTCCCAGATGGGAAGATGACACGTGCTTTTTAATCATCCTCAGCGTTCATTGTTCTTTTCCATGCTCTGCTTTCCATAGGGGCGCGTGCCTATGTGTAAATAAAGCACGCATTGTTTAAGGTAGAGATTTAAGCATCAGGTTTGCACTAGCTAGACGCCCCCCTTTAAAGCCAAAGTCAGTTGCTTTGGTCGTAAACCAACTTCCATGCAGTTTAAGGGGTTTTCCATTAGATAGGCATCAAGGGCGGATGGTCAAAGATCCAACAGCAACTTTAAGTTTATTGCAGAGGGGTAGCTGTGAGTCTGTTTACAGCAAAAACAACCAGAGTTCTGTAGCACTTTAAAGACTAATACATTTAATTTTTGCAGGACTAAAACCTATGCCTGCAAAAATTAAATTTGTTAGTCTTTAAAGTGCTACAGAACTTTAAATAAAAAAAGTGTATTGGTTTTCCTCCAGGTCTTTGGCTAAAATGTATTCTCCTTGCCCTGTGCTTTGTGAGAGTTGACAAACGCCTACTTCAGAGCTAATTCCACTTTAGCATTTCTATAATTTATTAAGTGGTTCAGATCATTCGTGCTATTAAACAATCCATTATTTATTGTTGGTTTGCTATGTGGATAATTTTCATAAAATGTGTACTGAGTTTAAAAGCCTTTGTACTCTTTTGTTACCATTTGCATGTATTTAAGATTTTATTATAAATGCAAAGTGTTATTGATGTTTTCCTTTGGTAAGGAATTACAGGGTTTTTTTCTTCAGTAGCTTTTCTCATTGCTTTTAGAGGGCTGAGTGGAATTCTTTTAGTGTTTTTCACATCCAGTATTCATAGCTTTTTTCACCATAAATTCTTTTTAGTACAGCAGCAACATTCTTTATAAAGGACTCCTCCCCTATACTAAATGGTTATTTGCCACATCTTTCTTCCTTATAAATAAGCATGCCTATAGGAGATAAGTATTGCTATTTAATACCCGAAGTACATAAGAATACATTGCATGAGCATTATAACAGCTTTTAACAAGAATATAACCTGGTGCTACCCCAGCTACACTATGCTATTGTTAACAACCTACCTCAAGTTGAGTTATTGCAGATGTATCTATGTGATCTGGGAATCTCTGAGAATAGATTGTGGTAGGGGGAATGCAGTAGCGTGGATTTGGAAAAGGAAGCCCCTTTGTCTATAAAGGAGAATGTAGTGCCATGCTGCTTCAGACCTATGGTCTGTCTAGGACAGCATGTTGATTCTTGATGGTGGCCAATTCTAGGTGATTCAGCAGATGCTAGGAGAACACTGCAGGAGATAGGATAATGTGCCCCCACATTAGATCCACAAAGAGATTTAGTTCCAAAATAAGTGGATAACTTTCTGATTAAGAAAGGTGCCTACTTTTTTGGTGGGCATGTGCAGAGCTGCCTATATCCTGACATTGCTGAGCTGACCAGTGCCTAAGACATAGCAAGATCCTCAAATTAAGTATTCTCCCATCTATCTCACCTGGGGGGCCTGATCCAGAAAGTGTCAGATGCCACCTACTGGACCAGGCACCACACAACACAGCTGAGAACATCATGGTGCCATACTCTCCCTTACACACTATAGCCTAATTGTAGAGCACTCCTCTGGGATGTGGGATACCCAGCTTTGAATCCCCACTCTTTCTGATTTAGAGCAGGGATTCAAACCTGGGTTTTCTATCAGAGTGCCCTAACCACCATGCTCTAAGGTAAACTAGGTTAGATTATTTTCATTCTCTTCTGTTCCCTGTTGTATAAAATACTTAAATATTCATTGGAGCTGGGCTGGGAAGCTGAGTTTCCCAGGCGAGTACTCTACCCATGAGGCTAGAAAGTCATTCTCTTTCTGACCCCATGAATTAGGTGTGTGGTGGCGGAGGGGAATTGAAACCGACATCCTGGATGAATGCGATAACCACTGGTTGAGGTGGAGAGAAACCTCACAAAAGAATGAGATGGAAGGACTGCGTTGGCTACGTTCTCTAAAAATCCAAGAAAGGGTTCATCCTTGTGAATCTTCAGTGGACGGAGTCACTTCCTGCCAGCCTCGACTTTAAGTACCTAACTCCCCTTGAAGGGTAGTTCTTACAGCATACCCCTCTCCTCAGGATTTCCTACTAGCGAAGCTTGCTGCGTTTTGTAAATCCCATTCTTAGTCACCTGGCTTGCCCCTTATATTGTATAGAGAGGCTGGGTGCCTAATTCAGCACTGTGCAGTCCATCAGATAGCAAGGCACCTACAAGTAAGATGTTGCAAAACTGAATCTAAGGGCTTAACATCAGGGTGTGTGGATGGGTATGGGGTTGTAACTGGATTCACTTAACACATTTTATTGAACTGGCAGTACATAACCAGCAGTAAGAGTGTGCACACAGAACAGCTGTATCTTCTTTCAGTTCACATTGTCAACAGCCAATATATGAGGCATCAGTGTCTACGCAGCCACTAGCCACAGCCACTGGCCCCACCAACCAGCTTGGGCTGCAAGATTATATCATTGTTGCATAGATGCCTGGGCTGAAGCTTGAGCTCTAGGACACTGAGGTGGGAGGGTCCTAGAACTCAGGCTCTAGCCCAGGCGTGTCCAACCCACAGCCCGTGGGCCGCATGCGGCCCAGGTCCGTTATGAATGCAGCCTAACAAAAAATCGTAAACTTACAAACTTTATAAAATTGCGACTACAAATACAATTTTAACATGCTTCTGATTTATAAGTGAAGAATTTTTGGATTTAACACGTTCTTTAGCAATAAGAGATTCATAAAATCATTCTCAAATAATTTTATTTATTTAAAATTGCTGCCCGTGCGGTTGGTTACTCCGCTACTCTTACCACGAAATAGATGTCTATGCGCATCATGAATACGCCACAGTGCGAACGCTGATTCGGCAATTTTTAGCAGTCGATTTGACATGTTTCTGGCGATTTGTGCAGTAAATATAACCAGTGATAATTGATTATATTTCTTGCTACCTACCTTTGTAAACAACAAACGATTTTAGTTGGATATGTAAGTATATATTTGATTATTAACCCTTGCTTTCTAATTTTAAATGTATTTTTTTTAAATCCCAGCATGGCTTCCACAGCGTCTCAAAAGAAGTCCGAACCAAAAAAGAGAAAAAGATTGTTGAAAGAAAAATGGACAGATGACTACTTTTTTGTCGAGACAAATAATAAGGCAATCTGCTTAATTTGTAGAGAATTTGTGTCAGTTTTCAAAGACTATAATTTGAAAAGGCATTACACGCAAAAACATGCTGCGAAATTTAGTGCATATCAAGGAATGAGTCGTAAAGACAAAATAGCGGAACTGAAAAAAAGTCTATCATCTCAACAAAGTTTTTTTAAAAAAACAACTCCTCAAACGGATTCTATTGTAAAAGCTAGTTATGTGGTTGCAAACCTGATAGCAAAAAAATCAAAACCGTTTGCCGATGGTGAGTTTATCAAGCTATGTATGGAAAGTGTGGCAGATATAAATTTGCCCTAATAAAAAGGGGGATTTTTCTAAAATCAGTTTGTCTCACCAGACTAGAGCCAGGCGTATTGATGAAATAGGAGAATCTATCAAAAAAGATCTGGAGAGTAGAGCTGCTAATTTTAAATTTTTTGCTTTGGTTATAGGCAAAAGTACTGATGCTACTAATACAACTCAATTGGCAATTTTTATTAGAGGTATTGATGACGAATATAATATTACCGAAGAAATGGCTACTTTAGTGCCATTAAAAGACACAACTAAATCAAGAGATTTATACGAAGCAGTGAAAAATACGTTACATCTGTTTTCTTTGTCCCTTGTGAACATATCTGGTATAGTTACTGATGGTGCGCCAGCGATGATAGGTAAAAAGAGATGGACTTGTAAAATTAATAGAAGACGATGCAATTGCCTCCCAAAATTTACGTATGATGAAGTATCACTGCATAGTACACCAAGAAAATTTATGCGCAAAAGCTTTAAAGATGGATAACGTCATGCAGATTGTCATCAAGACTGTGAATTTCATAAGGAGCAAGGGATTGAATCATCGCCAATTCCAGGAATTTCTTAAATTTATGGATGCTGAATATGGAGACATCATATACTTTTCGGAAGTAAGATGGTTAAGTCGAGGTAAAATGGTGAAAAGATTTTATGATTTGCGAAATGAAATCGTCGTTTATGGAATCAAAATCAAAATTTGTGCCAGAACTTGATGATGAAAACTGGCTCACAGATTTGGCATTTTTAGTAGACTTGACCGCTCATTTAAATGAGTTAAACATTCGTCTTCAAGGTGAAAACCAACTTATTAATGAAATGTTTCAAATTATAACAGCTTTTGAAATGAAACTGAAACTATGGCATTCCCAAATTAAGACAAATAATTTTATGCATTTCGACACGTTGGCTAAACACAGTCCTGTGAAAAACGAAAACTATTCAGCCTTGCTTTTTGACTTGATACAAGAATTTGAAAACAGGTTTCAAGATTTCCGGAAAAATCATCAATCTTTTGGAATATTTGCGACTCCATTTTCAGTGGACATAAACACAGTACCTGCCAATCTTCAAATGGAATGCATAGAGCTACAATCTGACATTCAGCTTAAAGAAAAATTTGATCATATCTCTTTACTGGATTTTTATAAGAAATATCTCCCCAGAGAAAAATATCCCTCGCTTCACAATCATGCCTTATTAATGTCATCACTGTTTGGAAGCACCTACATTTGTGAGCAGCTATTTTCAAGGATGAAGCATACGAAGAATAAAAATAGAACAAAAATAACTGATGAGCACCTTGAGAACGCGTTGAGAATTGCAACTACTTCCATCGAACCAAATATCGAAGAATTAGTATTTCAAAAACAATGTCAAATATCTCACTAATTTCACATTTCTGTATTTTATATTTATAATAAAAATTTGTGAATTAATAAAGTTTTTTTAATTTATACACACGCGCAGACACACACTTTTTTTTTCCTCATCAGCTGTATGTGCGGCCCAAAACAACTCGTCTTTTTCCAATGTGGCCCAGGAAATCTAAAAGATTGGACACCCCTGCTCTAGCCCCAGCCCTGCAAGCCTCAGTCTGCTGGCATAGACTGGCCAGAGGTTTTATTTTGCTGTGTAAATATATCTTCAGAGGCTAGAGCTCAGAGAAGTTGTGAATTAGATCTAAGAGTCAAAAAAAAAAAGTTACCTGGAAAGATGCAAGACTAGGAACTACCACAGCCATGAATAAATGCTTTGAGCAGCCAGCCACGAAACTCTTGCTGCTTCTGAGCTTAATATCTAGTCTGCTGATTCTTCCCACCAGTTCTACCCAGCGTACAGGAAGTCAGTGCACTCCTTAGGTTACCTGGAGACTGGCTCTGTTGCAGGTTTGATTTCTGACAGCATCACTGTGTACACACACCAGCAGCTTGCTGTGTCATGAGTATATGGTGTTCATGGAGAATATCCCATGGTTCTTTGCTTTGCTGCTGAGCAGTGCAGCACCACTGTAGGCATTAGAGAGGGCAAAGAGGAAACCCAGGGGGAGAGTAGAAACCCTGGGGACCTAAGCCCTGAAGGAAGGATATCTAGAGGCGTGGTAGAGTAGAAGCCTGAGAGGCAGACTAGGAAAAGGCTCAGGGAAACAGCAGTAACATGGGATGTTGCAGACCTTGGCTGCTGATTAAAGGATCCCTGAGCTAGAACCCAGAGTAGATGGTGGTGCTAGATTCCCCTACCAGCACTGGGGAAGTGGCACAGTCAAGTCAATAAATTTGAAAATTGTCTGGGATGGCTTGTCCTGTGGGACTTTGATACTCCAAAAGGATAGTGACTTGGACAGAGGGCCAGGCCACAAAAAAGGAGAACAACTAAGTCATAAAGAGGGAACATGCTGAGTCCCAGTGAATGAGAGGTCACAGCAAAAGCAAATAAAGGCGTGTTAGACCTGGATGGTGCTAATCCCCTGAGCAGCCAGGAAGAAGTGCCTTAATGGTGAATGGACTAAATGACATGCTCCAAGGGCTGGCTGACCATTGTGGCAGGTATATAGACATAAAAGCAGGGTGGTCTGAAAGGGTCTAGGATCTTTTGGAACATAACTCCATTTATCTTAATGGAGAAAGAACTTTACTCCGAGGATTGCTATGGACATTAATGGTGAAAAGATTGCTCCAGTTATCCTGGGAGACCCATCTTAACCTCTGCCTTCTTAGTTAATGAACCTATTCACAGGCCACATGGACAGAAGAACAGAACTGTTTAACTCCTATGTCATAGTTGCAGGATTGTACTGGAGTGTGCATTTGGCCATTTAAAAGGAAGGTACACAGATTGTGGAATAGGTTGGTAGCTGAAAAAACTGTTTAAGATTATAGTTGTGTGTTGTATTTGTGAAAGAAAGGGTGAAAGCCTTAACGATGGGTGGGAAGCTCAGGTGCAGAGATTTGCTCAGCAGTTTGAGCAGCTAGCAAAATGTCCAACAGAAAATGGAAATAGCCAAGGCAATACTGTCAGGGATGCCTGTTACTTTTACTTTGAGTCTAGGCCTGAAAATGTGCAGCTGTACATCCAGCTATTAACATGGACAAATGGATTGAGAGCTATGCAGTTTTTAAATGAGATGGGAACAGCTGGTCAGTGTGATACCATAACAGTGGAGGGCATACAGGTAAACAAGTTTCTAATGACCACTCGCAAAGCAGTGTGGGATAGCAATTGGAGGCGTGCACTGCAGGATTGCATGCATGCAAACAATAGACCAAACTAACAGAATTTGACTTAATATAGTTTAAACCCCTGTGTAGACAAGCTGTAAGTCCCCTTTGTGGATCTAGCCCCTGGTGTCTGACAGAGATTGGCTTGAACCCTCAGGCATGAGGTTTGATATCCCTTCCAAACATTTTGTTATTAATTATGGTGATTCTGCATATTCGTTTGGATTGGAATAGACTGCCTATGGATGGCACACTCATTAACAGCTTACACAATCAAGGTGAGGAAAGCAGGTATAAGTCATTTGCTACTCCAAAGAGCAAGAACAGCAAGTATGCTTGGGGCTACTCCATTGTCTTTTCTCTCAGAACACACCTACCTTTGCTCTCTTTTTATTTGAATTGCAGAGCCTTGTGGACCATGGGGAAGAATATGCAGTGAGCTCCTTCCATAACAGTGATGGAATTTGCCATGAAATAGACAGTGGTTCTGACTAAATACAAAATGCTGTTAACTGTACATTGTAAACACACAAAATACATTTTCTCTAATCCGTTCTGTTTTAGCAATCTCAGCTACTGCCATAAAATCAACCATGCACATACCGCTATCTATGGAGGGGATGTAGTTAGTATAGCTTCCAGTTCCCTGGTAGGCATTGCGGTATACAGGCTGTTGTGTGGTTGCACCACTGCCCTCTACTGGAGGAACTCAACTGTTCAACTATATTGAGTTCTGATATTACTGATGTAGCAGACAGAATCCTTCTTTAACTCTAATATCAGTGCCTTCCCGGAAGTTACTGTAAGGCCCTGAGTGGCCACATTGAACAGTTTGCATAGCTACATATTATTAGCACAACCTTCACCATCTTAAATATCACTTGGGCATCACACACAGCTTCAGTAGGCCAAGTACCTCATAGCCATTAGGGGCTCCTTGCATTCCTCCGTTCCCCACATTTACTGGGCGTGACCCTTAAAAGTCCCTTCATTTCAGGGACTCCCTGCAACTCCCTCCATGACATCCCTCATCCCTGCAGATCTGTATCTGTCACTCCTCCCTCTGCCTCATGCTTCCTCTCTCCATCCAGTTGTCCCCCATTCATTTTTTCCCACCTCTTGTCAGGGACTCTGTGTGCCTCCCATGCCTCCCTCCACCACATATGAAGGACTCTGTGTGCACCCCATTCCCTTATGTCAATGGGCTACAATTCTCTATACTCGTGCCAACCCTTTTCAATATTTACATAAGGGACATGCCTCCAACACAATCACAAAAATTTGGATGTGCAGATCTTGCCATGACAATCCAAGCACCAAACTTCCATGACACTAAGAAAGCATTAACTGAGGACCTCCAAATTATGGAACAGTGCTTCCGGAAATGGAGGCTCAAACCAAACCTTGGAAAAACAATAGTAAGCACATTTCACCTTGATAATAGGAGTGCCAGAAACACACTAAAAGCAGCTTGATTATGCCCCATCATATTTTGGAGTGCAACTTGACTGCACCCTTATCTTCCATGACCACCTTGAGAAAGTAGCTGCAAAGACAAAAATGAGAGTCAACATAATTAGGAAACTAGCAGGTACAACCTTGGGTAAATCAGCATCAGTGTTGTGAACATCTGAAATGGCACTTGTATATTTGGTAGCTGAATATTGTGCAGCAGTATGGAGCAGATGCAGCCACACGCAACTTGTTGACACCTAGCTGAATACAGTGATGCATTGCATCACTGGAACCCGTAAGTTAACTTCAACACCATGGCTACCTAGTCTAACATTGCTCCTCCATTGATACGTGGAACTGCTGTGACATTCCATGAAGCTCAGCGAATCCAGGAAAACATACGTCTTCCTATCCACCGAGACCTTGACAACACCCTCTCCCTTCCAGTGCCTTAAGTCTCACAAGCCTTTCTGGGAATATTCGCTTAGCTTCATGCAATCAGGCTGTGTTGAGAAGGAGGTTTGGAAAACAGATTGGGTTAAAAAAAGACTTTAAAAATAAGCACCTTGTGCTGGATCACATGCAGAAGAGACCAAGGTTTGTCCTCCCATGGACATCTTGGTCACCTCTGAACTGAATCTGAATCAATCATGGCTGATGTGGACTCCCCACATGTGAATATGGCTCCCCACGAAAGACCATCAAACATATCACCATCTACTGCCCCATTTAGAAATACGAAGGAGGCATCACTGCAATAAATTCTGCCACACCCCACACAGCCATCTGGCTCAATCAAGTTCAGGTGCAATTGTAGTTGCTGCTACACCAGCCATTAAAAACAATAAAAAGAAGGGGCTTTATGTGCCCTTCTCCCTCCCATTATTTTGATGTTTAGGGTGCCTGTTTACACTTTTAAAATTAAAACACACTATTCAATTATACCACTTTGCATTTGCTTCCCTCCATGGATCGGAAAGCTTTTTGCAAGCTTTAGCTTAGGCGCTTACCAGGTGGGAGACGTCAGTATTATTGGTGGTTTCTTCTCTGAAGAATGGAGAAACTGAGAGAAACCAGTGAAGTTACTGGCCCCAGCTCTCAAAGTCCCTTATTCTGCTCCCACTGACTTCAGTGAGGCACGGTCCGCAAACCCAAAGAAACTCGCTGCCAGAGCTGGGACTGGGCCCCACGACTCCTCTTGCATTCACTTGACCCTGCTGCCCTTTACCGGCTGCTGTCAACCGGTGAGCTGGGGACGCTGCTATTTGCATAGCCCCGCCCCTATCGGCGTGTCCCTTCTCTCAGGGGGTCCTCCGGATTCTCCCCCCCCCTCCACAGCTGTGGCGGAGTGAGACGCGCGGAGCATGCGCAGATCGGGCTCTGACTGCAGTGGTTACCTTGGCATCGGGCACAGGAGGGGGGGGGTCAGTGCAGCGTAGAGGGTGAGGGGCGGTGGCGCGGCCCGTCCGCTGAGCCCCGCTGAGGAGGGAGGCGGCGGCGGCGGCCCGGGCCCAGGCGTTCCGCAGCGGCGACCGAGGAGCCGCCTGAAGCGCCCCCGGGGGAGAAGCGAGCGGGGCGCCGAGCTGCTGCGGGGATGAGGGACCGGCTGGCCGAGCTGACAGCGGTGAGGGGGCGGGATGGGGGAGGGATGCGGGTCAGACAGGCCGGGGGGCGGGGTATTGAGGGGTGCGGGTCAGACAGGCCGGGGGGAGGCTGGGGGTTCAGGGTGGGATGGGCTCAGGAGGGGACAAAAGAGGCGGGGCAGGGCCTGGGGGGCGCGTGAGGCTCGTTATTTGTGCCCTCCGCTAACGGTCGGCGGTGGGGACAGGGACGGTTCTCTGCTGGGATCTGCTTCGACGACGCCTCAGACCCGTCCCCGCGGGCCGTGAGATCTCCGTGCTGCCCCCCCGGCTCCTTCCCAGCTGCTGTCTCCGGGAGCAGGCGTGCCCACGCCCGGGAAGCGGGGAGACCTTTCAAACGCTTTGGGGGCGCCCGGGCTAACGTCAAATTCCTGATTTTTGTGGAGAGGGGAGGACCCCCCCCCCCGCCGAAGGGTTCGTGTTTGAGTGGCACAGGAAAGGGGTGGTCGTTCTTTCGTCTGTCTCGCCGTAGCTACTTCGATGCAAGGGAGAAACGAGGGGCTTTGTCTCTTTCCAAAGTTCTCGTTGAGATCTAACACGTCCCGGCCAACTGTCTGTTTTGGGGATCTTTACAAAACGTTAGTTGAATACGTTTCTGTGTTCTTTTCCTTCCTCGTATTCTCGCCCTGAAAAGAAGAGAGGGTGGAGAGAGGGGAGAGTGCCTTTTGTTTGGCCGCAGCAGGATATGGCTTGAACAGAATAAGAATATTTGATTTTATTCCAAAGGGGAAAAAACGAAGAATGTGCATCAGATGAAGGCTCTGTAATAGATCAGAGGCTCCAGGTGTGTTCAGGAGTCCACCTGTGCAAAGCTGCTTGCAGGACTGGGGCCAGTGGCCTTAAAATAATATATTATGGAGTACAAAAAACCGAAGTGTTGACGCTGTGCTTGAAAATGGGATGAGTAGTCTCTTTCCTCTACTCTCTGTAGGGGTGGAAGGCCATTTGGAAAGCTTCCGGATGATTACAGTATCCTTAACCAGAAAAGACTGTGTGTCAGGGTTGTTGTCCTAGTGAAAAGTGTATTTTCTTTCAGGCGGTTTTCTTCTTCCTCCAGTATCTCTTTCTCTCTCTTTTTTTTTTAACCTCTAAATCTTTGTCCTACAGTTTGTATGGATGATTGTCAAATTTTAATATAGTGCACACTTCTTAAAAGGTGGGAGGGGCAGCGGCAGCAATCGGAATTAAATCTGTGATACCAAGCATATTCAAAGTTCAGCCTGACTGTGAACGGGAGGAGAAGTAGTAATGTCGTGTTAATTAAGGACAGAGTTAATTTTGACATTAATTTTAAAAAATGCTGTCCATTCGTAGTAGTTTGTAGGTTAGCATCTAGAAATGCTTAAGACAGATAAGACACACAAACAGGTATGGGCTGCTTGTGTAGTTATGACTTTAGAGCAAACAATCTATGTAGTAACAAAATACTTAAATTAGTATAACTAGAGTACAGTCTGTAAAATGAATTTTAAAACCTTGAAGTGCTTGCTATGGATTAACTGCTTAATTTTTTTAATGTTTCAACACTTATTTTAGTTAGAAGAAAATAAACCATCAAAACCCAAACTTCATTACTTAAAAATGTGTAGCTTTACTGGGACACATTTAAAACAGAACAGACACTGTATGAGATCATGTAGGTTAAATTAACTTTCAGAGAGGACTTGGACAGCCAAGTCATCACCCTGCCAACCCCCCAAAAATTCCCTACATGTAGTATCACAAATGAAGAAATATATTGATATTAGCAAAAACTTTTTATCACTACAGCAATGTTTTTGTCAGTGAATTTCTGTTTTTTCAAACACAAAAATGTTTATTTAAAAAAAAAACATCTGGAGAAATCATGTGAGCTATATGAATGTTATCTACATTTTTAAACCTGTCTTAGTTTCGTTGCATTTTGATTTAATAAATATTTTAACTGAAGAGTAATGGGATTATATTCTGTAGATTTTAAACAGTAACTTGCCAAGGCCTGGGAAACCTTCAGGGAATCACCTCATTTAACTTCTTGCTCTAATGTAGTAATGCTATTTTACACTAAATTGATATTTCGCTGATTTATACTCTCTCCCACTGCCACCGCCCTTCCCCAACGTGCTTAATGTGCTGCACAAATAATGTTATATGTTATGGTGTTCTATCCAGTCTATTTAGTGAATATATTTACTATTTAGTGAATTACTATTCACTATATTTAGTGAATATATTTAGTGAAAGTGCTTGAGTCTCTGTGGAGAAGCTTCTAGCCTAAGTTTTGTTTAATTAAATTTAGGACTCCAGATTTTTGGTTGCTCTCTAAATATTATTGAGAGCAAAAGTTACTTCTGTGGCTGGTGATTTTTAAAATAGATAGTGTCAACCTTATCAAATTAACATATTTTGCTATTTGTAATTCTGGTCTCTTGACAAATTTATCATATAAGTTTTGGATAGGATGGGGGCACTCATTAAAATAAGTGAGAAAGAGAAACAAATGTGAAAAGAGGTACTGCAACATTCAGATAACGAATGTACATCTACGTAGTTTTCCGTCATTATGTTGAGGAATATTAGTCATGTGCCCTGTCAGAGGAAAACAGGCCTGGATGCATTTATTATTTTTGTGGGGGGGTTATCTCTTATTTTTCTTGTATAGATATTTCCAATTTATTCTTGGCAGTTTTGTAATGTCTGCTCCGTGGAGTGTTAAAACAAGGTATGTCAAAATGATCTCTTTTGCGTCCCAGGAAGGAATGGAACTAAACTCGAGCTCAAATCCAGAGCTTTGTATTAAATTTCTTTAGCTCTGTTGCAACTCATGCTTGAATTCCTTGTCCCTGCCCTACCAAAGGAATAGTAATATATTTTAGAAATCTTGTGTTTTTATAGTCTGTATTCAAATAACAAGTTCAGCATAAACATGCAATATAAAAGTTTAAAATCCAATAAGCGTTTAATAATCTGTTCAATAAAATGTGCAAACCTTTTTCTTTCTATTTAAAAAAGTCACTCTAAGGAAAGTATATATAAACCTTCTTCTCTTTGTTAAGGAAGCTAAATATTTAGTTGGTTTTGGGTTTTTTTCAATTTGGTGTAAAGCATGCCATCCTATTATCTGTCATGTCTGCTTGGAGCTTTGTTTGCATCATGTTAAATGCATCCTTCCATCTGCCTAGACATATCCTGTGTCTTTTTCCTTATCAGTATAACTGATACCTTTGGAAAATACCTTTCTATTTAGTTACTGTGCTTTACTTTTAAAATATAAAGGGATTGTAACTTGTTGAACAGAATTTAAGATATTAATAGTTTCTTAATAGTGCACCTTAACATAAATCACTTCATGTTCATTTAACTAATTATTGGAAGAATCTGTGTGGGAGTGTATGGGGTGGTGGTGGAGAAATTAACCACAAATCCCTTCAATGCTATGGTAATTGGTAGAATTGCAACAGTAGAAAGAAAATGCAAAAGTATTCAATTTATGGACAAGACTCCTTTTGTTAAAGAAAATAGTTGGATGGCTTTCTTTGAACGCAATTTATTTAGCTCCTTTATTTAAAAAAAAAAAGGAGATTCTGTAGAGATGAGTGTTTAAAACATTAACTATTAGGTGAAATCAAAACATAGAGATGAACCTATTACATTGCTTAAAATTGATAAATTTGCAAGTCTTGTATTGAAGAGAGTCACTGTAAATAGGTCTCTGTGTACACTTTAAATCACATATTTTAAGACCTTTCCAATATATGAATGTTGACTGACATCTGGATCAGTACTCTTTGGAGAATCTGACTCTGTGTTTCATATCCGGAGTGGAAAAAATGCTTTAATGTCAATTTCACATGCACTTTTGAACAATAATTAATGAAAGCCTGGAATTGAAATCAAGTGTTAATATTAAATACATGTATATTTTACATCCTTACATTAAGTTGGACTACTTTATATAATATGTAAGTAATTACATATAGAAAAAGTTACATATGTTAACTGGAAGTTTATTCAGGTTGCAAAGTCAGGCACTTGAAAGATAGGAAATGCCAGATTTATGGTTGCCTCTGCAACCTCAGTTCTGCCCCCTTGTGTACTCATCCTATTACTGAGAGAGACAGGAGTTATTGATAAAAATGGTTTGTGTTCATGTAATGATTATCCTGTTATGTGCATAAGGTTGTTGAATTAAGGTTGCCTGGGCCACCACAAATTAACACTTTCTTTCATTGTAGTCTTTGATTTTTGTAAGCTAAATAACATTCTTTTTAATGTAAGTTTTTGGGTATTTTTAATGTAGCTTTCCCTTGCTTTTTAAAGGGAATTTTTTTAAGTTGTATACGTAATAGAACTTGTATTATAGCTCTCGGCCCATATGGTGCCACCAGAGGTCAGGGAGAATGCGAGACTGTGGCCTTATGCCTGACAGTGAGGAAACCTAGTTTCTCTTTTCTTCCTTCTACCTTCTCCAGCTTTTATTTGTTCCAACAGCTCCCAGGTGATGCTGTTGCATGTGTTGTTGCTGTTGCAGTGCTTCTTTGGCAGTAGTGTAGGCCTGGCTCTCTGGAATGATCATGTTCACTTATTATCTTGGCATACTACCAAAATTTCCCAAGAGACTACAAATGAGAAGAAGGGAATAGCAATTTTTAAAAAATAACTCAACAAACCTTGAATGGAATTTCATGGGACAAGCAAAAGGCATGTTTCTAGTCCAGAGGCTTTGTCCCTTCCAAATTTTAAAAGCTTGTTGCAACGATGGAGGCATCAGAGCTTTAAAAAAAGAAAAACTTGCAAGAAACCTTATAAACAAATGTTTGGTATTCTTGTTTTAGGGGTTTGCTGCTAGATCCCCCTATAATAGTTGGCTTGGCTTTTTTTTAAATATCAGTGGAATTTATAAAACAAACCAAGTTCTGAGGAAAATCTCAGTATTTTTTTAAAGTTATAAACTGAACATGAAGTTGTGCGTCCCAGAGTTTGGCAGTCCCAAGATCAAGATGATTTCAGCTTTTAGATGACCTTTGTTTTCAGGCAGGCCAGAAGTTGAATTGGCTCAGCTTTCTGAACTAGACCAACTAGAATCAATTTAAAAACAAAAACAAAAAAATTGGAAGTATTTGCTGACCTTAAATATTTATTTCTTTAAAACTTCTTGGGCTGTCTTTAGAAAATTGCCTTTGGAACTTGTGGCATTCAAAATGGCTTTGGTCCTGTTGCAAATAAAACAATGGGACAAGTGAATACAGGGTTGTCAGAACGAAACTGGAGTGTGGCGACACTGAAAGTGTGAACTGTGTAAATAGCAAGTAAGATTTCAATTTAAGAAAGAACTTATAATATTCTAACCTCTTTTAATTGTGATAAAAGTAATTTTACAAGACCCCTCTTTGCATTTTTTTCATGTCTTACATCAAGCTTTTACCAGGTATTTCTTGATGTACTTCTTCCACAATCCTAGTTTATTTGGTGTTTAATGTGTGTAATAGACTAAGCAAGCATAACTTTACCAAATGGAATCAAATGATAAGTCAGAGTACAATGAACTCCTACATTATTTTTTCCCATTTACTCTACATATTGAAGAAAACTAGCAAACTAATAAAAAAGCAATACTTTGTCTCCTTAAAATGCTCACTTTATTAAATATATCTGTGGTTTTGCCTTTTGTTCTTTGGATTGATGGGTTCTGAATGTGGGCAAATACTAATTTCCATTATTTTACTTTCTTCACTTTCTATCTTATTTTCCTGCCATTCATATCTCTGAAAAGTTCCTATATGATAAAGGTCCATATTGGAGTTTAAACTGTGTATGAATCAGTTCATACTAATTGATTTAAACATAGATTGATCCAATCCACTCTATCTAAACTGTTTAACTTGCCCTAGCCTGAACCAGTTTTAAACCAGGAGGAGGAACTGCTTATTGCTGCTGTCTCCTCTTTAATTATGATAAACAGTTTTTTTCAGGATTTTAATTTTAGGCTGCAGCATTGTGTTGAACTCAGCAAAAGCATCTTTCGGGCTCTGAGCTTTTGCATGAAAATAATGTACAGTGATATTGACACTAATATACAGAAATGAGGCTGTTTGCACCACCTAAGTCAAAGTAATTGTGTGATATAACTTTTCTATTTTTTCTATCCTTATAAGATGGTCAATGTATAAATTAAGAAAAAGTACACAATGTAAGTTGAACAACGCCTATATGTTCCTTAACTTACGTTAATGATGAATAGTAACTTGCAATAGTTGAAGGTAGTGAACAGCACAGGCATGGAGTAACTCAAATTATCTTGTCCATGATGCTTCTTGTAAATACTGAAAACAATAAGTGATGTGAACTAAATTTTATTGGGAAAAAGTGTTACAAGTGAGAAGAAGTTTAGGAGTGATTCCTGCCTCTTCTAGAGTACTGGCATTTCTTTCCTGTTTTTTTGTTTTGTTTTTTAAAAACATTAAAAATTTTAGACATGAATACAGACCAAAAAAGCACAAAACAACCAGAATGCTTCTACTTACTATTTTTAATGATTGGAATATAGGTGACATCAACCTTCAAAAGTTAAAATAAAAACACATTTAAGAACACATTCACCCTGTATGCTACAGTACACTGGCCAATTATGCAACTACTCTCAAAATGCAAAAGCAGCTGTAAATTTACTTGTGATTCTGGGTCTTAATTTGCAGTTGTCTTGGTTTAAAGGACTGTATTAGTGACATCAGTGGCATGTGAAAGCAAGCATGGGGAGTGGCCAGTCCTTGAGTCTTTGCCATAAGGACTCTTCCTGCAGTCTTGTCTTATTGCCACTGGTAATGCTGTCTTGGGCACACTTGAGACAAGATAGAAGTGATATTGGGAGTCTTTCAAGTATTGATGCCTAAGCTAGTCATGTGAGCACAGATCCTTTAAGCAACAATGACAGTTGGATCAAGTAATATCTTTGAAAACTCTTCACAAATGTGTCCAGTCTGCTTTCTAACACTCAGTGATTAATAGAATAGAATTGTTGCGTGAACATTAACTGTAGAGGAAGCTGTCTGTAGATTACTTAATCATAACTATATAACCTTAACTTCAGCCATTCGGTTGTTTTGCTATAACACAACAATTGTTGTTAAATTAGCTTAATTGCAACCTAACTTCAGCTATAGCCTTTGTACAAGATGTCAGTGAATCTTAACTAAATGGAAAGATTAAAGATTGTTTGTTTGTTTTTGGTAAGATCATTCAGATGCTAAAGCCTGACAAATGCCAAACTTAGTTTGAGTTAAAACTGGATCATCTAATTAACAGACTTAGTTATACATTCTCAAAGTCATTTTATACTGAGTAAATTTGAAGAGAATGTTTGTGTTTTTCATACATAACAGGTGGAATCCTTTCTTCAAGAGCAAAATGGGACTCAATCTTAACTATGGAGATAGAAGTAATGCCTTCATCGTAATATGGTTTTCTCCCTGGGACAGAGTTGTAGACAGGCCTCTTTTGTGGAGGGAGGATAATAAAAACTGTATGTTTCTTCTCATTTTAATTTGGACATGATAGCTTCCATTGAACATGGAAATAGGATTGCTTATGATGCTAGCATAGGCATTGGGCTCAGGTGGCTTCTCAGGAGAAAGAACCACATAGTAGAAATACAAATATGAACTCCCCTTTAATGTTTGTAAGACTATTGATGTTTTAGCCCTTATGTTAAATTAGATATTTATTATTTAACGTAGGTGATAGCAGTGTTGGAACGATACAGTAGATCTTGTAGTCATCAGTGGGGGTAGGCCTCATTGGACACTGTTGTAATATTAAAATTGTTTTTATGGAAAATGTTGTAATACTCTAGTAGCCTTCGATGGGCACAATTAACATATCCAAATCAATGTCGGATGTCAATTCTGAAGGAAGCACCCATAAACTATAGATAGTAAACAGATTTACACCATTTTCTTCTATTGGCTAAGGTGTTCTTGGCCTGGACAAAGATTTGGTTGACTAGTTTGTGGAGAAGGCAGTTGCATCATTTCTGGCACATGCTTTTTGAGAATAGTTGACACCTCATGTCTGGAAATTAATGGAGTGAGATGTTATCCCACCTGATGTGAATGGGCTTCTAGGGTGAAAATATCTTTAATAATTATGTCAAAGTCCATTAGTATCTTTGTAAATGACCACACTACACGTGGCACAGGGGAGGGAGGTGTTGACTGGGCTTGCTAAAGGAAAGTAGCATTGGGTGTGTGGAAGGAGGTCAGAAACTGCTGCATAAAGGTGAGTGGAGGTTGGTGATACTCATTTCCTGGGCACATAAGGGCGGAAGGCTTTAAAAGGTGCAAGCCAGAGCACTAGAAGTCCACTCTCCCCACAGCAGGCCAGGCAGCACCTACCTTCCCTCCCCTCAAGGTGTGAATATCTGGTTGGGTTAAGACCTGCTTTGTGGATTGCTCTAGCTGATCGTTTTTAGAGGGCCTGGGTAGGAATTTTTCCCTCACCACCCTATTGGCTTAGGTGGAAGCATTTTTTCACCTTCCCCATGGCAGGTGTCAGGGAAGACCTATTATGTAAAGGAGAAAAAGGGGTTAGGCTACATGTCACAACTTATTTTGTTAGTGTAGAACAGATGTCCAATGCAGGTACTCCATAGAGAAGGCATCCAGTGACCAGATAAATGGCCCGGTAAAGACTTAAAAAGAGGAGTGCTTAAAAGAACGGAATGGGAGACAAGTTCAGGGCTCCTATGATTGGTATGACAGAGCCAGTCCCCCATTCTTGTAGCTCACCTTAATCCTACTATAAGAGGGGATGGATGGTAAAGTCCAAGCCATGGGTTGGCTGGGGGACCTGGATGGAAAATGAAGGGGAACTGGTGGAAGTCACGGATAGTTATTCGAATGAACATGGAGTTGTCTGCACTGTACCCTTTTATCTGCCAGGTAGTTCCAGACGTTTAATAATGAGGTTGTGGCCTGATATGGATTTAGTGCCTTCTGTCCTCCTTTGGTACAGCTGGGCTACTGTAGGTTATGATACAGAAAGTGCAACTTCTGGTGTGTGATTTTTTTGTTTTGGTGTTTTTGTTTTTGTTTTAATTGTAAAGTCTGTAAAAATCTAGTGTGGATTTCATTTTGGTCTGAGATATTTTGTGGAAAGAAGACATATTCTAGCATTTGAAATGTTGAAGTGATCAGATGTGATTTCCTCCCCCCCACCCTCCCCAACTTGTCTGGTGGTTTACCTTGGGCTTATGAACCCTGTCCTCTTAAGTGTTTGAAAAGCACTTAACATATAAGAGGTGGTACTACAAATAAATACATAACATGGAAGATGTCTAGTAAATTGTCAAATTTATTGTCTTGAAGTGCATAATGGATCCCTGTAATACATCTTCTGGTGCTTTGCTTTGTCTATTCATAAATATCTCAAGAAGACAAGAGTTTGCTAATTCCCCTGGGAGACTCTTCCATAGTTTTATAATTATCATTAGGATTTTTCCTTATTAAACTTTTTGATTTCATCTTATTATTCTTAGTTTTAATACATTGTACTACTGTATCTACATTTCATGGGTATTTATAACTTTCAAATATAATATCTGAGGAGTTGTCATTTTCCCCCATCACCAGTTAGCTGTCACTTAGCCAGCCTGTACCATACATATATAAGGTGTAATATTTTAAGAAATCAAATGATAAACTTTGGCCCAAATTCTGCAAACATTTATGCATATGCTAAACTACTACTGTGGATAGTCTCAGTGAAAACAGTAAAAGTAAGCATGTATGTAAATGTTAGCAGTATTGGGGCCATAGTAATATTTTTCTATTGACTTTTAATTCTTTTTGGAATTTTTTCCCTGGAGAAAAGGGGGGAGGGAGAGTCAAATATTTGATTAAAAAAAAAAACTATTTCAACCAGTAAACTAAAAAAATTTTATTGGGAAAAAATATTGAACTGTAATTCTTATGACTATATGAGAGAGCTCTTGATGTATAACTATTTCCCCCAATGTATCTGTGTTGCAGCAAAAGCTGTTGCATTACTATTTGCCTATGAATCATAAGTATGGCAGAGAAAACATTAGCTTATGGTGCTGAATTTTTGGCTGGAAAAACATATTTTTTGTGAGTATTCATAGATGTTGACAGCAATGGGGAAAATTTAGAATTGAAAGTGTAAATGGAAAGATGGTAAAGTGGTAGTATTTAGTCACAGCTTTTTTGCTATGCCTGTTTAGCTAGAAGTAATTAGTTGCCTTTCTGCTTTAGAACACATTCCTGTGCTTCATTTCATAGGCATGCTCAAATTAAATAACCTTTTTTCTGATTTTTACAGTGTAAAAAAAATGAAGATGGAGAGACAACTATTGTTGTTGAAAAAGATCATTTTATGGATGACTTCTTCCAGCAGGTAAAATGAAGCAAGGGGCAGAGTATTTGTAACAGTTTTGGTAATGGTTTTTCCCTTAACTCTTGATTTTTGTATTTATTATTCAACTTAAAATTAATACCATGTTCTGTAAATTATTACTGTTTCTTTATGGTCCTAAATAAACTAAGACTTACTTTTTGTTATATCATCCAACTTTGTCAGTTCAGATATATCTAAAAAAATACGTTGGAACACAAACAGAAATAATGGTGGTCTTCTTAGTATTTTACCTGGTAGTATCAGGTATCAGTGTTTGCTGCCGTCTCTACTCGAGACGTTTATAGATGTTCTTTAATTCTTTGAATAGGGTTGCAGCTTGTGAGTATGATTGCTAAAAATTTTCAATAGAAAACAATCAATTTTTCAGTACTTAAGATGTTGGGATTCCAAAAACACTCATCTTGTTTCTGATTCTTGATCACTTGGATTCTGTTTTTTAAAATTACAGTTTTGATCTCTTTGTTTATTTGACCTTATCCAGAAAACTAAGTTAAAATTGCCTGGTTATTTAAAATTTTGCAAGTAATGACACACAGTGGAAACCTAGTGGTATCTGTGTTATAAATCTGTATACTTTTGTCATTGTGTCTGATGTGGATCACAGCTGAGAGGTCCAATCTCAGGCCAGACTGTCAAAAAAACTGGACAGACTCCCCCACACTGGTGATAAATTCTATAATTAGATTTAACCAAGCCAGCAAGAAATGTGTGCTCCTTGATTGTTATACTACCTTAACATGGAGCCACAGACAATCACCTGCAGCATATATTACCACCCATAAAAACTGGACTTCTGTGATAACAGATTATTAAAACCAAAAATCACCACACATTAAGGTCTTCCAGCCCGAGAAGGCAAGCTGCTTACCCAGTCAATGGATGCTCAGGACCTTACATCAAAGACAATGCTGTAGCCAATCCTTTAGTAAAACTAACTCAAGAATTATTAACTAAGAAAAAGAAATGAGTTACTAAAATGTTAAAGCAAATATAAAAAATATAATTTGATCCAAGTATGCATTTCAGAATGATAGTAACAGTGTTAAATCTACTAGTTTTTTAATAAATCTCTCTGAGTTGCCCATATAGGTTTTGGGGACCTTTTTGTTCAAAGTTTCCCATCAGGATTTCCTCAGTCCAGAGATGGGGTAGGAAAGAAATGGCCAGGAGTCTTTGTTCTCCCCTTTTTGTATCTTGACCATTTTTGCTGGAAAGATCCTTACTATGTAATGGGTCAAGCAGTTTCATGGCATACATCTTTTACCATCAGTTCTTCATTTGAATAGCAAATTTTTGTTTCGGAGTTATGTACCGTTTGAGTATGACACGCGGGGGCTCTTGTCTACAATTCCTCTCTTCTTCCTGAAGAGCTAACCTGTGGGTGTTTCTCAGACTCACAACATGTTTGAGTTACAAACATATAGCAAATCTCATAATTGTGCACACAATGTTTATTATATATTATAACCAGATAATAATACTCAGCAGGTTACAACTTTTCCAGTGATAAAGGTATACATAATGACAAAGGCATATAAAATATGCCAATGATAAAGCATGCTTTGTACATGAATTATCACAGTTTTGTAGAAGTGGTGACTATATTAGTGTAGATGGTAACCTTCCCTTTTAGACAGCATCATAACTCCAACTTTGTATCTTGCCTTTTGGTTTGGAAATTTGTGTCCATCTTCATGAAATTTAATTTAAAAAAAAATCAGAAGCTTGTTTGTTTCACTTCTCTGAGCTACGTATATAAATTAGGAGCCCTATTGTATTTTTAATGAAAGGATTTCTTCTCCGGGGAGATGTTACTTCAAAATAACTTTGTTTTTAAAAGTATACTTCTTCAAGTGCTTGCTCATGTCCATTCCATTATAGGTGTGTGCACGTCTCTGTGCACAATTACCAGAACATTTTTCCCTTTAGCAGAGCCCCATGCACATGCTGCGGTATATGAGGCACTGCCAGCCCTGTGCCCCCTCAGTTCATTCTTTCCACCTGTGATGGTTGCTGGAACTGCTACGACTTTCACCTCAAGTGTTCTCAGTCACTTTTGTTCTCTTTAATCGTTTCTTGTTTGTCTTAGTTAGGTAGATTAGTCCTTAAGTGTTGTTAATAGTGGTAGTTAGTCACTTAGGATAGCCCTGGCTGGGACTTTGCTGGGAGTGGGGCATGCCCTGGTCATCAGGCTTCAAACCTTGTGCCTCCTGTGGGAAAGCCTTTTCATTGAGCGACCCCCATGATAGTTGTCTAAAGTGCTTGGGGGAAACTCATCATAAGGACAAATGCAAGATTTGTAAGGCTTTTAGACCTCGAACCCAAAAAGACAGAGAGATCCACTAGAAAGCTTGAAGCAGCACTCAGACCAGCCTCCAAACCAACCCACTGTACCTTGCTACCAAGCATGGCAACCATGCACAATGCACCGTTGGCACCGGCCCCACCTCGGCACCAGACTTCTTCCTCTCTGTCAAGGAAGAAGCAACAAAATCAGTGCGCAGAGCGGGCCACTCCTTGCACCGTTCAAGAAAGCGGGGTCGAGCATGGACCTGCACCAAGGTCAGACAGTGGAGATTCATTCGCTACTGCTGGAGCCTATGTCTCTAACCAGACAGCCACTCCTGACTCCTGGCAGTGGGAGGGGCGTCTCTGCACCTGCCAGCACTGTCAACAAAGGAGGTGTTTCATTCAGCATGAACCTTGTTGGTTTTGTCCCTGCCCCAGCCTTTGCCTAGAGAGAAGGTGCTGGTGTCACAGGAGAAGCCTGTGTTGGGACCCTCTGGTTGGCTTAGGTGATCTCTGAAACCTGGGGGACGATCTCCAGCAGCCTGGTTGTCCCGAGTGGAAGGATCAACACAATGCCACTCCCCAAGAAGTCACTGCGGGTCACGATTGCCAGAGCACCCTTCATCGGTAGAGCATGGAGCGAGGTCACCACATCACAGTCCCTGGCACTGGGTGAAGCTTGTTCCAGGAGGCAGTCCCTGTCTGGGTTGCCTGCAAGAGGCCACTCCCCAGAAGGTCCCAGGTACAGAGGAGTTCACCCTCACCAGTGCGGCACAGAACCCAGTTGCTGAAGGCAGACCCGGCACTGAGGGAGAAGTGGTACCATAAGTCATCGGTGCCCAGGCGCTGCTTCGAGCATTCCAGTTTGCGGTCAGAGCACGATTCCCCACATTGGCACTGGTCGTGGCACTGGCATCGGGGTATGTCGTCATCATGAGCACTGCCGAAAGGCCATTCTCCAGAGCAGCAGAGCAACCACAGATCAGGTCATCAGTCCCCCTCCACTCGGCATCATCTCTTCTAGTTATTCTTTCACTCCTGAGATTCTTAATCAAAGATGCATTTCTTCTTCCTAATATGTTGGTAGCAAATTTTTTTCTAGCATCTTCATGGTCACGTTCTTCTTTCCCTGTAGGTTGAGGAACTCAGAAACAATATAACTAAAATAGCACAAAATGTGGAAGAAGTTAAGAAGAAACATAGCATTATCTTGTCTGCACCAAATCCTGAAGGCAGTAAGTCTTTTACTTTTTTGGATATTTAATATGTATGGATAGTTACCCTGAACGAATACTCTTAATGGGTATGTAGTCATATATGAGAATAGAATTTCTAAGTAGGAGGTAAATGTTGCAGAATTTATAGAATGTGGTACATTTTTTATGTCTCCGATAACAAATAAATTGAAATTGCCCATTTCAGCTTTAAGATCCCACTTAAGAGGGAATGTCTTCAAAACGCTGTTTCCATAATACTCCCAGAAGCCAGTCTAAAACTTGACCTAATCAATTTCTAAAAACAGTAAGGGCATGTCTATACTACAAACTTAAGTCAACCTGTGTCAGGCATGTCCACACAACCCTTCTCTGATGGTTGTGCATGTTCTCATTAGGAACACTTCCACCTGGGCTCTCAGCTCTGCACACAGCAACTTGCCCGCCCTCCCCCCCTCTCCATTTTCTTCCCCCCCACTGACTATCTGCTCCCTGCAGGACTGACCATGCTCCAGGCTCCCCCCCTTCCACTGTAATTGAAGTTGACAAAACAAAAAAAGGCCTAGGAGGGTGGGGGCCTCCAGGTAGAACCTGTGAAGTTGACAAGAATGAGGGCAGAAGCAGGAAGCCCAGGCAGTACCCATGCTCCCTGCGAGGAACCTTGGTGCAACTGGGCTCTTTGCGGGGAGCTCCGTGCACCTTGACTTGCAGTGGAGCTCCAGCTGGAGCCAACACCAGCCATGGTTTTCTTATCAATTTCAGCACAAAGCTGTGCAATTGACAAGTGATAGCCAGCAGCCGATGTAAGTAACCTGCATTGTCATTGCGTCGCTCCAACTACAGCAACGTATCCCTGCATCTCTCTTGAATGTGGAGTTATGTTGTTGTAGGAGGATACAGCAGCGAGACCAAGGCTGTAGTGTGTACACTGACATAATTAGGTTGATGTAAGCTGCCTTAAATTAACATAACTCTTTAGTGCCGTTTAAGCCTTACTCAGAGACATCTCTTTGCTGTCTGAAAATACCTCATATCTCCAGTAAAAGCCACATTGATGGAGCTGTGAGACTGATATTCCTTCCTCTCTTCTCCAACAATGAGATACTACTGGCCTCATCAAGCTGCTTCACTAAACTGCAGTAATAGAGGAGTCCCAGATCAGGAGAACCAATTTGGGAACTAATAGCCTGCGGGTTAGAGACAAAAGTGCACTTTCAGAACAAAGAACTTTGTCTCCAGGGAAAGCAGCCCATCACCTTGCCCTCATCTGTCAAAGGAACATGCTTAACATATGTATTGAAGATTGGATATAAGGGACTGAGGCATTTATGATACTGAGAGCAAAACAAACCTCAGAATAAAATATAAATAGTATTGTAAATGTAAGTATTCATTATATAGAGAATAACTAGATTATATAGAGAATAGCTAAATTATATGCTTTTGGATGGGAGTAGAGGAATTTTTAAACTAATTTCTTTCCATTCACTACTAGGCTTTTTCTACCAACTGATATTCTGTTCTGAAGTTCTCTTTTGGCCAGAGTTCTGTTTTCCACTTTCTTTGTTTTGAAATGAATTATTATGAGTTCATGATGTGGGGAAAGAAGGGTTTTATTTAAACATGGAACTGTTTTCTTTAAATATTTTTTTATATTTAAATCTGATGAGGAGTGACACTGTTCACATCATAGCATCTAATGGCACTTCAAAACTGGTTGATGCTGATTAACTGTTTAAATCTCATCATATTGGTTTTCTAAAAAGCCATTAATCAGCATGATACTCAGTGTATTGTTCTGGAACAATATAAACACATAGCTTAGAGGCAGTCCTTATCCCAAAGAGCTTGAACTTTATTTTAAGATAAGAGTCAACAAATGGATTTGTACAAACTACTTGAATGATTGGAGGCACGAGGATGAGGGTTACAGGCACAGGTAGTTACATAATTTGGCACTTTCCATGATTGGCAGGCTTCAAGATAAGACATTTTAGAAGATATGTAAATTAGATGGGCACAATTCCTGGATCATAGTGAGCTGTATTTGACATAAGATTCAAGATGGGGGATAGGTGCGAAGATACTTTTAGCAGTTGACAATGGGCCTGAATTAGCTCCAGGTTCAATTTAGAACGGTTGCTCTAGGTTGCAACCAGCTGCATTGTCCCCCGATGGCTGTTCTGGCAGCTGGGGATCAAACTGAAGCACTCTGGCCAATAGTTACAAGGAGCTGGTGTAGGGCTGGATATGCCACTTGAGGATTTACTTTATTCTGGGGCGTTCCTTAGCTGGCTTCTTAGACCAGCTTTACAGCACCTATGTACTGCCAGTAGCCCAAATGGATCTTACTGGACCTGAGAATCAGCCCAAAATGTTCATATTGGTAAACCCTGTGATAAAGTTTGTTTTGAAAAGCTTCCTTCTGGAAAGTTTAACGCTTTTTAAAATGGGTTGTAGGCTCAGATGTACTTAATTTGTGTCCCATCCAACATGTGTGTTTTCATTTGTAGTCATGTACACAAACTTTTTTTCAGTAGTGAAATTACTCTTTTGCCCATTTGTGAATTCTTAATCTCTTAAACCTGAATATTTGATAGGATCTTTGTATTTATTATAAAGAAAATTATACTGTATGAGACATTGCATTCATTTGGATGGTACTGGTAACATTGACTTTCACTCAGTGTTTCTCTGATACACCTTCTGTAATTATTGAAGTGTTATTAATAGCTAGATACTGTTTTCACATGCAGCAATCAGTGTGTGTTAGTTGGTGAGAAAAAGGCTTTATAATATAAAAATTGCCTTCAAAATTAGTGGAAGATGCTGACATAGAGCAAGCATTGAGAAACTAGTTAAAACTGTAATACTGCATATTTTTCAAAAAGTAGCTTAATTACAACACAGTTGCTCAAAAAATGCATTCCAGATTTTAAAAAAAAACTAACTTTTCACCCTTTTTGCAAGTTCAGCATCATTGAGTAGAATGTTTGCAAAGTGACTTAGGAGCACAAGTGTTGCTAATTTTCAGTGGGTCTTGTGCTCCGAAGTAATTTAGGCCCCTTTGAAAATCTCACCCTTTAATGTCTCTAATGGTATTATTCATAAGCTTATTATAGCTGTCTGTGCCTAGATTCACTAGAAGTTTAGTTAAATCCCTCCTTATTAGACTGTATACAATATTCTCCAGTGAAAATTGGGCAGTGCCTGGTACAGTGATGTGATATGGGGAAAAACAATGAATCAGTGATAGGCAGGGGTATAGAATGCACTATTTACAAGGGGAGGGAACAGTGACATTTTCTCTTGATTAAAAAATCAATGCATTTTCAGTTGCTGAACTTTATATTTGGACCAAAAAGTAAATTCTTTTTTTTTTTAAAGTAACCTTAATGAACTAGATCTGAATTGCTGCTTTTCTCTCTCTGCCTATATCAGCTTACTGTGTATGTACAGATTCGCAAAAGGTTTGTGTTTCCTTTTGATTTTTTCATGAGAACTGGTGGTTATCAGCACCAGTGAATTTGCCCCAGTGCTGAAGCAATGATCGGAAAACTTCCCTAAAATGCTCATTGTAGATGCAAATTTTAGGGCTTGATTCATTTCTGCATTACTCTTGTTTTAATGTAGTGTAACTTCACTGAGTTTAGTGAAGTTAGGTTGCCATAAAAATGAAGTAATGCGGTAGTGAATCAGGCCCATAGCAGGTAGATGACAACAAAAAGAAAGCAGCACACTTGGTGGGTGGGGAGTATAACTGGTTACTATTACTGGAGGAGATGCAACAAATAGTTACAAATTGGCCACTGTGTGGGAGGTGGCTGTTTCTGTAAGATGGTGATCCTGCACTGAAGAGAGTTAGTACTTGGAAGTCATTAATGAACATAGTCTTGGGAACCATTAATTTTATTCCAATAACATTGCATGTATAGAAGATGGAAAAAGCATTTTAAGTTAAAAATAAAACTGGATTTTATAATAGCTACAAGTGTGTGACAGAGTAACAGTTCATTGATATTGGCCTGTTGTGATGAAGCAGGTGTGTGAAAAGCATATTTCAGTTCATTCGTGATGGTGGTAAAGTCCAGAAAAGCTATGTATTATGACTTGAGGAAATGGGAGACTAATACAAGGAAGTATGTGGAGAAAGCTGTGTAGCTTCAATGAAGTAGATTCCAAAAAACACAATCATTTGCTCACACAACTGGGTGACTGGGCAACAAAATGGCAGGTGAAATTTAATGTTGATAAATTAACAGTAATGCACATTAGAAAACATCCCAACTATACATACAAAATGATGGGATCTCAATTAGCTGCTAGCACTCAAAAAAGAGATCTTCAAATCATTGTGGATAGTTCTCTGAAAACATCTGCTCAGTGTTTTGCCCCAGCAGTCCAAAAAGTTAACAAAGTTACAAACAATTAGGAAAGGGGTAGATAATAAGATACAGTATGCCACATCTTAAATCTTGCATACAGTTCTAGTCACCCCATCTCAAAAAAGATAATAGAAATGGAAAAAGTACAAAGAAGGTCAACAAAAATTAAGGGTATTGAACATCTTAATATTGACTGGGCCTTTTCATCTTCGAAAAGAGACAACTAAGGGGTAGATATGATAGAGGTCTATAAAATCATGAATGGTGTGGAGAAAGTGAATACAAAAATGTTGTTTACCCCTTTACGTAACACAAGAACCAAGGATCACCCAATGAAAGTATTAGGAAGTACACAAGGAAGTACTTCCTCACACGGAGCATAATCAACCTGTGGAATTCCTTGTCAAGGGATGTTGTGAAGTTCAAAAGTATAACTAGGTACAAAAAAAGATGGAGAATAAGTCCATCATTGGCTATTAGCCAAAATGTTAAGGGATGCAACTTCATGCTCTGGGTGTCCTTAGTCTGACTGCGAAAACATGGGAGTGGATGACGGGATGGAGCACTCAATGATGGCCTGTTCTGTTCATTCCGTCTGAAGCAACTGGCATTGGCTGCTGTTGGAAGAAAGAATTCAGGGCTAAATAGACTATTGGTCTGACCCAGTATTGGATGTTCTTACGTCTTTTGGCCAAAAAAGAAAGAAAACACTTTTTTGGATTTTGAAACCTATTTGTTGAATTCAGCAAAAAGTTTTGACTGAATTATTCATCAAGAATCAAACCCTTACGTTTCAAAATATTTAATTTCAAATTGACCAAATGTCAATTAAAAAAAAAAAAAAAGGCCCACAAACGTGAAAAGCACCTGAAGTGGCCAATTTGAAACACAAAGTTTGAAGGAGAATTTTTTGAGTTAAGGTTTTGGTACCCAAGCATCTCACTCCAAAGGTTTTTGAATGTCAGTTTGGATTGAACTACAGTTTTTCCAAATTTTTTGGTTTAGTACCTTGGGCCAAAAAATCCTTTGTTCACTCAGCCCTATCCACATCATGATCATATCAGCAATCTGACCTAACAGCTCAAACATTTTCTGCAAAATCATTGTTTTTGTAAATTCGTTAACTTTTTCTCAAGCATTCAAGAAGAAATATGGCAGAGAGCCATCTATAGTTTAAGCCTTTGTTTCTCATTGACTTTATGACTGAGAGAGGATTTTTCCATAAATGCAGCAAAGATCGTGATGCCATCCTTTTCAGATTTCCTCTATTGTAGACTACAGTAATAGTTGTTAATAAAAACTAAAATCTTCTCTTACATCTAAATCTAAAATGTCAGATGGTATTTTTCTAGAAATATGATCAAGTGAGAGTCATCTTTCTTTGTTTTGATGCTGAGTATCCAAACACTCCTGGAGAAGCCACATTTGTCTGGTATTATTTTTCTTTCAGAGGCTATGAAGCTTTAATCTCTGCAATTTTTTTTTCTATTAGAGGAAAATAAATTACTACTGTCTTGTATATGTAATAGAATGATAAACAGGAAAATAGGACTGAATGTTGGCATTATGTAAACATGATTAAATTGATACCAGTGGTGGAAGGAAGTTAAGATACAATAGTGATGACCTCTGCATTAATTATATAATAGTAGTTCTCTCTTATAGAGCTTATTACTTGCAGTTCTCAATAACTTAACAAAGGAAAACAAAGCCAAAAGTAGAGGGGGGAGTGAATTGCCCCTGTTCACGTAGCAGATGAGCGGCAAAGTCAGACATAAAACCTAGTTCTCATTTCCCTGTCCATTGCTTTGTGCACAGGACTAGGCGTTTTGCATGGGGCAGATGATTGAGGTTTCATGTTCTTTTAAAATGATACAATTTTTAGTGAATTCACTCATCATGCTTTCTCATTAACTTGATCCAGGTAATTGGATCGCCTTCTGGTCACTTGACAGTGATCCTGGAGTTAGTTAATTTATTTAGATGCATAGAAATGCTGAAAGGATATGTATTCATATATTTTGAATGCCCTCAACATAACTTAATACATCACAAATAATACCCTAAGTATAGAATAAAATTTAATATAATCGGCTGCAAGTAAGCCAGTTAATATAAAAGTTCAGGCTGCCCATCCCCTCCAACAATACTCCATCTGTACAGTTTCCATCTTTTACAAGGCTTATAGTCAATTTTAGGTTCTAAGGTTCTAGAAAAGATCATTTGGATACCTTCCAAAATGTATACTTACTTGTCAGAATGGCTTAGTATAGCTCAGTAATTATTCTAAAAGTTAATTTCACATTTCTTTAAAAAAGGAACAAAGGAAGAACTCGAGGACCTGAACAAGGAAATCAAGAAAATTGCTAATAAAATTCGAGCTAAGTTAAAGGGTAAGTACAAAAAACCCCTGATTTAAATATGAGATAGAGCCTTATATATGTATCTGTGATATTAGGAGTGCTCTAACAGTCTCAAGAACTTTGGAATTTTCCCCTCTGTGTAATAGTCAGTATGTGTGTATGTGCAAATTTGGTTTTCAGAGTCTGTATCATAGTGGGATGTCTCAAACTTTAAGAAAATGTAATACATTACTACAGAAAATCTTGAAACGTGTAATGCTGGAACTCTGATCATTAAAATAAGTTTCACTTATTATATAAAAAATTATCCAGACATACCCCTTCAGCAGATGAAAGGAAAGAATTGTAGATTAAATACATTAGACACAGCAAATGTTTTTAATCAACAATTTTAAAATAAGGGGCCATATCCTCAGATGGTGCAAACTGGCATGGAACTATGCTGAATTACCCTAACTGGGGATCTGGCCCAAAATTTCTGCTCCTCAGTACTTGTGAAAATCAGGCTACTTATTTTGGCAGCTAATTAAGAATTTAGGGGTCTTACTTATTCAACATATGTCAACTCAGACATAACATTTATTTCTAATGCCACTAGATTACATTCAGGTCCGTCTTTTCTTCAGTGATCAGATTTCTAGGTTTATGGATAATATTTAATAAAGTTCCTCTATCCAGCAAATAACATGTATTATTATTTAGATTTTAGTTGCAACCCTAATTTTTTTGGCCCTTTTCAAGCTCAAAAGATGACATAATACTCATCAACAGATACTTTTACAAACTTGTTTTTAATGTGGCTGTTTAAACAGTTATTCTTAACCTTGCATTCTATGTCATTAATACGGTTAATTTTTATTATGTGGTGAAACTGTTTTTAAAGAAAACAATCTCTTTTAGGTTGGGAACAGGAAAACTATATAAAATGATTAGCAAAAAATTAATATTTTATAACATTATCAAAACTTTTACTGTATGTTGCATTCTTAACACCTTACTTACAGAATGAATTTTTATATTCTTTCTAGCTATTGAACAAAGTTTTGATCAGGATGGGAATGTTAATCGAACCTCAATTGACCTCAGGATACGAAAAACACAGGTGTGATAATCAAGAATGCGTGGAGAAATCTGAGGATTTTAACAAAATCAACTAAGCTCCAAAATATACACATACATTGTGGCGTGGGGAGGGGAAGGGTTGGACTTTGCTGGAACCTACATATTATATTAAACTTTTTTTTTGCAATTGTGTTTTGTTATAAAATGATGTAATATATTTTTATTCCTCAAAACTAGCATTCAGTATTGTCCCGGAAGTTTGTGGAGGTCATGACAGAATACAATGAGACCCAGACCCTGTTTCGAGAACGCAGCAAAGGACGGATACAGCGACAGTTAGAAATAAGTAAGTGACCTGAATTTTCTTCTGATGCAGATGGCTGAATTAAAAAATTAATGGTCTTTGGGTTTTTTTATTGATACTTTTTGTCACTTCCTTGGTTTAGACAGGATTGAAATAATAGCAGTCTTCATTTTATTTTCCTTTATTTCAGTCCTTAGTTTGTACTACCGGACAAGGTTTTTTTCCAATAAAATGGCAGTGTAGTCCTGCATACTTCTCTAAGTCTATAGCTTCTCCTTTGGAATTTAACTCTTTAGATAATGAACACAAATAAGCTTCTATTTGTTTGTTTTTATGTTACGCATAATATAAGTAGCTGGTTAAGTTGTATCGGTCTAATATCCTCTGATATGGAGGGACTCACTGGCTTTCTGGAGAGCACCTGTCGAGTAGCTGAGCAGTCCTTACAGAGGAGCTTAGAAGAAACAAGCAAGGCTTGGGTAGGACTTTGTGGAGTTCCATTTTGGGTTCCTTTTGTGACTAAAGCCAAATGCAAAAATGGGATCAGTAAATTCTGATCCACCACAACTTGTGTGGGCTCTGGAGGGAGGCACAAGAAGCCAGCACCACATGACCAACCAGATATTAGTAGATCTTCAAAGGTTCATGGATCAGTCTGTAAATATCTGTATCCAGGATTGGATCTTTGTGTTACATGAAATTCCGCTTCCATTACATCTGATAATATATAGCTCTTTAAAAATCAAGTCTCTTCTGCCTGTTGAATTCATGTTTTAAACAGCACTTCACTTCCTTTCATGATCTGTTCTTACTACCACAAGCAGCATTTGTTACACTTCATCCTGCCTATTGTATTGAATGATCATAAATGACTACCTCATCCTGCACGGAATCTGTGAAACATTTGAATCCATACTGTACAGAATTGAAAATAATTGTCATTTGGTTGCTGCAGTATCATAAATCTTTTTATGAGTTTTCAACAGGCTGCCGCTAATGAAGCAATTCATTGTAACTTGTTGCTCTCCACTCAATGTTTCATACATATAAACTTTAAGTAAAATATTTGGTTTTAGTGATGAATGAAGAAATAATTAAAGGATGAACCAGCCAACAAATGACAATCACGGCCAAAATGTGAGATGACTTGTGAAGTAATAGAAATGAAGAGGGTGACAATTGATAGTTTTTTAAACCAATAAATGCCTCCTAAGTTTATCCTTCGCTTTTATTTATGTTTACTTTTAACATTTATGATCTATGAGAAACCTTTTACTTAAATAACCAGAGGAGAGGAATATAATCAAGTGATGCCAAATTGAAAGTAGGCCTTATTTGAGCACCAGCTAAGCAAGGTCTTCTTGGGATCCTCTGTTCCATGCAAGTTCTGCATTTCACTGGCTGGTCCTATAGTCTCCTTCACCCCTTTAATTTCATCTTTGTAATATTGTATTATTACTTAAATGAAGAAAAATGTAGATCCTTATTTTGAAAATAGTTTCCCTAGATACTGATGTGAATTAATATCTTCAGTGTAATACAGTAGTTAAAGTATTTAACATTCATTTTTGTACATCATTTTGGGTTAAAGTGATTTTTAATGTTACCAGAAACATTAACATTAAATATCATGATTTATTTTTTTCATGATATTTAACATCCTATCTGTGTCTTCAAAAATATTTGACTCTTACAATGCCACCTACCATTGGAAACAGCTGCACGAGTAACAGTTTGATTGCACAGGACACATTTCTATAGAAAACTGTCTTTAAAAACCACATGTTTCTTGGCTCCCAGTCTTAGCTTTATAGAGGTACCTTGATAGAGGAATAGAATATTAATGAAAATTGCTTGCTTTAAAAATGGTATGATTTTGACCATGCAACAGTCTGGAATCCTTACCTTCAGGAGGTGGGTTTTTTGCCAGCTTTTTGTCCTGTGACCACAGCTGCGGATATTTTCATGCTACAAGAATCTCTCATGCTGTGCTTAGTGGCTAAGAGACCCTCACTGGCATAGGGTCTGCAAGCTAATTGTTACTTTACTTTTTGTGGAGTGGAAAAATTTTCAGAGATCTGAATACAGGGTTGCGAGCCATCAACTCCTGAATCCTATCCTGGATTTCTCACATTCCTCCTGAGGTTGTAACGTAACTTCTCCATAAACATGAATACTTGGGTTTGAGTCAACAAGTTAATCCTTAGTTAACAAATTTTAAGTTACTTTTGTGTTTTACATGGTTATTGTTCATGATGAATTGTCAGGCTTCTAAATATAGTAAAATAGCTTTATGTTGAATAGATAAAGTACTATTTCTTTATAACCCTAAAATATGCTTGCTTCCTAGCTGGAAAAACCACCACTGATGAGGAACTGGAGGAAATGTTAGAAAGTGGAAATCCTTCTATTTTTACTTCTGATGTACGTATTCACAGCCCACTTTATCACTATTGCATATTCTATTTTTTCTGTTCAGGAATCTCTCAAACGCATACTTATTAGTTTATTTCCTATTTTCCTTCTCCAAAGATTATATCGGACTCCCAAATTACTAGACAAGCTCTGAATGAAATTGAGTCACGACACAAAGATATTATGAAACTGGAATCCAGTATACGGGAATTACATGACATGTTTATGGACATGGCTATGTTTGTTGAGACTCAGGTAACATAACCAATTCAAATATTGTCTTAGTAACTGAAGTGCTTTGCCCGTTCTGTGAAAACATTACAGGACTAGTGACTTACACTCAAATATCAAGCAATCTTAATAATTGCAACATTTTTATAGGTACCATCCTTTGTTTAAATGCTGTAATTACAACCCTATAAAACTAAAGGCAGAGAATACTAAAGATCACACATCAGAGTTTTTTTTAAAAAGGCAAGAAGGCATCATCTAGTTGGAGCTCTATGTCTGATCACATCTGCTAGGGATAATGAATAACTGCCATTGTGGTCCATAAGATATGCAGAAATGTGTCACATTAAAGGATGAACTTTTTGCAGTATATATTTAAGTACAAGTGTAAAATTATTTTTTTAGCGCTCATACTATAATTTCCTGATCAGGGCTAGATAATCTGGGTGAATACGCTGACCTAAATTCAAATCTAGATTTAGGTCATAGAGTAAGAATAAATTTGGACTAGGTAAGCCATAACGGCAGTTAATTCCTTGAAAACCAACCAATAGAATTTGTTAACTATGGCAGAAGACTAAAATGGTGGTGATGGGAGTTTAAATGTTGGGCGAGAAGTGTATTGGCAGTGATACAGAAAGAAAGTTGGCATGCTACATATCCAAGTGTATGGAGGCATAATTTCCATTAAAGTTAACGGCAGTCAAGTCCATAAGTGGGAGGGTGACAGCTGGTGTCCCTGTCACTCACTTTCATACATGTTATCTTGATAAGGAGGTGGGAAGAAAAGATACTTAAGGTTAAAAACAGTTAACTCTATTTGCAGTATTTATTTTAAAAAATGAAAAATTATATTCAGTTTGACCTATATAAACTATTTTCTTAGGATTCACTGACTTTTTTCAGTGAAGGTAAACTGTGTTAGATCCAGTGTGAAAGAATTCAGGGGGTTGTATTATGAATAATCAGCTTATATTTAGCATATCCTTTTTTTGGACGATTTTACGTTCTATAGATCTAATATGTTGCCTTGGTACAAAATGAACAAGTGTGAAAACTACTGGCATGTTCTAAACTTATACAAAAATGAACAAGAGTTATTTGTGCATCATTTTTAATGCTTTGCTATTCACTGCTGCTGATTATGTCTTCTGATGGACAGAAACACAGGTAACAGATCTACTGTAATATTTTCCTGATCTTACATTTCATTCCCAAAGTTCATTCATCATAATTAAGCTAAAATTCATTATGTACTGGCATTCTAAGTAGTTGCTTTGGAGGAATTCCCTCCTTAAAACCTGTGAATAATTTTGAGTGAGTGTCTGTAGGTACCACTAGCCGTCTGTCAAAGGGTAGCATCTTTGCTGTTTTCATGTACTTCTTCAGACATTTTGAACTCTTTAGTATGCCAGTTCTAGAATAGCTATTAAAGCATACCTTTCTTTTAGGAATATGCTTTAAAAGATCAGTATTTTGTCCCTGCCTTCCCTTAGCAGTATTTTTTCTTTTTAGGTTAAAATATTTTTCCTAAGAGACCTTGCTTCCCATTCCTTTTTGCCATCACATGTGCAAAAATAAAAACTTCAGCCATTAATACAAAGTTCGTTTCCATGTTTAAAATCATTTTGATAATATGTTGTTTACTTAGGTTCATTAAACAGGACTCCAGAAAATTCCAGTATTGGGGGGGAAAAAAAACAATAATAATTAATTTTATTTTAAGGGTGAAATGATCAACAACATAGAAAAGAATGTGATGAATGCATCAGATTATGTAGAACATGCTAAAGAGGAGACAAAAAAAGCAGTTAAATATCAAAGTAAAGCACGAAGGGTAAGGTTTTTTCGCTATTTTTGTTACAACTGAATTAATCTGGCATAATATAAAGCTAGTTTTTATTGTAGTTAATTTCATGTGCTGTAACTTTGTTCTTTGAGTACTTGCATATGTCCATTCCACCATAGATGGGTGCATGTCCCATGCACCAGCGCTGGAGAGTTTTTCCTAGCGATCCATCCCCAACTTCCTTCTGCTCCAAAGCAAGACGTACGAAAAATGGAGCCACCCCTCCCTCAGTTGCTCTTTACCATCCATGTCAGTGATCAGAGCATTTGTGTTCTATGGCAAGTTCACAGTTCTGTCTTGCCAATAAGTATGCGCTGTTGGTGAGGTAGGATTAGTCTAGCTGGCAGGCAGTCTCTGTCTGGTTTCCAATAATCTGGTAGAGGGTTGGAGAGAACAAAGTTCTTCAATCCATTGTTGCTCCTCATAGCTACAGTCTGAGGCAGCAATAGTATTCCAACTTACACAACCCATCCTCAGACAACACTTCCCATTACCAATAACCAGAGAGCTTGTCACACAGAACTGTGATTTGGTGCTTCACCAAATCCTCAAGTGCTGCACCTCATGGCATGGTTCACTAGTGGTGAATGCACAAGATGCTTATTGATCAGTGGTAGTCCAGAATGTTCTCCTTAAGAGCAGGAAACCTTCCACAAGAGCAACTTACCTGAGTAAGTGGAAATAGTTCTCTGTCAGGCAGCCTCCCATAATATGCCAGCTACTGGGACAAGGATTCAATCGATTCTAGACTACCTCTCTCATTTTAGGGAGTCAGACCTAGCCCTCACTCCATTAGGGTGCATCTAGCAGCTATCTCAGCATTTCATTCTCAAACTGATGGCAAAACTAGGTTTGCTCCTCCTATCACAACCAGGTTCTTGAAAGTGCTGCATCTCCACAGGCAGAAATAATCTAGACCTATTTTGGGATTTGAATTAAGTGTTGTCTGCTGTTACAGACCCTCCTGGTGAACATTTCTCATTATGCTCACTTCTGCCCCTTTCACCAAAGATAGCTTAGTGGTCATTTATCTCCACTAGGAGGGTGGAGGAACAGAATGCACTGGCCACTGATATGACTGATATATGATTGATCTTGAACTCTAAACACTAATTGTTTTGCAGTCTAGCATCTGTTGTTGTGCCATTACATTAATGGTTTTTTTAAAAATGCACTGGATTTTTGTGAATTACGCACCACAGTGTGGGAGGGAGTGGAGGGAAGGGAGACTACAGCAAAATTTTGCTGTATGTTTGTGGCATGTTAAGTAACTTCAGAGCAGGTAAGTCATATGGAAAGACCAGATTCTAGATAGAGACTATATGGAATTGTACTTAGATTAGTTATAGATAAATAGTTTTCTGTTCCAAGAACAGATAAAACACCGTCTGTTTGAGGTGTGCGTGTTCTGTGGCCCAGTATCCTCTACATAAAACATAATTTTTTTCAGGATTGGGAACTGTTAATACATTTAAAATGAGCTAGATATGAGATATGTGGGCCCAAATGTTTTCTTGCAAATGTTGATCCAAAGAAACTAATAACTGACATTTGGAATAAGCAATAGCCTCCCTAGATTAGAGATTCTTTTAAGAAACCAAGTGACAGCCAAAGTGACAGGAACATTTCAGGTTTCAAAAATTAAGGTGGTACTAAAAAAGGTTGAATTTTTTTTCTAAAGATCAAGAATAAATCTAGGTCTTATTTAACACTGTATTCTGAAACTAATCACCTTGCTTTTCTTTGACAGAAAAAGTGGATAATTGCCATTATATCGCTGGCATTGGTTGCCATAATTGCTCTAATTGTTGGTTTGTCAGTTGGTATTCGATGATGCTTGGATAACTTCAGCATGCATGTCTCTCTGCCAATGCGGCAGTAAGTAATTAATCAACTAATTTGCTTCATTGCTGTTCTTTAGCCTTGACAACTCACCATGCAAACAAGCTATCTTATGCCAACCCTTAATACATATATAAAGTAATATTGTAATGACCAGGCAGGGGGGATAGAGTTTATGAATTAGTAGATCTTGTTAGTCTCTAATGGCTGTAAAAGCCCTATTGTATGTTCACAAGTAGATACCTTTTGAATTATGAAAACTAAGATCTAGTGGTAATTTACAGGCTTCAGTCCCACTGAGCTTTTAAAAATGAGTGGGACAGGTATAAATTGTCATAAACCTGTTAACTCTTACATGGACAATGTACACCAACTGAGGATCTGCCCAAGAAGATAAATCATTTTCACTTGAAGTTTAACTTCTATCACATAGTGTGTTTACAATTATAATGAGCTTTCAAGAGAGACCCATATTGCATATGCCACTCTGAAGCCAGAGTGTGTTTTGCAACACAAGTGTTTTAAGATTTTTCAATTAGAAACCAGATTCATTTAATCAGATATGCTTTCTAATCAGCTCTCTTGTGAGATGGCAATATTTAAAAGTGGGAATCTGAAAAAGATACTAATTCTAAAATGACAATGAAGTTTGTGTTTTTGAGACTTCTCAACCTTCTGCAATATTAGCTGAGCAAGTTATTGTCATCAATGTAGCAACATCTTATTCAATCACAAACTATACTGATGATCTGCAAGGATGAAAAGGTCAATGATTCGGAGCTTGAAAGGGAAACTCTCTTGTATTATGGTCTTAGATATTCTGTATTCTAAAAGAAAGGTCATATTGAATCACACCAATAATACATCTGGTTCAGTATCCTGTCTTCTGACAGAAGCCATTGTCAGATGCTTCAGAGAGAATGAACAGAACAGGGCAATTGACTGATCCATCTCTTGTCCAGGCCTGGCTTCAGGCAGTTGAAGATTGAGACAGATATAGCATGGAGTTCTATCCCTGACCATCTTAGCTAATAGCCATTAATCATCCTATCCATCATGAATTTATCTATTCTTTTGTGAACACTGTTATACTTTTGGTCTGTACAACATCCCATGGCCACTTCTATATCTTGAAAACATGGAGATATTTAAATAATTGGGAGCAGCATTCTCTTTCAAACAGCTCATCAGGAATACAGTTATTTAAACTAACACTTTAACATGGAATGTGTTTTTGTTGTTGCTAATACAGTATTTTCTCAATTTGTAACTTAGTATATCCTGTCATTTGCATATTCAACAGTAGAATCAGGAGCACTTAACCTTGCATTAGCTTATGTGACGCATCTAGTCCAAACAATTGACCCATTTTGTTCCTGTAATAATTACTTAAGAGCTATTAAATACGTAATAATTGTATTGACTTTCTTACTACATTCTAGTCAGCTCAGTATGTCTTAACAAGAATGAACCACAAATACACAAATAAAGGAGAAGAAAAGCAGCTTTGCAAATCTCCACTTACAACTGCAGACATAAGCGTGCTTTATCAACTCCCAGCTTCCATATGTTGCAAACAGTAATTTACCAACAAAAGTTGTTTTTGGATTTTAACATGAGTATTCCATGAAATAAAACACAAAGGTGTTAGGCAAATAATCAAAAGTCAAATTAAGAACACTTGAACTGACTTCAATTACATGTACAGTTTGGGAAAGAAATACTGGTAGTAAGCATGTCATTGTATTTTGGTGCTTTTTAAAAAACTTGAACCACATGTTAACATTTTCTATCCATATATACTATTTGCTACAGTTATAGAATGTGCATGTACTGTTTAAAAACAGATTTAAAATCTGATATGATACATTAATCTAGATTTTTCTTTTTTGCAGAAAATGACATTCATAATTATTTGTGTAACTGTCTTGCTTGTGATCCTTGGAATTATCCTAGCAGCTATATTATCATAACAAGCACATTCCAAGAGTTTATGAATCTTCAGAGACTCCAAATTTCATCTGCAGTAAAACCAAATACCCTACTTTTTTTGTAAAAGATGCCTTACAGCATGTTACACATGATGTTCAATGCTGGCCTCTTAGTGATTGAAAGGTGAAAACACAGTGGCATCTAATGTTTAATCTGATCTGCAAATCAGAGTGTATGGGAAATTGATTGGATTTTCATCAGAAAACACATGTCTCTGTCAGTGTGAAGCCTCTTTTTAATGGTTTTGAACTAAAGTGATTTGGGAATTCCATTTTTTGATATTTCAGTGTTATAAACACAGAATTTAATTAGGGAGTTCTGGCTATTTGGTATAATTGCTAATGCAATCCTAATTAAGAATTTTAGTACCACATTTGTGTTCTTGTCTTGTTAGCAAAGTAACTTATTTTTAGCTCTGTTTTTAGGAGATGTAGCCATAAGTTTAAATAAAATATTAACTGGTTAGTCATCTTGCTCTATCCAGTTTTTATAGAAAAAAAATTTCCCTCTGCAACCACTGCTGCCTCATTTTATTTTAAAAATCAATTTGTGCTTAAAGATATTATACAATTGTGTTTTTAATTCAAGGGGGAAATCCTGCTTCCAGAAAGCTTATGAAGCAACCAAATAGAAAAGTGCCTTCTATAGTGACTATAAAATTTAAACTGTTTTTAAAAGCCCTGCAAGTAAAGATTGTTTAGAAGATTGCACTTAAGTCCATGTGTGCTTGTTGCATTATGTTAGAATTCTTAGATTTTTAAAAAAACACTAGTTATTTTATTATGAAGTTTTTCTGTTTTCTTTATTAGATTTATTGTGCTTAATTGCTGAAAATGTGTGTCTAATCTATATAATCAAGACAATGGCTGCAATATTTTCCTGGTATAAAAATGTGATAATGAAGCACAGATATAATATTTGAACTTTTAGGAGGATATTCCAGAATAAAATGTGTTGTGCATATTGAACTAAAATTGACAGAGCAATTTAGCTTTACAACTTTGACCAGATTGACATAAGCCACATTTCATTTTGTTCCTTAAAGAGCAAAAATCAAGATTTAATTTCAGATGTTTGCAAGTGATGGTGAGAAAAGATAGGAACAAATGGGCTTATTTAGTTATATTATGTTTGGATTTGCTAATAACATACTGATTTGTTAAGAAATTTACTTCTGTGAATTTATGTAACAAGTATGAAGGGTTTAGAAATAGTAATATACATCTGTTATAGCTGCTTGTAAAGTTTTAAACATTTCAAACTTAACCAAAATAGCTGAATTTAATGTTACAGGTTATTTTGTGTTTGTATAATTTCTGTGTAAAATATTTATAATTTGTATCTTATTTTCTCATTTAAGTATGTTCATGTAGATATGTAGATATTTTTACACTTAAAGTGAAATAGAAAAAGAGAGGGTGCCTTCTTAAAACATGCCCTAAAACGCTTCATTTTTCTGTTTTAAGATGGTTACAAATATCATTTTGCTTTAGATAATGTTAAATATTACAAATTTTTAGTACTGCAGTTTACTGACTCATTACACATTAAAATATATTCTTGTTAAAAATGTCTGCAGCAAGTTACACACTAAAAATATAACTTAAAAAAAAGGTCCATCATTGAAATGCTTTCTAATGTTTAGCAAGATTTACAAAGTGTCATCTGTTGAAGGATATTCCTGTTTGATGCTGTCCAAATATATTTGAAATTCTCTTCAAACTGTATTTTGCAAATGGAGAGCAGATAGAACAAATAGGCTTGTTTTAGTTGCATTGTGTTTGGAATTGCTAAATGAGACACTGATTCAGTAGTTTGTCCTAAAAACACGTGTAAAAGATTATTCATGGACTTTTACAAATGAGCTATTAAGAAATTTGTTGAAATCTTCATTAATGAAGAAATTTCTTTACCTTTCCTTAAGTTTGGATAGCCATCTGGGACTAAGAGTGTTTGCGCAAAGTACTGAAACAGTTGATTGACTTGAAATGCTCAGTTTCTTAAGTAAAATGTATTTTTATTTTCTGTTATTTAGTAATAAAACTTATTTATAGGAAAGTACAGATTATTCTATTTCAGAAAAATATCAGATAGTGCTTGTTGATAAAAGTGGATTATCTAAATCAACTCCAAAAAAAGTGTGTAACTTTTCCTATGTTTGTCTGTTCATTTGCAAGAGATTCTCCATTCAGAATATAAATTGAAAAGATAATCACTACTTTTCTGTTCATATACCTGCCTCAGACTTTTATTAAAAAATAAATAAATAAATCAGGAAAAAGAAAATACAAGCATATTTAAAATTCCACACAGGTGTATGTGCCTATTCCTTGTCACTTCAGGAGCAAAGAACCGGTTTCTAGTACGAAATATGGAAAATATCCTAATTTCCCATTTGCTAATAAATTTATCTATGCAAGCATTTCACTTGTGACTATTTTTATGTTGGTGAGTTTATTGGAAATGTTTACACAGACTACTGGGAATACTTAAATGTGCGTGGCATCAAAGCATTTCTAAAGTTCCAGTAACTGGTATATAGAAATGTGTGAGAGTAAGCCATAGCATCAAGAACTTCCTTACAAAAATTGCCTGATAAGGTCCTGAGGTAATACTGCAAATGCTTATACATATGAGTAATTTTAGAAGAGGAAATAATTCCATTAACATTTCTTAAAAGCTAGAAAAGATTTTTATCAAACAAAAGTTTTGAAGTCAATGGCACTACTCACTTTAGTAATAGCACTTGTGTTTACAGGTTTAGGTTCTTAATTTTTCTCAAATTCCTCATAATGTTTGCTGTAAACTAAAGCTAGAAACTCCTACTAACTCACAGGAAGGAGGACAGTTCTTGAATGCCTTTGCAATTTGGTATTAGCCTGTTATTATGCATGGAATCTTTCATCTCTACACGGCAGATTTAAATTTAGATTACATGTCAGACGTCTACTTCAAAATCTCTTATTTGGGTTGAAGCAGTAAAGGTTCACTCGTGGAGGAATAGGAGGACTAGATAGGTGATTTTGTCTCTGATTTTATTTACACTTTTAGAAATCAGGCTGTACATATTTGGAGAGGCACAATTCTATAAACAAATCCGCAGTGATCAGAAGGTGTTACCATCTAAGGGCTGTTCAGTGACTTAAATGAAATTGGTTGTTCATCTCATCCAGTTCTTAATGGGCAAGTATCCACATTAAAAAAGAACAAAACATTAATTGGCACATATTTAGATCAGTCTGAGTTACATGGGCGGGAGGGACATAAAGACAACATTAGAGGTTTTATCCATCTAGGTCAGAGTTGAGGCAAAGTGGTGGGTCATGGTATGGAAGTCTACATTGCTGCAGACTCTCCTTGTACCTTTCTTTTGGATAAATGAATGTAAGTACATAGGATGACTGATGATAGTACTGCAGAATGATAAACTGAGCTCTCAGTAGCCCAGAGTTGTCATTTGGGAATTTTGGCCAAACACAACATGCAAGTTCCTTCTGACTTTTTGTAGAGCTATATATCTTTAATATTTATACACAGCAGACAGGGTCTCCTGCTCTTAGACAAAAGACTACTATTAGCTTCATAGTATTTAGTTACTTATTTGTATTACCATAGCATCTAGGAGTCCTAGTCATGGGTCAGGTACTTGATGTACCTTAGATGAATGACTGTTTCAGCCTTGCTGGAATCTGTAGCTCGGCTTCCAGATAGCCCTTCTTATCTGACATCAATAAGGTCAGATTCTGATGCATTTAATCTGATTGAACAATGTTTAGTCCAGGAAAATATCACATTGACATCCATGGGATTTCCAGCAGACAGTCTGGCCCTAAGTCACCCTATTAGTTAGGGCTGTTAAACTGGCAGCTGTTGTTGGCACTAAATTCCCTAGAGAGAGAACCACAAACACTGTGGCTTGAAATATTTCTCTTGTGTGAAGTTCATCAGAGGAACAGTTTCAGTATGCTGACAGACAGGGAGCTGAGGTACAGATATTAATGTCAAAATATGCGCTAATTATGGGTACATTTTCATCTTACAGGATTGTTGAGAAGATTGATATTTGTGAACCACTCAGATACTTGAGTGCCATACAAAACCCTATAAGTAGAATTCAAATAGTGTACCATAAATGAGGCCTGGGGTCACCCATTGAACCATGAAGATAAAACCTATTGAATCACTTCTCATTAAGTGAGCACTAGAGTGAGGCAGAGGCCTTATGGAAAAAAATAGTATGTGAGCAGGTAATTAAAGACACTATTAATAATAATGCATATATTCAAGGAGGCTAAATTAAGGTTATACCGACAACTTTAATTCTGGCTTTTCCTAACTTTTGAATGCTTCATTTTGCAACTTTTAATAACGTGAGTTTAATTTGTTTGGTGTGTAATACAATTAATGGAGTTGAATCGTGAGAATTTATTACTGTGTGAATGCATAAATTGCCTAGCATCAGAATAAAATGCTAGTAGTTAAAAGTAGGGTGTTCCTGCACACTAGTGGTGACTTTCAAACTAGACATTAACAGTGTTATACATAAGATGTTTTTCTGAATGGTAGGAGAAAGCAATTAATTTATTTTAAAAAGAAAACTTTCTTCTTTCCTCAGCTAAAAGGGCTAAATTTCTTCTTTACCAGGTCTCATTTATGCCAGCTACAGAACACTGTCAAAGAAGCCACTGTGTGCACTTGATGGGGGAGCTCCCCTCCTTTAATCTGAGCACTTCAAAGAGAGTGCTGCCTTTCTTGTCAATTTGTGGTTCTGAGGTGCACTAAAATACAGCTTACCTTGAATAACTCAAGATGAAAATACAAGGTACAAGGACAGTCTTGTACCTAAATTAAGGCTATTTCTCTCTGGCATCAGAAATATTGTATAAACGTAGTAGTGTTCAACTTAGCATTTAGTTAAGCTAAACTGTTCCCCCATCTAAAAGGGTTGAATGGCTATCAGAAATGTCAGAGCTTGGGAATGGTGTTTGCTTTTATTCTTCAAAAGGTCTGAACTACCAAATATGATTTTCAGGTTCTTTGTCATTCGTGGAGGCATTTCTGTGGTGCTTTTCATTGCAGCACACCTGTAGAAGACTACAAGAAATTAAAGCAAATAGGACTAGAGAAAATACTTGAACAATTGGTGCTCTAAAAAATCAAGATTAATAGTCTTTCTTTGCTTCACTTTGTGCCATATGTTACAAAATTTGAGCAGCCAAATCTCTAGGCATTATTTTTAAGTTTCCAGTCAGCAACTTTATTTTTTTGCTTTGTGGGAATAAAGAATGTGTAGCCACTTTCATTCTCAAGGTATTTAAATGCACAATCTTGAAACATACTCCTGAGGAACTTTACTCAGGTGTATAGTTCCAAGGAAGTCAATTAGAATAAGGTTAGTCAAGTAACTTTGCATTTCTAAGTGTTAGGTTTTACTTGAATTTGAATTCTGATTTTGCAACATCTGTACTAGAAAATCCAGTAGTGATGTGCTTTACTACTTTCATATGGCAAGAGAGGTGACTAGCAACATTCAAATAACCAAGTCTAGATTAGTGAGCCAATGGTAGCTTCCAGAGTGGCTTGATGTAAGTGTGAGATGCCACCAGCAAATGATTGAAGCTGGCACTATTTACAGTATGGTGCATAATTTGCAACTTACATCCACAGTCACATTGTGTATTCTCTTACAAAAGATGACACTACCTGCCATGCAATGTTCTAAAATGGTTCAATGCAGATCATTATTTCCAAGATAGGTTGAAGCTTGAAAGTTCTTTTGTAGGGTCAACAATCAGGTGTTTGTTTTTGGGACATTACCATTATCCCAGAATTCTTTCCAATGCGTGCCTCAGGACTGAATGAGGACACTTTTAAGAGCTTTAGCCCAATCCCAAAAAGGCTTGTGAGATTTCAGATATGCTGACAGCATGGGATGTTTGAACCTGGTTACTGGTGAGCGAGAGTGTTAGCCAGAACATAAGGCTTATGCCATAGTTTTTGTTTTTAGGGAAAATACATGAGGTGTGTGTATGTATATATATATATATATATACACAGTATATTACTCGAACAGAAATACATCTGGAATGGGGCTTACCTTCCTCCTGGAGGGATATCAGCAACCATTACATGCTTCATCTAAGGGCAGCACCTTTTCCAAGGCAGAATCCCTTTAGTACTGCAGTGCAGTGTTTTCAGGGATGTAAGCACAATAAAATAAGAGGGAAATACAGAAAGTGGTGAAGTAGAGTGGCTGAATGGGGATGTGTAAAGAAAGCAGATTTGTTTCCCACTTGAAATTATTTATCATTCTTACACTGCCATCATTGATATTGCTTCTTTGACAAACAGGCATAAAAATGGAAATTGAAGTACATTAACTTTGGAAGTTCTTCAGACTAGAGTTAACTAATATTAAATGTACGCTGATGCGTTCTTGTGACTCATGTGCCTTTCTAAAAATAATCATGGCACTCTTCCTCATGCTTGGGTCAGTGGGTCAGTCTTTGCACCTGTGAAGCAACTCAAGTTTTTTTTATCATGTACAGTGATTGGCTCTTCAGTTCCATAGTACCAGTCACAGACTCTATTTTGGTTAACACTATCAAACATACAGTCTGACTCTGCAAACAGCAAACTCTTTATGAACAGCATTCTGGGATGAAGATCAGCTAATCTAAGGAATTTACAATTCAGGTGTGCAAGAACAAAAGTGCTTCTTGGATAAATACTCTTTCCAAAAGGAAAAAGAATGGAAATGGTAAGTATTGGCAAAAAAATATTGTGACATGTCTTTACTACATTCAGTGTATTTAGATGCCATGGTCAGATTAATTTTATTCACTGAGAATAAGGGGAATTATGTCTGTAATCAAGTATCTGCTGAATGGGTAAATTACTGGCAGTTACAAATAGCTAAGTGTATTTTAGACTATTTTCATTGTGGGTTAGGAAGAAAATGTTTCATCCCTTACACATGAAGTTTTTTACCCAGTTGATTTTTTTTCTATACAGTTTCAGTCAGAAGAAGAAGGACAAGTCAATGTTTGATAGTCACCTCCTGGGAGCTACTGTCACTTGAAGAAAAACAAATCTAAACAGAGAGCTGCCAGGCTTCAAACCAGTACAGAGAGTGCAGTGAAGTTAATTAGCTAGAATATCCATCAGCCTGAATATTGACTCAACAGATTCACAACCTTGTGTAACTGCATAGTTGCAGTCTGTTTATGCAGTCATACAATAAATGTGCAGTCAGTTTAAACAGACATTTGTCAAGGTTACTCCAGCTGTATGTTTGTGTGGTACTGCCATAGAGTATATACAAATGGATGGCTTTTTGTAGTGTTAAGGAAAACTATAAATGTCCTCACTTGGGATTGGTACACTTATAAAATAGATTTCCAGCTAAACTAAAGGAGAGGTTTGTTTTTGGTTTTTTTTCAGCTTGTTTGAAATGTGATGTAACAATGTTTGCAAGTCTATGGGGTTCTGTTTATGGGGAGTCAAGTCTTGGAGTAGTACACTGAGAGAGAGTAGATGGTGGGACTTAGGAGAACTGACGCACACGCAAAAATTATGTCAATTTACGTCCCTGGTTTCAGTTTTTTTCTGAATTGTTTACCATGAGCCATGGTAAATATCAATGCATGGATTAAAAATTTCAATGATGAAATTATGTAATCCATTGAGGGATGGATTTATATTGTGAAACATGAAGTCTTGAACTTTTCTGTAACTCTCAAATGTAAGTGTAAGGCTGATTTGATCAAAGGCCTTATTCTGTTCTCTCACTAGTTTAGACTATAATCACTGAATATTATATTGATTGATATTGCATCAATAAAGTTACACTGGCATGAGATCAGAATGTCCATAGAGTTCAGTGATGTCATACTTGTCTAAAACCTCTGAAATTAGCATCTGGACCTAAAAAGAACCTGTTGCCTTGCCAGTTGTCTTGCTGGATTTTGTCAGCTAAAAATTTAAGGTGGTTATTCTAATGGGCAAATTCTAGGCTAGAAATTTAAGCTGCCATGAAAAATAATTTACAGATAGCTTTTAAGAGTTATATTTTGATGTTTTTTTAGAAGGTGGAGAAGTGTAATTTTTGGAGCATATTAGACAAGCAAAATGTATATTTACGTTCCAGCTCACTGTTTGTGGACCAGACTGCCATATCCTTACTCATGCTGAAGAATACTTTACCCTATGAAGTGAATGGGCTTGTGAAGTAAGATATTACACAATCAAAGTAAAGGGATTTCAACTCTGGAAGGCAAGGGCACCATTCTACTTCACTTGTAATTGTGTCCAAGTGTGGTCCCCATTACCCTAGTATCTGAACCCCTCACAGTCTTCAGTGTATTTATCCTAACAGTGTTTTTAAAAAGTTTAAAAATGTAAGCACTTATATGTTGCTGGTTATTTCACCTGGTGGAAAGAAACATGTAATACATGTACGAACCTCGGGGGCCTACTATTATTAACAGCTAGAGTCTTGCAACCCTATTGAAGAATAATAAATACTGGGAACTGAGGGTCCAAATTACTTAGGCAGCTCTTGAAAAATCTCAGGCTTCATCTTCAAAGTGTCCTACCTTATAAACACTAATCCCCACAACACCATTCTGATTAAAAGGTTATCCACGTTTTAAAGGTGGTTGAGCTGAGGTAAAGAGACTTGCTGAGGGCCACAGAGAGAATTAATGTCAGTGCCTGGGCCAGCTAGTAGGTGTTCTCATGACTAAATCACTGGACCATACATCTCTTCCAAGCCATCACTCAGTTACATGAGTGTCACTGGGGCCTGGTCTACACCTGAAACTTAGGTGGACCTAACCACATTGCTTAGGGCTGTGAAAAATTTAAGTTGATCTAACCCCACTGTAGATGCAACTAGGTCAATGGAATAATCAATAGGTCAGGTTGACAGAAGAACTACTATCTACTGGGGGAGGATTTACTGCAGCAATAGAAAATCCCCTTCTGTCACTAGCTGTGCTGCTGTAATCCTTGTAACGCAGACATTTCCTTAGGGCTAAATTAGTCCCATATTGAAAGTTACAAAGGATTGTTATGGATAACTGCATGGGAAAATTACATGCTGCATTTCTTCAATCCAAGCGATGTTAAAAGTTGAAGTGCAATTGACTGTATAGATGCCCAGTCCTGAAGCAAAGAGTATCTTTTTTTTCTTCTTACAATAGTTCCAATTCTCTATCAATTACACACTCAGAAGTGGCACAGTCCTTCCCTCTGCCGTTGCTCCCATTCATTTGGTGGTTTACAGAAATATTATTTGCCTCCATAGCTCCTCTTCAGAAGAGTTTTATGTGATTGCTCGAATTACTTAAATCAGCATTTTAAACTGTAGAGGGTACTGCAATATTACTTTTTATACCTATCCCTGAGAATTTCTGCAGAATAATGCATTACATAGCTGATGTGCATGGGGAAGGAATACTGAAATATTTGGCTCCTTGTCATGATCCCTCTTTTCTCATAATGTATAATTAAATATTATAAGAGCCTGTTTTATTTTAATGTAACCCAAAGCTTTTAAAAAATTGGGGAAGTGGGTGGCTCAGCCTTGTGGATGTTTTGTTTTTCATGATTTAATTTCTTGATCCTGACTGGGTCAATGACACCTCTTAAATGTTTCTTGCCTGGGACCTTCTACTTTCCCCACTCCTGTTCTGGCATATATTCACAATATGGAGGAAGATATTGCTTAAGTGTAGCTTTCACACTGAAGGTAGATTGTGGTTCCATGTATCTCACCAGCCCTGGCAGCGTGTGAGCTGCATAGTTTTGAAAAGTTCTTCATAACTCTTTACCTATTTCTTTCATTGTGGGGGAGGGAAAAGGTAAAGATTTCTGTGATGGCATGGCAGTAAAGAGCACCTACATTATCTATCACGTGGCAACTTATCATTTGTCATCCTTTTTTTAAAAAAAAAAAAGTTTACTTGGCAGCTTCCTGAGCTATTCAGACGTTTACAAAATTATAGAGATTTCCATCATTTGTAGATGAAATTCAACCCAAGTTGGTGGTGACCAAAAATTACTTTCTGATGGCTATTTATTGAGGGGTCTTAAAAATAGGCTGGTAGTTCAATGCTCAGCAGAAAGATTACATCACCACCAAAAGAGCTGCCATCAAAATTGCTCTGGCCCCCACTTCCCATCTTGGCAGGGAAGAAGCTAATAGCAATGGGCCCTTTTTAGGAGCACTACATGTTGTCAGGGTAGCATGAGGAAGTTTTCTCTGCTGTTGTCCATGCTGTGCCATTTCTGTGGATTAAAACCAAGAATTTCAGGTTTTTTGTAAATATTATATTTGGTTGTAGGTGTTTTAAGTATAGGATTTCAGTAATCCCTCAAATGAAATCACAGTGGCAGGAAAAGCCTGAATGCAGCATTTTACTGATAAAGCTTTAAAACACGATTGTTTTGAGACTTACATGGTGCTGTAATAGTACATTTAAAAATAACTTTGCAAAGTTCATTCCAGTAGGGCATCTTATCCAACTTATTACTCACTGCAGTAGCAGCTGTTTAATTGTAAACCTGGTCCTAGCAACTGCACAGTGGAATAATTGCTCTGATTTAGATTTCATACAAATTGGACGATGTTCTTTTATTGTCTTTAAAATCAGGATCTGAGAAGTGACACTTTTTCTGTATTTCTGTGATCAGAACTGCATTAGCACTTCTTTTTCATGTATATGAGGTCACTTTTTTATGTCAGTTTCTTGAAAGGATTTAAAAAATGTTTGAGGGACTGTACCATGGGTTTTTTCCAAACAGATTATCATGAAAAGACAAGACTGGAAAAGGAGTGACATGGAATGATGGAATGAAATTTTACTAATATCAGAATCATAAAATTTTCTTGTAGCCATACTAGTGGCTGAGAATTTGATTACTCACAGAAGGAAAATTTTGCCATGACACAGTCGTAAAAACACTTGCCACTTCTTTCCATTGTTGGCAGCACTGATAGAAGTGCAATGTTGTAGAAAAATGCTTACTCATTTTCCCTTGAATGGACAAGGCTTTTCTGTTTCACACCTTGCTTCAAGGAATGATGATTTTCCCCAAAGTTTTTTTTTTTCTCTGCTTGGCCTGATGTTTTCCTTCTGGTTAGGCCAATCCAATATATTCAGGGCTCTCTTATGCTGTCCTTGTCTAGTTGTGTATATATAGAAAAGAAGGTTATTGCAACCTTGAAGGGCACAGGGGTCTTGCCAGTTGCCCTTTGTTTAGTCAGGCAGGATGGAATGTTGTCTCAAGGCATGAATGGTGTTCCATTTTTGCTAAAAAATTATCTAGATTGTTAATCCCAAAATATTTAGAACTAAATTTTGCCCTCAGATGTATCTGTAGCTCTTAGTGAAATCTTTTGGTAGAAGATCGTGGGAAATCCAAGGGCAGAATTTGGCCTGAGTATCACTTTAAAAAAAAAAAAATATTGCAGTGCGGTAAAAGGACGCTACCATGTAGGACTATGGAGGCCTCTTCTGGTGGCATTTAAAATTCAGTTGTGGATAGTTTCCAAGATAAATAGTTTGTCAGCATCTTCGAAGTGCTCTGAGAAATGTAGCCCGTGGATGTTTAATTCTTTGTTTGGCTAATGTAACTTGATGTTTATTCCCACTGTCAAAAAAATTGCTCCTATAAATGAGGCTCAGAGGTCTTTATCATGTTCCATTTTTTATCAATACTTTATTCAATTGGTAATTTATTTTATAGTTTCTTTATGGGGAGTGACACTTCCCAGCACCCTTCTGCCCTTGGCATGGGGAAATCTGGTCTGTGCCTGCTGTGGATTAGCTACCTAAAACCACCAGCCTCTGGCAACCCAGGCTTCACTCTCTCGGCAGGATAGCGAAGGGCACACATCAACCCCTGAGTTCAAGAGTCCTGCTGGAGTGCTCGGCTCCTTCCACTGAACACTCACATAGTCGTTAGATCTGCTATTCCCACAGTAATATAGTATACACCAACTTGTAAGATTGAACTCAGGACCACCATTCAACTGAACACACAGCACTTAGAGAGGGGGAGAGTGAAAATCAAGAATAAATTATCAAAGAGCAAAGATTCAAGTAATAGTGGGAAAATATTGGAAACAAACAGTTACATATTAAACAATCATAACATGCTTTCTAGAGATGAAACTTAACCAACGAGACATGACCCTGTCTCCACAAGACAGTTTACCACAAGCTTTTTCATCAGTATTTTCAACCACTTTGACTGTGAGCCCTTCTCATAAAATGAAGCCGGCTGGGAGCTTGCTCTCACAGATTGAAGGAATGGGGATGTAGTTTTGAATCCCTTACTTAGATCCCCAAAAGTTCATTGTCCTTGCTTCTAAACAAGGTTGCCCCCTGCTGATTCACTTGTTCCTGTAAATTTCCTTTCTTTGAAGATTTCACAATCCTTCATTACCATTCGGCTCAGACTGTAAATGGAGGCCACAATATTTAATTTACATGTAGATAGAATATAAACATTCATTGCCTGGAAGAAAACCTGTTCACCTTTACAGTGACTAGTCACAGACCTGAAGAACATAATTTTCAGTGTATATTCATAACTCCTTGCCCTACATCCATACGCACGTTTTGCAGCAATTGGGCTTTCATTAGAGGCCTTACGTGATGTTCTTTTGGTGAACCCAAAGGATCCCTGTTTCCCTCTGTATCCCTGTGCACTCTGCCAGTTGACATCCAGAGGTTCTTTGGATCCCTCTTTCTTTAGTTGTGCCAAGGAAGTGGTTATATGCATCACTTTACAAGTGTTTGATTGCAGTCAGGGTAAAATCAAGACTAACCCATGCCTTGGTGTTGGACTATTCTTGCTTTTTAAAATTCCAGCCATGCACCTTAAACTAACCAGAGTTATGACAGAATACTGTTTGGAGATAAAACTAAACATTCATAGAACACTCAATATCAAAATAGCTTTTAACCCTTCCGAAATTTGGTGCAAAACATTTCATAGCATGTTAGTTCTAAGTTAGGTTTCTAAAATAAATATGCATTATATTTTCCCGCATGTATTCATACTGTGCTTCTGACTTTCTCTTTGTGCAAATCATTCATTTTAGACGAGTAGGTAGAAGCTCCGAGGAAAATAAAGGTCAGTGTTTTGAAACCTAATTAAGTAATTATCTGAAGCATTATTTACAATGAGTATTTAGAAGATAATTAGGCTCTCTAATTATGTCTCTTTGGAACAGCCCTCTTGTCAATAAATCAGGGTGCTGCTATATAATTTGCTTTATATTCCATTTTGCTTAGAAAAAATATATTGTAGATGTCTTTTTTTTTTTTGTAGAAAATCTCATGATACAAACCTAAGGCCTGATCCTGCGCAGCCTCTCTCATTTGAGAGAACCTTACTCACTTAAGTAGGCCATTGGAGATGTGAATTCTGCAGGATGAGACCTCTTATTCACAATGCACATACTCGTCTTTAGCTGTCTTTAGTATAATTTGGAGCAAGTGTATTATGCGTGAAATAAAACAATGTTAAATACTTTGTGGTTTTATAGAAGAACTATATTACTGGTGCATTTGCATCAATCTAGTAACGTTTGTGTCAGCACTTCCCTTGATAACTTATTCTTTTCTCTTCTAAAATTTTATGGTCAGGAGAAAGTTTGGTTCCAAAATTAGGTTTAAAAAACAAAACCTTTGCCAAGTTTTCATGTTGCTTTCTCTCTCTCTCTGTTTAAAAAAAAAAAAAATCTTACTAAAAGTGGTGAATGTAAACAAAAATTGAGACATGATTAATCTATTTTACTGATAGGTATTTTCAATAAAGCTTTTAAAATTAGCCATTAAGGTGTACAGCATTTCTCAGGTATGTCATTAGTATTGTTTTTGCAGAGTATTAGCTAATCCTAAATGCCTAGGGAATTGTGTTCTGGGCAAGATGCTCACCTGGTATAACTAAGCATAGCATCATTGACTTCTGCGAAACTCTGTTGATTTACACCAGCTGAACTCATGGCTCTTTGGTGTTTAGAAATTATTAAAAACAATCTAAATCCTCTGTCTTAGGGAGGCTCTAAAGTCTTTCCTACAATGTATGGCCTGAAGCAAATTGTCCAGAATGAAGAATCTGTAATGGAGTGGACCTAAAATGGGAATTGGAAAATGGTTGAATACTGAGGTGGGCAAGACCTCTTATGCAATGTAAAGCCATTCCAGTGTATTACTGAAAGCCCTATGAAAATGGAGAGACAGCACAAAGTAGTTCTGAATGCTCAGCAGGGGACACTCTCTCTACCCACAAAGTAGCCCTAAAGACCGATGCTAAAATGAGTGAGAGCTACTGAGTTCTTTAACAAGAAAACAAATATTAAAATGTTCCATTTAAGAAGTAATGAAGACATAACACAAGTAGCTATTGAGAATGTGCTATTCAGTGTGTCTGAAAAATCTGGACAGGCACCAATGAGCTGGTTCAAATATTATACAGGCTAAAAGAGGCTGATATAAGAAAGCACTTTTGATGTGTAGTTTCCTCTGGAAAAAAGCAGGGGCAGGACTCTCCTCTCATGCTCCTTGGCTTGGGGTAGCACTCTTTCCTCCGGGCTGCTGGTTCTCTTTGGCTGGTGAGGGAAGTACGACTCAGGCAGGGAGATCTGAAGTGAGCATTAAGGATCCAGTTCAGCTCCACTGACAAAAATATTTCTATTGGCTTCAAAGGGACTTGGATCAGGCCCTGAATGCATTGGACACATACACTCAGGTCTCTGAAGGTGAAAGACTTTTGCATTAACTACTGTGCCACTGAGCACAATTCCTTCAACAGTAACAGCGTCTTTCATCTCTACACATTCATGAGGAATGTTTATGACTGTTTTACGCTGTTTCTGTGTAGAAACAGTGCATCTTCTGCCTTTCAGATAGAAAACATGATATAATGGCTATTGACTACAGATGGATGTCCCTTAAGTGTATTTACACCCACATTAAATGACACAGCGCTTTGGGCATTAGCAGGTTTGTATCCTCAGAAGGAGTTCTTAATTTGTATCCTCCAGACATCAGCTTTTCAATCCCACATGGACAACTGAGTGCATTACGTGGAAAGCTCTGTGTTTGCTTAAAAGGAGCCAGCCACATTTTGTATTTTGTCTCTCTCTTCACCTGACGCAGGAAGCTTTAATGGAACTCCTCTATCTCTTCTGTGACCAATGGCTGCACAAATAATTTTCCTCTCTGTGGATTTTAACTGTTCGGTTAAGCACAAAGATCAGAATTGTGCATGTGTGGTAGGATGGGTTGGTGACAGAACAGTTTGCTTATGTCTTGCTTTTAGACAGAGGATGCTTTTCCTTTAGAAGTAAAGCACTGATGCTACACTGCACTGCAAGAGTTTATGGAAACATTTTTGCTGCGGAAGACACTGGCACTTCTGTCTGTCAAAATTGTTTTTTTCAAATCAACATTAACTCTGGAAATTGCTGTTGGGTTTGTTCTGACATTAGTGTCAAAACTCCCTTGGTGGGATAATATTTCTATTGTCAGGCAGTTTTTGATTGAGTGTTTTAAAATCAATCAATCAGGATAGTAAAAACATAGTGTTTTTTTGTAAAGCAAAGTCTGGTTTTATTATACTGACGGCTGCTGAAGTGAAAGCCAGCTGCCAGCTCCCTCAGGTAAAGTGTTTTAATTGATGAGGAGCTGTCTGTTGCATTTGTGATTCTTGAACCCTCCCTGGATGTAAGTGAAACTTGATGCTCCATGTATATGGGAATTTCCTGTGGGAAACTGTAATCAGCTTTTTGGTCTCTAAATGGGGCAGTGTGCCTACAGCTCAGGACAGATCAGAAAGGTAAGTGACGAGCACTATTTACTTAAACCCATTTTCAAAGCTGAAAAAGCACATTTTATTTAACTACACAAAATAAAATGCAGTTAGAACAATTGAACAAAGAAGAACTAGAGATACCATAGCTTTCAAATTTGAAGAGAAAAGGGCAAACATGAAACATGGCTCAGGCACTTCAGAAACTGAACACTCATGATTTGTCTTAAATATTCTGAGTTTGTACTTACTTTGCTTCATTAATATCTTTAGTTTAGTAGTGTAAATCCAAACATAGAGCTGGCCCAAAATTCTGGCTCAAAACTTTGTGGTTTGAGATCTGATCTGAAATTTGGACCCACTTCTAGTCCCAATTCAGATTGACTTCTGCATATTGAGGGCTAACTTCAGTATACTTGCCTTGTTGCTGTGAAAAGTCTCTGCCTGCTTTCAGTATTTTATTTGTATCATACTAGTGATTTGAAGTCTGCTAGGATCAGGACCCTACTGTTAGGTATTGTACAAATGCAGTTCTTACCTAAAAGACCGTAACTGTTTACAGTTTAAATAGACATGAAGGACAGAATAAATTAAAATTAATAACAAACGAAAAGTGATACTGCATATGCACTTAGTGTTCCTGTACATTATACAAATCACAACTGGTCTTGCCCAAGTTTTAAAACAAAAAAAAAAACATGAAGTTGTGATACATCTTAAAACTGCCTTCTTTGGCTAATACATACAGTAAAAAGTACATATTTACCCATTTTTGCTTTTTGCTATTGCCATTGAAGACAAGGTTGCTCTTCGTTTTGCTATCCTTTTGCAGCTGTCTAAGCACTTGAAACATCTGTAGAAAGAAGGAATTCAGAAAAGATGCTTGCCAGTTTGTCACTTCTTCAATGAGATACAAACTCTCAGTCCTTTCAGAGTAGCAGTAACAAAAATTGCTCTTGTGATCTGATGGCCATTTTGGTAGCTGAAATGACATAAGCTGAGCTAATTATTAGTTAGTAATAGATGTGTTCCCTACATCTATCAATAGTATCTGCTGAAACCCAGGTTCACAGTCTTAGATGAGAGCACAAGGACTGAATGGGCACTGAGACTAAATTACCTTCTCTCCTCACAGGCCTACGCTGCCTGTGCTATGTTTATCTGTGGATAAACAGATGACTTTATTCTCCAGGGCTGCCAATCCAGCAATTTTTATCTGTACTAAAATTAGTAAATCATAGAATCTCACCCATCTTCAATGACTTTTCAATGATATGTGCTAATGGCTCCAATATCTCCTCAGTCAGCTCTTTGAGTATTCTAGGATGTATTTCATCAGGCCCTGATGACTTGAAAACATCTAACTTACCTAAGTAACTTTTCATTTGTTCTTCCCCTATTTTAGCCTCTGATCCTACGTCATTTTCACTGGTATTCATTAAGTTAGATGTCCAATGGCTCCTAAACTTTTTGGTGAAAACTGAAACACAAACGTCATTCAGCACTTCTGCGATTTCCACATTTCCTGTTATTGTTTCCCTCCCTTCATTAAGTAAAGGGCCTACCCATTGAATACCATCAAATGTGGATATTAAAAGATCAGTCTAGTACTCAAAAAGTGCCAGAAGAAACGATCTGAGCAAAACAAAGCAGCATGGAGAGGGAGGTTTGAGACCTGCTAAAGTCACAGGAATCAGAGTAACATATCTGAGAAGATTGCAGTGGGGGTCTCTCTGGGTCTGTCTCCAGTTGCTGGGCCAGTGCCAATTTTAAGGGGAGATGGGCCTCAGCCCCCATCTGGGACAAAATCAGTTCCCCTCCCCAAGCATCAAAATATATTTTTCATGTGAGAAGAGGATTATATTTAAGGGTAAGGGCTGGGGCCTGCAGAGGGACCAATGTGAGAATAGACTAAATAATTGTATTCCCCCTCCAAAAGAGGAGCATTTTAAATGAACTGGACTAGGTGGTATTTTTGAGGAGCCCCGTGGGAGACCAGGGTGCTGCAATCACCCCAGGCAATGAGGAGGTACTTGGTAAGCAATGATTCATTTTTACAAGGTCTTTGTGAGCTTCTATTTGTGTGGGCCCAGGTCTCTCACACACCCCACCCAACACACACATGGAGTGGCACTTCATAGAGGGAGCACCTCTTTGCCATACAGGATAGGTGGGGGTGCTAGGATTCCTCTCCAGCACAGCCCTCCACTATGGGTCTCTTTGAGCTTGTCTAAGCCCAGCTCATGCCTCCCATCCGCCCCAAGATTTGTACAGGGAGCGTTACTCCATAAATGAAGTGCTTAACTGTTCTAACCATGCAAAGGGGCTTTCTGTGCAGTTTGAGATGTGCCGGGGGTGGGAGAACAGGAAAGGCAGCTGGGATATGAGAGAGGTGGTGGTGGGGAGGTAGCCTTAGCATATCATGTCTCCACCCCTTCCTGCCCTATGGAGATTGCGAAGAGCATTAACCTGGTCACAGACTCTATGAACTCTTGCAGATTTGGGGGTCCCTGGCAGAGCAGCTCCATTGGACCTGGGAGCAGGACTGTGGCGAGGACTGTCTCTCTCTAGCTTGCCCATACTAAATGCATCTGGGGATTTGCATACCTTGTGGGTGCACCGACAGATGCCTGACCCTTTACCTAGCAGCCTTCCTCCATCTGAGGTCAGCTGTGACTAGTCGGGAGTCACTACACTTCCTTTCCCTCCTCCAGGTTTCCCCTGTACTGACTGACCAGATGGCTGGAGGAAGCTGTGCCAGTCTAGGGGGGGATTTGTAGGAGGACAGGAGGGGGAGGTGTACACAAGGGCATGTGTTTAATCTGAGATCATGGGATGGGTTATGCTGGTTTTACTGATGACCAGTCTTGCCTTGGATAGAATGAACTGAAGCTTAGGACTGCTGTCTTCAGATGCCTTATCCCTTTGTGGAATGGTGGTGTCTGAAGGCAATGATGTTACAGAGTGGTCATTCCTAAACTACTGTAAGCTGGCAACCTGTTTTTGCTCCCGTCTCCTCCTCTCAAAGTGACTCTTCCCTGAGCATCTTTTTCTTTTTTGGTAGCTGATATTTTTAGACTAGAGGAGTTCTTGGAGGGCAGATGGATGTGTTCTTTGCTTCTCTCTCCTGCTCCTATGTGGAGCTGTGGTATCAAGGCTGGCCTAGGAAGCTAGCAGTAGTAGGGCGCCCACACCACCTGCTAGGCTGTCACTCTGACAATTAGGGTATTTTAAGTGGTGTTTGGTGTCAGAATGAAGTCAGCAGCCTGTCTGTTTGTAATCACCAACACACTGTGAGTCTGATCAACCTGGAAATCAGTGAAACCTTCTTAAAATGGCACATGCCTTGCAGCCCAGAAAGCTTGACACCTCTCCTGTGCTGCTAGAAGTCTGGTTAGACACAATTTGGCTTTTCTTGATAGAAGTTTAAATGCTCCCATGGTGACATCAGTACTGTCTTTATTACAGGGGAAGAGTATCAACCACGATCTGGACCATGGCCCTGCTATCCTTGAATCCCCCAAGGTGTCTCAGTCAGTTCCAAAAGTGGAAAAATCCTCAAGCAAACAGCAGGAGGTGGTTAAACCAGTAAGTGCATAATGTACGGTCTCCAGTTCAGTGAATAACAAAATCCACTTCAAAGTCTGCCTAGTAACTTTGAGTGGACTGTAGGAGGGCAGAGGACATGTTGAAGGCAGCCAGGAACTCAGCATTTCATGTAGGCTCTTAAATAAATAATATTTTCATAGCTCCCTTATTTTTAATTTTTAAAAAGGGGGGCATTGTAGTTAACACTGTTGCTGTAATTGCAGCCCCAGTGGCTCTATGTGCCATAAAGCAGGGATGTCCTGGGTCTTGGGTGACCTTAGATAACCAGTTAAGTTCTAGCTGCCCCTGCTAGCTTCAGTTATGGTCTATGAATAGAGTCCCTGGCTAGTGGATGTTGTTGTCAATGTAAAACTGCTGCATTTGCACTGTTGTTAACGGTACCCACTGATGATGGTGCTATCCAAACACTCACCCCTTCCTGTGGTTTGCATTTAAATTTCATAAATTAGGATTCTACGTAAAAATACAGAGGCTTTTTTCCCCTCTCTCAGGCTTCCTGTCCCTCCCACTAGCTCTCCCTCCCTTATGGGTACCCAGGCCAAGATTTTAAAAAGTGGGAGCTTAAAGTTAGATTCCCTGGACCATATTTAGTTGCCAAAATAAATGGCCTGATTTTAACGAGCTCTTAAAATAATCAGTGGAAGATACTTGGTAGGCAGTGCTCCTGGAAACCAGGCCACTTATTTACTGGGAGCTTAATTGTAGGTCACTGTAGACCGGGGTTCTGTCCGGCCTGGTCGTTGTGGCCCTTCCTCAGGCCCAGGCTCTGAGGAACGCCACTGCACCTTCCTCCAACGGGAACATTAGCGTTTCTTTAAGAGTCCTAGTCCTGCCCCTCTGGCAGGGCGGACTGCCAAGTAGTCTATTGCCTCGGGCCCTGGGGCAGGGCGAGACAAGCGCACCAGCAGTCTATCGCTTCTGGCCCTCTAAGCGGGGCGAGGCAGGCGGGGGTTCCGCTGTCCTCGGCAGAAATGGAAACTTCTCCAGGTCCGGGCTGGCCTCCGCGGGTATCTCCCACCCCTGAGTGTCCGGGGACTCGGTCCAGTCTCGGGGGCCCAGAGGCCCTATCCAGTCCTGGGGGCTCAGGGGCCCAGTCTAGTCTCTGGGGCCGGAGGCCCTGTCCAGGTTGGGCCATTCCTGGCTGCTCTGCTCTGTGAGGTGCTTGCTCGGGGTGGCGGCCTGGCTGGGGTTAGGCCTATGCTGCAGTCTGTGGGATGGCTGCCTCCAGCAGCAGCCTGTCCCTTACTGAGCTGCGGGGCCTGCCTTTTATCCTTCCTGCCCTGGCGGAAGCTCCGACCCTCGGTTGCCGGGTTGGCCGGCCTGCCAGCCCTTTCTGGCTGCGGCCTGGCTGTTGCGGCCCTTCCTCAGGTCCAGGCTTTGAGGAAGGCCACTGCACCTTCCTACAGTCACCCAGGTTTGAAAACCTTGGCCTCAGCTTGTGGTCCTGACCTATTCCTGAGTTGGAGACCCACCTAGTCTGTCTGCCAGGGTGAGTCACCAAAATGGCTCTGCACGTCTCCCAAAGTCTGACAGCCGGTCACATTTATTCACCTAACTCTGATGCTACTTGTCAGGTCCTACAGAACGTTTTCCACAATGATTTCCCTAGTGCTATGAGGCAAGTACATCCATTAGCTGTAAATTAGCCATAGCATACCTTCAAGGAAATAGATAAAAAGACAGGAAACGGCTGACTGAGCACCAAGGCTTAGAATTTATATTTAATTACGATTTTTAATCTTTCTTGGTAATAATGGAAATTACTGTAATCTCAAACAGGCTTGGAAAGCATGGCCCAGAACAGTACAGGCCCAATGGCTATTTAGCTTTTCCTGGGGTCAAAAAGGGACAATGCAGATCCATATATAGAAGAGTTGATTTTTATATTACTTATTTGCTCTCTGCATTTGTTCCCAAGTCAGGTAAATAAAGTAGGTTGCTAAGCTTTAGGCGAGCCATTGCCACTTAGAATGATTCACGTAGCCTTGTTAACCCGAGCGCTTCTGTGGATTTTTCCGTTCAAGATCTCAGAATGCTTTCTATCCTACACAAATGAATGCTCTCAAACCACTCTAGCCTTTTTCTCTAAGGAGGGTAAAAAATCTGAAATGACTAATTACATTTTTTAAAATTAAGGGGTGAAAGAAGAACTAGTCAGTCATTGTCTGTCATATTTAAACTGTAATTACTATGCTGCATATTGCTTTACATAGTGTTAGAACACAGTTCAGTTGAAATATTAAACTTCACAAGGGATATAAACAAAAAACTGAGCTGAGCCATTGTGATTGAGAATGGTGATGGTTAAAATTAATACGTATGTGTGTTAGATTATTTTCACAATCTCGTTCTTGTTAAAATCAACAAAAAGATGAGAAAATTGGGTTGCAATTTTAGGAAATAAGGTGGTATAAAACCTTTGGAAGTTGACCAAAAGTTCTGAGTTTAAGTAACCCAAAATACTTACAATGCTTTTTATCCGGGGATGTCAAAATTCTTTACCATGTGTGGTAAAGTCAGGCCAGAGGGCTACCAAAGGGTATCCCAGGGCTGGTATGTGGGCCCTAAAGGGTTATAGACTCATAGACTCATAGACTCATAGGTCAGAAGGGACCAATATGATCATCTAGTCTGACCTCCCGCACAAGGCAGGCCCTTCACCCTGAAGGCAGAGGAGAGACTGCAGCAGGGCAATTAGAGACACCTGGACCCAATGAAGGGTGAAGCCAGGTGTTTTTAAACCCTGCCTTCCCAAGAGGGGGAGGAGGGAACAAACCAGGAGGAAGTTGCTAGAAGGCTTGTGGTGGTGGGAAAGGATGGTTCCTGTCCAGACCAGGAGACAAAGCTCCTCTGTAGCCAGGAGAGACAGGATAGCTGGTGGTGCTCTGGCCCAGAAAGAGAGGTAAAGTGTGAGACCTACCAGGGGGAATGAAATAATGCCCATTTTCAGTGCCTCAAATGATAATTTTCATAAATGCCATTGATTAGGAAGATTTGGAAACCATTGATTATTAAAGATATATCTTTAAGGTTGTTTTTAACTTTTGTAAGTACAGATGGGCCCACATTACAAATTTTAGATCTTGGAGCTAGACTTTTTTCCAGAGTTCAAAGGTGTTTTGCATCAGGTGGCTTGTATTGTGCCAGATGTTGGCAGTAAGATATAATTACACATTTATACAGTGCATTCTATGTGGGTGTATAATATATGCTAATAATATTTACTACTAAACAAAATAGATTCAGTACTTTGATTTATTTATGGCTGGGTGTAAATTACTGAGATTTCCTCCCCCTGAAAATGTTTTGAAAATTACTTGCTACCAATTTGTATTTAAGAATAATGTGGAAAGGCAGGTAATTGCATCTCTTGTTCATTTTATATATATAATATGAAGAAGTAAGATAAATATGGGATCTTGCTGAAATGCATATAAGATAGGGATGGGCTCTTGCTGAAGTGCTTATGCATATTCAGCAGGAGCCCATCCCTATCTTATTTCTGTTGGTATCTGATTTTATTATCCAGAGTCAATTATATGATATCCAGTAATGGATTTTCATGCTTGAAGCAAGATAGATACTGTATGTAAACCGAGGGCTATCCTGCCATACGTTAAAGCAAATTACTAGCTAACATGCCTGTAGAAAAATACTACTGACGAATACCTATCAAAATGCTTTGCATGCATTTGTTACATTTATTAATACTGAATCTCTTCTCTTTGCCTGCCACTCCCCTGTTGTTCTAATCTCTTTAGGTCACTTTGCACTTTGGTTCTGTTCTCCTGCTTTAAAGTCCCCTACAAATTTGGTGGATTCACACTACGTTACATTAGATGAAAACATAAGCAGATGCACAGGGTATAGAGAGGTGCATTTTCCCCCTTTCTAGTTGATGATAAAAGCCTCTGGAACCCCCCAAAGCATCCCAGATTGAGCTACAACTAGCAGGAAACATCACTACTAGAAGACTGACATCTGGTCTCGGTAGCAAAAGCAACTCCAAGGACCACTAGTGGTCCACAGAGAAGAGTTGGAGAATATCTGCTGGGAAAGGTTTTCTTCAAATTCAGGAGGATTCTTATTTAATTCAAGCTAGTTCACTCACCCCTCCTATTGTCTCCCTCCAGTTTGCTTTACTGCTTTTTTTTACCCTGCTGACATCTTATTTTATTGGGTTATTTTTGTCGTCATGGGGGCAAACTAAAGGTAGAATAGCCTGCAGAAGTCCCTCTTCTGAATAGGCCCTCTCATCAACTCGTGTAATATTCAATCAACATCTTTAAATTGTATCAAGTACTGGGTCATGGCCACCAAATAGCCTCAGCCTGTATCATTGAGCCTCCTTATTCGAAGGCGGGGGAGATGGTGCTGTCAGTCCCCTCGGCTTACTCTTTGGCAGCCTTCTTGGTTCTCCAAGATTAAGTGTTACGTAAAGACAAGGAACAGCTGCTTGCTGGGACTGGCAGGTTGCATGCAAAGGGGGGATAGCTGAGAACTCCATTCTGCACGTTGCCTATTTAAACCTGCTTTAAAAGGGATAAGCAAGCAACAGTTTCCTTTCCGCACCAAGAAGAGGTTAAGGGGGCAAGAGAGTAGAAAGGTCCTGTTAGGTGGTGGCATGAGCCTGGGGCCACTCTGCTGTTGGAAATCCCCAGGCCAGCACAAGCTTTTAGATGTGACCAGGCTGCTCTCAGCCTGCTGGGAAGGGACTCTTGTGTGCTTATCCATTTCAGGGCCTCTGTGTCATTTCATACATGGTTGTCCTTTGGGCTGGAGGGGTGCTGCTCCCCTCACACCAGGACAAAAGGAGGAAAGGGAAGGGACTGACTTGCCTATCAGGCAGGGACAGAGGAGAACACAGCCAGTGAACATAGCAATGCGTGCAAGTGACCATGTCTCTGTTCCAGGGCGTGGGAGTGCAGGCGAGACAGTGTCCCTCACAGTGTGCTCAGAGACAGGAGAGGGGTAGGACTGGGGAGTGGGGACACCCCAGTTGGGTGGCTCCTATTATGCACCAGCTCCAGCTGTTACTCCTGCCTGGGCTGTGTGGGGGACGAGCCACTCTTGGGACCCTTCCCCAGTGGCAAGAAGCTCTGCCTCCATCATCCCCAGCCGTAGGGGAGGGGTCACTGCATGGGGAGCTGCCACCCCCTCTGCCCAACCCGTGAGACTCCAGACCCTCTGCCGAGCCCCACCCCCTGCATCTGAACACCTTCCCCATCCCCTGCAGAGCCCTACCCCCCCTGCATCTGGACTCCTGCACCCAGACTATCCCCAGCTGAGCCCCCCCCTTAATCCGCACTTCACTGAGCCCCAGCCAGCTGCACCCAGACCCTTGCACAACGGAGCCCCACTCCCCCAGCACTCAGACACGTCATCCGTTCAGCCCCAATCATCTTCATTTTGACCCCCCCCCGCCCCATTCCCCCTGCATTCAGACCCTCCCCTCCCCCCGGAGTGAGTCCCTGTGCATTCAGATCCTTCCCACAGCTGGATTCCCCCTCCCCCCCGAGTCACCTGCACTCAGATTGCTCCAGTCAGAATTCTCACCCCACATCTGGATCTCCCCTTCTCTTCCCGACACTAAGCCTCTCCTCCCTTGGACCCTGCTCGGCTGAGCCGGCTTGCCCCACACCTGGATGAGAGGGCAGGGATGGGTGTGTGTACAAGACTCTGTCCCCCTTTTTTGCTATCGTGGAGGGCCCAGCGTAGCAGGACAGGGTTTTGGGGTGGTTCTTGGGCAGGCCCGGCCCTTGCACTGTGTTAGGGTCAGGTGTAGGCTCACGGCTGAGTGTTTGCCCTGGTGTTGGAGGGGAGGGTTGCAGGGTGATTCCCCCATGTCTGTGCAGAAAATGGCCTGGACTCCACACTGCTGTGCTAGAGCCACCACTCCCATTGCCCTTTTAATCTATTGTTTGCAACAATCCAGTGACTGTACAGTGACATGCTGAGTGCTACTTAGCCAGGCCATTGAGAAAGGCAAAGCCTTAAATTCAATGGGGATACTCAGGTGCTGAACTTTAATGCCCATATTTAAATGCTGTGCCAGATCATGGTCTAACTTCACTCCTAGGGTATGTGCACACTGCAAAGAAAAACCTACGGCTGGCCCATGCTGTGTAGACTTCTGCCCTGGGCCTGGTGCCTGGGCTCTAGGACCCTGCAGGGTGGGAGGTTTCCAGAGCTCCAACATACCCGTAAAGTCTTCTGTGCTTGACATACATGGAAATATTAGTATTTCCATCTGCTAGGTGGAGCCATATAGATGTGCTAATAGGCCTAGCAAGGAATTTATTTGTCAAAAAATATTTCCTGAATCTTTTTTGTTGTCTGTATTGTTACAGACATACTTGCTGACAGTATTTTGAAATAAATTACCAAAATAATTGAAAATGGTGTGATTATACTGTTGTTTTGAAAACTAAAACTTGCCGAATTTTTAGGTGTAGAGTTTTTAATTTTTTGGTGCAGAATTCCCTCAGGAGTAATATGTGCTATCAGCCCTTTTTGTCTTCAAGGCCATTGCCCAAAACTTTGGAGTTCCCATGCAATGACAAATTGTGTTCACACAAGCATTGTGTGTGCCTAACTGGAAACGTCCTAATGGTACATCAATGATTTTTCTCCACAGTCCAAAACAGACAGAAGAGAAGCAAAAGAAACCTCAGTGAAGCCTCCAAACTGCAGACCTGAGGTCAGGACCTCAGAGAAGATAAGTGCCTCTATGTCTGTCCAGAAGAGCAAGGTAAAATTTATAGTTAAGTCACATGCTCTAAGTTCTCATAGCTGGTTTATAACACTACTTTAAAGAATTGCCATCAAATATCTTTTTCTTGTGTCCCTAGCCCAGTACACTGTCTGACAGTGGCAATATTTTATTCTTCAGTGGCAGGTGTACAAAACCTGCAGAAGACAAATGTGAGATAAACTGTCCACTGGGAAATTTTCTTCCTGACCCTTATTAATTACAGGTTGTCTTGTGCTCTGAAAGATGAAAGCTTCTATCCCTTCTAACACTCTTGGTTATCTTTTTCATGATTAGTGTCATAAATCTGGGTTCATCATCATCATCATCATCATTCATATAAATGAGTAATTTATTTTTCACCATTTTATTCTTCTTACTCTTTGCACTTAGCTCCAGATGGTTACATCTTTGGTTTATGCTCTGTTCTTGAAAACTTCCTGTTTCTGTTGCACTATGTCATGTTTTCAGCACTGCAGAGGAATGTTTTAAATATATAACATTTTCCATAACATACATATATTTTAAAAAATCTTTAATGAGAAAGGTTGCGAAACTTAAATTTTGAGGCTTAAATTTGACTTCCTCCTTAAATTCTCAATATTAAACACATCTGGCAGTGCTTTTAAAAAAATGAGTATGAAATGGTGTTGAGAGAGAGAAGCTCAAATTTCCTGGGCTTCTCTGATTTGTATGGGGCTTTAGCTAAATCATATAATAGTTTTGTGGTGCATGAGGTCAAAATCATACTCATAAATATGAGTTGGGAGGTTTATCAACCAGGTCATCATTGTATTAGGCTCTAGTCCTGTGACCACTTATAGTAGCGAAGTTAAGCATGTGCATGAGTACTTCTATTGAAATAAGTGTTTGCAGGATCAAGTGGACTGGATTATTGCAATATTTAGAAGACTGTGAGATAGAGGTGAAATGTTCCCAATCCTATTATCTAAATCATTAGTTCAAATCCAGATTAAGAAAGCAGTGACTAGAAGTCCAGAGGCTAGTAGAAATTAGTTTTGGTGATTCCACCCCAGTTCCTAATAAACTGGTGTTCATATTGCCATTAGCACCTCATGCACTGAGGCTGCCATCTCGTGCCTTGCCTGACTGATTAGAATTGTAGCTCTTCTAGCATAGTACAAGTTATTTAACTCTCTACTTATACCGTGAATGTTTAAGCCAGACTTCAAGAAGAACTCAGTGTAAACTCAAAAGCTTCTCTCTTACCAGCAGAAGTTGGTCCAATAAAAGATATTATGTCACCCACCTTGCGTCTCAGGAAACAGGCTGTATTTTATCTGCCTAGTGATGAGACACTATATTTCAAAAGGAGTTGAAGGAAAACATGCTAATTGGTTTGTATTCAAATATCTGAGGGTCAAATGTAACCAGCAAAATTTGGCAAGCAAAACTTTTATTAAATACAAATGTGAATGCTCTTAAACAATGGAACAGGTAAAGGAACCAAAAACTCACTTAAATCAACATAACAGGAAAACCTGTTGTTTGGAAGGTTAAACTTAGTTGGTTATTTGTATTATGGTAAAACTAAAAAAACTAAACTAAAAAAAACCCTGAATTGGTATGCTGTAGATTGAGTCAAAACATTGGGTAAAAATTTAATTATCTCATAAATGGAAAGAAAGTATAAACTGGAAAGAGAAATAAACCTGTTTTTCATCTGTGCTGGTGACTCTCACCTTGATACAGATTCTAAGTGCATATACATAACTCCTTACACAATAACTGTACATCCATATCACAATGAGATTAATACCATTGTGACTCCAGCTTTCATTTAAGACTTCCCATGATGTTCTTTGGTGAGCCAGAATGAGGACGTTCCTGTAATCCTGTTGCCAGCTGGTATTGAGGAGTTCTTGGGTCACAGACTCCTAGAAAATATGAGTAGGGGTTCTCTCCAGAGACTAGTGGGGATTTGGCACTAAAGGAGAACCAAAGGGTTGAATTGAAGGTGAGCAGCTGAGGGCAGGCTTCAGAGGGACGGCCAGGATGCCTGGCAGCTGGAAAGCTGGGACCAAGCAACTAGCTGAGAAATTGGGAGGCAAGTCGGGGGAGTAGGTTGCTGCTGACTGGGGAGTAGCAGAAGCAACACAACCACATGTGTGGGCAACAGGCAGACACTACAGAGGGGTCCCAAGGACACCACAGTGGTGGTAGACTGGGCCCCATAGCATATTGACTTGCATTTAATTGCCCTTTAAGAAAGGGACTAGATGGGATATCCTCTGAGCTAGGCTGGAAGAGCTCCATGAAGAATGATCACTCTTGTACCCCTCTAACCTGTGAAATATATTTCATACTGCTGGAACTGGGTTCATGGGCTGCAGTTGGTTGTATGCAGGAGGCCAGGGTAACAGGGTGGTCTGCCCTTTAAAGGCCAGCGTGCCCGGGGCCAGGCAGTCTGCTCAGTTATCAGACCCAGCCAGAGAGGGGAGAGGTGGTCCCTACAAAGGGCTAGGAGTGCTCAACTGGAGAGAGCACTACAAGAAGAAGGGTAGGTGTGTCAGGCCCTGGAGTGGGGGGAAGAGATATGACGGGAATGCCTATGGGGCCCTGTACTCTGCTTTGGTTGTGAGGTCTGTGTTGGAAGAATAAAACTGTGCCGTAAAGGAAGGGTTTGAAAGACTTTGCATCTGGGAGACAGGCCAGCATCTTAGTCAAGCTAGAGGAACACAATGGTCCCTTTTTTGGCTTTACAGTATATGAATCTGAGAGTTAAATTGGGGTTGCTAGGTGTTAGGCCCCTCAGAAAAGGAGTCTGAGCTCTGACCTAACAAGAGGCTGAATCAGGATCGGAATATTGGCTTGGACACTTGGGCCAGTGGAAAAAGGAGTTGCCATCCTCTTCCAAAAAGGTGTTGAATCTGGCTTCGGTTGGTATGGGTGTGGGGAGAATGGAATCTACCAACCTGGGTTATAGAGACAACTTAACTTTTACCCACTGAGGTGTGGTTCTTCCAAAATAACAGTGAGGCACATTGTCAAGGGAATGCTGTGTCTCTTCTGTGGACAGACGTTTTCGTTGCCTAGAGCTTTCAATCTAGCACCTTTCACAAACACTAAAAATTCACTTAAAAATCAATACATATTCAAGTGTTTGGCAACACTTACCCTTTTTTACACTGCCATTTACTCAGTGTTTTAATGCTTAATAGGAACTCGCCTGTTAAATATTCATGTACAGATTTAGCAGATGTAACACATCACAGTTTGATTCAATTTTCCTAACTCCATTCATTCATGGCAAAATGAACTGTTTCAGAGAATGGAAATTGCATTTACCAGAGAGTAACATCTGAATTACTCATTCAAGGTCAATGTCAGGGTCCATTTGTAAGAATCTGTTAATATTCCAACACCAAGCAGTGGAGTTCTCAGCATTCAAATTGGAGACCTTTCTGGCTTCAGAAGCAGGCCCTTCTACTATGTCAGTTCAAACATATTCAGTGCACAGACCTCTCATCTATCTCACTGGATGATTACTTCCAGTCTGTCACTGAGGGAATAGTTTGTTGTGCCAAGTTGCTTATTCTATTGTTTAAATGGATGAGAACGATGGATGTTAATTTCAGAAAAGCATCTATGCATTCTGTGGTGGCTAGATTTCTAGTTCCTCCTGTAACTGGGGTGGGAAGAACCGATATGGTAAATGTCTAAATAACCCAATTTTGGAACTTAGCATCTGACTGCAACAGCAGTATTGCAAGTGAAGGATGGGCAGAATATTTTTTTGACCAAACCTTTTTGTTGTAAAATGCCAATTTGTCCAAGCCAAACTTTTGTAGACTGGAAAGCTTCTGAAGACCAGGATGGCAGTTGAAAGAAAAAGAGAGAGAAAGAAACCCATCCCTGATAGCCAGTAATCAGTCCACTCAGCTGAGATGTGCAAGACCACATTCAAGCCCCTGCTCTGCCTGATTTAGACCAGGGACTTGAGCCTTGGTCTCACACATATCAGCTGAGTGCGTGTCCACATCCCAGGTGAGTGCCATAACCACTGGGCTGTCGAGCCAGTGTCTTGTCTCTTTTTCCTGTCCAATAAATATTTAATTATTTATATAACCTGGAAGAGCTCCAACAGGAGAAAGCGAGACCTGAACATTTTTTAAATGGCTCCGCTTTGTCCCAGTGTGGAATGATCAATGTCAGAATCTAGACGTTTTATATTTTTTTTGAAACAGAATTCTTGTTTTCGGACCAGCCCTCGTTGCAGGCTGCTGTCCAAATACGCAATTCTGTTGACAGGATTCACTTAAGTAGGGTGGCCATCGTTACTTTATCTAAATCCTTCGATTATGTCAGTTTTCAGGTTAGTTAATGTGAAGGAAATTAGCTTTTCATAAATGATGGCCTGTTGCTTCTAGAATTCTGGCTAGTCTTCCTTTTCCCTTAGAGGAGCTGCTAAAAGTATTGCAATATTGGAGATATGTCCAAGCCACCAAATTCCAGTGTTGATTTCAAAACTCCCAATGTTCTGGGATTTTGCTTCTGTCTATTGTAGAGACCATTTGCAAAAGTGAGGCTCAGGTTCAGACTTGGATCACTCATTCATTTTCATACCTCTCTGATTCTGGAGGGGTCCAGAAAGAGCAGTACCAAAATACCCATAGACATGACTTTCTTTTTGGCATTTCTAGCCCAGCCAGTTCCAGAGAATACAGGAAATCTCATAAGAAATCATAAACTCGAGATGAACAGCCTGACATTGAAATATCTCCTTTGAAAATGTAGCTATGTGGAGGTTCGTGCAATATGTTTAACTATCTGTGCTTCCTATAGTGAGGGTCCTAAATGGTTTGGTTATAGTCTCTAGTTTTGAGTTGCTTATTACTTCTGAAAAGAAAAATCTTTTAAGGCCCAAATTTTGCAAAGGTGAATTGTTTTGTATAATGTAAAACTTTGTAAATCAAGTATTCTACTTAGGACATTGTAAAAGTTAAGTTTTCTACTGCAATATTAACTCATCCTGTTATATTTTTATTCTGTTATTCCTTATTAAATGGAATATTTTCATATTAATGTTTTCTATTTAATCTGTAAAATAAAATATAGTTTCCACCACCGTACTGTAACATCCAGGATTTCATTATTTTATAAGTGCTTAATTTCTCAGTGTTTAATGTATTACAATAGTTTGTACTTTTAATGTAATAGAGTTATATCAGTGATATTGCTCTTTCCAGATATAAGCATAATGAATAAAACCTGTTGAAGCCAAAAGGGATTTTGCAGGAATAACTGAAGACAAAACTTGTCCCCTGTGTGTATATTTTTAGATGGTGTAACAATTTTTTGGTTTTATTATGTAAGTATAATATGAATCCTATTATGATTGTGACTAGTCTTAATTGTAAATTATCTCTTGTTCTCTGAGACTTCCTTGAAAAATAGACTCCAATAATTTATCCTAGATAGAAAACTATAACTGAAGAAGCAGTCTCCTGTGGCACACTTTCTGCCATGCGCAGTATGCATTGGCAGGCATTGGAGTTTCTATGTGCCAGCCACTTGATCCATACAGATTACAAATTACAACAAACTTTTGGGAATGGAAAAATTAATATAGACTGACTCCTGACTTTTGATTATGAGCCCCTTTGCTTCCTAAAGGGGTAAGCTATGTCCTAATGAGGGACAGTTGGGAAGTAGTGTGTGTGGCTTTGTCTGTATGTGTTCTCCATTCTCTTATTCGCACCTTATACAAGCGCCAGCCAGACAACAGTGCTCACTAGGGGATATTTCCTCTACGTCTGTAGATGGTGATTTTGGAAATAAGGATTTTGCCTTAATCCAAATGCTTTTCTACGGTATCGTGAGTAGTGCTCATTTTGGATGTTTACGTGCCAGTTCTGAAAGTTTCATGTATTGAGTTTGCAGCTAGGAAGTTGGCAGCCAGTACCAGAAAGAGGGAGAAACTCAAAGGCAGAGTTCTAGCTCTGAATTTCACAACTGAGACAGCCTCGGTGTATGGTGGATTTCCATGGTTCACCAGAGGAAAGCTCTGCTTTGGTGAACCGCAAGGAGGTTTTATCAGACTGGGACTCCATGGGCTTCCCAGGGCATTGGAGAAGGGGGCATGCATGAAGGCTACTAATGACAGCACTGCACAGTACTTCCTTAGTATTGTTTTAACTTTGCTTCCACAGGATGTCCGGTCTACAGTTTCCAACAGGAAAGCTAAGTTAGAAAGAGAGAAAATAGTAAGCAAGTTACCCAAACTTACTATTTCTTTGCTAGAACTGCTTCAGAATCATCTTCTAAAGATACTGGACCATCTTCCTCAGAAAATTATAATCAAAGTGAAGATACGGATATTGACTTTTGCCGTTAGGAGTGGACAGAAGAAAATGAAAGAGTTTCATCATCACTTTCGTCCTGGATTTCAGGAAAGGATGACCCACTTTTCCTACTACCTGTCTGTACAGAAATTGAATAGAATAGTAGTGATAAAGGGGATAATGTTGCCACTAGCATCAAATGAGATCAGATTTAATGTCCTTCTTTGATAATGGAGGCGTTTCGCACCCAGTGTATCAGGAAAGGTCTGCTCTATTTGCAGGAATCTCTGTGATAAATTCATAGCTTCCAAGCAGCAGTACAAACATCAGAAATCATCTCTCTCATCTCTTCTTTTCAAACAAAACCTCCCAAATGGAGATTAATCAGAGGCATTGGCTGATGTATTCTAAATCCAAAGGAGTAGTATTCTATTTTGTGTGTCAACTCTTTTCATCGCTTAACAGTCTTAATACCTTTGTAACCCCAGCCTTTTCTGACTAGAGAAAAGCAGAAGAGAAGACATTCTCAGGAAAACGTTGTGGAACATCATAATGCCACAGTTGCAAGGCTAGCACCTTTGCAAGGCAAGAATTGCTGTGACACTGCTAGACCAGGTGCCAGCTCTTGCCAAGGCTATATGCATCAGCTAAGCAACAAACTCATAGCTAGAAACCAGACCAGCTCTCCTGTATGTTAGTATTGATCAAGATCAGTATTATATTTTGAAAGGATGTGTTTAGTGTTTAGACTCTCTAATATGCTTGTAAGCATGCGTTCATCTTTTTTACCACTTTAATTTGATATTATAAAATTTAAACTTTTTATGTAATATAAAAAATCAAAAAGAAAAGATCTTTCAAAACAAAAAATCAAGAAGTTCAACATCTTCACATCAAACTTCACAACATCATCTGGCAAGGAGTTCCACAGGCTGGCTGGCTGACTGTTGTGTGAAGAAATATTTTTATTTTGTTCATTGTCAACTTGCTGCCTATTAATTTCATTTGGTCACCCCTAGTTCTTGTGTTTATAAGAAGGAGTAAATAACACTTCCTTATTTACTTTCTCCACACGAGGTCTATGAATCATGACTATATAACCCCTCCTCCCCCTTAATCATCTCTTTTCCAAGCTGAAAAGTCCCAGTCCTGTTAATCTATCCTCAGGTTGAAGCTTTTCTGAACCCCTAATCATTTTTATTGCCCTTTTCTGTACCTTTTCTAATTCCAATATATTTGTTTGAGATGGGGCGACCAGATCTGCCTGCTGTATTCAAGATGTGGGTGTACCATGGATTTATAAAGAGGCAATAAATATTTTCTGTTCACTGGTGCTAAGCTACTATGGTAAACCAGAACTCGGGTGTTTTTGTCACCATGTCACAAAAATTTCAGTGAGCAGGTTTTCATGACAAGCAGGTAAATAGTGCTTATTCCATGGCCACTGCTGGAGCAGCTGCACTGCTGCTGGCAGTTGCTGGAATATGGGTACTAACTTGGTTTTGTGAACACACACAGATCATCTAGCTGCTTGCTCCTCCACTCACATGGATTCTGATTGCGCTTTATTGAACTGAACATACAGGCTGTTCACAGAAATACTTACCCCCCAGTTAGGGGAATGATGCTTTATGTGTCCAGGATCCACTAACAGCCAGAAGAACCCCAAGCAATAAGGCCTGTGCCCTCATTGGTTGGGTACAAAGTGAGAATGGCAGCAAGGGTAACAAAGGGGTGTGTAAGTTATTCTCTCAAATTAAAAGCAGTGAGTTTTGCCTGTAAATCCAAATACCAATTGTCCCCTTCAGTCTGAGCCCTCCTCATGCTTACTCTGGTCTGAAAGGAAACTTTTCTCAAGGAGTAAATGAAAGTTCAGTCTCCATGACATCTTAGTCCTGAGCAGTTCCTGAACTGAAAAAGGTGAAAGATTTAATGTCTTCTCTTTGCTTTCTAACTGCACTGGTCAGCTGTTTCTGATGGAGTGATTATACTTGTGGACTTGCCTTTCTTGATCCCATGTTGTTGTGTTTTGCTGGGATATTTAGTTGCTGAGTGCATACAGTTGAACTGAGCACTAGAGGACACTGCTGCAGTTGCTTTCAGTGAAGATCTCTTTGTGGAATGAAACGTTTTGATCACACTGATAGTATAAGGCCCAGTTATGATCGAATATGCAAAAGGCGGCTAAGGAAACTCCTTTCATGCTACAATAAGTGAAGGGGTGGGAGACGAACAGCAGATTTTGGAATATGTAACTTCTTGATATGTACAATGCCAACCATGTAGTCAGAATTGTAGGCATCTCTAAATAACCTTAACCTCTTCCAGATTTGAGTGTAAAAATGTGAGAAAATCATGTGGTAAATGAAGGTGACACTCTCATCCTTTCCTATACTAAGGATGAAAGAGTCACCTTCATTTACCACGTGATTTTGCGAGTCCATATTTTGGCTTCAGTCTTGGCATGTATTTATTTTTTGGCTGGGGAGAAGGAAGGGCTGACAGGCATGTTAGTGGACGGAGCTCCATGTTAAGATCATGGTGGGTTCCAAGAGTGCTGCTCCTTACAGAAATACCTCTTCAGTGAGGATCCTAGTAGAACAGGGCCTCTGGTAGACTAATGAATATTTACAGTATATGTGGCACAGACTCTACACAAATAGGTCTTGACATATGATGTACTACAGGATTTTTCTGGACACTCAAAAAATTCTGGTTGCCTACGACCCAGGGCGTCTGATTCTTAATTACAAAAAGGCACCTTTAACACCACTTTGCCAGAGCAGTGTAAAGGGGTCTTGGGGTAAATGGGAGACCAGGCACCGCACCTTAGCATATTGAGTGGCAATGAATGCTGCTTTGCCAAATCAGCCTCTAACCATGGGCCAGATTCCAGTATCTTTACTTAAACTTAGCCTTACCTTATGCCACAGGTAATCTCACTGAGACCACCAGGACGAGTAAGGAGTAAGGGTGGCACAATCTGGACCAAAGGAGTTCGAGGATCACAATTTATTATCATCACAATTTATCAGCACTCTAACCTCAAGGCAGGGAGACCACTGCTTCTACCCTGTGTGACGGGGTCAGGCCGGACGGCTATGAAGAAGTACTAGGAGGCATGTATATTAGCCCCAGGCTCAAAAAAGCCCTATTCCCTGGGTAATTCATCTGGGGCTGCTTAACTAATTAGGCCACCTGGGGCTGCTTAACTAATTAGACCACCTGGGGCAGTTTAGGCAATTAGGACACCTGGGGGCAATTAAGGAGCCCCGCCCCAAACACTTAAAAGCCTGCAGGGGCAGGTAGGCAGTGTGGGTTGTGGAGTTTGGAGAGAGGAGGTGTGGAGGACGGAGGTTGGAGTTATAGTTTGGAGTCACAGTTACAGTTTATAGCCTTGGAGGTTTGCAGCTCTAAAGCCTGCAGTTGGAGTTAGCGGCTTGGAGCTGGCAGGCTGCTGCCTGCAGCCTACAGAGGCTTATAGCTTTCACTGTTACTACCGTAACGCCGGAGGGCGGGACACCTGGCTGGGAAATCAGGAAGCGGACCACGGACTACCCCAAAGGGAAGGTAGCAATACTCGGGCAGAGTGGGCCCCAGCCCCTCCCTCAACCCTTCCCCAGCTGCACCACCGGCCAGGCCGGGAAAGCGCAAGACCCACGAGGGCGAAATATCTCACCCCCCCCACCCTGTTACAGCTAGAACCTCAGTCACTGATGTTTAACTGCATACCAGGAATGCACTGTTTGTGCTGTGGCAGAACACCACAGTGTTCCATTGCAATGATGGCGTTTGAGAAGTGACCTATCTGGTGTATGGCTCCATGCGTATCTGAAGGCATCAGCCAAGTGGGTAATTGCAACGTTGCAGGTGTTGGAATATGGAAGAACAGAAACAGTCAACCAGTAGCAGCACCATGGTGCCTTCTTATGGTAAATTGATTGATAGCTGCAATGATCATTAGGGCTTGTGAAATTCATTGAATGAATCAGATTGTACAAATGAAGGCATTTTTCTTTTCTTTTAATCTCTTCTGGGTTCACCCATCATTTGTACCTTGTGATTGGTCATGTGGTATTGTCTTCTACTACCTGACTGGATGAGTGAAACACGAGAGAATAATTAATGATGCACTTCTGGTATGCATTTGGGATACTCCTAGGAATTATGAATAGCTTTGGGAGTGCAGGCCATTCTTTCAATATTCATGAATAGCAGATAACCTGACTCCAAGAAGAGGAGCCAATTGAATTGGAGGAATTTGCTCCCACACATTTGCACACATTTTCCCCCATTCTTTTGACAAATTCCAAGGCTGGGATTTTCAGAAGTGCTTAGCTTTAGCTTAATTTTGCTGCCATTAAAATGAATGGCAAAATTCCAATGGACTCAATGAGAGGAGAGGAAGACTAATGCGGCAGTTCTGAAAATCCCATTCTAACTCAAAACTGCTCTTGCGAGACAATATGGAGGAAGCTTAGCTTATTTGCCTTTTAATCATTTAGCCAAAAATATTTCTTTATAGACCACCTAGACCAGCATGTCTTGTCCTAAGGTGCCTCTAGCATCTGGGATTTGATGATGACAAATCTCTGTGGATCCAACCGCAAGACGGGGGCCTTAGTTTGCAGGTTGCACTTTCAGAGTGGAGAGCTGAAATTGGTGACAGGAGGGGCTGGAACCAAGTACTCAATCCACTCCATGCTAGTGCTCTCATTTGTATTCCTGCTTCCCTGACTTCAGCCTTGGTATGCAGGTGAACAGTACTTCATAGCAGTGTGTGCTGCAGTAATCCTAGCAGCAGCAAGCCAGCTTTCTGGAGAAAATGCTTTCACCAGGCTGGTCTCTTACATAAAGTCACAGATACAAATCCTGCACATCTTGCCTGGTCAAAGTTCCCATTAATTTCAGTGACAGTCTCGAGTGAATGAAGACACAAGATGCAAATGAATTTCTGACAAGAGTGGTGGGTTTTTTTGTCTTTGTTTTTTAAATGAATTCACTCACATCAATAGAGGTTACAAGATCAGGCTGCTACTCTGGGACAGGCTAGGTTAAATGTAATAAACAGCTGTAAAAAGATTATAGACACTAACAAATAAAGCAGCTATTGGAATTAATTGCGTTTAAAATATAGGGAACCTCTATGTCCCAGAAATAAACGTTACCCTACTGTTTTTTAAGGGAATTTAATGTTGCAGCTATGTGATATATAACACCCACAAATCACCACCACACAAAAAGCCAGTCTATTCTAAGTGCTGCAAATACAAATAAGGCTATGCAAAATCCCCTCTCTCTTGCATGATGTATGCACAGCCTTGTTAACAGGATCCTGAATAAAAAATAGGTTTTAAAATATCACATCACTTCACCACTTTTTTGTTTTCAGTGGGAACAGGATTGTGCTTTAAATATTCTCCTCATAGATACATGTTACACACAAATTATGTTTAAAAAAACATTAAGGTTGCAAAGTCAAGCACTCAACAGTTAGTAAATGTCAGAATTAAGGTTGCCTGTGCAATCTTGTGCACGTATGTTATAATAATCTTTAATTACATGATCACATGCTATTTTCTCCACAGGACTTGTGCCTCATTCAGTGCACAAGATGAACAATGTTCACTGAATTAACAGCAATTCAGTATTTTGTGTTCTCCTCATTGTTCAATGTGTGGCCCCATGCCTTTACTGCATGCTGTTGAAATCTGCATAAAGAATTCTTAATTTCCTCACAGGTTTCTTGTCTGATCTGTGTCTCTTCTTCCCCTCCTGGCTTCCATTTACTTCCCCAACTATGCATTGTTGCCCATCGCAATGTCTCCTAATCTCAGGGCTAGTCTACACTAGAAGCACTACATTGGCACAGCAGCATTGCATCTGGGATGTTGGGGGCACAGGTGAGACAAACTCTCAATTCCAAGGCCTTGGGTCTGGCCTAGCCCGCAGCAGCCCAGAGCAGCAATTGCAGGGAAAGTCCAACTTCAACCCCTAGACTAGAACATGCTGAGTACAGATGGAGTCTTAGGGGAACTTAGCTGCAACTATCTAGCCAGTTTGAACTGAGAAGAGTTGAACTGCAACTTTTCAAAAGCTGTAGCTTGGCCAAATTTGGCCAAGATTTTTACAGGAATAGCAAAAGACATAAAATCCTGAAGTCCACCCTGCTGCAAATTTCAAGCACCTCCTCCAAAGCATCGGGCCCTACAGCAAGATGCCAGAATTTTTTAACGTGGACAAAACAATGTATTCACTACACCTTAGAAACAGCTGAAGAATTTTGGCTGACATTTTCTAGAAGTATTCAGTCTGAGGCAAATACTCTGCACGAAAAATGTCAGCCCAAATGGTTACACTTGAGCAAAAGTACAAGCAACTGAAAATATGCTCTTATAATGGGAAGTCTTTATAATGGGAGAGGGGGATGGGCTTCAGAACCAGGGCTTCAGCCAGAGCCACAACTTCAAACCGTTGTCTATAATACAGCAATTTGCTGAATGCTAGCGTGAGTCCTATTAGCCTGAATCTGTCAACCCAGGCTAGGAGGCTCACTTCGGAATGCTATGTAGATATACTCTTCAGCACTTTTGAAAATTTTACCTCATGTGACTGTTCATGGAAAGCTAATAGAGCAAGGATGCAAGCATATAATGAGCCAAAATATATGTAAGAGCTTCTAGGTAGGCTTCTAGCTAGGGTAACAACGTTTTCAAGAAGATGTAGGAGGCTGGAGGGGGGACAGATAACTGTCTGGAGAATACCAATTTGTAAAGACCATAGTTTTTAGCAGGAAGGGATTGGTTTCAATGCATTTCATGTTTTGAAACATTTCTGGGGGAAAAAAAGCTTCAAAATTGTGAAAACAGAATGTTGCCATTTTTGTAATACTTCCATTTTTCAAGTTTAAAACAACTTTGTTCAGAAATGTAAATTTTTTACAGTTAAAAAAGGTGGGGGAAAAAGGTCAAACCCTAAACAAAGCATTTTAAAATTATCAAAACAAAACCTCTTGACTGATCCAATCCAAAACATGTTTGGATTTTCAGTTTACAAAAAATTTTAGGTCAGGAAAATTTTTCAAAACTTGTACATTTTTGCAGGACAGGAAAAGGTTTCCCATCTAGTTCTAGTTGGTTCCCTTCACTATAGTATTAGAGCAAATATTGAAAATCTTTCTTGCAATATTTACTGTATGCTTGTTATGGTCTTGGGATAGTGAGTCCATAGCTTAGGTTGCATCAGATTTTTCTCTTTTACAGGGTCTGTACCTCAGTGTATAACCTTCTTTAATCACCCTTTTCTGCAAACATGCCAGGGGGAATTGGAACCAACTTTTAGCCACTAATTAATATGCGTGTGTGGAATGGTCTCTCCTGTGTATTTTGTGGTTACGTGTAGGGTGTTTTAGGAAGTATGGGAAAAACAGAAGCCTGAAAAGCTGGCTGGGGGCTTCCACATAATGTTCTGTTCACTGCTCCCAGAGCGGTAATCAGTCACTCATCACTCAGTGCCTCCACTTCATTTGCGTATTTGGGAGAGTCACTATTGCGCTGATTGTCATGGCAACGACAGCTTTTGACTTACCTCAGAGGACCAGAATATTATTACAAAGAGAAGTCCCAAGAAGAGCTGTAATGAAAGCAGACTGGGTTTTGATAAGCTCCTGCTGTACTCCTTTGGGTTTGTACTGTTTCTTTTCAAAGGGTAATTGTTTGTTACTTTCCTCAAAAAAGGAGTAATGAAAATAAGATACAAAATTATGTTTTTTTTATGTATAATATTAAGATGCTTCTTATATGAACTTGTGGGCTACTACTTTCTGAATATTTATCTTTTTTTAAAAAGAGGTTGGGGTTATATTACAGATATAAGTCCCTACTCAGTTTTCTGTTACAGTTTAAAAAAAAGTCATTTAGAAGTTGCAATAAAACTGAAGTTGAAGGGTTTTTTTGAATAGTTTAAATAGTTTCAATGCATTCATCAACATGGTACTGAACAATGAAATATGAAGCTTCACAAAGGTAACAGTGGCACTAAAATATACAATGACAATAACAAATGGTGGAAGTGCTTTATTATGTAAATAGCACATATATGAAAGGTTTTCTTTCTATTAAAACACTAAGGAAATTCACAAATGTAATTTAACATTAGTTAAGCTTGCTCTCATTAATAAACTAAACCATGAAAAGATAGAAAATACACAGTTAAGAATTAAAAGACTGTGGAATCTTAATCCAGCCTCTCATGCATATACATTATGATACAGCCATTAATTACACAATCCAATATTTGTTCTTTACACAGGATCCCTGCTTCATTCAGTGGCTGAGATGGATCTGCTCTGGGGATGAATCAAGGTTGTGTGGTGGAGTCTGTTATTTGTAGAATGCCTGTCGTATTTGTTGAGAGTTGGAGGGTGTGTTGTGAGTACAGGAAAAGAAAGGATGGCCCTATGGTTAGGGCAGTTGAATGCCACCTTGGAGACTTAGATATTATCCTTGATTCTGCCACTAAATTCATATGTGATGCTAGGTAAATAACTTACACCAAACTTTTCACCAGTAATCACTTCTGCATGTAAAAGGCTGTATCATAATGTACATACACAAGGGGTCCAGATCAAGGTTCCACAGGCAACATATTTTCTAGCTTGAGTGCACTTGACTTTATTGCTTATTTTACTTTTATTCCTTATCTGTGTATGTCCTGATTTTTTTTTGATGGTTTAGTTGATTGATGAGAGAAACATTAGCTAATGTTAAACGAAAGGTTTGGGTTTTTGAGGGGGAGTGAGGAGGCTTGTGAATAATTTTTGTAAAATGTATTTATTTCAAAAAATATTATTTAATTATTTTAAAATCATTTTTTAAAAATCCAGGTATTTGCTTTATATGGTTTTGATCCAAAGGCTCTTCAAGTTAATGAGAGAGAGGAATAAAATATGCTTTCCCCACTGTTAATGAAATCAAACCATACTCTTCCCAGATACACCTACAGCAAAAAGTGTGAGAACTGCATAGTTGTGACATGCAGTGTCTCTTCCTTTTTAACAGGACAGAAGTCCTTCAGCTTCTTCTTCATCATCCATCACCACAAGAGCTACTACCAAAAGGTTTCCATTAAAGCATAAAATGCACTCAGTGGCTGTGAAGGCCCTGCAAAAACCAACTACAAATCATCAGTCTCATGGTATCAAAGATCTGGAGATCAGACTGCTGCAAGTGGAGTGCGAAGAGCTCAAAAACCGACTAGGGTGTCTGAGGGTAAATATAAATCTCTCTCTATTGTGAGCTGAAAAGGGTCTTGTTCACAGTGACACTAAAACCAAGCAGGAAGAATGTATTCTGTTAATTTTTGCTCAGAGTTAAATATATTTTGTCTTGTTTTGATGATTAAGCATGCTAAGTCATGTGAGAGTGCACAGGCCCCATCTTATTAATAATAGGCAGGGAGTTAGCTTTCAGCTTAGAAAGTTGTTTATAATACAATAGTGTGTAGAGGCCCCATTGTGCTAGGTGCTATACACATGCATAATGATACACAGACTCGGCCCCAAAGAGCTTACAATCTAAATAAACAGGACCATTCAGGCCAGGGGAAAAGAAGACCTAGAAAAGTTAAGTGACTAGCCCACAAAACAGGTCAGTGGTAGAGCTGGTCATTGAAACCAGGTCTCTTAACTGCCCATCTAGTGCTCCGTGCATGAGATTATGGCCTGGGACTGAAGACTCAATCAGAGAAAAGTGTTTACCCAAAAACTTTTAAATTTAATTCAATTTTAGTTTCTTATCAGAACTGCACCGTGCACTTCAAGAACAAAGCATTGAGGAAGCAAAAGTTGGGAGGCGGGGTTTGTTGCTGGACAAGCTGGCTCACTTCACATCTTACAGAGACTGGCAGGGTGCAGTTTTATTACCATGTATTATTTAGCACCACATGCATGCTTGGTGCTTTACAGCTAAATAAGACCATAAATGAGGGGTATACAATCCAATATAGTCAGATAGCACAATGATTGAAGACTTCACACTGTAGTGAAGGGACAAAACTTGGGGAATGGAAAAGGGCTTTTGGGGAGAACATGGTTAGAGTTTTGCAGAAGTGGGTAACACACAAGTCCTGAATAGAGTGTAGGGGTGGGATGACCAAGAATATACCTGAAAAATAAAACCTGCACCACTCAAAGGTCTGACATTCAGTGTATGTATCCAATATTTCTATTCTCTGATGGTCTAAAATAGTAACTAAAATATCATTCTGTCATGTGAGAGGACAGGTAGAATTTTGCAAGGCTGTTTATTTGTTTGTTTGTCATACAGTAACATGTAGGGGCCCCAGTCGTGAACTGGGACCCCACTGCGCTAGGTGGTGTCTGTCTGTCCGGTGCCTGCCCCAGGGGCTTACAACCTATGTGTGAGATAAGAGACCACAGATGGATATAGCCTGACGGGAGAGTACAAGGCAATAATGAGACAATGGCATCTAAATAGACAGGACAGGCACCGCGTGGGGGAAGGAGGGGTTAGCACAAGCCGAGTGAACATGAGTGGGGTTTAACACACCCGGACCATGGTGGCGTGTTGGGTCCGGAACGTTTTGGGCGGGTTGACATAGGAGGGAGTGAGCCAGGTGGAGTGGAAAGGGCCTGAGCAGGGTGGGGCAGGTACGGAATGAAGCTGAGGTAAAGCGACGGAGGGTGGGGGGAGGGTTAGAACCAGCCAATCAGCACAGGGCAGAAAACGCCGGAAAACCTTCTCCAGAGCTGCCGGGGGTCCCTGCTTGAGCTGCTCCTGTTCCTAATGGCTGGAGGCTCTGCCTGGCTGCTCTGTGTCCCCCAAAGCCTGGTGCTGCCAAGGTCCTGGTGCTCTGAGAGTAGCGAGGGGCTTCTCTGCGTAGTTGTGGGTAGGGCGGTGCTGGGGAAGAGGGAGCTCCAGCTGGGCCCTCTGTTACCCCCTCCGCAGGGCAGCAGTCCCTGCTGGGGCTGCTCCAGTTTCTGCTGACTGGAATCTCTAGAAGGACTAAAGCAAACGCACTGCCGCTTCTAGAGAGGGAGAAGTGTCTGTGTTCTGTCCACACTAGTTTTCAATGCTCTTATTATGCAACACTTTCTAGTACCCTCACATCTGTCAGTTAAGAGCCCTCATTTGTTGCAGTCTGGGCCAAATTAGACTATTTCAAAACTCTGAGGAAGTCCAGATACTATTTGGTCACTGAACAGAGAATGAGTTATAATATAACCTATAATTCTATGGTTTACTGAGGTATGTGCAGTGAAAGACAGGACTTCATTAACAATAAATAGTTTGCAATCAAGGTTAGAAGCTAATTTGGGTTTGAGTTCGCTTTGCTATGGATTGGTTCAGACCTCACTAATGGATGTATTCTGGATTAATAGTCTGACTGGTGTCTCTAATTTTAAATTATTGCTCTCATAACGAACATGGAAGGGGGAACCTCCAGATAATACATATGGAACTAAAGTTTCTTTCCTCCACTACAGCATTTTTTAATCTGCTGTAAAATCACTAATGCCAATATGCCCACAATACATTGCATAAGGAGACATTTCTCACTCTAGGTCCAGAAGATTGATGAAAGATTGCTGAGTCAGCCATCTTGTTTTCTCTCAATTTTCTATCCTAGCCTTCTGCCTTGTTTTGCATTATTACACTGGACCATGGCTTTATCAAAGCTTTGTTTCCCAGCCTAACCAGTTCTTGAATGATGTGCTTCCATGTACAGGTCCATGTACAGGTCCTTAACCTCATTGTTGGCCCCAGCAATTGCATCACCATCATTTAAGTAGAATGGGCTAGTGCATTAGAAGAACATGAGGATTTCCAGTTTCTTATGCCAAAAGCAATTTATCAACTTTTTAGATGGCAGAAGTCTGTGAAATGGACAATTCCTAAATTAAGGACAGACATTTCAATCTTCTGTGCTTTCTGAATTCTTTTTATTGCACAATCTTTGTATCTTATGTGGATGCTGTACAAGTACAAACCTGCCTACAATATAAAAATTAACTCAGCTGTGGATGTGTGCATGTTAGCAGAAGGAACATTTTTTTCCTCTTGGTTTACTGATCTTTGATATTTCAAATGCATAAATATGGATACTTTACTCTGGCAGATGTTATTGTTTACCTACAAATCCGGGGATGACAAATTGTACATTCCCATCATTGTGCATTAAAAACAGCTATTGAAGAACCTTTTTGTCATACAGGAAGGGCTGATGGGTCAGAAGCCAAGTGATATGGAGGAGCTATTGAAACAGTCTCAGAAGGAGCTATTGTGGCTTCAGAGGCAGCTGTCCTTCATCTCAACAGGAGAGCCTACATGCGTTTTGTCAGCTGGCAAGGTGAGTTCCTTCATTGTTGGTGTGTGTTTGTTTGTTTTTTATTCCTCCCCCCCACCCCCCGACTTATTTTGCTGTGCAAAGAGGAATCAAAATGGAAGCAGCTTATTCTCCCCTGACATCATTGTAACTCCTCTGAAGTCAATAGAGTTACTTCTGATTTATGCAGGCATGAAAGGAGAGTTAGTTTCATGTATGTATTTTTAAAAACAGTTGCACGTAATTTCCTGGAGGATAGAAAGAACAGGCAATTCCTTTAGAAATGGCTGTGAAGATGAATGAAGGTTAAGCATTTAAATGGCATTTTTCAGAGTTATACTGCGTAAGGGATGGTTTGAGTTAATATTACCTTTCCTAAAGACAACTATGAAACTTTAAATGGAAACAGAGATGCTTAGCATCTGATGCTCACTTGACATATGGCAGAGCTCACCATGTCTAGTACTAGATAAACAGTAAATTATTTATGTTAGTGATACTTTAATATCTTATCGTTCCAAATAGCAGTAGCAATAACTTACCTTGTGGGTGCTTATCTGCCAAGGAGCAACAGGTTGAATGTATTAAGTTTTTATGACTTTGGTTTAGGTTTTACATGGTTACTGGTCACAAAGGACATGTTTTTGAAATCTTGCCATCAGCACAGCCTTGCTCGCTGTTTTGAAAAGGGGCTCCTGTTTTTGCACCACAGACGAGCTTTGTTCATATCATTAGGTACTTAAAAATTATGTTGTTTCTCATGCAGCTAAGAACTGGAGATTAATTCAATCCAAAAGTTAAAGTACAGACACCTTCAAATATGGATATTCAGATTTAGATTCAAACTTCACAGCTGGCTGTTATTGCTCTTAATCCCTAGAGCCATACACCCATCAACTTTGTTTAACTTAGCATCCAGATCTGAACTTCTGCAGGTTGAGCCCGTCTCTAAACAGAAATGGGAGATGGGAACAAAGAGAATGACACGATTTCTAGGGCTGGCCAGAGAACAAGAATGTACCTTTGTGACAAATGTTGAGGTTTCAAAAACTGTTCTAATTTTGATGCAGAACAAAAAACAAGATCTTTCAAATTTCTTACAAGAAAAAAAATGAGAGACGAGAGCCCATAACAGCCACTTCCAGGCCAAATTCAGAGCCATAGGACCAGATTTTCAAGCCCATTTAAGGCTAGCACCATTCAGGTGAGGCCTAAAGGGGTCATAATCTACAGGCAATGCCCAACAGAGAATTCACCCACCAAATCCCTGCTAAGTGTGTCTGTGCTGCAGTCGGTCTTTGTGCCTCTGCTCTCCACCCTCTCCTAGCACACGGAGCAGGGAAAGGCTGAACTCCACTATCCCATAACAGTCCTCCTTTGCTGCAGGTTCCACTAAGCAGCCTCCACTGGGGGTATAACTCAATGTTGCATCTCTAAATCGTGTTGGGTGTATGGCTGGCTTTAAAATTGGGGAGCTGGAGGCAGCTCCCTGACAAATCCCAGGCTGAGCATAACTCAGGCAAAGAAGAGCTTAGGTCTGTCCACACTACAACTGAGTTTATAATATGGCTGGCTCTAAGCAGGATTTTGGTCTATGTACACCATGGTTGGTATCTGTAAGTAACCACGGCAACTATTATGCCAGTGATCTCAGTTGTCTTCCTATAACTGTCTCAGCATTCTACTTTATTTTTTTTAATTAGTAATATAGATTGGACCTGTTAGTGTAACTGGGTTGGCCAGTCCGCTTTCCTCCCAGTTCTCTATACGGTGGAACATCCCAGAGAGCACTGCCTACTATGCTGCTTGTGCTGCTCTGCATGTTTGTCCTCCAGGCTCTCTAAAATGTGGTTGCATTAGGAGAACAATCTGCTGTGTGGACACAACTCAACAGGTGCTTGTTACTGTTACCAGGTCAGAAACATGGCATTGGTTACAAAAGCATGGCTGTACTTGAAATGTACTCAGAGCCTCAATCTGAGTGGGTATGTGGTTCATGCGTCAGAACATACAGGGCCCTTTTTTTTTTTAAAAAAAAATCTCATTCTTCTCCTGCTAACTTGCTGAGCGACCATGGCTAGTCAGTTAGGCCAAGATTTTCAAAAGTGACTAGGGATTTTGGAGGACTAACTTTACATGCATTACATTGGCCTGATTTTCAGAGGCCAGAGACTTGGTGCTTTCTGAAAAACAGGCCTTTTTAAGGTGTGTCAAGATGGGCACCCACAAAATAAGGCACTCTTGAAAATTTTGGCCTTAATCTCTTGGGATGAGATTTTCAGGTGCTCAGTACCCATAATGAGGGGTTTCCAAAAATGCTCAGCAACCAGTAGCTCCTACTGTGACACTTTAAACCAGAATTTCTATTCAATTCAAAACTAAAAAACTTTTTTCACACAACACTCAGACTGTGGAACTCATTGCCACAGGAAGCTGGTGAGCCTCAGAATGTAGTGAGATGTTAAAAGATTTGATGCTTATGTGCATAGAAAAAATATCCAGAGTTGTTATAGTTAATGCTAAGAAAAATGTTGAAAGGAATATTAAACCTTATGCTTCAGGGTTTAAAACTATCTAGCTTTTAGGGATTTTAGAGATCCTACCTAATGTGAGGAACAGATTTTCCCCCAGATGCTTGCTGCAGGGGTCTTACACCTTCCTCTAAAGCATCTGGTACTGGTTATGGTTGGAAACAGAATACTGGGCTAGATGGACCCCTGGTCTGACCCAGTGTGGTAGATACTATTTTCAGTAGAGCTTGCGCACCCACCATGGATTCAGCAAAATGAATTCTCTTGCAAATCTGGCCACTTACTCAGGTTCCTAAATAGGAGCTGAGCTTTTTTGGAAAAAGCTGAGCCCTTCTGAAAATTCTGCCTCAGTTTGCTCATTTGTACAGGGGCGGGGGGTCGGGGAGGGGGGGAGAGAGAGAGGAAAGAACCATGCCTGAAAAAGGGCTGTAAATGTACACAGCCTCTTTCAATCATGTGCTCGTTTATTGTTGGGGATAACTGGGCAAGCTTATTAAATGGAGACGCATCTTGCTGCCGCTGTTTCAGGAGGGTTCACTAAAATGATTCTAAGCCCCTTGCAAATAGGCTATTTCTTTGCACCCTTCCAAGTGCTGCATGGAAATAGAGAGAGCGCCAGGCAACGTTCCTTCATGAGCCACACAGACAATGAACTTGAAATGACATATCTTAAAATTTAAGGTACGTTTTGGGAGACAGGGCATTCCTCAAACCCGGGGATCATGCAGATCAGGAGAGGGGTCCCTCTCCGTGAGAGCTAAAGAGCCTTTTTCTTTCCCCGGAAGGCTTTTTTTTGTTTGTTTGTTTTAATTCTTCCTCTCCCTCCTCCTCAGTCCGCCCCCTCCAGTTGCTAGGCAGCTGCTGGCTGCCTCGTTAGGGGTTGAAGTTTTGCAGGTGTGTTGGGGTGGCTGGCTGCCCTTTCCTGTCCAAGAGAACCAGGCAGAGGCCGGGGGGCGGTCCCGGCCATGGGATGCGCAGGGATTGCCCTCCTGCGGCGGCGGCGTTCCTAAAACCCTTCCCCGCGCAGGACCAGGACCGTGGCCGCTCCGAACCCCCGCCTGGCCCCTAGGCGCTCCCGCGGTGGCATTGCGGGGAGGCGGGCTGCTCTCCCCGCCCGGCGCGCTCTAGCCGGGCCGGCCCCGGCTGCAAGGCAGGGAAGCGGTGGAAAGCCATCTTGGCCGAGCCCCGCCGCCTCATAGGCTCTGGCAGCTGCTGCACGGCCGATGATGCTCGCCCGCTCGCTCCCGCCTGCACCCTGCCTCCCCGCGGGCAGCTAATGAATCATCGGGAGCGCCAACGCCGCCAGCGCCGGTTGTAATCGGAGCCCGCCGGCTGCAGGCAGCTCGCTCTCCCCCGGCCATGCGGCTGCTGCACCTCGGAAGCCCTCGATTCCCAGGTAGGCGGCTCAGCTCTACCCCCCCCCAGGTTCTCTCGTCCCTCTAAAAATAGCTCGCGCCTCTGTCCCTGCTCTGTGGGGCCCCCAAAAAAGCTGGGGGGTGGGAAGGGGAAACTCCCCTAACGCTGCCCGCGCTGCAGCAGGCTCTCGAGTCGGTACAGGCAGGGAAACTTTATCATGCGGCTGCCCTTTGGTGACGATGCCCTTCACTGTCTGGGTTTTTTGTTTTTTTTTGTTCAGGTGCTGCTTAAAATGATCCAGTGCGGTGCTGTTGTGCATGAGCAGTGAGTAGAGAGGGATTAAATCCTTGCTAGATGATTCCATCCTCCCTCTTGATGTTTAATCCTGTGTCGTTTTTCTGGTCCGTGTAATGGTGCCCTGTAAAATAAGAGACGGGTTGGCAGAGGTTTCATGGTGCCCTGTTTCTTCCCCGTGTAAGCTTCTGTGGGCAAAGTTAGTGCCCATAGTGGCTAGCGGTTTTCTTCTCCCCCGCCTCCGAGCTCTGTGCAGACGCACAGTGTCCGACTGCTTCGCCGATGAATGTTGTAGTGTCATAGCAAAGTCGTCCGTGTGACTGCTTTCCCCTCGGCGACACTGTTAATCAAATTATCTGCGGCATTTCCCTGGTATCAATTTGTGAATGACTCAAACTGGTGGAAAAGCTTCTTTATTTTAAATGCAATTTGCAGACCTTGTGTTCCAAATTGGACTAGGTTGTTTGTGAAAAGACCCCTGTTTCCAAAGGGAGGGAAGGAGAGATGTTGTACGTGTGTGTATGGATGTGTATACTAGACCTATATATGTATATTACATATAATATTAGTGTTTATGTAGGGACTGTGTGTGTATATATTTACCTAATACAAATTAAATTTTAGGATATCTTGCATGTGCAGATGCTGGTAAATCAGCTACCATATAGCAGATATTCATTAGTCAGTGTTACTTGGGATACAGGGGGTACTGCAGTTTTTCTATTGCTGACCTCTATTTAAAGTTATGGTTATTTCCTATGATGTCTAGGGTAGGGCAAGAAAGAGATTCCTTTCCAAAAGTGATTTTGTTCATCACTGTTACAATTGTGCATAGTCTTAATAATAATTTAATTGTGGTAGATTTAAGTGCACTCAAAGTTTTAAAGCAAATGCCTTTTGTTACCCTTTAATGATAAGCACTGTCCAAGCTTTTGTGTCCAATGCGGACGATTAAGCACCAGAAGTGTGTGTGGGGGGGGGTGAGGAAAAAATATAATATGACTCTGCAGAATAATTTATTTGTGTGGATTGGTATTGCATGTGGCAATACTAGGGACGGGACTCTAAAGTGGCCTAAAATATTTTGAAACACTGCATAAACATGCAGTCATTCATGTTAATGTTTTAATAATTGCACCAAGTGGATACAGAGAAGGAGGGAAAATTAAGGCTGCCACCATCAAAATATAAATAAGGAGTAATACAGAGCAAGGTACAAGCCACCTTAAGAAAACAGCATGAAATATTGAGGGGTAGAGCAAGCAGTAGAATGGAAATAAAAGGGAACTGCTTAAACTTAATGAGAAAAAATAAATGTGGATGTGAACTGTATGCTGCGAGAGTCACTGTAGTCACTCTGTATTTCAGTTTTTATGAGTGGAAGGTATTTCATTATTAGAGTGGGTCTTTCTGGTATGCACAGTTTGAGAGGGGAAAGCACTTTGAAGCAACTCTTGCGGATGTCAGCTGGGCTTTATTTGCTTAAAGACATGTTATCCAAAAAATTTGCGGTTTTCAAGTGCCTTGGAGTTTGTTTATAAATTACTGCCGGCTGCTCTTGTCAATGAAGAGATACAGCTACCCTGAACAATGCATTTGACATGGCACAACATTAAAACAAACCAAAAAACCCCTACATCAGGTGGAACTAGTGAAGTGGCCATACTCTCTGCAGACTGGAGGGCACCCTTACTTGCTTGCTAGGCAACTGAATTGGTGCTAGGTTGCTTTACTTAGTATCCAGCATGTTATGTTGTGTTTACACATTATGACTGTGGTAAAGGCAACACGCACAGAAGTGCAGGTTAACTTTGCATGTCGTTGAATGGCAGACTAGTACGTACGTGGACCATCTGTTTTGTAATTTTGGTGCCTCTGTTTTTTAAAGACTAATATTGGCAAATTTCAGCTTTAAGGTGGCATATGGTCTTTAAAAACCTGAGAAGATGAGCCATAACAACGTGGGTCAGTAAAGGACCCAGCACTTCAACCCAAATGTGATATTTGATATCTTTATTAACTAATAAGCAGAGATAATTACTGCATAGATGCACAAACCTTAAGTGTTGCTATATATGGTTCACAACACTTGGTAAGGTAATAGTACATAAATGTGTGTATGTATAGATGTTTGGGTATGTATATAAAATATACACTTCTGTATACATGAAAACACACTCAATATTTTAGTTACATAGATTACTCAATATTTTATTGTGTAATGTGTATAATGCAGAAACACGTCTATATTTTATATACATATCTACACATATACAACACTGATGTGTATACACAGTACTTATATACAAAAACATGCACACTGTTTTATGTTTATATTTATAGTATGTCTTTGTAATAATGGTCTTGCATTCTTACAATTGCCCACTATGGGAGGTTTTAGTGCTTTTGGATTGGATATTGCCAAAGACAGGATCCTGCTCTGGAGTGATCATTGGTTTGATCTAATATGGTAATTCTTCCTGTATTTTAAAGAGCATGAGTTATATTATAATAATATACAATTATGCTTTTATTATGAGGATTTTAATGAGTGCTTATCATATTCATATCACCTGGTTGCAATTAGAAAATTAAATAATTTAAAAATGCACACTTAACTTTACCCCCAACGCAAGTGGCAAATTCTGGTCTAACCTCTCTTATCCACGCTATAATTAAATTATGATGCAAAATGTTTTGATAGCCTGGTCAGTGTTTCTGTACAGCACTATAATGGAAGTAGAGCTATGCTGTGAATTCATAGTGGAGCCACTCAAGAATTCTGAGATCCAAGAAGCTATTGTCTGATTTATTGATGTGCCTTCTGAACAGGATTTTTCTGTCTCGTTTACCTTTTAGTATTTAGAAGACGCTTTAGCCTAGAGCCAGGTTTTGTACAAACGCTTATATATTTTATTTCCCCTTTTGCCTTTTGGTCAGTTGGTTATGTCCAGTGAGCTGCCTGATAGGAATGGTATTTTGATGGTGAACTTCTCTATCACTGTGTACAGCTTTCCTTGGGCTGTATTGAGGTGGCTAAAATATATTTAAGATGGTTTTAAGAAACACGATGGAGAAAGTCTAGCACAGCTGATGCTGCTATTTCTTAAGATGCTAGAGGTTGTTATCTGACTGGTTATTAATTCTACCCAATTCCAGTATTGCTGAGATCATTGCTTGTATAAACAAAACTAAAAAATTTAAGTTTTTTTTTTTTTAAATGAATATGCCTGGAACACAAAATAGAAAATTGGGATGCAGCCACAGTGCTGAAAAAACAGTGCCCTTTGCAAGCAGCACACCATGAAATCACTATTCAGTGAAAACCTAGAGCTTGTTCTGTTGGGCTCAGTTGCATAGAGGAAGACACAGGAGATGCTGTAATTTCACTGTTGTACCAGGGCAGTATCCCATAGGGCAGCTGATAGGCCTTGAAGTTTGAATAGTCAGTGTAAATAATCCCCATCTTCTTCTGTTTCTTTTTCAATAACTATAAACAAATCCTAAAAATTCTTTATGAAATACTGAGGTGAAGTTATCAGTTGGGGTACGTTGTATGAATTGTAAGTTGAAGCCATTCAATGTCGACACTTTTTAAAGGAAAACAGAATGAGCAATTTACTGAATTCAAGACCAGCTAACTGCTGAAAGGTGGCAAGCGTCTGCAACTCTAACTCTAATTGGAAGGGTGGGCATGTGCTGCACCATTGGATGGAGAGTCGGGGAATTTGGGATCAATTCCCACCTCTCCACAGACAAACCATGTGGCCCTCTTTGTGTAACTTCTCTGTGACTAGCTCCCCATCTCTAAAATGAGGTTAATAATAAATATTTATTTTTCTCTTGTGTCTTGTATGTCTTGACAGCCAGCTCTTCACAGTAGGGATTCTCTTCTTATGAGTCAGTCAGTCTCTCTCTCTATCATATCTTGTACAAAGAATCCAGTTTCTGATTGAGATTTCTAGGTGCTACTTACAAAGTGAGAATTAGCAATGCCCAGTACCATTTAGTATTTGGCTTCAGTTTATTAATCCTAAAACAAATATTTCTGTAAGTGCCAGTAGTATTTGAATTCAGATGAGCTTTTGGAATACCAGATGCAATGTATTAAATGTCATTTTTTCCTCATTGCGAGCACAGGTGTATTCAGTGTGCTGTGAAGTTTGCGTTCCTCTGTTTATTGTGGCAATGGGGGTTTGGTAGAAAACATTTACATCGCCAAAGCCAGCATGTCGGGAGAAGGGGTATAAATCAATTCTTTTAACTGTAATAAAGTTTCACCTCATCAACATTATGTTGTAGAAGAAGTATAACACTGGTAGTTTTTAAAGATGATAAATGTTCCATTACTATGGAAAATAGTTGATGCTTATTATTAATCAGCAGCCATGTGCACCTGTCTCTGAACATACCGAAGGAGGGCGCTTTGGGCATAATACTAGGGCACAGTCTCCTGTCCTCTATTTCATCTAGTCGCAATAAGACACTATCTTCTATAGTAAAGAGCTGATTGCAGAGTTTTTGTAATCTTCCCAGTGTTCAGATGAGGCCCTGACTCAGGAAGGTGTTCACCACAATGGGATGATTGGCATTCTGCATCCTTTCCAGGATCAGGCCCTGATTGATTTGCTGCAAGGGGGTGTGGAGCTTTTCTAGGCAGGTTCAGATATTCCTCATTAAGAAAAAAAATATATATATATATCTATATATCAAATACCAAAGGCAAAAAGGGCCCCTTTGGACCTGGGCTAAAATTATCCTGCTGAGAGAGGGTTTAGCAGAATCCAGAGAGAAGGATGACATTCCATCGGGAGTGGGATATTTTGCCTAGCCCCTTCAGTCCCCACTCAGTTTGAATACAGCTTATCTCTGTTCTGTGGAAACCTGTCTTGGCTCCTGTCTTCCCCCTTAGGAAATCCTGGTGCTTTTTTGTTGCCCTGTTCCAAAGATAATTGTATCTTTTGCTTTGTTGTATAGCTCTTTAAGAATGAATGAATGAATAAGGGACAGGTCCTCAGCTGCTGTAAACCAAAATGACTTCAGTAGAGCTAGGCTGATTTAAACTAGTTGAGACGCTGATCCATAGGACCTAATTCTAAGTGCCTCCTTGGATGGGGCAAGTGTCCTTGGTTCCCACTGAAGACAAATGGAGCTGAGGGTTGAGGCACACAACTGGAGGCCGAGTTACTGTAACAAGAAACAGATACTTGAGCCTATCCTTTGCTCACTGCATTTCTCTGTTTCTATGACAGTCCTGGTTTTATCTAAATGTCAAAAAAAACACTGTCCCCTCCCCCCAAAAGGAATCATGTAGATTGTTCATAATGTGAAGAAGAATGTCTTCTCTTGAGCCTGAGTATTTTTCTCCCCTATCCCTTGTTTACTGCCTGCTAATTAAATTTTGTAGGTGGCAGTTTGAAATCTTAATGGGCCATGTCATGTGACTGCTAATGCTCTGCAGATCTCTATTACATAACCCATAAGTAGTTTGGAAAAATGTGCTTGTGTCATACTGGGCATGACATAGGGCTCTGTCTGAAGCTAACAGTCTGAGCAGTTTTTATGTAAAATGACTGTAGGACCCTTGTGGACAGTTTGTTCTGGCAAAAGACTTGTGCACTCAATTGTCAGGCCAGTTGTCCTATTGCCCTGTAATGCTTTATAGTCTTCAGCATCTCTTTTCTGCAGAGTGTGTGTGGGGTGGTGGGGGGGTGGTGGTGGTTAGATATACTTTAGTAACAGATGTTATCTGTCTTTATTGCCTTGATATGCCAGGTAACAAACCAGAAGAGGTAATACGTTGGAACCCCCCCCCCTCCTTCCAAGGCATTTGTTAAATTCCTAATTACATTGTGTGCTATGGATTTAAATTAACCTCTTTGATCTAAAATAACCCCTGAAAAACACATCCTAATTGGGCTCTTTGTGCGTTATGCAAAATGAAAACATGAATCAAAGGAGAAGTTTAAAAAAAATGCTAAATAGATATGATAAAATTTTAATGCCTGGTAGTTCATTAGGGTGCTATTTCACAAAAGAAGTATTTTTCTTTTAAATGACATGTTGTCAGACCCATAAAAATAATAGGTTCTCCTTCCTTCTCTAAACCAGCATTTTGTCCTTTGGCTTTATATGTATACAACAATTATTTTTTGTTACAATTAATGTTATTTACACACTGCCCAAAATGTAGTAGGCATTTCCTAGATATGCAAATCAGGTCCATGCCTCAAAAGACTTAAAAACTTGCATGTTTTGGTGGATAGGGCATTGGAGTGGAACTCAGGAGACCCGGCTTCTATTTTTGACTCTGCCGTTGACTTGCTCTATGACCTTGGGCAAGTCACATCATACCTCTGTATCTGTCTCCTCATCTGCAAAATGGGCTTAATGAGGGTGACTCTTCTTTACAAAGCACTTTGAAACCTTGGGATAAAAGCTCCAGTACAGGAGTAATTGGATGAAATTCTGTGGTTGGTGTAGTAGAGAAGACCAGACCAGGTAATGTAGATGGTTCTTCTGTCCCCAAAATCTATTAATTTATTAATCTATATAAGAGCTAATTATTGTTTGTGTTAGACAACAGACACATGATGGAAGCAGGAGAAAGAATTAAAACATAAGTGTGGGGGGGGGGAAAAAAAAGGATTTTTTTGGTTTGTTATACTTTAAAAAAAAAATCCCTTCTTGCCTATATGTTTTCAACATAACTTCCACATCCTGGACTATTAGTATCTTTTAAAATTTATCATTACTACTATATATCATTGTGGATATAGGCCTTGTGTGTGTGTGTCCATTTATACCATGGGCAGGAGATAGACATGCACCATTAGAACACAGGCACCTGTTTCTAGATAATCCAGATAATGTATATAATTGTAGATATATCGGGCCAAATTTGCCTGTGATTTAGTTTCATTGACTTCATTGAGGTTATTCCAGGGATGAATCTGGCTCGTCGTGTATGTGTGCTGTAATGTAAATAACACTCAGCAACTTAAGTAAAGTTCTTTGAGATCTGTTGATGAAGAGTACTAAATATTCATTGTTATAATTTTTAATATCTGTTGGGGTACTAAGGCTGTGTTTGAATATTCTAAATCCCTTTTAAGAACTGATTTGGCCCTCATTCTTGAGAAGGTAAGTGCACCAAGATGTAACTTTGAGTAAATGAAAAATGTGATAAATGAAAAGATTGTGGTAGGTTATGTGAATGAGACATCTATAAGGCTATTCGAAGGAGGTAATGATTTTGTGCATTAGAGATCCTGTCAATGAGGCTGTTAGACTAAATATGTCATGCTAAATAATTATTAGTATTTTAATGGTGCTTAGAGGACCCAATTAGAGATCCAGGCCCCAGTGGGTTAATATGTTGATACAAGCATGTAGTGTAAAAGTTCCTCTGGAAAACTTGAAAACCTGGTTTAGGTCAAGATGCCACAGGTGGCTGGAACAAACAAATGCTGGGCGGTGGGGCTGTGGCGGGGAGGGAGACCAAATAAAACTAGTGGTAATTGCACTGCCAGTTGTAATCTAAGCTTGCTACCTGCCTGTTTTCAATGGGCAGAGTTCTGGAGACAGGATGGCAGAGGTGAGTCTTTGGGGAGGTTTTTCCTTAAGGATTCCATCAAGTGTTATTTAATGGGGAACAAATGTGGAAGATGATAAATTCAGTGTAGGACCCCAGCCTATAGAATGCCTAGCACACTCTTGGAACAACGCAAAAAAGTAAACGGCAGATCCTCAGGTGATGCAAATTGTCATAGCTCTGTTAACAACAGTGGAGCTATGACTCTTCACAACCCACTGAGGCTCTGTGCCTAAGAATGATGGTAGGGCCGTTTTTAAAGATATCAGCCTTACCAGTGATCCTCTTTTTAAAGAGAGAGGTGTGTCTCTAAGAGATGACGCTGTCCCGTGGAAGGGTATGAGCCAGAGTAAAGCAACTTTTTTGAAGAGTCTTATTGTAGGGAAGGCTGTATGCATGCATGGAAAGATGTTGGAAGAAAATGAGCTTTGCTAGCTTTGACTCTGATACTTGATGTTGATCATTAAAAATCAGCTTCGTGTTGTGCAATTTTTAACCTTGGTTTGTTTTTTTCTTTGTTGAGAAAGCATGCATTTAATTTCAGTAAATGCAGCCAAAGGTATGTGAAATCTAAAAGAGTGCTACATTTTTTTGGGCACCCATGACTGTTATTTACATAGCCCATTGATGTAAGATTTATACATTTCTGTCTGGCATGTTAGATTTGGAAATTTTCTTCAAAGAGTTTAATCAGAAAAGAGACTTGGGAAGGGGAAAAGCTGTATGTGGTGATAAGGGCTAAAAGAACCAGTAAGGGAACAATCTTACTTCAAAACACACAGGGATAAAAATTATGCTTATTTTGAATTTGCAGGAAAAGTCTTTGTGGGGGAAAACCACCCCTGGAAGGCTCTTTTGAAAGGCTTTTTGAATTGTTAAATAACATGAAGAAAGGGATGGAATATGGACCAAATTCCCAGCCCTCATCTGTATGGGCCACATTTTGCCAGAGCACTTCATGTAGGCAGGCATTTGACAGACCAATAAACGGAGAGGGGCCAGAACTAATATCCCCTAATCCAAACACCCCTGAGTTTTGGTTGGTTCAAAACCTGGATCCCAACTTTTTATCTCTGATTTGTCTCCAGAGAAAACACTCATGGGAAATGAAGGCAAAAGTTTTCAGCCTGGCTTCTGGCTTTCTTGGGCAACTCCCACAAAGGTCATTCTTCAGGTCCGTTGCTTCTGAGAGTGACATTGGAGTTGGGTGTTGACCCACATATTCCTGTATATGTCCTTGATTTAACAGTGACCCCTAGCCATACACCCACTGCCACCCTACATACTGGCATGATAAATATTCAAAGCACATTAAAATCCTAATTTCCTTAGGGTACTTTGAAAATTCTAGCCTATAAAATATAATTTTAAGATGTGTGCTGTTCCCACGTTCCTGGGCCAGGAAGAAAAGCAAATTTCACCATTTTGCAGGGCACCAAAGACTGACTCTGATGTTAGTGAGAAATCTGTGTAACACTGGCTCTTTATGAATAAAGCTGAAGAAACTTAATTCAGTTGATGCATGTTTTGGCTAAAGGCTGCCATCAGTTTTGATTCAGTTATGTGGAGGGATTACACTTTTGTGTCTACTGTGACTGTTAAGAGAATAACCACCTCCGTTTGAAGGCAATTATATATCAAATTGGTAAAATATCTTAGCAAAAACGTGTTGTTTTTGTTTTTAACTTGGTTTACATGAATGGAAATTGTGACTGGTCTAGGGCTTTGCCTAAATTATTATACAAGTAGCCATATTTTAAAGGCTTTTATTTCCCCTTAAAAATATGGAATGAACCTTTAAATGGGCTAATTTATTTTAGTTATTTAGTCACACTGTAGCACTCAAACAGAAACAGACTTAAGGTATGTCTATATTGCAGTTAGACACCTGTGGTTGGCCTGTGCCAGCTGACTCAGGCTCACATGGCTAGGGCTAAAGAGGTGTTTAACAGCAGTGTAAACATTTGGGCTTGGCCTGGGGTCTGAGCTCTGGGACCCTGCAAGGGGGTAGGTCCCAGAGCTCAGGCGCCAGCCCAAGCTAGAATGTCTACATTGTAATTAAACAGCCCCTTTGCCTAAGATCCCTGAGCCCAAGTCAGCTGACACAGGCCAGCTGTGGGTTTTTAATTGCAGGATAAACATACCTGTCAGAGTGAGGAAGGACATCTTTATGCTCTATAATGTAATGAGTGGTCAGTTGTAGGGACATCTGCCCAATGTGTTTCTCCTGGCTTTATAGGCTGACTTGGTTTAAAAAAAAAAAAAAACACCCCCAAAAACTTTGTAATACTAGAAGCCACCACTGTACACAGCTAGCATGAGTCTCATGTACATTAAGGCTATGTTACACTGCAGATGGGAGGTCTAATTCCCAGCGTGTCAAAATAGCAGTGCAACCACACTGGCCTGGTCAGCCACCCAGGCTCATGGTCCAAGTACAACCCCATCCAGGATCCTAGATCTGTGTAGCTCGGAGGCTAGCCCAAGCTGCTGTCTATGCCACCATAACATATTTTAGTATGCTAGCTGGAGCAGAGCTTTCCCATGTTTGTCTGCCTGAGCTAGGAATTAAACCTCCCAGCTGCAGTGTCAATGTGCCCTAAGAATATTAGACCCTATTTTTCAGCATTAGTGTAGCTTCACCGCTACCACCAATGGTGTAAGCTATTAGATGAGTATACAGGGCTCAGGTGTATTTACTGCTGCATCATGCAAACCTGTTCTGAGCAGAGATCTGTAAACACTGAAGAGCAAACATAGCATTTGTATATGATAAATAAATCCCCATATGTTTCAGTAAACACAACTGCAAACTTTGACACAGTAAGCAAGTATGTGCTTCTCAAAATAAGGCTGAAGAATTGAAACATTTACTGTTTTAGTCTCTTTCCAAGCAAAGCTTCCAAATAGATGTTGAATACAGCAAGGTAAGCTTACTCTATTGTTGTGATTAAGAGCTTTGGAGGGCCCAAACCCATTGTAGTAGGCACTATATCAGGGGTTTTCAAACTGGGGGTCATGATCCTTCAAGGGACCATGAGGTTGTTATGGGGGGAGGGGAGTTGCGAGCTATCAGCCCCTGTGCATGCCACTCAGGATGACATGGCATGGAGGGAGGAGGATCACCCATGTTGTGGGGAAGGAGGGGGGGTCATTGCAGCCTGAAATATTTTCAGAGTGGTTCCAGCAAAAAAAGTTGGAGAACCTCTGCACTATACAAACGTAAAAGAGAGTGTCTTCCCTGAGAACTTTTCACTCAATGTATGAGACAACGGATGGGGAAGCATAAAACAAATGTATATTAATAGGCAGTGGTCGTGGTATACCTCTTCACTATACCTCTCCAGATCACTGTCTTGTGCTCATCATGTATGTTCCCTTGATACCCTGCGTCTCCACTGTCACCTACTCCAAGTGTTCAAAAATCACAAACCAGACCCTCTCACATCCTGAGATTCAAAAAGGTAATAAATGTTGTTTTAGAATCTTATTTGCTTCAGGATTTCAGGCGTTTCTGCATAACCATTGGGACTAGACATTTATCAAAAAAAGGTGAAATTCTCACTTAATCACATGACTCCAGAAGCTGGGGCTTTAAGGAAAAAACACCATATATGGTGAGACTTGTGATAAAATTACAATCGTTGACATCACTGCTTCTCTGCTGAACTTTACCTGTGTAGACAGCTGAACTACACTCTCAGTTGTGTTTGATGCCTTGGATCAGTAGTTTTAAGGGTTTAAGGATAGGGAAGACTTTCTCCTGAAAAATCCAGCTATGGAAAGAAGAAAAAGCTGGTCTAGGACTCAGGAAATCTTGGTTAACTTCCCAACTCTTCCACACATTTCCTGTGGAAACCTGGCCAAATCGCTGTACTTCTGGGCCTCAGTGCCCCCATCTGTAAAGCAGGGATAATACTTCACCATATAAAAGCTGGTAAACTCATTAATTAAAATAAGCTTTTGAGTTTCCTCTTGTCCATTTGGTTGGCAGAAGTTTCCTTCAGTGTTTTCAGAATATTTTTTGTCTTAACAAAATAAAAACAATCCTCCCACATTCAGCCCATTTTTTTTTTTCTCTCAAACCCCTACTCTCATTTTTTCCAGCTGTTTATAAATAACCTCAATCTTAAGGTTCTTGGAAAGAAAACAAATTAGCAGATACTTGAGCCTTCTGATTCTCTCACCTCTCCCCTATCCCAACTCCTTAGCTTGGGTAGGTAAGTCAGACCTTTAAAGGTCGAATGTGTGTGTTTTTCTTTATTTCCGCTCCCCCCCCCCCAAAAAAAAATCTCACAAGTTGAAAGTGTAGTACAGAAAATTCAGCAATGTACTTTATTTAATACCCCTCAACTAAACAGATCTTGAGTCAGATTTGCCACTGGCATGAAGATGATGATTTCAATGTGGAGGGCTCATATCAGTTTTAATTGATTTTACACTTGCAGTGAATTTGGCCCTAACACAGCCGAACCGCAGGTACTGCGAAATGTCCACAGAAAACAAAACTAAAACCTCTGGCTGATTTGGAAGGGATATTAAACCTTGTGCTTCAAGGTTTAAGCCAGTCTGTATTAGGTCTCATTCTTGTCTCTATACGGGGTGCAGATTATTCCACATCTGCTTGCTATGTTCTTAAGCACCTTGTATTGTCCACTGTCAGAGATCAGATACTGCACTACCTGAACCTTGGATCTGATCCAATATGGCAATTCTATGCCTCATTTCATTACAACTCCAGTGTGTAGATGAAGACAATATTTGGTCGTTACTGATGTGAGTTGGGCATACTGCTTTATTTCTTTTTTTTTAAAGGAGGTAATATTTTCAGCATCATTGAACCAAAATCAGACAAATTTTTCAAGCTACTGATGATAAGGATGGTAGGTCAGGATTACAAGCAGCATTAGGCAGGAGGCATTGACAATGGTTTCTTTAGAGAATTTAGAAGTATCTGGCAAATTTCACTCTTCCCTCACCGAGAGCAGCCATTGTTCTGGAGAGGTTAAGTGCCCCACAGCATTTGGATGAAAGCATATTCATGTTACATACATTTCATTATGAAAAAGAGAAAGATCTTTTGTAAAAGGCCTCTTGCAGAAATAGTCTAAGCCATGTCCTGCAGCTTTAGTCCTTCTGGATACGGACAAGCTTATTTTATCTAATTTTGAATCCCTTTATATGTCAGGCTCAAAAGTTTGATTCATATGTTGTTGGATTTGCTGTCTGCTTAGGGGAGATTGGAGGCAGCGGAGAAGTCAAGAGGTGTGCAAGAGAACAAAATACAATGGAAAAATGTGTGTTTGAGAGAGAAGGCAGAATGAAAACCAAATACTGTTCAAAATGGAGCAGAAAAGAAAGGGGAGTGAAAAATCCTAAAGGTAAATATATAGTATAAAAGGCAGCACCTGTTCCAACCTATGTCTGAGTGAGTTTGTGATTTTTCTCTGGAGTTTGGACTGTCTTGTTTGTTTTAAACAAGTATAACACATCTATATTAAATAAGTCAATTTCATACCGAATGTGAAAATACTGTCAGTCAAACAGCTGGTAAATGATGGTATCATCCTGAATTCTTTGGCATTGGTCCTCCTTTCATGCTCTGCCGCATGCTAGAATTTGATTTTATCTATGCATTTGTTCTTTTCTGGACTATTTCCCTCTTGCCACCCCCAAACAATTAAAATTCAGGAGTAAGGATTGTTCATCATTCTGCCGGATTGTCACTGACTTCAGGGGAGTCCCTCCTGAGGAGAAAGCAATCTGATGTTTGTGATAGGGTCTGATGGGACAGTGTCGCTATATCCTTCATGGCTTTAAGAAAAATCTAGATGTTGATGATATTGAAATATTGAATAAATAT
>ML675640.1:6228510-6362323 GCA_007922155.1 Mesoclemmys tuberculata
TGATATTGAAATGTCATTTATCTGCAATATTCATCAAAATTATAGTTATTGGAATGGGTTAAATCGGAAGTATAATGTGCCCCAAAGGCGACAATACTATGAAAAGATTGTGGTGGTTCATGACACCAGAAATCCTTTGTAGCCTTAATTGATCATATCTTTGGGGCTAGAAACGAACTCAAGAGGCTCATAGAGTCCATTCTCCTACATAATGGCTCAACCGAATCTATCCTTTTCAAATGATAGAACTCTTCCAACATGTGCACCTGAAACCCAGTCTTCTAATTGGCTGACTAGCTGTCCGTATATATATGGCCAGCCAACATCAGATGAAAGGACATCAGTCAATGGTGCTTGGCAGTAGCCTGGGAGAAGAGCCTAAGGCATTGGTTCCCAATCTGTGGCCTGGGGCCAAAAGTGGCCTGCTGCTCCCCTCCTGCTGTCTGCAGAAGGGAGCCGCTACTTAAGGACCAAGGCAGGGTGCATTGCCGTGGGACTACAAGACTGGAGGGGAATAGGGGGCTTAGCAGGCCACCCACTGTGATTTAGCTGCCAGGCCATGTGCTTCAGTGTGTAGTGAGAGTCACTTATCTCCCTAGTGTGTTGTCTGTGAGTGTGTGACATACTATGAGTAATTTGTAGGTGTAAAATAGCGAATGTAAAAATGAGCACAGTAGCATCAAAATGTTTACTTTAAATATGTAGTGATTTGTAGTGCTTAATGGTGTATATATCAATACATTTTTATGAGTTGATAGAGTAGTGGCCCTTAAGGATTGTAAAAATATTTGTGGCCCTCGAGTCAAAAAGGTTGGGAACCACTGGTGGGCGTGAGTGGCATTTCTTATAAGCTGTCCTTAGAAGAGGACCTTAATACAAGTTAATGGGGGGGGAGGCAAGGAGCAGCTCTGTATTCTCATGGCCCTCACAGATCTTATTCACTGAGGCCCTATAAAGTGTCTCAAAGGAACACTTAACTATCCCTGTCAATCATTATTGGATTGATAAAAGGCTGCTATTATATAACTAATACAAGCATTAGATAAATAATTCAGAGGAATTATTACAGCATCCCATTCTGTATTGCATAGCCTCTGAAAATTACCATGCTCATGCAACAGGGGAAAAAAAATGTGAGACATGAGATCACAGCATTATTATAATTAATAATAAGTGAAGCAAAATTTATATGTACTTTTAAAACATTTGAAAGACAAATATTTTCAAGCGCTGTGGGGTTTTGTGTGAATGTGTGTCAATAAAATGGTAAACGTAGGACTCCAGTCTCCAGGACACTCCAACAGAACAGGTACAGCGCATGTGGCAGCAATGCAAGCTTCCCTTCGATCTCACTTGACCAGTGTACATTGACTGATGTGGAGAGACCTTTGTAGGGGTGAGTCCATACCCAGGCCAAATGAGACTTTGCCTCTTGTTGAGGCTGCCGGTAAGGTCTCCAAACTGGCAGTTGTGTGATGTTGACATCTGTCTATTGAGGCCACTAGTCAGCTTTCAGATGTTAAATAACATCTAGTCCCTACAGGTCTGTCCTGGATTTAGGCTCTGGTCCAGTAAAGCTGAATCTGACCCTAAACTACAAAAGATTATTAGTCTGACAAGTCCCCAGTAACTGCTAAAAATATATATAAACATTTCTTATGACTTGTTGGTAACATTTATGTAGACACAACTTTTTTTACAGTCCTCATTACTATAGTATCTGAGCACTTCACAATATTCAGTGTATCCTCACAGGACTCCTGGGAAGTGCTAATACCCCCATTTTACAGATGGGGGACTAAAGCACAGAGAAACTAAGTGACTTGCTTCAGCTTACACAGAAAGTCTGTGGCAGAGCAGGGAATTGAATCCAGTTCTCTGAAGTCCCAAGTTAGTTCCCTGACCACTAGGAAACCTCCCCTTGTCCTCCAGGCTGTGTCATCCCTACTCCCGTTCTGTTGTTCATTCTGTGCAGGTCACTGAGCAATTTAAAATGCAGACTAAATTGCCAGCTAAAAGTTAATTGATTTCCCTTTTCTGGAAACACTGGGTTTCCTTTAATTGTCACCAGCATAAACTATACAGATCAGTGGGCAGTTCTGCTGATCCATTATTGTGCCAATTATTGCGTTTTCCTTGAATGTATTCCTTAGAAAAAGAAGTTCTTATTTCAAGCTGCTGTTCTTAAGGGACTAAGTGTGATGTTGTTATTCATGTTGTCCCCAGAATACCTTATAAGCTGTTTAAACTCCATTCCAGATGAAAGTCAATCATGGAGATGGGGAAGGGAGTCCAGGGGAATATATCACCTTAATAGCAAACCCAGAGGGGAACATGTATTATTGAAATGAGCAATAATGCAAGCGAACAGAACAACCCTGTAAAGCAATGGTCAAATAGCTGACAGTAGAACTTGGTAGCAGCACAGGAGGACAATTTTAAGCGAGAGATTGGTTTCAGTGCATCCAGAACACATGTATCTGCAATCTCTGTACCAAAGGCAGTGAAAACTAAGTAACTAATAGGACTCCCTGCAGCAAATATACAAAAAGCTGTTTATTTGAGCTTACATGCCTTCGGCTCCCCTGACCTTGGTTTCCTGCAGTCAAGCAATGAAAGCAATAGAGTTCATGCCCCTAACAGAAAGTGACTTCACCTACTGCAAGCAACTTCTTGCTAATGAGAGAGAGAAATTTGATGAGTATATCTGTCCTTTCAGTTTCTTATGGTTTCAAGTGAGACTAAAAATTTCTGACCACATTGTGGCTAACCTGGCACTTGGGTTGGGGGAGGAAGGTAGAAGCATGCAGCTTGAGGTTTCATCTCATTAATATGCCAGGGGTGGTCTCAAAAAGATGGTCTTACACATCTGTAGGGAGCAGGACAGATAGTGAGAATGGTGGCCTCTTTGGGATAGTTATGCAAGAGGGGAGGGAGTCTGTATCTAGGTGGGAATGTGGTTGTTTTGCTACCACCTGCAACCAATCTGAACCCCTCTAGAACACAAACCCAATTTCCCCTCTGCTGTAGGCAAAGAAACCCATGGCACAAAAGGCTCTTTCTTTACCAACACTAGAGAAGAGATTAAAGGCCTAGCACATCCTGCCTGCACTGCTCTAACCAGCTGTAAAGGGAAAATTGAATTCACACTTCCAAATTTATCACCAGAAACTGTTGAAAAAGAAAACACAAAACTAACTGCCGTTTTCCTCTCTCCCCATCCTTCCTCCTAGCAATACCATTGACTAAAGAGCCATGAGAAAGTAGCCTTATCCTAACAATGCTCTGTCTCCCAATAATCGGGACACAGCACCCCAAGGATAGCTAGTCCCACAGGCGGGGGAGCAAGCACACAGCTGAAAGCAATCTAGAGGGACAGGCTTTCTGCACCTGAATGGAGCAGATGATCAGTAGATGTTCAGATTTGTTTCCATAAAGATGGGAGGATAAGGCCATGTTAATAAAAGTTAAGCATACAGTGGGGAGGGAGTAGGACTTTCCAATTTAGCAAGTGATGAGCAAAAGCCTTCTTTGCTACCACTGCATTTTCTTTGGTCTCCTCTTTGTTACCTTGCTTGCTAACCACTGAATGCTGCTTTCTTAATCTCCCTCCAGCCTGGGCAGTGTGGCAGGACTGCTCTGCTTGGGGAGGACTGGGTGTGAGGCAGGGGAGAACCCAACCTGGAGATAATCGGAGAGTACATGCCTGATCATTATTGTAAAGTTGTTTTGATTCTAGCTGCACATTTGTTTCCTTGGCAGCCTTGCTTGATCATGTTGGCATTTGAACGATTCCAGCTCAGCTCTGAAGCAAATATCTCAGTGAGGTGAAAGGTGGCTTGGAGGCTATAGTATTTATAGCTGTGCTTTGTGACTGTTTCTGGATACATGCAGTGAGATTTTTGTTTTTCTTCATGAGGCTAGTTCAGCAGTGTGACAGCAGTTTGCTTTGTACATGGAAGGGTTTCTTAGTGGTCAAGAAATGTTAAATCCATTAGCCTGGATCCATAAAACATGGTATAATCTGATAGTACTAAGCACTTCTTGTCTTTTCGTCCTGGGATTTCAATGCATTTTGCAAGTGTTAATAAATTGAGGCTCCGAATGCTCCTGTGTAGTAAGTGAGATTGTCATCCTCATTTTACATAAAGAAGCAAAGTGACTGTCCCAAGCTCACACAATGAGTCAATTGCAGAGCTAATAATAGAACCCAGCATTCTTGACTCTCCCAGCCCCTCTTTCTACTTGCTAGACCAACTGCAAAATAGATGGAAGAATCCCAATTCCCTGTATATGTGAAAATTTTCTAGCTTATAATTTTCTACTCGTGTTGCTGAGAAATAAATAGAGAAAACAAAATAATGTACAGTATCCACTGCAGGGGTGATATAATGTGGAATCCTCTGTCTGTGTGACAGAGAAGCAGGGTTCTTCTGTTGACCTATCCTTTTAGCAAGATCTGGTGAATACCTGCAGGAAGATGCTGGCTGCTGACTCTTTGTGGCAAGTGTGGCTTGTAAACTCCACCCTGGGCATAAGAGAACTGAGAATGGCTCTTGGGGCAGTCAAAACTGGACTGTAACACAAAACACAATGGTCTCGGTTGCAGAGAAAACAAACTGATGTTTGTGCATTTGCTGCTGGTGTTTTGCAGTCATTAGTTTTTGCTGCCTTTGGTACACAGATTGTTGAGAGAGTGCATTTTGGATGTAATGGAATAAGTACCTTACTTACAACTGTGTTGATATGCTGCTGCTAGCAAATTCTATTGTCTGCTATTTAAGTATTTTTAGTTATATATGTTGTTACATAGGAGGCTTCTGTTCCTTCCCACCTTTGTTCAGTAATATGCCACCTTGTAAAATGTTGTTCGGTACTTGAGACCCAATCTGATTGCCTACAGAGTTTTATTAGATATGCAGCTGCTCTGAATTTAGTAGTGTTTGTCCATTTGTCTGGAGGTTTCTAGGACAAGGCCTTCAGGAACTAATTGAGATCACATCCAGCGTTCTTGACTGGTCTCAATGACTATGTACCCTACTACTATCTCACGGTTAAGAAGCAATTCCCTTAGTTTGAGAGGTAGGGGCAGGTGCTTTTGGTGGTGAAGATTCTGATTTCTAGGACCTATGGTGATGGGTTATTGCTAACTGGGGCCTCTATGGTGATCTGTAGTCATGCAGCTGTCACATGCTTCAGGAAGTTGTGTTATGTCCCCCTCTAGTGGCTTGTCCAGGCAGCCTTTCTCTCTTTAACACAACAGTAAAATATTTTAGTGTTGACGATTCTGGATTTAATCCCTGCTGATGACCTATGATATGGGGATCCTTATGTATGTTCTTCAGTATATAGATACGCAGCTGCATGCTGACGTCCTAACCTCCTTCCCACTGCTCGGCAAGACACAGTTACTCTCTCTGCAGATTGTGAAGTCTTGGCCACTGCAGGCCAAATCCCTAGTTGATTTTTTGTTGTTGTTGTGACTTCACTTTTTTTGACTTCAGTGCAATATACTGTCAGGTTTTTTTAACCTCTGCCAGCATAACCACAAGCCCAAAGAGCAGTAACTGTATAAAATTAACCCAGAAACGTTAGGAGCTCTTACCTGCTTTTTCTTAAACTGCATTTTATTAATGTTTGTTGTTTATCCACCAATTTTTTACATTTTGACTTGGGATAAAAGTGCCCAAACCCATCTGTGTGGGATCATCAAGTAATTAGAAGAGCAGCTATGTATCTGACCCAGATGATGTGTCTGAGTGCATTTTTTTTGTATCGAACACAAAGCTACAAATGTGTTTTGTGAGAGCAGATCCAAGAGGTCAGTATGAATTTCTAAAGAAAGGTTCTTCCCAAATTAATTTGCATGAGATTTGCCTGTTTTCTTTAGGATTCAAAAGAAAAATCTGTCCAAATATCACCCTTGCAACATGAGCCAAAGTCTAATTCAGTTACCAATTACCTGCATAGGAAGCTTTAGTAATTCAGTCACTAGAGTTACAGATAGTATAAAAATTGCAGGAATAATCTTGGTGGTGACCCTAATCACTGAGTATAGCAGCAACATTAACCTTTGCCTTCTGGAGCCTTTTTAGCATTCCCTCCGCTGTGCTGTGCTTAACTCTGCAGTGATGACATCCAGGCAGATCTTGCAAAGAGGTTGCTTTTTATTCAAGCATTCCAGCCTTGGCATGAACTCATTTTCATGAAGCAGTGAAATGAAATATGCACCAATCTGCTGCACTGGGAGCAAGAGTCACCTATATAGCAGGTTCATATCTATTCAGTTGGATTGCTTTCTTGCCCTAGGTTGGAGATGCTAAGCGGCAAAGCAGTTTTCTGGCTCACTCTTGCCCAAAGTGTGGAATTAAAACCTCTGTTAATGCAAAAGCCAACAACCATTTTATACTTTTTTCCTGGTACTCAATGAATTTCTTTCTTTCTTTTGCTTTTTCCTTTTCCTTTCTTAGTTCTGCAGCTGCTATTATTCATGTTCAAACAATTGCTGACAGGTTCATAGCCCTATCCCTATCATAGCCAGGGATCTGGAAATGAAATAGCCTTGCCTAATAATATATCAGGGATTGCATGAACTAAATTATTTTCTTTATAATATATGTTAGAGAAGGAAAATGATAATTAGCTGTCAAATGCGGGACAAACATCACCAGTAAATGATATTATTTCTCTCTTCCATCCTCACATTCTATTGTCAGCAGTGCAGTGGTAGAGCTGACAAGTGACTTTGGACAAGTCACTGCACCACCCTGTGTGTCAGTCTTCCCATCTGTAAAATAAGATAATGACACTGATCTCCTTGCCCCCCTCTTCCCCCCCCCCCAAAGAAGTCTAGGAGCTAGGTTTTATTTATTTGTTGTCATGATGCTCACAACATTGCAATAGAGACTTCGGACTCTTTGTGCTGTGACTATTGCAGCAAAGAGAGACTTTCTCAAGCAGCCTTAGTGATAAATGGGGCAGAATTATCCTCCTGTTTGCACTGCAGATCTGATCTGATATTCTGCTCTCCCAGCTGTGTTGTTACCACTCTCCCTTACTTTGAAAGGCCAGCCTTTGTCCGTTTGTCTTACAATTAAACTAAATATGAGCTCAAGCCACAAAGTTCTCAGCCAATGGTAGATCCAGACTTCCCCCACATTCAAGACTGCTAGGAGATGGGGTTTCAGCTGGGGTCATTTTAGAGACCATACCTCAGCTGTGAAGTTCAGATCTGGGTGTGAGCTTCCCCTGAGTTTTGGGATGTTTGTTTAAAAAAAAAATATATATATATATATATATATATATATTTGTGATCCAGGAAGTTGGCGGGTGCAAGCCCGCCTGCTGCTAAAGACCCCTTCCCCCTGCCTAAGGGGAGGAGTCATTGGACCCAGGAAACAGCTGATTTCATGAGACAACGAATGAAAAAAGAGAGCGGGTGTGGGGGTCACAGGTTTAAACCAAGGGAACCAGAATGGGACACCAAACAGAGAACCGCAGACAGTACCCACTGCTCCTGGAAGGTGTCGAGAGAGCCAGAGGACGCTGCCAGAGGAACTCTGCTCAGATGTGTGAATGGATGGAGGAACGGAAGTAGGCCCCATAGTCGCAGAGCACCCCCTCAGCCAACCTCCTTTCCCTGGTCTTGTAGATGGCCACTTTGGTCAGGGCTAGGAGGAGATTGACGAGGAGGTCCTGCGACTTCGTGGGGCCACGGATGGGGTGCACGTATAGGAACATGTGTGGGGAAAAGTGGAGCCAGAACCTCAGCAGGAGGCTCTGGAGGAGCCAGAACAGGGGTTGCAAACTGGCGCACTGAAAGTACATGTATGCCTGGGTCTCCCTCATGCCGGAGAAGGGGATGGTGTCGGGGCAAGGGTTGAACTGTGTCAAGTACATGCCCATGCTCACAGCTCCATGAAGGAACTGCCAACTGATGTCCCTGGTGGGTCATGGGGTCAAGGTGGAATAAAGACTGGCCCACTGGGGGTCCTCACCCACCACAGGTGGCAGCAGGTCCAGCCATTTGGTGTTTGGGCAGGGACGAGGAAATGGAGAATGTGGAGCATGAGCGTGTACAGGTGGTCCCTTGGCATGGTTTGGATGAGGACAGGCTGCAAGTTGTGTAGCCGGCTCGGTGCATGGGGAGAGGGTGGGTGGGGGGAGGCTCACGGGACCGGGGCCCGATGAAAAGCCCCAGAGGACTGGGTCTGAAGGGGGGGCCGGATTACCTCTCGCAGGACCTGCTCGAGGTAAACCTGAGCAGTGGGGAGCAGAGCTGCTCTCACCTCTTGGAGTATGCGCCAAGGGGGTTTGAAGAGCCCCATCTGCTGAGCCAGCGCCTGGGGATCCATCCAGTTGTGTGTCGTTGTCCATCGTCGTCCCCCCTCCCTTGATCATAGTTCTGGAGTATCTGTGGATGTGATTCAGCCTGTCCCTATTATTAAACTAGAAAGTAAGAGTACATTGCTTCATTTGCAGTTCTTGTAAGTTACAAGTTTGAACTGCATTCCAGTTGACACTGGGATGGTAACATCTTTCTGCTGAGCATGGTGTGATAAAGTCAGGCCAGAGGGCCCTAAAGAGTTAAAAGCCCTCTGCCCTGCAGGCAGAAGAGAAAGCACAGCAGGGCGATTAGAGGCACTTGGCCCCAATGAAGGGCCAGGCCAGGTTTATTTAAACCCTGCCTTTCCTAAAGGAGGGGGAGGGAACCAATGCAGGCAAAGCTGTCAGAAGGTTTGGAGCAGCTGGAGGAGAAGGTTCCACCCAGACTAGGAGACAAAGCTCCTCTACAGCCAGGGGAGATGGGGTAGCTGGGCACGCCCTGGCCCAAGAAAGAAGTTAAAGTGCGAGACCCACCCGGGGGAAGTGGGCAGTTTGCCGCAATGGTAATATACACTCCAAGATTGTTTCAAATATTGCTTTATATTTAATATTCCCTGTATTGACCACTCACAGTAAATTTCAATACCCAAACTGCTGCATGCCTCAGCAACAGGGATTACCAGGGTAGGAGGGCTGGGAGTGAACTAATTCCCTCTCACTCCTTCAAAACCCTGCATAGGGCTGAGCTCTGTGGAGTCAAACCTAGCAGCACTAAAGGTTTAATTATCCTTTTGCCTCGTATCTTGTGTATAGCATCAGCATGTATATAGAGTGGTTTAGCAGCAGACAATATGGTTCACAAGCAGTGTGTGTGTGTAAGGGGGGGGGGATTTCATTAATTATACGAGGGTCCTGCCCAAACAAGGGCTTTATTACAAAATGTGGTTTTGTAACACAATTGTCTCCCTGCGCAGCAAGGTACACGCTGTGTTATAACCTAACTGAACTAGAGACGAGCTGGGGAATAGTCCACAGGATGGTTTTTGTTACTGTGTAAAGTTTGTCTTTGTTTTGAGCAGGCTCTGCAAAGCCTGGTTATACTAGATGATAGTTGGACTTCAAGACCTTAAGGATATGTCTACACTGCAATGTAAGCCCCTGGGTTAGTGGCACTCGAATTAGCAGACCCTGGTTTGTTTGTTTTTTTTTTTTTAATGAAGGGTTTGTGTGTACAGTAATTTATAACCCTAGATTTGGCATTGTTGAACCCTGGGTCCCAATTCGGGGCTCCAGTGTTTACTCTGTATTATGTGGATCTTAGTCCAAACATCCATGTGCCAGACTTCCTAGTGCCATCCCAAAATGTGGCTGCTCTAGCCCTTTGTTCATGTGGGAAAACTTGATTGTCCAGGGGAAAAAGAAAGTTAGCCCATGGGATTGTGGGATACTTTTCCCAGGGCATGAGTCCAGTGGGGCTGTGTCTACACTGTGAAGCAATAGGGCTTGAACACTGGGTCTTGGCTTGACTCCTCTGGGGTTTTGGGGCTCAAGGGTTAGCATCATTTGTGTGTAGAGGGAAGAGAGTTAAATACGAGCCTGAATTCAAACCCTGGGCTTACGTTGCAGTGTGGACATACTCTAAGGGTGCTGGTCAGTATGATTTGAGCTTCTCGGGCCTGTCAGACAAGGGTGTTGCCAGATCTATTTATCCACTGACCTTACTAGCTGAACTATTGTCCTCTGTGATATGACTGAGAAATTTTTTTTCAGTCTTTATTAGCACTTGTGAAATAATGCTTCTGATTCACACCTGGTACTTAAATTCATAATTGGCAATTATTTACGTTGACTGCATAGAGTCATATGTGAGATGTGAAGGGCTAGTATATAAGCAAGTTATGGCACAAAGTAGGATCATAGAAGACAGTGATTTGAGCTGGAATTCCATATACAGAAAAAATGTATTAATTGTGGTATTGGTAATAATGAAGAAATGGGAACAGCAAAGAGAACTAGAGTTTAGCATTAAGCACAAGGGTCTATAAAAGGCAAGAAATCTTCAAAGCAGCTATAATGCCAAAGTGTATTAGGAGCAGAAAACTGGAACAAGGCCAGAAAACAGCCCATTCTCATTAGCCAGGTAAAAGAGGAAGATAGGAATGCACCACATAATAATACTCTTTTACCCACTTTCAAGATAAAGGCTAGAAATGGGAACTTGGAAAAAAGAAATCCCTTCAACTAATCATCCTAAATGAATAGGGAACACCAAACTAAATACAGAACTTTTAAGAGATACCTTCATGAGACAGGAATCAAACTTTGAAGATGAGATGATGGAATAATATTAGCTGCATTTGTTCTTCAGAGGAGACCAAAAAACCCCTGGTGAAACTGGTTTCAAACATCGGTACAAGCCCTGAAATGGACGGGGGTTTAGGTGATCCGAGAATCAAAAAATAAACACAAATGAGCTGTCGGAGTAAGTATGCTTTACTCAGTGGTGGAACACCTAGCCTGCCCCTGGCCCTGGTCCATGGCTAAGGCACTTGGGCATTGCTATAATGTAAATAATGATAATGGTGAAGCTTACAGATTGCCCAAAAGATAGCTGAGGAAAATAAGGTCCCCACTCAACAGGCATGGGACTGTAACATGTTTAAGCAAGTGCTTTGCTGAGTCAGGGCCCAAGTCCTTAATCGTAGAGAGATCTCCTCTTAAATACAGTCATTTAACCCTTATTATAAACTTGGTTAAAGATGGGTGATGACACCCACATCTGTGGGACTTCAGGGTGCAGATTTCCCCCAGAGCTCTTTCATAGGCGCAGCCTGGGTAATTTAATCTTGTTGTGACACATCAGAAGCTTTTTATTGTCATCCCTAAAAAAACAATCCGCACCATAAAGCTGACGCACCATCTTTAAGAGATTTTTCCTTTTCCTCTTGGATACAATTTTGTTTTAATCTTTGATTATGATGAGCACGGGCAATTTCACATGTATAATTTCCATGTCTTTTGTAAGATGCTTGCCACCTAAAGTGCCAGATGCTGCTTGGCATGTGAAGTGGTAGCACAGATAAGGATGGGGTAGTTGACACATCTCTAGGTGATACTATGGCGTGAAGCATTCACAAATTTTACTCCACAGGCTGAAAATCCATTTTGAGTAGTATGGTAGCTGCAAGCCAAAAGAACAGATTTTCCACCTGTCGAGTGAAAGCAGTGGACTGCAGTGTTGTTGGAATGCAAGGAGGAAGTCTGAGTTGAGTCTTTGATAGTGCTAGCCTCTTAGTCAAACGTTTTGGCTCCATATTTAGGCATGTATCCAACAATGCTTATGCCAAGGGTTTATATTTTAATAAAAGAACCCAAATAAATAAAACCACTCTTTTCTCTGCAGGGTCAGGCCACCTTTTTGGCAGACTATTGCATTGAAACTCAGTAACAGAAAGGATTATAATTGTCAACCCAACCCCAGTGTCAGGCTTTCAAACAGGATTAAACCATGTAACTCTAGTACTTTTGGCGGACGTATGTAACCCTTTGGAGATACTGAACATGGGGGAGAGAAGACAAATCCTACACTTTTACAGTACACCTTCAAGGTGTTCTTCAAAGTTGTAACTGTCCAGTGATGGAAAATTAAGATCTATTAGTTATTGCCAAAACAAGGTGGTCAAATGCAGATAATTTGTTGATTGACTGAGCACCAGATACCTTTCAGTTACTGTATGATTTTCAGAATTCTTTTTAGAGCTGGGTCTTTCAATTCTTCCACTGCTGTGAATCCTCAATGATGCCAGTGAGGGTAACATCAGTTTAATGGGTGCAAGCTAAAGGAAAATCTGTCTTTTTCTGAATAGAATTCTGTCTTCAAAATTGTTGAATGAAAATTAACACTGAATAGGAAGGATAGGTAATATTTGGGACATTATTGAAAAATCCATATAGCAATAAAGTCAGTGGAATTTGCGCATCTGTTTAAGTACCTTGCCAAATCGAGATATGACTTTGCTGAATCAGGGCCTAAATACGTCGGCCCTGATCCTGTATTCAAATTTATGCACATGTACTCCTGCATCCTTCAGAGCACCATTGATTTCGTCAAGAATCTACGCAATTCTGTGCCCACATGGATCTGATTGCAAGATCAGGACTATAATTTGTAGTCTGAAGTGCTCTAGAATCCTTTGGGATAAAAGGAGCAATATAAATATATATATATTACAGAAATAGATTACATACATTTTCATGTAGAAGCAATGTCTTTTGGGAAGATTACAAAACCTAACGACACAGTCACATTCAAAACTATATGCAGTGTTTCCATACAAGTAAATGTACTGTTTTGGTTTTGTTTTAATGCAAAAGGAGGCTTACTCAGGCAAGAGTTAATGAGAGTTAAGGGCAAAGATTCAATATGCTTTGAGAGGATAGATACTTATGGGCACATTTACCCCAAGAGTGATCTCTTATACTAGCTCTCTCCAGGCACAAAGGATGGCTGTGCTTGAACGATGAATATATGGAACAATAGACTACCCTGTAATAAATTACATTTTCTTAATTGGATAAATTAGGTCAATTATTTGATAGTTCAGTCTTCCTGAAAGAAATACAATCCATCATTATAGCGATTAAATTTATCTGTTCACATTTATATTTTTTTAAAAACATTATTTCCCAAGAAAGGTAAGAATCGACCTCACTTCAGATAGGCATTTTCCCCCAAAGATCACGTTTCCTGCTCTAGCCAGAGTATGTTATTGATCTGTTTCGTCATATTCTTCTCCTTGAGGCATGTAGTCAGAATTACTTCTATGATGTAGTGCTGTAATGCACAGGTTGTCTCCATCAAGACTTCATGTCTACATGGCAAAGTAGCAATGAGCTTTGGGTCTGTATCACGAAAGTTTTGGAAAAAGTTTTACTTGTGAGTTCTTAGAGTAGTGGTCAGTTTCTGTTGATGGCTAAATGCTTTGTTTAACCTAAATCATTATATTTCACATTTTTTAATCAGGCAAATAACCCAAAACGTTACAGCCCACAAGCCTTTGTGAAAAATTGCTACTTTATGGTCCATGTAGCCCAAGCTAGGGCAAGGTCCATTAAGAAACCAAGGGTGACTGAAGATGTTTTGAGTTGTGATGGTAAAACAAGTTAATTTTCTGTGGTGTTCAGCCAGCTGAGACTCACATAAAGAACTTCTACAGCAGCCTCAACAATATTGCCAGTTTAATGCAATGAATGAACATGCAGCCCTTAGTGGAGTGTAGGATGATGGAAGATGACGCCGGTGGTTACAGAGGCATTTGTGGATGTGGCTTGTCCTGGCTCATTGTAGCTGCAATTGCTGATACCTTTGCAAAGAGCTATCAATTAGATGGTTGAATCCAGATGTCAATGTTCAGAAGGTCAAAGGATATCTATTTACCTGACAAACACTTCACTGTAAAAAGGCTGCAAAGACATAAAGCACAAGCTGACAGTGATTAATTTAAGAGATGCTATGCCTGCTGACAGGAGAGGCCGTCAGGGTACATGCTGAGAGTTGTGCGTAAGTAATTACTGAGGACTAAGATACCCAAGGGGATGGCAACTTTGTTTAATGTGTCAGCACTCTTAGGGAAAAAGGTGGTGTATTTAAGGAGGTCACTTGTACTGAAACCCTCAGAAAGACAGGCTGCACAATTCTTAATCTTGAAAAACATGGAGGCCCAGGAAGCAATAACAAGAAGTCAACTTGGCAATGTTTGTTAGCTGTTCTTTGTGATAGCTATGGTACAATTAATGAATGCTGGAATGATGTGTGCTGTGGAAAGAGCTGTTCAGTAAATATGTACACGTGGCCAGATTTTCAGAAGGGTTCAGGCCCAGATTTCCAAGGGCTCAATAGCCACTGTCAGGACCAGATTTTCAAAAGAGCTCAGCTCCCAGTGAGGCACCTAAACAAAGACCTAATTTTTCAAAAGAGGTAAGCACCCAGCATGAACACCATGTCCTGAACGATTTGAAAATGTGGTCAATAAAGTATTGGAGAGAGGGATTATGGAGTGGAACAATATACTAGAGGAAAATTTCAACTTTCAAATGTACATATAATCAAACATAAACTCTGCTTATTGGCATAAACTGTAAGAAACAACTATTTTCCCAACCTGATATAAAACTGGAATCTTTATGGGAGAATATATAGCAAACTGACCACACTGCCAACTACTGTAAGTGAGGAAAGAATGACAGAAAAAGAAATGCAGACTATAAATTCAGAGCACTGAAGGCTCTGTTCTTATAACAGTTATGTGGTATGAGGTAATCAGTATGCTGTTTTATTTGGGTGTATGGTTTGGTGATTAAAGCAGGAGGTTAGGAATCAGGCTGACTTTGCCACAGACTTACGTGAATTTTCACAAATTATTACTAATTTTTTTTACTATTTACCTGCATTATGCTGGCAAGTAGTAGTCTCCATCATCATTGGGACCCCTTTTGTTTCAGATAATATACTTATTCATCAAGAAAGGATGACTCTTTGGGTTGGGGATCTCCAATATTTGAACCGACTAAGCAGAAACTGCTATTCTAATTTTCATTATTTATATATTGTATTACAGTAGTGCCCAGAGGCCACAACTAAGAACACAGTCCCGTTTTGCTAGACACAAACATATAGTCCCTGCTCCAAAAAACATAATATCTAAACAAACAAGAGAGAGGGTCAGAGAGGGAAATCGAAGCAAGAGGAAGGTGAAGTGATTTTCTTGAAGTCACACAGCAGAGCAGTGGCCGAACCAGGAATAGAACCCAGATCTCCTGACTTCCAGTCTAGTGCATTAGACTTCCATTAGACATGCTGCCACTCCATTAATGCTTTGTTTGGGTATATTTTTTCTGTTTTTAAAAAATATGCCAAGGATTTTAGGTCAAAACATTTAGGGTGGTGTTGTGGCTTTTTTTTTTTTTTTTTTTTTTTTGCTACAATTGTTCATTTAGAAGGAATAATTTCTATGGGTGGCTTTCTGCCTAGCATTTTGCCTCAACTAGATTATTAATTTCCTCAATCCATTAGGCCCTAGAAAGAGTGGCACACATTTCCCTATCTTGCTATCCCATATAAAATAATAAAAGCTATGCCAGGTGTGGACAGAGCTGTGGCAAAGTAAGTGTTAATGGGTTGAATACTTGTATTCTGAGTCAACCCCTGAGTTGGATGATGCACACACTAACTTCACAAGTGTGATTGCTTCAGAGGAGGTGGGCTGTCTTCCAGTACAATACAGAAATGATGAGTTTTTATCCATTAAGTGCGGCATTATGGGATTGCTGTCCATGTTAAACCCAATCCTTATTCTGTTAAAGTCCCATTGGGAGATGGATCTGCCCAATAAAAGACAGTCCATTAGTGATATTGTTCTGAGTAGATCTGCGTGAAATACTGTACTGACCCTTCCTCTATCACCACGTTCCTCAAAATAGTATTCACAATTATTCTTTGAATAAACTGAATTTGCCTGGACAGTGTCCATGACCCTTTTAATTTGTTTTCAGTAATCCTATAAGCAAACATAGGAATGCTCGTGGAAAGAGAAGGTCCTGCAAAGCTTTTGTGAATATGTAGTTGCATGAATATTTAGGCTTGAAGCGTAGTGATATTTCGGACTTGAGAAGGATGCAAAAATCAGGGAGCAGAAACACTGCAACATGACTTGAATGATCCATTGCACAAGAAGGAATAGTGAATATTAAAAGCAGTAGTCATGGCAAATTGTGATTGATCAACAGGCCTAAATATATCTGCGTAAATCATTCACCAAATAACTTTTAATAGCAAATAATTTTCTTAAGAAAAGTTTGTTCACAGATAATTTTCCAATTTTCCATTTTTCCAATGAGGCTGAACTCATTGGAAAAATAGCTTGCTTCAGTTACTTCTCTGAGCTCTTTTCCTGGCTCAGGATCAAGATGTTTGCGCTTAATGGGATTTATTTTTGTCATTGGCTTGTGAGCTTGCAGGTGGTTAAATTGTTTAAGGGTGTTTATTCTGAATCAAGGACTTCCATTTCTTATGGGGGCTTGCAGCTCTTTAAAATGTTCCATATTTCGCTTATTTCTGAGCAATGCTTGGAGGCCTCTTGGTTAAAGCACTCTAGAATGAGTGAATTTGTACATTCTATGACACACACTTTCCTTTGAATAGTCTATTATACAAAATTGAATCGTACTGTTCCACTGATGAACCATATGCTGCTCTTAAATCAGGTTCTTGTTGGTGCCACCATTGTAGTTTGTGGTTTGAAATTTGTGCTGAATGCTGGTAGAAATCTCTCTGCAGCTCCACAAGCTGTCATCAGTGGAATATTTTGAAATGTCTGTTAATGTAGTCAATAAACATGTTTTGTGCAGTCATTTATTTAAAAAAAAATCAACCAGGAATTATTCAAGCAGCGACTTTGATACATTCTTTTTAAAATTTGGCATAGTGTTCTCTCTGAATCTGCATGAATTATTTGAGATATGGTGGACAGAAATAGCTAGGTTGTACTTGTAGCAATGCACTAATATGTTGCCTATATGAATGTTTTTTATACAGGAGTGCAATGGGCAAGGGAAATGATCAAATATGCTTGTTTCTTAAGTCCAGGCTAAAGGACACCTGTAGCATACTTGGGAATCTGGAGTGATCATACCATAGTATTGATTTGAATTATCTTTATTGTGTGTATGTTGACAAAAAAAACCATGCCTTTAAATGGTGCTTCCCCCCCCCCTCCCCAGTGCACACACATCCCTATTTTCAAACATCTGATTTGCTGTAAAGTTGTTTCTTAACATCTGTGTCAGAAAGAATGTGATTCATTTAAATCAAACAGAGGAGATGTTAGTTCTTCTAGGAATTCTCTCCTGGGCACATGAAGTGTTGAATAGAATCATCTGCTAGAAAACTAGCACATCCTAACATCCATCAAACTGTTACACTCCATCCTTAAGTATGAATTTGGTGTCTTTTTGTTTTGTTTTGTTTTTTAAAGTGACGAAAAGAGGTGTATATCGGAGGGAGGGAGATTGAGGATGCTGGATGCAGGCATTGCATGAATGGTAAGATGCTAAAACTATCTAGACTACTTGAGGCTGAAGGTCATGTGTGTAGCGGGCTCTGTTAATAGCTGTAGTGATTATGAGAGAGTTGTTAGGCAACTGTAGCTGCCTATTGGTTTCAAAAGCTTCCATTATCTAACTTCCCTTTCTATTTTTTTCTCCCAGATTGTCCTTCAGTAAATATACTTACAGAAACAAAACATGGCACCATCTACTGGCAGCTTCCAATACTGAATTAGAACAATCCAGTAAAGCGTTCTGTAATATTAACTCATTTTCTTCCTTTAAATGGAAGGTGATAATTAATTTGTCACCTTCAGTTATTATAAAAAAAATACCATAATAAGTTCACTTTTTAGTCCTAGACAAGTGAATGCTGGTGCAGGCAGGGGTGGGGAGGAGACCGTTTACACCTTTCTGCAAAAGGTTTAATGCAAAACTTTAAAAGCTGCTGCAGAACATCTGTCCCCAGGCTTCTCTGAGCTATCTTGTCCTGTGCTGATAGAATGTCTCTGAGAACCTCTGCTCAGCCCCACTCCCACCTGTGAGAGAGGATTTATATGTCCTGCATTGTCAAAAGTGTCTGGTGACTTCGTGTGCCCTATGTGAGACATCTTATAGGGGCTTGAATTCCCAAGGGTGGGAGCTCAGCATGGTCTGATAACCAGCCCCTATAAAGGTGTGTCAAAGTAGATGCCCCATAATTGAGGCACCCCAAACCACTGGGTCACTTCTGATAATCTGAGTGGAGAGGAAGGGGGAGGGGTGTGTGTGTGTGTGAGAGAGAGAGAAAAAGATCCAAATTATATAATATTTAAAACAGATTTTGTAGCCCTCTATGGTATTTTTAAATACATTGTAACGAATCAGTATTGTTAGATGTGTGTACTCTGTGTCCTCTGAAACATGGTATACATGGTGATGCTTTCAACTACAGAGTGTATACATACCTGGAGTGAGAAGACCATATCCCAGATAGCTGCAGAAGCAGGGGCTACCTGTAGCAGTCATGTTGCCTAATCTTTTTACACACCTTTTGCCAGAAATTTGTAGGGCTCCTGGAATATGTTTACCAGACTTATTACTTGGACCTAGCTTTCAGTATAGAATTTTTAGCTGTTCATTCCAGCCCATTTACACGGGTTAATGAAGCTGTAAATGAAGGAAGGAGTGGATCAACCAGTCAGTTTCTGAAGAAGATTGTAATAGTGCAGGTGACACTATTTTGTATTTAAGTACTGCTGTATTGTACTTTACTATTTATAGGCATTTCGATGGTGTACATCATCACAGTATGCAACTGCACTTGGCAGCATGTATATGAGAAGTTACTTTTTTGCCTGGTGCACCTTAGTAGAAAGAACAGTATAGAGCACCCCAGCTCGTTGCCAGTATGATGTTGCAGCCGTAGAGGTGGCTGTCTGCTCTTCTCTGGTCATGCTGTGGTTATGTGACACTGCAGTTGCTAAGACTGAATACCCACACTTGACAGATGCCCCCTGTTCGGTACCTGGGGCCTCCTTGCTATGTGTCCTGCCTAGGAAAAAGCCCACAGTGCCAAACTAATGTATCTTTCCTCCCCCCCCCCCCCGCCATCTTCAACATATCTTCCATTTCATAAATGAGTGCTTTGCCATAACAGCTTTCAACTAGCAGTAACAGCATTCCCCTATAAATAGTTAAGTGGCAGTTCAGTTTTCAGTCCGAGTACACAAGTGGCAAAGATCAAGCTTTTTGAACTTTTTGTTAATTTGCTCAGTGAAATATGATTCTCTTGGTCTTTTTATTTTATTTTATTTTTTTTTTTTGCTCATAAGAGGAAATGTGTGTTTTGTCTGTTTTTTGAATTGAGGTTTGTGCATAATAAAGGAAATATTGGTTCAGAAGACTTGGGCTTTTATTACTAAACATTTATCAGTCATGTACACTTAAAGAGCAGACCTCAGAGAGTGGGAGATGGAATTTAAGTGCAAGGCTGATGTTTTTTATTTAAAAAGGACGATGACAGAACTAGAATTAGTTATTGCCAAATAACTGGCAAAAAAAAAAAAACCAGGAAAAAGAATTTGTCTAGAATAAGGAAAAGTGTATTATCCCCAAAGCCTTTTCTGCTTCTTTCAAAAGTCTACTCGAGCCTTGCTTCCTCATTGGGGTTGCCAACCCTCCATGATTGTCCTGGAGTCACCAGGAATTAAAAAACTATCTTTAATTAAAGATGATTATGTCTTGTGATGGAACTTCCAGGAATACATCCAACCAAAACTGGTAACCCGACTGGTACAGTATTTTTTTTTTAAAGGTACACCTCTTCAGCCAAAACTGTACCATGCCCACAATAGCCATGCATGTATTTGAGAGGTTTTGTTTGGTTCCTGCATCCCCCATAATGTCACTTACCTTACTGCAGTGCTACAGTCACGTTATCTGAATTTTCTTTGCATTTAGGCTCAAACGCTCATAATTTGCAGTAGCCTTCTCTAGCAGTTGGTAGTTTATATGCAAGTTGACTTGATTCAATATAGGCAGCACAGCAGGAATAGGTCTTTAAGAAGGACTTGATATGGACATGGTTGTGGGCTATGGGATGAGCACTGCATGGAAGTGGGCAGGGAGGTAATGGTGTGAGAACCTGACAAACAGGACAGGGCTGCAGGGTGGTGGAAGTACGGAACAACATGACACTTGAGGGAGGATAAGAAGGGAGGGGCAAGGAGATGCAAAGTTTTGAAAGTGGTGACAAGAAGCTTAGATTTTATATACCAGACGAGATGCCAACAGAGAGATTCCTAGAGGGGAGTTATGTGATCAGACCAACAGATAAAGCACATGGTAGTCTGAACATGTCTCAACAGTGACTAAATAGCTGATATGCTATGATTGCTGCTTTTCATTTTTTCCTTATGCTCCCTTTGTTTTATCCACCTTGTAAGGCCTTTGGGACACGGAACGTCTGGTTATATGTTTGTACAATGCCTAGTACAATGGAGCCCTGGCTTCTAAGTTTTACTTTAATATGGACGATAAATCCTAATAATCATAACACCTTTTAATTGTGCTATAGTATAATATACCTACAAAAGAAAATCTGTTCTTGGCTCCAGCATGTCTTTAACTATGTCCTAATGTATAAGAGCTGATAGTGTTATACATTTTTGTTCTAGCTCTTGAGTATCAATACTATTCTTATTCAGATGTATGACTCCCATTTGAGCTGTTATTGTAATATCATTTCCTTCTCTGCATTTTAAGTTTCTTTTAATTCAGTCAGGTGCTCTCTTATGCTTCTAGAAATGGATAAGAGCGAACAGGCGTGCTTGTATGACCATCTCCAATGTATTCATTATTTTCAATTCCCTTTATTTGGTGGTTTATGTTAGAACTTTAGCTTTATTTAACTGTATTTCGTCATGTTTAATTCACTTCATTTTCTTCACCAGTGATAGAACTATTAGTAAAGAAATTAAGGCAAACTAAAGAGAATCCAATTCTTCAGTGGTTGCCTAAATGGCAATTATTCCTTCCTCTGCCGTGTTTAGTTGTTACATTCACGTTCATTAGGTTTTTCAAATAGCAAAGAATATAACTTGTAAAAAGAAAAACCCATGAGAGAAATTTACACATGAATGGGAGAGTACAAAAGACGTGCAGCCTTCAGCCTCATTAAAATGTTATCACAGGTAAACGAGACACTGTTATTGACATTGTAACAGCTTCTTTGAAAATAACAAGAAGATAAATTGTTGTTTAAAGTTTTCTTTGAAGTTTTTACAGCACTTGCAGTGGTATTTTGCCTAATTTGTGAACTTGGGTACTCAGTTCTGCATTATGGCCCATACTATCATAAGGCGCTGAGTATGGAAAGCAGTTAAGCACATGCTTAAGTCCCACTGGTGTCAAATAATGCCAGATCAAAATACTCATGATGTAAGCCCACATTGCACAGGTATAACTGATAACCCAAGGTGCAAGGAAACGGAGAATCAACCCCTTATTCCCTGATGCTGCAAAGCATTGAAACGTATGTAACTTTAAGCATAAGTGTCATGCCACTGAAGTCAATGGGACCAGTCACACCCTTAAAGGTACTGGCATACACAAGTGATTTGTTGAATACCTTGCTCTCTCTCTCCCAGTATCTACCCTTGCAATTGTTCTTAGATTTTTCCTCACTTGCACTATTGCTAATGCAGGTCTGCCAGTGTTGCTAGTGATGGGATCACTAGTGTAGACTGGCTGCTGATGTTTGTACTACCCTGTCATCTGTCAGTGCTCAGAGCAGATCTAAAAAGAGGCTGGTGGTAAAACTGCTGGTGTCTGCATTACTCTAGGATTGTTGCATTGCAGCTCCACCAGTGCTACTGGCAGTGTGAGACTAAGCAAAATGTCAGTCTGGACATAGTTTACATGCCAGTCTCTTATTAGGGCCTGGTCTTTGCATGTGCATGAAAGGGAAAGAAGGTACAAGAAGCCTTCTCCCATTGCACTCCATAGGGAGTGGCCCAGTATAACCACAGTATCTGTATTCTGATTACAGGAACTGATTTTTCCTGGCATACCCTGGAGTACAAAGGGGAGGAAGGAAGTGGGGCCTTGCACCCTTTTGCTACCCTGCACCTGTCATGTCTGCTGGCCAGACACAGGAAAGGATGCATAATGCACTATCCTGATTGATGATGCAGCTTTGTGTCCATGAGAGATTCAGGAGGTACTGTGCCTCTGCAGTATCCCCAGTGCAGGTCAGTGTATTGCTGCCTCAGCTGGGTTCTTAATGAGCTCTTAATTGAGGCACTAGATTTGGCAAGCTGGAACTCAGATTGAGCCTTGAAATGCTCTGTAATCTCAGTGCAAATTTAGAAGACTTGCCTATTCATCCATCTTTTGACTGATGGGTAGATATACACTCAGATCTGTCAGTGGCCTTTCCTTTTTGGAAGCCTGGGGTCAGTGGTTTAGTCATCATTTCTGTTGACTGTTGTTCATCTACCTTGCAGCCCTACCCCAAAATTACACACATTCCAAGTATGATTCGGGTCTCTAATGAAGAGAACTCAAGCACAGGAATGAGAAAGATACTGAAGGCTAAGATAGAGGTGCACTGCTTACTTTGTGTCTTCCTCTAACCTGCACTGTCAGCCTTTAAGGCTTATGGTCACTAAAATTTCCTATTAATTTCACCTGCTTCTGTCCACGCAGTTTTCCCAGCAAGAGCATGAGCTATTTTTTCTTAAATGAAAATCATAATTAGGTTGTAGGATACTTCAGATCTGGAAATATTTGTAGAAGGTACATTTTTGCTTTATTCACAGACTTATTTTTCAAGAAAAAATACTGAATATAGCAAAATACGTTTTAGTAATTGTTTCTAGCAATGGGTGCATGGCAATTGGTCTCCAGCTGAGGTCAGAAAGGAGTGTGACCATTAATTGAATGGCTATATGTGGCTAACTCCTTTGTGTTACAATGAAAATGGCCTGATTTTTTTTTTTTTTCCCTTCTGCTGAGCACCTGCAGGTCCCCATGCTGAGCTGTTTCCAGTGACATGCTGTCTGGAAATCAGGCCAGCAGGCTCAAAAATAAGCTCCATAGTATTTGTGTGCTCTGTAAATGAGACATATTTAACCTCCGCTGAGCCGATGATCCACAGCGTGATCCTTGGCAAGCCACCATTGGCAAGCCATTTGGCCTTCTTCTGTCTGTCAGCCCATGGGTAAGAAGCAGAGGGTTTAATGACGATCAGAATCTGAGCTGGTTTTCAGTGTATAAAAAGGGAGCCATCAAAATTCTTAACGTATTTAAACCATTGTTGTTTTGTTTTTTTTCATGTTCTAGCTGTCTCCCAAAACAAAGACTTGCTACAAAGAAACCTAGTCTAAATCATATGACAAACAAAATCTTGCAACCAGGATGTTAGCTTCTGACCATGTTTCAGTCACAAGCTGATTTGAAATGGTCCCAATTATAAACCCTTGGAAAAAGTGGGGCTTTTAATGGGAAATGGTAGCTTTTATATAAAAGTAAAGTCTCCTATCCTGGAAGGTGCTCTGCATTTACAGACTCCCATTGACTTCAGTAGGGTTCCAGAGGTACAGCGGCCCCAATTCAGTAAACCATTTAAATATATGCATGAATCCATCTCTGTTCCCCGAAACACAGAAGCCTGTCCCTTTGAAATCAATGAAACTTAAGCACGTGCTTAGAGTTAAGCATGTGCTTAAATGCTTTGCTGAATTGGGAGCTGAATTGTGGTAACATTGGGAGCTGTATTCATAGAATTAGTGCCAATTAATATGCCTGTTTGTAAAACATGATTTTACATTAACAGATTTATGGTATTTGTACCTTCTATTGATAGATCATGGATACAGTATGGTTCTTTAATGGGGTTGCCCAGGTGTAGAGGTACTCTTTCAGTTTCCTCATGGAGCCTCTTGTTACTCATCTAGAAGTGCTGTAAAATAGGGCTGAACAATGTCTTCGAAGATTCAAGCTGTTGATAGTTTTTATTTTATTTATCAACTTTTTTTGCAACTTTTTGGATTTTTTAGAGCTGATTTGTTGAACTTGAGATATAGGTACAGTTAAGTGGACTCCACAGTGTTCCAGCAAGAAATAATGTTAACACTTTTCCACCGTAAATATCATGATACTTGTATAGTGCTTTAAAAACAACAGCCCGTGTAGCACCCCGGTGATGTGTATACGCTATTACATAAAAAAACCTACATTAAAAAAAGTTAGGGTTGCAAAGTCGAACACTCAAAAGTTAGAAAATGCCAGAATTTTGCCCAGAAGGTTGCCCATGTAACCTTCATTTGGCTCCCATGTATGTATGAATTATGATACAATTTCCAGTTGTGTGATCACACAGTAATTTTCTACATGACTCCTGCTTGTCCAGTGCAGATAAATTGGGAAACAATGCTTCCAGCCTCTTAAAAAAAAACAAAAAAAAACACACACACCTCTGAGTGTGTGCAAATTGCAATTTTTTAGTGCCTCATAACTTGGCCATATTTGGACAGCTTTTCATAGGGACAGCCAAAAGCACATTCTTGTCACTAACACAACCCTTCCCCTCTTCTCACATTTCAAGTCCTTGCTCCAAAACAAGGAGATGTTAAAGCTTCTCAATAAAACAGTTGTAAGGACTCTTCAAAACAATCCATTTTTTCCTAAATTCATTTTTAGAAACAGTTACACACTTCTAGCTAAAATTTTCTCGAAACATTCAGTCTGAGGCAGACATCTACCATGGAAAATTTCAGCCTGAAGACTTAAAGTTTGGCAGAGCTCTAAGCAACTGAAAACAGTCTTACAATGGAAAATGTTAGGCAAATTTAACTACAGGTGGCACTACCAGTGCCTGCTATATTATTATTCCATTTTTACAGATAGGGAGATGGAGTTTGAGGCTGATCCAGCAGCTGAATAACGTGGGCAGAGCCTTGTGTCTGAACACAAGCACATGGATTTCAATGAAGCATGTCAAGGGGTCTAACTGCATGGATGTCACTGTACAATTTGTTGCCTGAGGGTATTCCTGCACTGCAAAGGAAACCAAATAAACCAAACCTATGGCAGCAAGTCTCAGAGCGTGGGTCAAGTCACTTGAGCTTTCAGGGCTCCCACTACAGGGCTTAAAAATAGTAGTCTAAATGTTCCTGCTCAGGCGGAGAAGTGAGGTGGCTCTCAGAGGCAGGGCTCCAGCCTGAGCAGGAATGTCTGCAGTGCTCTTTTTAGCCTCATACTGCGAGCCCATGAGCCCAAGGCAGATGACTCTGGGCTCTGAGATTCACTGCTGCAGGGTTTTTGGGGGGTTTTTTGTTGTTGTTTTTTTTTTTTTTTGGCAGGGTAGACATATGCTAAGTGACTTGCCTAGAGCCAGAGAGAGAGTCAGTTTCAGAACCATGTGTTCCTGTCTTTCAGTCCTATGCTCAGAGCAAACCTCATCTCCAGTGTATATGCATCAGTAGGGATGGGGTCTCAGCTAAGTTATTTTTAATTAGCTTGCTGAGGATTTGATGAATCCTCTGCACAACATGAACCACAGCATTGTACTTCATTAGTGTTAAATATCCTCTGCTAAACTCAGTAGGAATCAGCAGGAGAAAGGATGAGGGCAACCTTGGTGCTGCTTACTTAGTTAATTGGTTTCAGGTTTGATGTATCGGAAGTGAGCCGTATGATGATTCCTGGTATTAGCTCCTAGATGCCACAGTGCATAATAAATACTAGAGAGAGGCAAATAATTTGTAACTAATAATAAAACCATAATTTTTGCCTTTTTCCTGTTCTTTTACGTTCTCAAATATATGCCATGTTCTCAGACTTATTTTTAATTCAAAATTCTTCGTTGAACAATAGCAGTTTCAGGATAGAACTTTTATGATGTGTTCAGCGCCCCTAGACTGATTCTGTACTGGGGCCTTCAGGTGCTAACATAATCAAAATAATTCATAATAATCTTGGTGGTCAGCTGGTTCACAAATAGATTGTTGTGGTAATTTGATATTCGGGATTTGAGCTGTTCTGATAGGAACACTTGGGTCATATTCCCTGATTGAATGAGCATAACCTTTAAAATCAGGTTTCTAGTGCAATTTGGTTACAAATTCAAAATTTGGTCTTCAGGAATATGCTGCAGTATTAACTTAAAATTTGGTGTTTCAGCTAAAGTTCCTGCTGGTAAACTCTTCTGCTAGGAGAACTGGAAATCCAGCACAAGGGGGGTATGAACACAGCAACAAGCAAATATTCACAGAAAATTCCTTGCAGCTTTATATACAAATATGCCCTGTTCCTAGAGAGGTTAATTTGTTATTAATAGGATACTTTTATTGGATGTACTGTGGTGACGATTTAGGAGTGATGAGGCCTCAAAAAATACTAAGTGCACCTAAACTAAGTACCAATAGAACATCGATGGAATCTGCCATGTTTTACTGTTACCCTGACCAAAGAGGCCAAGTTTGAATGGGTCAAGGAGAGCAACCATCCTACCTCATAGGTGAATCACATTAGTGGGAAATGGTAGGCGGATGCTGTGTTGTCCCACTACCAGTTGCTGTACCTCTCGTGTGGATAAATTGAGAACTTCAGCCCAGCGCTGTCAATCAGCACTAAATTCACTCTCTTCATTTGAATAAATTGTGGATGTTGAGGATTCTCTGATGAGGACCCAGAGTTGCTGTCTAGCACATGTAATGGCACGGAAGAATAAGCTTTGTACCATTTTTTGGGCATACTGTCCCCCTGAAAATGCCCTATTCTTGGTCACAGCAGCTTTCAGAGTACCGGTACCGATCTATTTGATGTGACTATTCACAATTTTCAACACCTTTTTATTGTTTCATGGCATTAAAGTTCCGAGTGGTCCTCACTAGCTGGTGAAACACCTAGTATTTTTTTATAGAGAAGTGGTAACCTAGTGGATTGAACAGAGGCAATTTATTCAGACTATTTAAAAACTCCCATTGGTGCTGTGGTTTGCGATACAGGCAGGCCTGTCCTTCACCTTTATGGTGGTAAATATATGGCAGAAAGAAATCTCTTGTGATGTTGACGGTTTGGTCAATACAATTAGAAAAACAGAACATAGCATTGTTTTATCCTTCTGATCTATTTTTTCTATGGCATTCTTATTCAGCTCCCATGTTGTGAGTCTCTCATGGTCTGATGTTGACTGTTAGAAGAAAGCAATAGTAGTTCTCCCAACAGAGATGCAGAGTCATTCCAAGCACAGAGCTATTAGTACTCCGTTCCGTGGGGGTCTTCTAGGAGATAGGAAGAGATTTATAAATGGGATCTTATGTATGTATATAATATTACAGCGGTTGAAAATTGGAATCACCTGTGGAAAATTCCAATATTTCAACATTTGTTTCTGTACCAAATTGGGACATAAAGTTAAAACACTGAATTTTTTCATGAAATGGAAAGTTCAGTAAAATTTAGATTTGAAACATTTCAACATTCTTGCATTTAAATATTTCATTTTGGTTGGTTGAACCAGATCAAAATATTTCATTCTGGCTTGGTTTGACCTTTAACCTGTGGTCCCTTTGAACTACCATGGTGCCTTATGGGAGCTGCAGTTAGAATGCTTCATGCTCCCATTCTTCTTTATGGCCCAGGCTCCCCAACTAGATGTCTCCCCCATGATGTACCATGGTCATATGGCTACTGTGGTGCATTATGGGAATGTAGTACAACCAGGGAGCCCAGCCCACAGAGAAACCCAGCCTACAACTCCCAGAAGGCCCCATAACTGCTCAAGCAGACACAGATCAGAGTTGGGCTGACTCAAAACTGAACTTTTCAGTTGGTTTGATAAACTGCAACATTTCATTTGGGATCAACCCAAATGAAATATTTCAATTCAGTTTTCCAATGGAAAATCAAAAATTTGTCAATTTAAATTTTCCTGTGGCATATTTTTGATTTTTTGTAACTTGATGTGAAGGATGGCCTTGTGGTTAAAGAACTGGATGTGGACTCAGGAATTCAGTTTCTAGTTCTGCCAAATGTTTAATTTGTGACCTGGGGCAAGTAACTTATGTCCTAGTTCAGCAAAGATCTTAAGCATATGTTTAAATCCATTTTATATTCCTCAAAGCATTTAAACACATGCTTAATATTCACTGAATTTAAGGTGGCTTCAGTTACTCCAGTCTTCACTTTCTGAGCTGCGATAAAGCACCTCTTCAACTCACCATAAGTGTCAAAGAACCTCTCAGATGTCTGTGCATTGTAAATGATAACCTTTATAGATGTACTAATATATATTTTCTGCCTCTAGGTCATTTACATTATCAGCAGGATTTTAAGTACTACCCCAGTGCTAGCATCTATGTCCAGACATCAGTGGCTAGGCTAACTTATTTGTTGCCGTTTGTCCAAGATTAATGTGCTGCAGAGAAGAGAAAATATTTATTTTTCCTTGCTTCCAACAAAACTTTTTTATATTCGCCAGAAATGTTATTTAATTTGCCCTCTTTGAGAAGACTGCTTCAGTATCTACTCGTTTTCACATTTATATATCAACGTGGTACCTTTTTACAATGTAATCAATTTCTGCCACAGGTCATCACATGTTTTTTGCATGTGCACTGCCTACTCTTTTAAATGCATCAAAGAGAAATAATGATCCTTGGCCGGAGAGAAAGCATGCTGTTAATATGTGATATACCTATCGAGGCTTTGCAGGGCAGGAATCGAATTGCTTCATGTCATTCCAGCACGGTGCCACTGATTAATCTTTTGCTTTTATGATTAAAAGAACTCTTTTGGCAAAATACGTGTGGATTTCCCCTCCCTCTTCTTTTTAAAAAAGATTGAGGGTGGGGGGGAAAATCCAAACTTTCCAGAGCCTTGATTGGCATTCAGTGAGAGTTTCACCCTGGTTGAGTACTAATGCACAGGAGGCTTGGAATCTGTAATGCTTCTAGTTATGACACAGTATGAAGCAAGATCTTGTATATGCAGAGGATTTAGGTGTGTGTTTCTCAGTGAAGGGAAGATTTATTTAAGCAACAGTTTTTGATGATGTTGATGGAGATTTCATATTACATGTAACAATTACTAGAAGTGGAGAATATATAATTCAAGCTTTTTTTTTTTTTTTTTAAATAGAAGTATGGGCCCGATCCCAAAAGGAGCTGAGATCTCTTGTGATGCAACTGAGAATCCACAAGTCCTTATGGGCCTTGAGGACACTCAGCACTTTGCAGAATTGCTCCCCGATTATATCTGTTAGACACACATTGCCTTACAATGCCACATCTTGAGACGTCTCACTTTCCTCAATTAGATCTATAATCTTCCCTTATTCAGATTGGGAACAATGTGTATGAATATTATAATTTTGCTGGAGGCTGCTATTGATTTTTGTGGCAAGCACACAAACAGATTTTTAAATGGTATCTTGGAAATTAGACAGCAAAGTACTACATTTAATTAAGGACACTGAAAAACAAATGACTCACTTGCAAATTCAATTTATCTTCCTCTTTTTAGCTATTTCTCTGTGCTAAATGTATACATAGTTTTTTTTTTTCTTGGTAACAGCAAAATGTTTGTTTATGTATATTTTTATCTTTATGATCAGCTCTGATAGTGAGTGGATGGGCTGAAACCAGTCGGAAGGGCTCTGACCACTCCTATTATGAATGGATAAAAAGGTCAGCTTTCAAATAAAGCAACATATTAATTTCATGACTAACATCCCATAAATTGAAAAGCAGTTTGTTTTAGAAAAAGCTAAAAATGGTTTATAATTGTGATACTTCATGAAGTTGAAGAGTCACAATCACTGGTGTGCAAATGCAGACACTGTTTTTGGAACCATTCTGAAAACATAGCTTTTCAAACTATGCTGGTTTAAGGATAAGAATGGCAACATTGGATGGAAATACTAGAGGTATTTTGCCCCCAATAAAATACATTGAAGCAAATTGTATATAATTTAGTTTTGCTAAAGAATAGACAGTCTAGCATCTCTGTGGACAGTTGTTCAGATATGTTCATTACCAAACTGCATCCTTTTGTTTCTTAATCAATGTATGGCAAAGTCTTCCCTGTTGTAACTGCAAGTCTGGTGTGATTAAATACATACAAAATCATACATATATAAAACTGTTCTGTGCAATTGTATTTTGATGTTTTTGGTTTTGAATGAAGTTGTTTATTAACATGCCCCACCTCCTGAACATATAGATTTGTCTTAAATGTTTAGCTTCTTGAAATGGATTATGTCTGAAAATGAATGCAAATGAATGGCAATAGCCTGTGAAGTTCATTAAAGAAGAGAATTAAGAGTTACAATTAAATGGGGGGAGGAAGTTACACTGGAATTGATATTTGAAAATGAGTCTGTGTAGTTTGTCTTAATGGTGTTTAGTAAATCATCTGTAAGAAATAATTAACTCTGCAGCCACAAAGACTTTTCCCTTGGGTTAAGGATCAGATGGCATAATCTAGCTAATTATTTTGTTTTATGAGTTTCAAAGAGCAAATAATAGAATAAAATTGTGGATCACTTAATACATAAAAAAAACTCTTTGATTACATGCCATATACCGTTTAAGTGGCTTCATGTGCCCTATTGTACAGAGAGAGAAAAATAAAGTTAGGCCGTGATCCTGCAAATTAAAGCACTTGCTTAATTTTACTCATGTGATTTTAAAATATTTGGAGTCAGTGGAATTACTAGTGCATAAAGTTAAGCATGTTTGTAAGGCTCTGCTGTCAACAAAATCAAATGGATCATCACCTGCGTTAAATGGCCATTCTTTGGCAAGAAAAGGGCTTAAGCGAGAAATCTACGTTTTGTCAAAGAAACAGCTGGACGTTCCAATTTCCGCAAACTTGCTGTCTCCTGAACCCCAGCTGGAGGTGATTTTTTCAAAGAAAAAGAGAAATATAAGAAAGGGGAACAGACACCCCAAAATACTCCTCCCTTTCTCCCTACCTATGGCATCTATAACACCTGAAAGAAATTAACTCTGAACTGGAAGAGGGGTCCTGGCTTAAAGGTTTGCGGTTAGCAAGACTGCTGCAGCATGTGGTGAAAGAAACCTTTGCTTTGAATTAATTAAACTTGTTAAGTTAGGTATTAGTTGTTTTATTTCTCTGTAACCAGTTCTAACTTTTATGCCTCATTACTTCATTAACTACAAATTAAAAGATGGATTTTAACTTTTATTGCTTTATCTAAACCAGCGTGCAGTTTGGGAAACTTGGTTTTGGATAACAAGATTTGTGCATATCATTTTCTAGTAATAAAATTGCAGAGTTTATAGGAGTTTGTGTTGTCTGATACAAGACACATTTCTGGAGGAAAGTCTGGAACTGGCAGTTTGCTGATCGTTGCTCTGAGGTGAAATTCAAGAATGGCTAGCCATAGTACTCATACAAGATAGCTGAGGACTGATTTGCATGCTGGAGGCTGTGTAGGGGCAGACCAGGAGTGGTTGCTCTCACAGTGAAGCAATATAAAAAGCACTCAGTCTGGGGAACTGAGGGGGGACAGCAGTTCAACAGTTAAGATTGTGCCTTGTAATGCCACAGTGACCAAAAATTACCACCACTGGCTGTTCAATGGCCTATTTGAAATGAGTCTGCTATTCTGAAATCAGTTTCTAGTGGACAAGAATCCACGCCACGAACTCCAATGGCACCAATTCACAACATTGTTGGCCTACTCAACAGATTGAATGAGCCAGGAAATTAAGCTACTGTTCCATCCTTACAAATGGACTCAGTGCTGAGATAAACTGGTGGGAGCTTGCACTGCCACTATCTGTGCTGTATTGTTCTGTGGACTGTTCCAGGACTGTCCATTTGGCACCTTTTGTAAGCAACTATTTTTCACTTTAAAATGAGTCTGTAGCTTGTAGTTGAGTTTCTAGTTCAAGCTAAATAAAAACTGCTGGGAAAAAAATCTAGGATTGAGAAAATATAGATGATTTTCAGCCTTTATTGCCAAAAAAAAAACAAAAACAAAAAATCAATTCTTTCAACACTGACATTAAAATTGAGTTAAAAATACTTCCCCTCCCCCTTTCCTTTGAAACTCTTACTTTGACAGCTTGCACAATCCCTGGCAGTTTTCATATTGAATCGGATTACTGATGCTGCCACTTCTCAAACTCACAAATTGCAAATATTTCACCCAAAGAAAATAGTTAGAAAGACTGTACAACATTTTTACCAATACCTCCCATGTTTGTGCAGTGTCTTCCCAATCAATTCTGATTCACTAGATCATCATCGCTTCACTTTTTGCAGGATACCCACTTGAAGTGACCCATCTATGACACACAGTCCAACCTCTTGGCTTTCCAGTGTATTCCATTCTTTCTCTTTCATATTGAAACGTGCTTGCTATGTATCACATGCTCCTCTAATGGCTGGTGCACTAGAAGATAATAGCCAACTACTGATACTAGCTACTGGAATTCCTACTTTAGATCAGATGGTAGTGGCCTGTGCTGTGTTGCTAAAGTTTTGGGTTCAAACCCTGCTATTGGCCTGTGCCCTGAGGAGATGGTTATTACATGAGCTATTTGGGCAGACACTGTTTTCATCCTGTATCTGACATGCTACCAAGCATACTGTGGGTACTTAACAAATGCTAAAAGATGATAATGTCAAAAAAATTTCCAATGTCAACTGACAAGATGGTAACTGTAAATAAATTGGAAATGGATCCTATATTTAACGTGAAACTTACCACATTCACAGTGAAACAGAGCTGTTGGGTAACTGCAGCTATTTGTAAGTGTAATGCCAACAGACCTCAGGTGGTGGTGGTAGTGGGGATTAAACCTGGGACCTCTGAAGCTTAATGCATGAGCTAAAAGAAGTGTCTCTTTTAGCCAAGGCTGTAGCAGGCTCATCAATCTCTAGCTGGTCTAGCTGCTTCTACAGGAAATTAATCAGTGCCCAAGAACACCCATTGTGGAATTTTAGTGAGGAACTTTTAAAATCACCTTTTTTTGCAGGGCAGCAGGTATAATACGCATGGGGAGGCTGAGCTGCCTCTTCCCTCCTTCAGTCTACTCCTTCCCTGCCACTTGCCGTTTGTGGCCCACAGTGGGGCTCAGAGCTTCTCTGGGTGGCCAGGGCTGCTCCAAGCACTGGCCGGGAGCCTGAGGCTTCACTAGCGGGCTCCCTGGCTGGGGAGAGTGGGAGAGGGCAGGGGAAGGGTCAGGAGGCGGGGGCCTTGGGTGGAAGGGCTAGGAGGGGCCTTTTCAAAAGCGATTACAGTCTTTGACAGTAGTTGTTTTAATGGCTATATTGTATCCCATACTACTTATTTTTTAGGAGCGTGTGGTTTTGCACTACCTTACATCCTTCCTTAAGTTCTCGTTTCAGACACATTGTTTCCCACAACATAAAAACTCTACAGTCTGACCTCAGCCATTCTTCTGGGTCAGTGACTCTGGAAATCAGCCAGTATAGCTGCCAAGATTTTATGGCTATGCAGGGTTGTAAATAACATCAGTGATTCTTGCATGCCATACAGAATGAAAAAGGAAGTTACTCCATAAAGCATATTTAAATGGCTTTCTTTTTTGCGACGTGAAGGATAGAGTGGTATGTGTTATGCATCTCATTTGTAAAGGGGATTGCCTGCAAACAAACCACCCTGTTCTGTGATCCTGTCAGATCTGATAAGCTAAACAAGGTCAGGTTTGGGTCAGTGACTGTATGGGAAACATCAGAAGAACACCTAGGAGCTTCAGGGAGTGGTTTTGATGCATCAGAAAATGTCATACTTCCCTCTGTGTTTGTGCCCCATCTTACTTTTCAGGGGCACTGTGCTGCTGAAGTTGACATCTTTTGGAGGAGGTACAATAACTCAATCCTGGTTATTTCTGGTCATTAAGCATCCTATCCTATTTTTCACAAGAGTGGGATGTTCACCCCACTATTAATTTCTGGTTATTTTCCTGGGCGAAATTCTGCAATCCTTAAATAAAACTTCCCGTTGAACTCAGGATCAAATTTTGCAATTCTTACTTTCTATCTAAATTCCCTCTGCAGGTTCCGTTTAAACCCTTAAACTGCTGCATTGTATTTCTATGCAATATTCAAGAACTGTTGTTTTTCACACTAGAGGTAGCTGCATTTTGGTTTTAGGTGAGGTGATCCCAATGTATAATTTGCCCATGTGTTGGGATCGTTTGGCATTGAGTCCTGTGAGAAATAATTCCTGTTTGTACTAGAGCATATCTTAAAAAAATATCCAGTCTTGATTTTATAATTTGCCAGAGTTATAGGATCCATTGCAGCCTGTGGTGAATTTATTCTAATAGTGAGCGTACTGGGTGTGCAGGAGGATTCTCCTGCTAGCATACATTGCAGTATATTCCTTGAATCATTCCTTCATTTTTTGGGCAAAGGTCCCACAAAACTGCAGAAAGGGAAATTTGGATCTAGTCTAAACTTTTTAGCTTGGGCTATTCTGAGCTCAAGAATATACCCATCCTTAAAAAGAAGTGTGGCTGTAATAATGCATCATCAGGCTGTAGGACTCAAAAATAAAATACATTGGCAAGAAACCCAAGAAAAGTTCAGTGTAAATAGACCTTAACACTCAGCCAGTGTAGGAGGTTAACTACTTAATGTTCTTTTTAATGTATGCATGAATCCTCTGGCACTCCCAAAATGCTCACCACTGGCACAGCTTACTAAAGGTTATGGTGAATTTTCCATCACAGGCCATTTTAAAATCAAGATTGGATGTCTTTCAAGAAGATATGCTGCTGTCCAAACAGGAATTAATTCAGGGAGGTCCAATGCCCTGTGTGTTTATATAGGCAGTCAGACTAAATGATCATAGTGGTCCTTTCTGGATTTATCTATTAATCTTATAAAATATTTTTATGTATATGTGGATTAGGTGCTTTCCAGTATGTGGTCCTTCCCTATGTAATTGTAATTTGTGTGTGGCTTTACAACCTGTTCCCATCTAGGAGGCAGTACCAGGGCCTACAAAATACAGATGAATAGCTACCCCAGAGTACCCACGGCATCCATGTGATAGAGAGAAATATTAAAAATAGGCATAAGCCACAAAGTTTTGGATCTAGATCTGAACTTCCAGTGTGTTTATCATCTGAATGTACACTGCTGGCTTGTCCCTTCAGTGTGTGGTTCAGGCCCTTTTCTTAGGGCCTCAACTTTATTGCTTCCACATAGAACTAATATTGCACATCAGTTGTCCCTTCCCCCTAACCTGAGATCCTTTGCAGGGGCTTATCTAGTCCCTACAAATTTCCACTGTACAGGGCACTTGCCTGGAAGTCTTGGTGCTGTAGGGCCCCCCACGGGAGGCATCCTGCCGCTGGTAACTCTCCCAACATGACCCAGGGGCTTCCTGCCAGAGCCTGCCTGCTCCAGGCAGCTCTTTTCCCACCTGAATCTTGCTCGTTTTTATAATAATCAGATGCCTATCTGACCAGTCTCAACTGGGATGTAGCTGATCTGTCACAGGTGAGGCTGGGCCCAACTTCCTTTAAAGGGTCAGTCACCCTGTGGCTCTATCTGGCATTTAGATGTATCCACCCCAGGGGACAGGGGCAATAATAAATGTCTTTCAGCACTGAGTCCTGTTCGGGGGCGGAGAGTGTGTGTGGTGTAAATTTATCTGTGTTCCATATAGATCAATGTACCGGGAATATTATTGTTGCAGAAGAAAACGATATTTCAGTTGAGTTGCAAGAAATAGGGCAAGTGTTAAAAACGAACGCACATCAGGGATAATCATTTCAATTGAAGAGTGAAAAAATAATTCAAATGAGGTCTACAAAGGGTAGAAATGTGATTTGTGAAGGGAAATTAATTGAAACATTTTAGGATACAGCTACAACATTTTAGAACTCTCCAACATATTGATACCTTACATAATTGCTAACATTTTGCCTACTGCATTGAATGTCATTCTCTGTCTTGTAAACTGGCTACTGATTCTTCAACCAGAGTGCATTTATCATTTGCAATGTAAGAACAGAAACCACACTGAATTATGTTTAATGCACTGTTACAGGCTGTAAAATATGCCACAAGATGACAATATCTTTCCCATTAATTTCTAAAGCACTATATCATAGCTCTGACAAATATTATTAGTGTGATTTGCTTTTGTAGCTATATTGTTTTGTCTTCAAAATTGCTAGATCTTCTTTTGAGTATTTATACCTCAGCAAGGAGAAGGGGCTTAGCTGCTCATAAATAAATAAAAAATAAAAAGTCAATCTGCATGAAATGTTTCTTTCGATTTCAGTGTCATTTTGCATTTTAAAAAAGCCAGGACAAAAGGAGAAGTATGTGTGTGAGACAGAGAGAGAGAGAGAGCATCTTTAAGGATTTTCTAGTATTTAGTCTTATCCTGATCCTGTGGGATACTGCGTGCCTTCCCTCCCATTGGCGTCAGTACCTTGCAGATTTCAGTAGGTGATGTAACTTATCTAATAGAGTCATCAACCATAACATTTTTGGATGAATAGGTTATTGGCCAAAACATGGAGTTTCAGTCAACCTGAAACTAGTCACAAATTTGACACTAATTTGCTAAATGGCTTCAGCCAAAACAATTTTTCTCAAAACTTAGATGCTGCGACATCCCTTGGGGTGCAGTCTGGACTGTGCAACCCCTGTGCCCACTTTAACTCTCCTGCCCAGGCTGTCTTCTACTCTGCTATGCTAATGACAAGCAGTCCCTCCAGCCTTTGCGCTCAGACAGCCATCAGTCTGCAGAGGCACACCTAGCTGAGTTGCACAAATGCTCTTCCCGGCCTCAACCTTGCACCTCAGAAATATGCATCTTACACTGCTCAAGACCCGCTTGATTAGACTAAGCTCATTAATTAGTGTCACTCTATCAAATGGTACAGATATGCACCATCAGCTATAATACAGGCATCAGCTAAGCAGAGAAGTTACCTAGTTGGTTTCCAGTCAGGCTACGATGCTTTATATTCCCAAGGCTAAACCAGGAATCAAAGGAGAACTAAAACTTCAAAGATCCTAGAAAAGGGAGGGTGTCTTTGGTTGATCTAAGAGAGACTGCTCAGTGTGTTGGGGAAAAAAGCAGACAGACTCAGAAGAGTCATAAAAAGACAAAAGGGGTGTGTAAGGTGGGCGAGGTAATTTATTTTATTGGACCAATATCTGTTGAAGAGAGAGACCAGCCTTCAAGGAAGTGTGCCTCAACCAGTGCAATTCAGAGATGGGGAATAAACCAGTCCTTCCTAAGCTATGGATAGAGAGGTTAATTTACACAAGGCAAGACATATGTAGGACTTGTTTTTGTTTTATAGCTTGGCCCTGCAAATTTTCTATCTTTGGAGAGAAAAATAGTTTTTTATTTGAAGGAGTTGTTTTTAACTCATTTTAAGCAGCTCTGCTCCCTTGGTCCTATGCATCATCAGACTCCAGTGGTGCCTTTGAACTTGCAAGTTCAGGGTTTATGTCTGCAAAATGCCATGCACACCAATGGTATTGTTGTTTAGTGTTGTATTAAGGTTGCACACAAAGGCCTGAGCCCCATTATGGTAGGCAGTGTACAAATGTATAACAAAAAGACAGCCGCTGAACCAGAATTTACCATCTAAGCCCCAATCCTGCAAAGATTTGTGCATCAGCTTAACATGACACACTGAGACATTTCAATGAAGTCAGTGGATCTATTCACGGCACAATGTTAAGGAAATGTGTCAACTTTTGCAGGATTGGGTCTGAAGTATAAGCATATAGGCAACAATAAATACTTAGTTTAGATGCTGAGGTTCCAGCTATGCTATGGTAATCTAATGTGTAGAGGGATATTTACAGCACAACTTGGTAATGCCCAGTATGGTTAAATTATCTTTCAGTCTTGCAGTCCTAGTTACTGTCCTATTCAGTTGATGCAAAGAAGCTACTAGTGGAGCTTTGGAAACCTGTGAATAAATAAACTGCCTTACGCTTCCAGACCCAGGCCTAATATAGAAATGGAAGGCTGTGCAGGGCCACTTCCCGGTATTGTTAGTGGCATCCCAAAAATCCAACATGGGCAGCGTCATCAAAATTGAGTTGGCACTGGAAAATGTATCATGCGTTGTGTGAATACAGATGTTTAAAGGCACCAGCAAGCAGACTGTCCATGATAAATTGGACATATGTATGTGGATCAATTGTATATATTCTTCTGTGCTCAGAATAAGCCTCCATGTGTTCCCAAGCTTCTATATTTATTATAATTTGATTTTGCCACTGCTGGCTTGTGTGATTCTTTTGTTTGTTTGATTCCTTTTAGAGCTACATTATGTGGTATTAAGAATGCCTGTTGCTGTTGTCTCATAGTGATTGGGTGTATAATAGCCCCTTATGTTGACCACTTTGCAGTTACAGGTTGTTCATGTGCTCTGTGGGTTGTGTGTGACAAAAGGGGACTCATTCAGAAGATAGCAACAAAATTCAGCTTTGGTGAAAATGATGCCTCAGAAGCTTTGATAAAACTATTCACTTAACATTATTTGCTTCAATTTCTGATACCTTCCAAGTATCAACTGTTCTGTGCTGTTTTAATATTATTGTCGTTATCATCTATTATGTGTACTGCAGTAGTACCTATGGACCCCAGTCATAGACCAGGATCCCGCTCTGCTTCATGCACATAAAAAAAAAGACAGCACCTGCCCCAAGGGGCTTACAATGTCGCATACGACAACAGATGTGTACAACAAACAGACGGGGAGTACAAGGAAACAGTGGGACAATACTGGTCAGCAAGAAAGGCACACTAGCTGCTTAACCATTGTCAAGTTTTGTGCACGTATTATGGCAGAATAGAGTGTGAAGGGTAATGAGGTAGCTTTGCGGATGTTGATGGGGAGAGTGTCTCAAGCAAAAGGGGAAGCCTGGGAGAAAGTGTGAAGGTGTCTGTTTAAAAATGTATCAAAAGGATGGTGCAAGCTGACACTGTTGGCAGAGGGGATGCAGGAGCTGATACGAGAGATGGTAGCTGGGGCAGGTACTTAGGATGATTTTGGTTAAAAATGACTACTGAGAATAAGTCCCTTTTTGCAATCTTATGACACAAACAGTTTAAAAGAACATTACATGATCGCATAAATGTATGACATTTAATCAGCAAACGTATACTGTGTATTTCTTAATTTTGGAATGTGACATGCAGTTGTGGGGTGTTGCTCATACACACCATAGGTAAGGCTGACACGCTGTTTCTGGTTTTTAAAGCTAATTTTTCAAATTGCTCTAAAATCCATATTAAATTGGAAACTGCCAATAGAGGGGCTGGTGGTGAGTTTGTGATTCAAATCTCCAGTTTAAAAGCTGATAAGACATAGGGTGTGCTCTTGTTCCTATGAAAATCAATTTAAAAACATCCAATTACTTCAGTAGGATGAGATTGTCTAATATTGGTCTCAGATTATAGAGTCTCATAACTGATGAAAAACTAATTTAATAAGCCTTTGGTATGTTTCGAGTTGACAGCGTGCACCATGGTAAAGTTTACTGAAATACCAGAGATGAAAAAGTCACTCAACCTGTTCAGGTATTCAGATAAAGGCTTTTTATTTAGTTGTGGCAAGATTAATGTGGCAAATGGATTCACTGAATGGAGATCTGTGAATTATTTAAAACCATAACTTCCCTGAGGAGAAGGTAATTAGTTTACTGTTATGAGAGTAGTGCTGCTTCAAGATAAATGGGGATTAATTTAATATTGAAAGTCTATTTTTAAATGTGTGTATGTATTATTTATATTACAATACTGCTTAGGGACCCCAATCTAGTACCAGGGGTCTTTTGTGCTAGGCCCTGTACAAATGTAGTATAGAAGATAGTCTTTGCTCCAGAAAACTTAGTCTGGGTTCATGACAAAAAATAACACACACATGTAGTGACACATGTATTGCTCTGTATACCTTTTTATATGTTGTGTTTAATCCATAACAGTGACAAACTAAAACCTACTAAACCACCTTATTTCTACAGTTGCGATCTACTCCATTAAAATATATATAGTATTCCACTATAGACACTCACTGGTATACAATTGCAGTACATGACTGGTAATGTTACACTTGTTTTAACTCATTGGGCGTGGCTTGTGAATAAGCATATGAATCTACTGGCTGAGGTCTTGATTTAGGCAATGGGACTACTCCCAATCTTAAAATTATACATATGTTTAAGTACCTTGCCAAACTGAGGTCTTAGAGGGGAATTTGCTCTTTTGATATTTGGGTTTTCCCCCCCGCATATTAAGTTTGTGTTGCCATCCTACCCTTGCATTCAAATCTCTTTCACTCTATCACCTGGTTTAAGGATTTCTGTGTAGCTTTTGTAATTTGGAGCTCTTCTCCCCTTGGCCCCATCCTCTCTCTTAACCTAACTTAGGGCCTGATGCAACTCTAATTGAAGTCAGTGGAACAACTCACATTGACTTCAGTTGGAAATGGTTCAGGCCCATATAATCATTGCTATGCATTAAGTGTATACTCTATCTTATCAAATACATAGGTCTTGATTGACTAAGTATTTTGAGAGGCTGGCTGTGTCTGTTGGAAGTGGCAAGAGTAAATGAACCACATTCCATAGTGAAATTTATAGCAAACAATGCCTGATTTTAAAATGTGGTACAGTCCATGATGCAGCATTATAAATTACCTTTTTCTTCCTCTCACTTTCTCTTCAGATGAAATCACATGAAATATGTCTTTGTCATTAAAATTCCTTGAATTGATCCCTTCTGGTGTTAGTCAGGCAAAGCTCCCTTTTGTTGTGGAGTTTTGCCCAAATAAAGACTACAGGATTGGCTCCTTTGTTTACAGTTCTGAAGCATGCACTAAAACTTTAGCCTTTTACCCAAAGCTCACTGAAATCAGTGTGAATCTTTCCTTTGACTTCAACAACTCTGGATTGGCCCCTTAGCATTACATTTCTGGCTGGCATCTTTAGAAATAATATTTTGATTGTTGGCAAGGAAGGAAGATGCTAAGAAAAGTAGTAAATATTTTTGCTAGAGACTGTATCTAATCAAACCACCAAAATTGAGCATCCACAGAAATTCCCCCTTTCGCTGAGGGCCATAACATGCACCACTTAAACCTAATTTTGAGGGTTTATATTTGGCTTTACTCTTACTGACTGTGGTGCCTGAACATTTGTTCAGATAGGCATGCTCTGAGTCCTTTGGTTTCAATTGTGAACAGCATGGTGTAAGAACTAAACAATGGCCTTTGGTAAAATAGTTTCTACAGGAAAGGGGGAAGCTGAGTTGAAGTGGTGCATGAAACCAATGCACATTTTATTGTCATGTATCCACTGTTATAAATTATGAGGTATGCTTCCGAGGATTGTTGAAGAGTTATTAGTTTAGTTTGCTTTTTAATATGTAGGATATTTTTATTAATCATCACTTATGGTGATACATATATAATATAAGTATGAATATAACATATTCATAAGTATATGAATGTTACATCATACTGTAGAAAAGATACATGTTGCTAAGTAATTACCAATGTGGTTTAAGCAAATTTAAGGCATTACCTTTTTTTTTTTTTTTCCCAACAGTTTAGAAATGATCTACCATATTTGCAACCTGCAGTGCCACAGAAAACATTAGATCGGATCCAGTTTTTAGAAGAGAGAACCCAGGTTTTTCAGTCTAATGTCACAACCCTAAGTCAAGAGAATCATCACTGGAGATTTTTAGTAAGTCCTCCCTGGTTGTTTCTTTTTTTATTTCTTTAGCTGAATGGTGAATTTGAAGACAAGTATGGTTTTGCAATCCAGAGATTGTTCAATTCTAAAGATTGTGGTGAACTAAACTCAGCCTGCTTTATTGCTGCTGTACTCTTTTTTTAATGGTTTTAAATATTAAAAAGTATTTGTATCATAAGTTTTAAAATAGAGTATTACAAAACTGTAATACAGTAATATCTGGAAAAAAATAGGAGACTTTACCATTGATAAACAAAGTTGTGGTGCATTGTCTTGGACATAGAATCAATTGGCCAGAACCTCAGTGGCTGTAGGTCAGCATAGCTCCAAGCTCTGCTGATTTATACCAGCTGAGGACCTGGCCCATAGATGTCAGTGGGATTTTCTGGTGATTGGATTTATATATTTGTGTGTGGCATTCTGTGTCTCATATTACAAAATGTGCCATCACTAGACTGTTTTAGAAGAGGTTGTTTTTAGAACATAATAACTCTAGGAAAAGAGAACTGTTCCCAAAGACTTTTTAAAAAAAGGGTTTGAAGAGTGGTGTCTTATCATTCCTAGGAAGTCTGCTGGGGTTGGATGTACTTTGAATTCTTCCAGAAGCAATTAGAGTAGCTGGTTTTCAAGTTAGTTTGAAAGCAAATAAATGATTAATTCAGCAAACTTCTCTAAAATCAAAATTTGCTGACTTCTTTTAAAAGTTGACTGTTCAGATTCAGAAATGCAGCTTTGAAATTTGATGTATATAAGTAATAGCTATGTTTCAACTTTTGCTTTTCACTGCACTAGAAGTTATTTCTGCTTGTGCTGTAAAATGTGGTAAAAACATTTTTGGCTTGGTATTTGAGAGGAGAAATACCATTCAGTAGAAAAATGATATTGCAGCCCAAAACTAAAGTCAACTAGTTGACTTAACTTAAATTTTGCAGAGTCAACTTTCAGCAAAGAATGCAGCTGTGCATAGGGAATCGGGCTTATCCTGCACAGTGGTGGCCTTTAAAAACTTGCCAATTGCCTGAGATAATTAAGGCCTAGGATCCTACCCTTCCATTGGCATGGATCATCCTGTAGGTTGGGAGCTTAAATAAGAATTTGCAATTAAATAACGTTACTTTCAGCTGTATTTATGGTATTTCCTATAGGCATATGTATAGGGAAATACAAGTTGATTCTGAAAATATGGAGATAACTTTATATTTGTCAATTTTGCCCAAGATAAGCTTTTGAGGGCCATCACTGTAGTGTCATGGAGTGTTAATTGCAATTATGCACCTGTTTTCCTGCCCGCATTTCTAAATCATGATCCTTCCTCACCAGCAACAGCTAGTAATTTAAATTTAGTTTCTTCTGTTGTTAGTCTGGTGTATATTATCTGATTGGAGCTAAGAAATGCCTTTTAATAAACGGGGGTGGTGTGTGTGTGTGTGTGTGTGTGTAACAGTCTCATTGCAAGATGCATAGATGAGTTTTATATCAATTTTCTGTTTTCTGCTGCACAGAAAACAAATATTGCCCAATTAGATTAATTGGCAACATATTCTGTAACAAAAGTTAAGGCTAAGTTTGGATCTGTTTTGTGGTCTCTCTTTTCTCTTGATGCTGCCTTTATTGTATGGGTATAATGAGTTACTTGTTTTTGCCCTTTTCTAAAAATTGATTAATGTAAAGGAACATTGAAACTTTCTTAACGGACCATCCAAGGGACCTGCAACAACCTATCATCAAGTGGAGGTTTATCTTTCACTGAAAGCTAAGCCAAGTTGTACTCTAAAGTTCCCAGAGACGCTTTAAAGAATACACTTAAGTTAAAATGTTAATGAATGGAGATGGCCTTTAGTGCATTTGCATACACTGTACACACTGAACAATTCTGGCATATGTACCTACTTAAGTTACCATAGGTGGATTACTCCTTGATGAAAGATATTTAAACTATTTCATAGTTCATGTTGACACAAAGGGAAGTTGAAGATGCCCAGCACCTCTCTAGAGATACTTGGCATCTTGCAGGACTGGGTCCATATTCTGACTTGAGCTTGACTTGGACTTGAGTTCTGTCCCTGGGCCTTTCTTGAGCTAGCCCAGAAGTCTGAAAGGTTATGTATTTAGAAGTACAACTTTAAGAATGTAGTAGTTTAGGCCAGTTACATTATCTGTGTTCAACGTAAACTGAAACCTGGTAAAATTGGTTCCTGATCCTTAATTTAGATCTGTACCTCAGGACTTCGTCTCTCAACTTAATGCCTTTGTATGGGGATATATTAATTTCAAATGAACTGGGATGTCATTACTCTCCAGTACTAAATCAATTGCACATTTTAAATTTCATTAACAAAACAAAATTTCAAAACTGGATGTGCTCACTTGATCTCATAAAGTCCTAACTTTGGCATCCATCATTTTGAGTTCTCTTGCTTGCCAGTGATAAAAATAATTTTATTAGTCCTCTCTTAGGTCCTTGTATTTGGTATATTGAACAAATTGGTAGGCTGACAAATGTGGACTGTGGTGATGCTTCTTTGGGTATCTTAGAGTGGTGAATAAATTATGCTTGGCTTGTGTCTGTCCATCTGGGAGAAGACGGCCATATGTGTTATTTTTTGCTCATATGTCATGTTTACTACTATGCCTGAAGATATGTAAATACTTTACTTTCCTTGTTTGTATTTGAGTGAGTCAATTTTGGGCCTTAAAAGAACAGGATAAATACAAGTTTAAGTAATGTCGGAGCATTAGAGAGTCTTTTTGTTGGAAGAGAAACTTAGACAGTTCACTGTAGGAAGAACTGCCTTTTGAATGAGGCATAATGCAATTCCTGAGCACCAATTGTCAATACCAATCCAGTAGTTTTTTTTTTCCCCAAGAATGAGGGTATTAACTCCTTGTGTCCTGTCCAACTATCTGGCTAAATTTTCCCCATATGTGTAAATTGGCTATTGTCTTCCTTTCCTGTCCTATCTTTTGAGAAGGTCCTATATGATTTAAGAGAGATTCAACCAGTAATGTCCTACAGGAATTAAATAGGGTTCAATAGAAATTATTTTAAATTTCTTTAGAATTTCTTAATGAACAGTACCCGTTTATAGATTTAAAAAAAAAAAAGTTTTTGTGGAAGTTTCTCTCAAATACTATAGGCTATGTAGATAGATACAGATGTACTCAACAGAAGTTATTTTCTGTTAAATTTTCAGGAGTTTAAAAAGAACTGCTATGTTGCACACCAGTTCAACAATTTTGTATTCCACACCATAGTTAGCTGCATTTTCACTGGTGGTTAGTTGAAGTGATTCCTGTATTTATTCAAGATCCAATCCTGCAAACAAAACTGCATGTTTGCAATATTAGCCCAGCACAGAGTTCTGCTTAAGCAAATGGAACACTGTGAAGGGCTAAAGGTCCACATATGTAGATCTGTTTGCAGTTTAAGCTCTTTCAGATCCTTTGGTATTGAAAGCTTCTATTGAACTGTAAGAGATTGTGATTGTTGGTGCTGTGAGTAGCATGTATGTTGGTTAGTTATTTGGTATGCATTTTATGGTTTCTGGTTAATACTCTGCACTTACACAGCTTTTGATCATCAGAGCACTTTTCAATCATTAACTAACTAATTTGAAAGAAAATTCCTAAAAATAAACCCCTCTGTAGATAAGAATAAATGAGACCTTTTTTTAGCCTGGTGTTCTTATTCCCCTGACTTTGTGACTCACGGAACAGCAAGTGAAAGCATAACTCTTGGCACTTTGCTTAAAAGCCTGATTTTTTTTTAAGCTTGTTTTTTAAGATTCTAATTTTGGTGGGGAATTTATCCACTTGAAGGATTCAAGCTTTATTCCATCGGAAGTATTTATGTTTAATATGACAGGCGAAAAGTTCATAAATGTGATGTTTTGAACTATTAATGCCTGCTTTACATCTCTATGAAAAGAATAATTATACAGTTGTGATGTGAACTGAATATTCAGGTTTGATGAAAATGTTCTCATTAAGGTGAAAAGTAAAACCTGTGTTATTTTAACTCGGGGGGTATGTGAGTTCTGTTTAATAGAGCACATTTGAGAACATAGATAATTTTTAGTAGACTTATAATAACTAACATGTGGGGCCAGATTCGGATGTCATTGTGATCCATGTCAAAACTGTCATTAATTTCAGTTGGTCCAGGAATTGTGCCCAAAATGTGCATTCTTATAGAAGCAGCATCAGAACCTATAGTGACTGGATGCCTCATGGGATTGGTAATGGTGCATTTGTACATTGCTAGTTCCCATCCAGCACAGGTTAGAGAGGAGTTGATTTCATAAAGCCCTCATCCACAGTTAGTGCTAATTGACACCACTGTTTGAAATCTCAGCCAAGGGATAAATGTATGCGAAGACTGAATGATCTGTTTTACTCCTAAAGATAGTCAGTTTAGGGCAGTGGTTAGGAATATTTGTGGGAGAGTGAAGAGGAGTTAAATTGTAGTTTGCTGCACATTAGGGTTGTCAGTTTGGCCTCTTGTAGTAAATTCACTTATATCATATTGAAATAAAAATATATATAAATAAGATGGCTATCTCAATCCAAATGTTATGATTCCCTAACAAGTTAAATCATTTTTCTTCTGTACTGTAATATGTGATACCAGCTGTTTGGGGATAACGTAATTTTCACACCCATTCATTTTTTTAATGAACTGCAAAAGCTACATCAGCAATGGTAAATTTAATCATGTATACTGAAGGTCAGAAGACATTAGCTCAATTCTCTTTTCTGGAACGTTTTATTTAAACAATTGTTTCACTGCAAGAAAAATCCCATAGTATTTTAATAAACAACTAGATGGAATCTGTTTCCACAAACATACATACCCTTCATCTTCTATCATTAGCTTGTTAGGTACATAAATAAAACTGGAGCTGGCACTAGTTACCTGTTAGTTACTAAGCAACAGTAACATTTGCCACTGGCTGCAGCTGCTAGTAAATGACTTGTAACTCCCTGATTGTGAATTAAAGTGCTCTAAATTTGGAGTTGAGGCTGTTAAAAGGACATTAATGTAGGCATAAGGCCATTTTCACTTGTAGCAACAATGTGTCGGAAGAGCTACACAAGCAGCATTAGTTTGCCGGATTATGTTTGTATATCAAAAAATTATAATTGCTTTCGTCTTTCCCAATCCATAGTATTCTCTCCAGTACATACTGTTCTTTGTTTTAAGTCTTCCTGTCGCTACGTAAAAGGAAAAACAATATGCATTCCAAGCATTTCCTTTGTTTTAATTTTTGCAAGGAGGGCAATGCTTGATGTTCAGCATGTTAAGCAAAAAGCTCAGCAGGAAGAAAAATGTAAACATAATTTTAAAAAAATGTGAATACTTAGAGTTTGGTTTGCTGTTCAGAGACACTTCTGATTTAGAACTGCCAACTATGAGGCTGAATGTTAATGAATTAGCACAAAGAAAGCAGGTTTTTAATATTTCATTTTGGATAGAAGTTTTCTCCCCTCCTTTCCCCCTGCAGCACAAGTATTTCTTTTCAGGAAGGAAATAATGTCTATGGATTGGAGTAGCATTTGTTTTTTGATACATACCTATGTAATGTAATGGCTGACCATCTATGCATTTAACCTTTCTGTCATTTTTGTGTGTCTGTGAATAGCGTAGGGACTTTTTTGACAGTCTTATTTCCCTTGGCAATGCTGTCATTTTATTCTTCGTTCGCACAAAAGAATTTACTTCTGTAGCCTTTCATTTCTGATTTTGTTGACCTGGAAATAATTATTCTCATTGCAAATGGGGAAATCTGACTTGACTAGATTAACATAGCACTGGTAGGATAAATAACTTTCCCCTTTACAAGAGAAAATTCCTCCGTAAGTAGAACTGTGCCTAGTTTGCGGTGGGGAAGCAAAGCATGTTTCCCTCTCCCAAAATTCAAGTAGCTTGTTACATTCAGAATGTGACTGAGGTAAGGCTATAAAAAGGTATTTAAAACCTCAGGCCATTCAGAAATATCCGGTATACGGAAAAATAAAGTGAGTCATCATATTGAACTAATTGGCTTGAAAGCAGGCTGACCTTTTCTCCATCCCCTAAAACGTAGTTATTTCTGTGCTTGGGAGTTTTAAAAACATGGTTGACCTAGAAACATGTTTCCTAATATAAAGCATCCTCTTCCTCCTGCACCCCCCCCTTTCCTTTTTCTTTACTGTCATGGAACAAATGGGCACCTTATCTTTCTAAGGCGTTTGATAGCCTGGTTAATGTATTTCTGATTCCAAAAAAAGTTTGCAAATATTTGAGTAACATGAGATGCTCCATGTAATGTAACAGAGCAGAAGAAATCCATATTAACAGAACCCAGTTTTAAAAATTGAGCTGCCTGTGACTAATAGGTCATCAGTAACTAGTGATTTCAACGAAGAATATTACTCCCCATAGAATTAATGTCCAAATCCTGTTAGTCTTATTCATGTAATGCCGGTGGGACCACTCACTTGACTAAAGTGAGCAGGATTAGGCCCTTATTTGCTATTTTTCTTTAAGGTTTTTGGGGGGGGGGCTGAGGGTGAGTCCTGGTTTGGGGGTTATTCACCATGAGTTGTCAGGGTCTTAATGTTATAAGACCCATAAATGAGGAGAGAACCAAGTATTGCAGAAACAGCTGACTGGTGTCATGGCTGAGCTCATGTACACCTCTGCTTTTCCTTTACCCCCCAGTTGTCCCCTCTTTTCCTTCTCCACCATTTTGAAATCCACTTCAGCTCAAAATATAATACTGCTACATTGATGAAAGCATGAAAGCAGAGAGAAAAGATTATCTTCTGGACCAGGATACAGGAATTGAATCCAGATTTCCTACTTCTGACACAAACTCCCAATTTTTCTCTGGGCAGGACTAATATCGGTTCCTCATCTGCAACTTTATCCTACCCTTTGTGTTGTGTCTTTAGATTGCAAACTCTTTGGGGCATGGACTGTGTCATGAGAAGCATGAACAGCACCTTGCACACTGGTGCCCTGAGTGCTGTCTGGTGCCACAATAATTGAAATAATAATTCTCAATTAACAGTCGCTCAACCAATGATTAATAATTGCATAAGAAAGGCTAGCTAAACTATTCATGAGACACCTTCTACGTGACACCCATAATGTGTACTAGTGGTTTGCCATGGCTGTTCTACACAGTAGGTAGTTATGATAAACATTTCAGTTCCATTCCCAATTGGCCAACATGTCATTGGATGAGGGACAACTGAGATAGCATAAGGAGCCAGGGGAGACTGGAAAAAGGGACTAGGATAAGGAGCCAGATGGGTGGGGATAGAATGGACAAGGCACTGAAATCGGACATAGAAACCTGGGACTGTCCATTCTGTTCCTGCAATCCTCTGCCTCATTGACTACATTTTCTAACTTCTGCAACAAATGAAATGGATATTATGGCAACCCTCATTCACCCCCAGATCAAATCCATCCTGTGCACTGAATGAGGCATGAAACCTGTGGAAAAAATAGTATGCAACCATGTAATTGAAGTATGTATCATAATACATATGCACAGGGGGACCAAATTAAGTTTTCATGGACAGCGTTAGTTCTGATTTAATGCTTGACTTTGCAACCTTAATAATGTTCTTTTAGCATAGTGTGTTGGGGGGAGGTAGGGGAAGGGGTGTGATTGGGTGTGTTTGTGGTGTGGTGATGTTGTATAAAGGTTTCATTGTCCTGAGTTTGGAATGGCCCATATAGCTCACTTGTGGACTATATGCCGTTCCCAAACTCATACCAGTAAAACTTTTATAGAACATCATATCGCTATATAATTTATTTTTGGGGCCATAAGAATAATATAAATTGCTATCAGTTATAATAGTTAATGCTTGTTCCTGCTCCAATTCAAGTCAATGGAAAAACTCCCATTGAATTGAATGATCCAGGATCAAAGCCAATATGCCAATGTAAAGGGAAGGCTACATAATTCTTATTAGAGTGAAAGCATATTAAAAGTTCACATATATAAATAAAGTACAGTTTCAGTAAGAAGAGCAATCTGATTAGAAGGGTCCATCTCCCAGCCCATTTTACTTTTTTTAGTATTAATGAAAAAGGGTAGCTAAATATCTAGATATAGATATCTAGAAATATCTAGATATTTAGCTTATATATCAACTTATTCTTCAGGCTAGCCACTTTTTCTATGGCTAAAACTCCCCTACATTTAATCAGTCATCTGGTCAGTGTAGGAATACTATGTCTTTTGCTTTTTTCCCTCCAGCCTCCAGTATTTTTGCTCCAGCTAATAACAAAACAGTATTTTGACCAATATTACAAAAATGATCATTCATTTCTACCAACACAAAAGTAAAAGATAATCTAACAATAAGTGAATCTTTTGAATTAAACCACCATCTTCTAAATCTTCCTTTAAATTTTTGTTTTCCTGTGATGCCTTCAGATCAGTTCCTCTTGCAATGGTTAGGGTGGGGACCACTCTGCCTATTAATTTATGCAAAGGGACCTGCCTTGACTTATACTTTGTTCGTCCAGTCCTCTACTTCTCATGTCTATTCACCTGGTCTATTCTACTTCCAATACCAACTGAAATCAGTGGAAAAACACTCACATAGACTCCAATGAATGTTGGATCAGGCCCTTGTTATAGATTGTCTAAATCCTAGTTTGTGAGCTCTCTGGGACAGGGAATCTCTTGGCGGTGTTTATATGTACAGTGCTTTGTAAAGTGGAGTCTCAGTTTTTGATCCTTGAATACTACCTCAGTAGAAATAATAATACATAACCAGAAACTGAATTATTTTAATTATGGGGCACTTCCACCATCCACATATCATGGTACCAGACTGCCTGTGTTTGCTATATTTGTGCATATTTATGAAGTTGTAGTCTAGCAAACAGAGGTGGTTTTTTCCATATATTTTTACTGTGTTATTGGATAATGCATTCATATTCCAGGGAGATATCAAAATATGTGGTATTCAGATTTCTTAACAACTCCTGACAACTCTAGGAAGAAAATTGGCTTTTAGGAAATCACCTACTCTGGGAAACACAGTTTGTGACATTGCTTTTAGAGATAAAGAGACCAGGTTATTTAAATAGTATTTTTTTTTTTTTAATCTAGAAGGAGAGAACATGGTTTGGGCAACTTTCTGAAATGTCTCCATATGGCTATGAATTGCTTTTTATAAAAACAGGCTGCCTTCAAGTTAGAACGTTGTAAAAATGTATCTTAAAAATTACTATGGGCCACATCTTCCCCCTCTTTCCCCCCACAGGTACTGAAAATGCAGGGACCAGAAAAATGTCAGTGCTTTAAATCTGTGGAGTTTTTTCCTCAGCAATCACCATGCCAGGACTTGCTGTTCTGTGGAGCAGGCATAATTTAGGTCTCCAAAACAATGATATGACTAGGATTTTATAGTGAACCTTTCCACAACTCTCCATCTTAAGTGCTCTGCAATCATGGTCTCGCTGGTGGCTACTTCCATTGGTCCCTTTAGACCAAGGGTTTCAAGCTTATGGCCTGCAGTCTAGATGCAACCTGCATGATGTATTTACGTGGCCCACATGACATACGGAGACTGTGTAGAATCTAAGGCTTCATTAAAAACAAATTACGTTTCTAGCGCCCTTATGACTGCAGATTCAGAGAACTTTCCGAACTTGACCTGAGTGAAACCACTGCAATAAACTTAGTCTAAATAGACAAGACTCAGGATGAGAGAAAGGAAATAGTATCCTCTCACTTGTACAGATGTGAAATTTCAACTTCCGTATCAATTGAGCAGGTCCAATAAAAGATATTACTTCCTCTCCCTTGAGATAGTACCTTTCAGATCAGAGATTTTTTTTTGTAAAAGCTTGCAATCACTTGACTGACATTGAGAGAGCAGAAATCTAAACACACTAAATACTTCAGAGCAAGAGTTGACATGGTACTGTGGTTTATTAAGCTGTTTTGCTAAAATACATGATGAGACTAAATTTTTTACTTACAGAACCATTCATTGTGCTTATGTAACCAACACTCATGCTTCTCCCCATAATTACATTTACGTCTTGTTTAATCAAGTTAAAACACATACAGTCCCAGCCAAAGAGAGAATCAGGTTAAATTATTATATAATTTAATTAGCTTTTGTTCTAGAGAAATTGAACAGATTGCAGGATTTATTTTTTAAGTAGCTTCATTTGCAAGTTACCTGCCCAGTGACTTCTACAAAAAAGGGTGGCAAAAATTAAGTGTTTCTTAGTGTCCCTCTCTTGTCTGAAGCCTAGTAGCCGAATCTTGGTATCCCTGAAGTCAAAAGTAGCTTTGAGATTGGGATGCAATGTATTGCTAAACTCTGAACTTTTGGCTTGAGCCCATCTCAATTTCTGAATGAATTTACAAGAACTTTTAGGAAATTGATCATTCTGGATGGTTGGTTGAGTTTTCATTTATGTCATCATCTGATGGCTTGTGGCAATGGCCTTCGAAGGTAACTGAAGTCCTCTGTTTATCCAAAGAACAGACCCAAAAGACTGCAGCTCCCCTATAATGACTAGCAGTATGCCTCAAAACCCTCGTTACCTGCCAGTGTGCTTTAAAACCCTCACCAGAAGAGACCACCTCTAAGACTGGCAGTTCAGCCTCCAGGCCTAGGGTATTCCTGCTGAGTCTGCCATTTAGCACCAGTTTTGTTGTTGGGTTTTTCAATATGGACAGTTGTTTGCTAGGAACTGGTTTGAGCCCACTATAACATTTCACACATTTCAGGTATGGTCACTACTCAAGTGAGTTGGATAAAAAATGATGACCTAAAGGCAAAATGTTCTATATTCCATTTCCAAATGCTTCAGCCATGCAGTTCTTTCTCTGCCATTCAGGCTTATTATGGGCCAAATTCTGGCCTCTTTGCTTGTCCCACTGGTTCTACTGAAGTCGGTGGGATTAGTAGTGTGAGGAGTGAAAAAAAGATGAAGCTTTGCATGTACAAAGAATTGAATTGTTCTCTGAAAAGAAATAAATGTAGAGCAGGTCATAGGCAGAGCAAGCTTTTTCCTGTCTCTCCTGGAGACATGAAGCACTAATGATTAGAGCTGCAGCAAGGAAGCCCATCAAAGCTAGATTTGCCTTTTTATCATTTCCCTTTCCCCCTTCCTCGCACCTCAAAAGAGGGTCAGAAATATCAGCTGAAAAATCCAGAAGGATGATGTAAACTGCTTATAGCTCAAAAGCTGACAGGACTGGAGGAAAGATGTTCACAATTAAATGACTGCCTGAATATGGATGTTAGTACATTCGAGGTGAGCCAGAGGCCAAGTAGTATGCATCAGAGATTGAACTGCACTGATAGTAAACACTTTAATTGTAAGAGGTATTTGCAGGTATGACCCTAAGCACCCCTGTGTTCACACCCTAAACACTCTTGTAGCGATCTTTGTTCAAAATATGCTGTGTGAGGTATCATTTGAAAACTAGTAATTCACTGATCATTAATATTCTTTTGTGATATATGTATGTCGTGTGTATTAAGAGTTATGGATATGTGCTGGAAATATGACCAAAGTGTGTTTAAACCAGACATGTCAGGGAGAGTTGGTAAACAGGACTGAGAGAAAATCAGCCATGGATGATTTGTGAGAGAAACCATCCTGAACAAAATCTAAGCCTAGATGAAGTTTTAGACTTTTAGATTTGTGTTCTCAATTTGATTTGCTTGTAGCCATTTCTAATTGTATTCCTTTTACTTGGCATCAAGTTATCTATATATGGTTTTAATAAATTTGTTTTATTTTTACTATAAACCAATCACTGCTGTATTTGCAGGCAATGGTGTTTTTACCTAAATTAAGTTAATAAACTGTGATGTACTTTAGTCTCTTAGAATAAGGCTTGTTTGTTTATTTATTCTCTAAACTGTCAAGGACAGGTGGTGACACAATCCCTTCTTGTTCTGGATTGCCACCCCAAAGCCTGTGACAGCAGGATAGACTCTTTGGTGGTGGTTACACTCTGGGGGACAGTCCAGACCAATAAAGAATTGTCACCTCTTACCATGCAACCCTTTGATGCTGGCCTAGATGGAGCATTGGTCTAACCCAGTATGGCCTTTCTTGTGTTTTTAATACTATCTGTAAACAATATATATCTATTAGGTACGAATGTTTAAAAGGAAAACATTCTATTAAAACTTCTTGAATTGCATTTGAAATTTATGAAAATGGTAGAGCAATGAAAAATTAGATCAGAAATTAGACTATTAGAAAATTAGTTTAGACACATAATTTACTTTTGTTTAAGCATTGATTCTGTTCCAAAACTGATTGTTCTTCCTGATATTTATTGTCGTCAGGATAGAAATACAGCAAAAAACTTTTTCTCTTCGGGTTATAGTATTTCTGTTTCCAATCCAACCTAGGAAGACCAGAGACACAAGAAAATGGAAGTAAAATAGTGGAACTATTTCTGTTGTCTAAACATTTGCATTTTGAGTGTTAATTTCTGGTCTACAGTTTAAAATTTTACTGGTATAACTATTTTAGGTAGTAGATTTTTGTTTCCTTTTGTATTTTTAGTGACACAGTTTTATTGATAAAAGCCCTAGTGTAGGTGGAGTTGTACCAGTTTAAAGATGACGTGAAGTTATTCACGTTTTCATATGGGAATAGCTAGAGAGATATAAAGCACCTTTATACCTGTATCCACACTAGGGGGTAGGGGTACTGGTGTGTAGTACAACTTTTAAGTATGGACAGACTCTTAGACATAAGTGAGAGTTGTTGGCTTTGTCTCATCTAGTCCTATTTAACACTTCAATCACATTTTCCTTCTATCCTAAAGCAAAACAAATTATCCCTGAAATGTCAAATGACCAGTGAGTTCATCATTCTTTCTTTCTCTTAGTCTCACACAGAATGCTCCATAAAATATCTGTTTTTTTTTCTTAATCTCTTTGCTTGATTAAATAGGTTAAAACATTCTTTCATTTCAGTTTTTTAATGTGTGTTCTTCATGGAGATCTTCTGTGTTGTCGTGGACAACAATACAATTTTTGTGGAATTGGTCTTTAAAGACTAGTTTGTGAGGAACGTTCTCTGTCCTTCATGATACAGTCATCCCAAACTGCTGCACTGGTTACATTTTAGTATTGTTATGGGGGGGTTGAATTCATAGCTTAAGAAATGTGTGAGCGATCCAGTTTCTTTACCTGATAGGCAGTGGGTGGACAAGTGAGGTGAGTCGTGCTCAGCTCAGCAAGGCTATAATGAGGCATATAAATAATTAGCAACACATTTAAAAAATCTTCTGCTTATATAGGGCAAAACCCTGCATAATCCTAAAATCTTTAGTGGGAAATCATGTTTCCGTTTGGCAAGGAGGATTTGAATCTTGGTGTGTGCTTTTCTGTATCATGATAAATACAGTATGGAATATAATCATAAAAGGAAAATAATACTGTCAGAAATAAGGTGCACTATATCAAGACAGTAATAACCTTTTTCATTGTTCCCAGCTATAGCAGTAAATTCAACATTTGATTGTTATACACAGTTGCAGTTAACAATAATATCTGCAGTTTATTCCAACAATTGAAGCACCAGGAAACAAAAAATGACAACAGTATCTTCGAATGGAAGAAGACTGACATAAACATTTGAAACAAATTCTATTAGCTATATTGGTTTAGCTGACAGAAAAATAAGCACAATTCTAGACAAAGGCTAAGGTTTTTAAAGGAGTCTGCGGGATTAATTTCAATGGAATTTCGGCTCCTAACTCCCTTAGGCGCTTTTAAAAATCCCATCCTAATATTATAATTTTTCATATATTTTAATTCATTCTCCATAAGAAAACAATTTTCTGTTAATTAGAAATAGGTCAAATGGTTGCATCTTTATCAAGAACGCTCCGTGGGGTTTATATGTTAAAAATTCGGCTGACTCATTTTTGACGTCTTAAACCCCTTTCCGTGATATTTTTGCAGATTTCCGTATTTGAAGGTTCTGGCCTAAACTAGAAGCAAAAGTGCCTGAATACCATGACAGCGTCTCTTCTTTAAAACTTGAGTTCAGTTTTGCAGGCCTAGGAGTTACAGAATCTTAACTTTTGAATGCTTTTGTGATCCACGCCCAATCTCTGAGCCTTGATGTTTGCCTGTTGCTACAATTAGTATACAGTTGATGTAAAAACACTTCAGTTCCAAAATTAATACTTTCCAGTGTTTTAAATCTACATATATGCATTCTGTATTAGTCTTTATAAATAGTATAAATTTAATAAATCATTGTCAGCTTAAACGAGACATCCATCTTGGGCAAGTTTGTCCTAATCATAAAAATCTTCTGTGGAAAATATTCCATTAATGATATTTCAATCACTTCTAGTAAATATGATACAGATATGTCCAGCAAATGGGGACTGCTGTTTCCTGAAAATGAGCATATAGGCAAAATATTGGGCACTGATTTTACCTCCATGTTTGATGGACATTGTGCACTTAAACAACTAATGTCAGCAAATCATAACTAAAGATGCAGAAGCTGCTTGACTGACTTGAAGTGTGAACTTCAATAAACAAATGGTCACACAAACTAGTAGAGCGCTCTCGCTCGCTCGCTCTCTCTCTCTCTCTCTCTCTCTCTCTCTCATATTCATATATATATATATATATATATATATATATATATATATATATAAAGGGATATGTTCCACCAAGACTCTTTGTTAATGTGGATTACACTGAGAAGGAAAACCAGGGCAGTCCTGGGTCCAGTACTGTTCAATATTTTCATTAATGATTTAGATATTGGAATAGAGAGTATGTTTATAAAACTTGCAGATGACATCAAGCTGGGAGGAGTTGCAGACACTTTAGAGGACTGGTTTAAAATTCAAAATGACCTTGACTTTTTGGGAAATTGGTCTGAATTCAGTAAGGTGAAATTCAATAAAAAAAAAAGGCAGAATACTTCACTTAGGAAGGAAATGCACAACTACAAAATGGGGAATAACAGTCTATTTGGTAATACTGCTGAAAATATCGGGGGTTATAGTGGACCACAAACTGAATGAGTCGTCAATGTAATGCAGCTGTAAAAAAGGCTAATCAGATTCTTGTATGTATTAACAGGAGTGTTGTATGTAAGACACAAGAAGTAGTTGTCCTGCTCCCTGTTTGGTGGGGACACTGTTGAGGCCTCAGCTTGAGTACTGCGTCCAGTTCTGGACACACAATTTAGGAAAGATGGAGACAATTTGGAAAGAGTCCAGAGGAGAGCAACACAAACAATAAAAGGTTTAAAAAACCTGAGCTATGAGGAAAGGTTAAAAAAACTGGGCATGTTTAGTGTTGAAAAAAAGACTGAGGGGAGACTGATAAGTCTTCCAATATGTTAAGGATTGTCAGAAGGAGGATGGTGATCAATTGTTCTCCACGTCTACTGAAGGTAGGACAAGAAGTAATGGGTTTAATTTGCAGCAAGGGAGATTTAGGTTAGATATTAGGCAAAACTGTCTAATTGTACAGGTAGTTAAGCTCTGGAATAGGCTTCCAAGGGAGATCGTAGAGTCCTCATCATTGGAAGCCTTTCAAAACAAATTGAACAAACATCTATCAGGAATAGTCTAGGATTACATGGTCCTGTCATAGTGCAGGGAGCTGGACTAGATGACTTCTTGAGGTCCCTTCTAGCCCTACAGTTCTATGGTCATAAGAAAATTAACATGGAAATAAAATGTGATTTGGGAATGTTACTGAGTGGTTACAAAGCCTTTACACTTCTGTCGCATCTGTTCAAATCCATTCTTTGACACTTGCTTGTCATATTCATCTCTTCCTCGTGGCATTTGTCCAGATCTGTGGTGGAACCCACCATTTGGCATTAGTGGGACTCTCTTGTCAGCAGCTTCAGGAGTGAGGTGAAGGATTTGAATGCCCATGGAGACTGAACTTGCCCCTTTGCTTCTAAACATAGTTTTCCCTTCAGCTTGGGATGGAGATACATTGGGGAAGCTGACCCTTTTACTGCTCTGGCAGTACCTTTTTTGTGGACTAACAGGGGACTCTAATCTTGAAGCCTGTCAATCTGGCACTTTGAATCAGTACTGAGATCATTTAGAAAAGAGAACCCATGCATATGATTATCAAAAGCATCACCATTTATGCCATCACCATCACTGTGGCAACCCATCTCAGATCACTAGGAACTAAGAACATTACATGTTAAATAGCTGTAGATTGCAAATGTGAAAAAGATATATATGGCTGTTTGATGAAATGTGAAAACCTGCTGATTGTTTAAATGACATTGTTCCCATCACTACTTGTCCGTGACATATTTATATCAGCAAGTATGTTAGGGACTGCTGAGTCCAAAGAAATGGTGATTAATGCATTTGAAAGTTTTTATGCTGGCTGCTTTAAATAAATTTGCATTAATGAAAAGATCAAATCCTCATGATCCTTTCTGGGTAACAAACACTAAAAATAGATTTGTTAAAACTTTGGCTACAATTTTTACAAAATGTTGACTGTTTTGGAGAAGGTGGAACAGCATTGAAAGATTACAATGAAAGTTTTTTTTTGTTGGTTGGTGTATTGTTTGTTTGTTTTTTGTTTTTGTTTTTTTAGTATTTCAAAACAACATGGACAAACTGAACCAGGCTTGCCATGTTGTGCATTTCATATCTTGATAGTTTTCAGCCTAACTTCCCATTTGAGATGGGTGAGTTCTGTACTGTAGGCAGAATCCAATTGTTTTTTTTAAAAAAAGCTAACGTCTGATTACTGAGCAGGGAGAATATTTTCCTGAATTATAAAGCAAAGCATAATGTCATGCTGATTACTCCTTTGTATTGACAGGCAATCCAGTAGAAAGTGACTTTACTTAAGAGAACATAAATTGTATTTAAATAGTTGCTCTGGGTACATTAGGGATGTGGGACGTGATATTAATAAATTAAGAATGGACTCAATTTTTTAACATTGTACCAAATATTGTTTTCTTTAGAGGTTGGAAAATCTCCAGTCACCTTTGTATTAAAATTATTTTTCATTTCTGCTTCATCTGTCTCTTCTTCCAACTACTGGTCAGGAAGCTGTTCTTGTAGTATTTTACCTTAAGCGGGAGCAGAAAGTATCAGAATGCATGCAAGAATCCCATTTTCGTGAGATTTCTAGCCCACTTTATAGATGGATAAGCATCTGTATCAAACCTCTTGAGTTTTGTGCATGTTAGGCCTCTCTGCAGGGAGTTAGGGTTATATTGAACTCTGTTTACAATGCTTAGTTCTCATTTGGTAGTAATGCAGGTAGGCAGGATCACATGGAATAATGATGCCCATAATTGAAAGGGAGATAATCATGGTGACTTCCGCAGACTTTCCTGTAGACAGTTAACATGGCCTAACCTGCCAAAAGGTCACATTCACATGCCAACGTGATGAGTATTTCCTGGATGAATAACTACAGCCTCGTGTATGCACTCTGATTGTGGTATTAAGTGTTTCAAATGGAATTTTGTGTTCCAGTAATTTATGAATGATCATTTCTGTTTGTTTTTGATGAGATACACACTTGGTTGTGTGACAATTGAACGATTTACTGATACACTGTACGAATTGTGCATCAGTTAATGTGAACTCTTCTGGCTTCTTTCTGTTCTGTTTGTGAGGTGATGTATAAGCTTTCATTTTGTTACTATATTTACTATGCAAACAGGGAAGCAAAAACATGACTCAGCTAGATGCCTTTAAAGACTGCGGACTGTAGGAATGTGGTGTTTTTAATCCATGTAAAGAAGCTCTTGGTACAAAGAAGAAAGAATAGTGAATAACTAAGAAAAATAGTGGCATGGAATATCAGGGAGCTATACATTTCTTAAGAAAAGGATGCATCAGAATTCTAATGAGATTTTCAAATATTCAGGAAATAGCAGTTAGTCATTTCAGTGGATGTGAGTCTTCAGAATTAAGTCTCAGTATATTAAACATAAACCTAATTAGTCTCTTCTTAATTAAAGTTCAGACATATACAGCAATTTGCACATATCTTTCTCCTTTTAGGATTAACTTTGTCAAACACTTAATGAGAATTTTCTGGGTATCTGAATCCATGGTGTAGTACTCTGGACATACTTATTAGAGGATTTACTCTTGATTTATATATAGAACTTGAACTTGACCATAAAAATGCTTGCTACAGCAGATGCTCATTAGGAGGGATAAGCTTTGTTTACCTACACTCTAAATATTTTTTTCTTCTTCTTCTTTGTGGATCCCATACATATGTTTTTCTTTAGGCCAGTCTCTAGTATTTTCACACACACAAGTGATTAATTATCAAACGTGATGCCACAGCACTGCTGTTACTATTTAAATAATCAGTGCGTTCTTTAGATACTGTAGATCTTAAAGGTATCATTTTTGTTAAGAACTAGCCAAAATCAACACAAAAAGGGTTAAGCAGGATTGACTGCTACGGGAAGCAAAATGGAGAGGGCCTGTTCTTGTGTGAAGCATTTAGCTCTCTTTTCTTCATCTGGAACACTTTTTTTCATGTGTTTGTTCCATTGATTGTGTCGGCAGATCAATGCAGATGATAACAGCCTACTACTGCTGCCAGCTAGTAGAGTTGCTCCTTTAGCTTAACTGGTAGAGGTCTGTGTTTAAAGCTCCAAGGTCCATGCCTTGCTGGCAGTCCATGTATGAGGTCAACATATATTCATGACTATATATGTGACATCTGATTCTTCACCCTATTCCACTCAGCCACATTTTGATTGATCTGTAGGACAATACTTTTTGAGAGATGCACTCAAATCCCACAGTAAAAAATCATGTTTATTAACATTTACATGTTAATCAAGTGGGGTTTTTATTTTTTCCAGAAAGGGGTGAAGGGCGTGTGAGTTTATATATTGCCTTGTCTAAAGAGAGAAATAATGTCCTTCAGCCCTGGAAAATAGCCTCATTCCCTTTTAGTGATCTCAGCAGATACTTTAGGATTAAATATCCTGCCTGCTCTGAATAGAGTTATAAATTTTCCCAAAATAGAGATGCTGTTTAATGCTCAAGTGCACTAAACTCAACCCAGTTGTCTGAAGAATTGTGGTTAATTGGCTCCACAGACTTAGGTGATGTTAGAATGTAATCATGTAATTCAAGTGGTACATAAAATGTTAAGGCTTCTTTATATTGCCCATGATTATTTATTTAAAAGTTCTCTCCAGGATCTGGCCAATGGAATGTGACTTCATACTCTTTTTGAGGATATGACAGTCTGGGAGAAAATTGCAAAAACACATGTTCCATCAAATGCAACATATCTTGTACAAGGAACTGATAAAACTGAATTCAGATAAATGTTAAATTGTGCAAGAGAGCATAATACAGTTCTGTATATTTCCAACTTTGGTTCATGCTTCAGTTCTGCTGAGAGTACATTCAATACATCTGAGCATTTCCAAGAATTGCTATTGTTTGAAACACACGTGATAACAATGCGTGAAATTCACCTCTGAGTTAAGAGCCAGCACAAGGCCCATGCCACACTTAAGTGTGCAAAATAGAGCATAATTGTCTGCAGAGAGGTGGATTTCACTCATTGTTACAAGTGTTTTAATCCACCAGCACGATTAATCAGCTTTTTCCTCTCTTGCTCAGAAATATAAGACTAATAAATCATTTGTATTTACATAGTGCTTTCCCTCTTAAAGGGTTAAATGACTTATTCAAAGGCTATCAGGTACTGTGTGATGGATCTAGCATTAGAATCCTGGCCCCCCTATCCCCATGCCTCTAACCTGAAGACCATCTTTCCTCTTAATAAGGACCATCTTTCCTCTTAATAAGGAAAAATGAAATGTGAACACCATTGTTGGTTTAAGTGTTGAAGTTCATGGCTTCATTGGATGCTTTATGCAATTGTAGAAAGATTGTAGCATGGATAAAACAAGGGGAAAAATAAATTTTTCTATGGTAATTTACCCTTAATTTAACAGAGTAAAGACTAACTCCCCTGTGTCCAAGTTTTTCAGATAATCTCTGAAAGCATCATCTGGTATATTGGTAAAATGTTTTCTCAGGTGTATTGTATGTAGCACTCCAGAATGAAAACACATTTTGCGAGGTTCGTGTTCTGATTAGGGGCTCTTCCATTTTAAGCCTACCTAAGGGAAGGAGAGATTTGGAATGAAAAATGAAATCCCCAGCCAGGCAACTTAGAAGTATGTCACTATGATTGTAGCACTGTGTTAAGATGTTCTGTAGGTTTGGGTGTCTGACTGTATGGGAGACATCAGTAGGATAACTGAGACACAGGAAAGAAAAGGAAGTAACACAGGTAAGCAGAGTCATGGATAGTATGATGTTCTAGCACTATTGGAAGTTTTTCCTCGAACATTGTGACTTGTGATGTTTAATTTGCAAGAGCTTTGGAGAGTTCAGTTTTGCTAAGCACCAAATGTTAGGTGCTCATGGAAATTTATCAGAATTGTTGGAACCTTTGAGATCTTCAAAAGCGGACCTGAAAACTCACTGGAACAACTTTCTTACAAGATTTCTGGCACAGTACTCCTGCTTCCTGTTTTAGGAAGATAGGCTTTCATTCCTTCCAGTGCCACTTGCTATTAGAAAGCACTGATTACCTGGGGTTTTATTTTATGTCAGAGATACCCAAGATCTTTTAAACCTCAAAGTTCTGTTCTGTTTGAAGAAAGATTCAGTTCAATATTAATTTCATTTTAATGGACTGATTCTCCCATCCCTAATCTCTTCCTTGCATCTTCATCTTGTGTTAATTGCCCCAAAACTCTGATTTTTGTAATCCGACCATTCAAAGTGGAGAAAATTCTGAGTGGAAGGTGGAAGATGCTCTCATGTGTTGCATCTGTCATTTTTAGATGTTTGCCTTTTCTCTGAAACCGTTCTTTCTTCTGTGTTCCTAGGATGGTTTAAAAAGAAGCTAGGAGATGATAATGTTGCCTGGTGGGCTGTACCTATTAATTTTCATTTATATGCCTTTGAATGTAGGTTCTATGTGATGCCTTTATTTAAGAGATAAAAGGATAGAAACAACCAAAATGACGTACTGAATTTTATATATACCAGTTCTAAAGCTATAGCTTTGTAACATATGAATGGGGGATTGCTGGAGGTGATTGCTGACTGTACCTGTGGGGGGGGAGAGATTCTGGATTTGCTGGAAGATAATTATATTATGAATCTCTGAAACCCTATCTTAAAGTGCTGTAGGCTCTGAGGCAGAATTATTCTTCAGAGCTCTGCACCAATTTCATAGCAAACTTGATTAAGGAATGAAACTGCAGGCCATCACTCACGATAAACTAATGATTAATCTGAGTACCCTACCTGATATACATAGGGACATTTTTGACAGGAGGCCAGTGGCTAGAAAAAGAGCGGAAAATGGGTAACTAAGCATGTTTTATCCATTCTGCTGCTTGCAGGAGCACAACATTAATTACCTGGGATTAATACCTGTGATTTGGTTTAATATGATCTGCTGCTGTTCGACTCTCAAATGTAAAGTTAGGCTACAGAGTAACGTTTGGATGAGAGGCAGTTGAGGCTGGCAAAAAATATTGGTAAAAGCTTTTTTTCCCCATTCTCCTCTCAGGAAAAAAATGTTCTCAGGCTTACAAACAGTGGGAATAATTCAATATGAGGTTAATGGGAAAATTAATGGTAGGAGAAAAATGAAAATCTGCAAGAAGAATCCAAAAAGTGAATGATAGGAGAGCAGTGGAAAGAAGAAAATATTTCCTAGAGGTGTTTTCTTTTCTTTTCTCCAATAATGTAATCCCTTCTTGGCCCACCTTTGTTACTATAGCTGGCGTGTATAGTGTATTTGGTAGGTTCGTCAGCTATGGTGTACATACAGATTGGACATATCTGTCACGCAGTAGTTCTATTTGATAGATTTGCGGGTTGTGTGCAGGTGTTATCCAAAAGAAATGTCAGAAGTGCACTGGGTCTTGTGCTAGCACTAGGGCAAAACTATTTTCCTCCCTTTTCCCAGACTCAGATGCGTGCACATCAGCAGCTGACCTATCACATGCTATTAGAGGCTTGTCATATTTTAGGCCTCTCATCTTGAAGGGGGCAGGGAGCAAGGGTGGGAAGATGATCAAGGGGAAGGTAGCTGGGGTCTGAAAGCAGGGGCAGGATCGGATGGAGGGATCTATCCAAACCTGAATAAAGTTTGGGGATGATTGAATTCAGTTTGGGGAATGGCTGATATACTGCGTAAAAATACACATACTGGTATTTTTCTAAAGCTGTTCCATCCCTCTCTTGTTGTGTAACACTAGCTATGGGGCTTCTTTATTTCTTGGGTTTTGTGTAACAAATTTCAGAGGATTTTTAGTAGTATGCTAGACATGGGCAGTAAGTCCACGGTGATGTTACAACAGCTTCATTGGCTTTCTAACATTGGGATTTAGTTTTCAGGTATGGTTTTCCTGGATATTTGCCTGGTGCCCCTAGGACTAGCAGCCAAGGAACTATTAGCAACATTCTGGCTCATTCACTGTACTTTGGTTACTATTCCAGATACTGCAGAATCTTGAGCGTGGGTGTCCAGGAGCTTTGGCAGTGCGTGTGACCATTTACTTTATCTGAAACAATCAGTCCAGCTGGGGTTGGTAGAAGTCTGATGGCAACATCATTTGGTTAATTTCAGGAGCCTTTCAAAAATCATCCTGAGAAAAACAGCTATAACAATATCTAGGTTAAAATCAGGAGATGCACCAGTCCCATGCTGAGCCTGTGCTATGGCCCTGATAGGAGGAAAGTGCTTCTGCACATATCCTGAATAGCAGTGCTTCTTGGGATCAGAACCCATATATGATGGAAATGGTTTAGAACATTGTGAAGAACAAAGGGTGAGCTGTAATAATTTTAGGGATATGTGACCTGGCATGAAAATGCAGTGTATGAGTATATTCAGTTCATATTCAGAATATATGGTTCAGTTGAATAGTGTGCGACTGGAAAACAAACAGGAAGGTAGCACAATAGCTTAGGTAAGTAATAGCCCAGCAAATACTCGAAAGACAATAGCCAAGTTCTTAGCTGTGAGGAGGTGACTTCCAGGCTCGAACCCAAGTTAAACAGCTGTTTTGCCAAGGCTAAGAGCTGAGGGATCAAAAGGAAACTAAACGGTTAAAAGGACTTTTTGGGAAAGTGAGGGGGATATGTTGTCATAACTGCTCATGGGGGATGATTGATGGAGAGACACTAATAGAGGCAGAGGCTGCAGCAGAATAGTTTGTCCCTCCCATCCCAGAGATGGGGATATCTGTGTTAAGCGGAACCTATCTATATTTGCAAGCAAAGGATAAGGTTTAGGTAAGATTAAATATCTATAGGCTTTTGTTTTAACCTTGTTTTTCTCTGCGTGTTAAATTTCTATGAGCCAATAAACCATAGTTGCTTTTGAAGAAAGCTGTTCTGAGTTGCTGTAAATTTATACTGATTGCAAGTGCTGAGAGAGAATCCTATAACTGGACCCAAACCCAATTGAGCCTTCTCAGGAAATATATTTGATAAACAGAGTGCTGCAGCCTAATGATCAGTCTGCAGTAGGATGAATTCTGGGGCTTTGCTTTGGGAAAAGTGTAGGAAGAGACCTGTCACTTGAAAGTGCCGACAGAGAGAATGAGGCCTGGTCTATTCTGGCAGGGGAGGTTGACATAATGCTGCTTACATTGACCTCCTAAAGTATGCATCTCCATTGGCACATAAGTTCCGTTGATTTAAAGCGCAGTAAAAGTCGACTTAATAAAACCACCTCTGCAAGTGGCATAGTGCTGAAATCAAATTCCATGGCTCGAATTTGCATCAGTGTAAGCAGAGCGCAACATAAATTGATGCCATTGGCCTCTGGGAGGTATCCTATAATGCTGTTCTAGACATTCATGCTCTACTGTAACGTGGCCACGTAAACAGGAAATAGCTCCTCCCCTCATGCCCCAGGCAATTTTGAATTTCCATTTCCAGTTTAGACAGTGTGGAGAAAGCTTTGTAGCTGAATTGCTCATGGCAACTGCACAGCCCAAACGCGCTCCAGATTGGAGTCGACCAGAGGTCTTGGATCACAATGGTCAGTGTGGGGTGAAGTCTGTTCTGGCTCAGCTCCGAGCTAGCAAAAGAAAATTAGATATCTATGAGAAGATATCTCACGGCATGTTGGAGAAGGGGCACAACAGGAATGTGCAGCAGGGCCGTATTAAGATCAAAGAGCTGAGGCAGGCTTATCAGAAAAATAGGGAAGCTAACAGCTGTTCTGGCTCCTTGCCCAAAACATGCCATTTTTACAAGGAGCTGCATGCAGTTCTCGGTGGTGACCCCACCACTGTGGCAACACACAACATCGATACCTTCGAAGAATCCTGGTCCAGGACAAATGAGGAGGATGAGGAGAGCAGGGTGCAGGAAAGCGGGGTATCCATTCTCCCTGAGAGCCAGGACCTGTTCGTTATCCCAGAGCAGTCCAGCCACACACAGGACAGCAGGACTGATCGAGATTCAGGGGGAGGCATATCTGGTAAGTGTGTGTGGCAAATCCTTTTTTGTGCGGTTATGCTCCCAGTCCAGCTTCTTAAAAGGAGTTTGTGTTTTTGAGAGGAGGGTCTTACTTGGTGATGGCAAACTTCAGTGGAGGGTTACTCCTGGAACAGATTATTTATATGCAGTTATGCTTCGAGAATTCTCTGTGGATATCTCAAGGAAACTTTCATGTAGGTAATCCGTTCACCTTTGCAGAAGGTTTCTGGGAAGGGCAGCCTTATTTCTTCCGCCATACTAGGATAGTTTTCCTTGCCTCTCTACTATTAAATGAGCAAGCATCATCGCCAAACACAGCATAGCAGCATAAGGGCCAAGCCTGTACCCTGATGCGTGCAGCAAATCTTCCCTTTCCTCCTGCGTTACCCTCAGGAGACTGATATCACACATGGTCACCTAGGGAAGGTGGTGCAAGTTTAAAGTACCCAACCAATAGTCACTCTGTTTTTATTCCTCTGCCATGGATGGGGTCCCTAGGCGCTTCCCCAAGACTATTTTTAGTCCTAGTACTGTTGCAATGGGCATTATGGGTTGGGACACTGGTTGCCCTATGTTTTTTCTGCTGCTACAATTCACTTGCAGTGTCCTCTAATTTGTTCTGCCCATCTCCTCACAAATTGGTCCTTGGAATGTTACAGGGGCGCCTGGTGATCCCTCTCCTTGCTCATGTGGATTTTAGTGCTAATGAATCCTCTCTATAACAGATGCAAGGGCCCCTTGCTTGCCATGTCTGTAACGCCAGTCCAACCCTTCTGAGATGTACAGAATGGAATGCGGGTCTGACTTAGCCTCGTGAACGTGAAAGGGAGTACTTTTTACATTGTAACGTTTCCTATACTACTTTGGGTCAGCTAACAATGGCAACTTTGTGCTTTGCTTATCCTACATTAGACACCTTGGTCTTTGGCCTCCCTTGCTGAATTCCAGCTGGAAGACTTTCCCAGATTAGGAAGCGGGGGGAAAAAATATGGGATGACGTGTTCAGCGAACTAATGAATGTATCCATGCCTGCTGACACAGAGCTCAGAGCCTGAAGGATGTCCTTGTCTGAAAAACTAGACGTGGACATGGAACACAGAAGATATGCACAGGAGCAGGAGCGTGATGTGCAACAGGAGGTGTTGTGTATTATGAGGGATAAGTCCGACATGCTGAGCCATCTGATAGAACTCCAGGAAGAGCAGTGGCAGGACAGACTCTCTCTGCAGCCCCTCCAAAATGCTCCTCCACCTACTCCTTTGTTATCAGACCCCCACCCCAAGCTGTCTAGGAGGAGACTGAGCAGGGTGCAGATACGTGCTGCACACCACACTGGCGAAGGAGAGTGCAAGGACGTGCTGTCCCCTTTAAGAACTGCACGCAACTACAATTGCTTGCACAGTGACACTTTACAATGTTAAGTTATTTTCTTTCCCCCCATTAAAACAGGTCACAAATAAAACTTGATAGCATTAAAAAAATCTGTCTTTATTCATTCATAGTTTGGGTGGGGTGAGAAGGGGAGGGATCCACTGGCACAAGGGTGGGGGATGGGAAATAAAGGCACAGCACAGACATACATTACTGCAGTTCGTTGCAAAATTGGTTCTTCAGTGCTTACCGAAGGCAAAGTGCTCCTCAGTTGGCTCTAAGCGTAGTGCTGGAATCTGGCTGCTCAAAATTTGCACCCAGCCTATCAGTCTCCACAGCCTAACTCTGGGGGAACTTTCCCTCTTTGTTTCACACAAATTATGGAGCGCACAGCATGCAGATATAAGTGATAGGATGTTCTTTTCACTATGTCAAGCCTAGGAAGCAGACATCTCCATCTGGCTTTTAAGTGGCCAAACGCACATTCGACCACCATTCTTCATTTGCTGAGCCTGTTATTGAAATGCTCCTTCTCGCTGTTCAGGTGCCCAGTGTAAGACTTCATTAGCCAAGGGAGCAAGGGGTAGGCAGGATCACTGCTGGCATTTCCACATCCACAATGTTTATTTTTTGGTCAGGGAAGAAAGTGCCTGCCTGCATTTTATTGAATAGACCCAAGTTCCATCATGCACATTTCCAGACCACCCCATATTGATGTTGGTGAAATGTTCCCTGTGATCCACAAGGGCTTGCAACACAATTGAGAAATATCTTTCTGGTTTATGTACTCTGTGGCAAGGTGGTCAAGTGCTAGGATAGGGATATGCATGCCATCTATTGCTCTTCCTCTCCTCCACCCCCCCCCGTGCTCCCCCAGTTTGGGAGCCCCATTGCAGCAAACCCATCCACTATGTCCTGCATGTTTCTCATAGTCACTACCCTTCTTAGCAGGAGCCTATTGATGGCCCTGCACACTTGCATCACAGCAGCTCCAATGGTGGATATCGACTCCGAATTGATTCCCAACTGACCGGTAGCAGTCTGGGGTTGCCAGCTTCCACAGAGCGATGGCCACTTGCTTCTCCACCGTCAGAGCTGGTCTCAAGTGAGTGTTCATGCGCCTCAGGGCTGGGGTCCGCTCCATGCAAAGTTCCAGGAAAGTGGACTCTTGCATACAAAAGTTCTGCAGCCACTGCTTATCATCCGACACCTTCATAATGATGCAGTCCCACCAATCTGTGCTTGTTTCCTGGGACTAAAACCGGCGCTTCACAGACTGAAGATGATGCATGACAGCCTACAGCAAACGGGAATTGTTCCGCTCTATAGCTTGTAGCAGGGCAACTTCAGTAACACCGCTATTTTACGAGCTGCGTCTCCTCTCTCGCCTTTGAAAATACTGCAGGATAAGCCATGAGGTATTTGTGATGCTCACAATAATAGTGCAGAGCTGAATGGGCTCCGTGTCTCTCCGGCAACAGTATGTGCGTGGCATAGAAAAACAGCACAAAAAAGCATTTGCAGTTCATTTGGGACAAGAAGGGAGGGGTAGGGAGCACGCTGCATCATGGGAGGATGACAAGTTTCCCAAAAGGCTCTGTGGCTAGTTGCACTGTGGGATAGCTACCTATGGTGCACTGCTTTCAATGTCGACCCAAGTGTGGCGAGTGAGGACACAAGAGCCCAATGCAAGGAGTGTGGTGTGATCACACTTCTGTGACTTCTAAAATTTGGTGGGTGAAAGTCAATTTAAAGTAAATAGACTTATGTCTGCAGTGTAGACATACTCTGAGAGAGGCATCATGAGTACAGTTCACCCCGGAACCATAACAGAGAGCATATTTGATCATCTTCAGTGTAAACTGCAAAGCTCATATTTTCTCCCAGAAGTTGGGAGGGAAATTGTAAGGGTGAAGAATAGTTTGAGGAGAAAGGGGTTTCTATTTTCAAGCAGCCTGGTTTACTGATGTTGGTTATATTCGATATATTGTACTGCTTCACTTAAGTTATTTCTGATTTATTTTTCATTTGTCAAGGGTGCCTACAGCAAAAAGATAAGTGTGATTTTTTTTTTACCATGTGTATACATTTAAATATTTAAAAACATCTGAACATAACAGTGTTCAAAGCTATGATTTGTTCAGATAATTAACATCCCCATTATGCCATTTATTTACTATGGTAGCCTCACCCTTTGGTTAAATGACAGACTTCCTGGAGCTATTGCAAATAACAGGAGAAGCATTTGGGGTCTGTTGAATGGAGGGAGACCATTGCCATTGTGTTAGGAGGCGCCAATAATTTTTGGATAAGGCCTTTTTTGTGAACTTTTTGAACTTTGCCTCTTTTCTTCTACCTGCTGTCCAACATGATCATGTTATTTCAGTACTTTCACATCCATACCACGGAATATTTAGATTTGAAAGGGTTAGATTTTTATTGGTAAATATCAGTAAACTTTGATTTACCACACATACTATTTCCATCAGTAATAACTGACATTTACAGATGGGCAAAGTAAGAAAAATGCTGCTCGAGAATTTGTTTGATTTAAGGGTATTTACTGTGTATATCTTGTCATGTGAGGTTGACAATTTGTTTTAACCTTTATAAAGCTTTAACTTTTTGAATCTCAGCATTTATTCTCATTAAACAATTGTCTGACTCCTTCCCAAATTCACATAATCATGAAAATATAAATTGATAAAAATTGAAAAAATGCTTAAAATGCATAATCTTTAAAAGTCTAAAAAATGCTTAATAATAAACATCAATATTATCCATCAAAATTATTAAACAAATAAATTAAAGTTTCCCAAGCCTAGGAATATTGTATGTGTTTAAAGTACATGGTCTGAGATTTGCTTCTGTGCTTTCGCCAGTGTTATTAAAAATTTAAATATTTTTCCAGCCAAGGCACTTTGTCATTTTGAGAGGAATTGTAAATGTTAATAATTAAAGGCAATTTTAAAAGTGTGTTAAAAGTCATGTAATTTTTATAGACTGGTTGACTGAATAATGGTTGCCTGTTAGGCCTTCTTTTGGCATAGAAGAAGGTTATTATAAGTAAAGCTTTTTGCAAGCCTAGGGGATTGGCAGGTAACTCCGTTTCCACATGTCAGTAAGGAGTCCAACCTAATTATAGGAGTGAATTTTTGCGGCTAGATAAAGTTACAAAGCTGCTGCTGCTACTCAAAAAGTCATAGCTAGTAAGAGGATGAGTTGGAAATTTCTAAAATCATTGTCTCCCACTGACGTGATGGATGGGCAAAAGGGGTACTGCTATTTCTTTAATAATAATATAATATAAAAACAGACATTGTAAATAAATGTCTTTACTATGTTACTAAAAACAGGTTAGATTATTAAAACAGAATTTCAAAAATCAGATTTATTTCTTAAATAGTTATTAGAATTAGAATTTTTTGCACCTAGTACAATGGAGTCCTGGTCCATGAGTGATTCCTAGATGCTACCACAATCCAAATAATTATTAATATTACTGTCGACTTACAGTATGCTCAGTTTACTTTTGTTTTTCTATCCTTGGACAATGCAAAATCAATTAAGTTAGTTTGAATTTATAGTCTTCCTTCCTTTCAAGTTATCAGTGCTGCTTTATTTGGAGTGGCAATGCTTGAGGGGAATATTTATCTGTTTGAAAGAACTGTTTCCATTGTTTTTTTGGTTTTTTTGAGTTTTTTTTAAATTCATGGGAGCATATTTTTTGTTTTCTTAGGTATTATAGAAAGCTTGTATTTAAAAATCTGAATGTTAGGCTACATTTGAGATAACAGTGTCTGGGTCTCATATGAAGAAGGAATTTCTCGATTAATACAAATCTCACATTTTATTGAATGTGCATAGCACACTATGAATGCAATTTTGATGGCTGCTGTTTTGGCCCACATATTAGGTGCCAAACTAGGGACCTCCAGAGCTAAAAGAATGAGCTAAAGAGGCAAAGTCCCTATCTGAGGCTGTAACAGATTCATATCCTCTGTGGATCAGGAACAGAGGGAGAGCTGTAACATGCACTCACATATGGGTTACACAAGCATATAACAATATGGTTATAACAAACACTGAGTATAACTACACTTTGAACAAAACCATTCCAGACTGTTCTGGAGTCAGATTCTAGTAACCACAGGATAACAAGATTTTGAGAAGCATGTGAGGACCAGACCACATACGATCTTTAGAACTATAGGTTCCCTCTGATGTCATCCACTGGAACATGGGAAAATAAGAATGGCAATCCGGGGTCTGAACAATGGACCATCTAGCCCAGTGTCCTGTCTTCCAACCACGGCTGCTGACATATCCTTTAAACAGAATAAACAGACCAGGGCAATTTATCAAGTGATCCATATCCTGTTGTCCATTTTCAGCTTCTGCAGTCAGAGATGTAGGGGCATCCAGAGTTTTGGGTTGTGTCCTGGACCATCTTGGCCATTAGCTGTAGATGAATTTATATAATATTTTTAATACAGTTATACTTTTGGCCTTCACAACATCCCCTGGCAACAAGATCCAGTGGTTGATTTTGCATTGTGTGAAGAAATACTTCCTTATGGGTTTTTTTTTAAACCTGGGCCTATTAATTTCATTAATTACATTGCGTGACCCCCTGCTTCTTGTGTTGTGTTATGCTGAACAGGCTGAACAGTTCCAGTCTTTTTAATCTCTACTCGAATGAAAGCCATTCTATGCCCCTGATTATTTTGGTTTGCTTTTATCTGTACTTTTTCCAATTCTAATATATATATTTTTAAATGGGATGACCAGAACTCCATGCAATATTCAAGGTGTGGGTGTACCATGGATTTATACTGGCATTATGATATTTACTGTCTGATTATCTGTCCCTTTCCTAATGGTTCCTAACATGCTGTTAGATTTTTTTGACTGCCTCTGCACACTGAGCAGATGTTTTCATAGATCTATCCACAGTGACTCCAAGCTCTCTTTCTTGAGTGGGAAGAGCTAATTTAGACCCCATTTTTGTATATAGAGTTAGGATTATGTTTTGCAGTGTGCATTACTTTGCATTTATCAACATGGAATTTCACCTGCTGTTTTGTTGCCCAGTCACCCAGTTTTGTGAGATCGCAGTCAGGTTGAACTTAACTATCCTGAGTAATCATCTGAAAGCTTTGCCACCTCACTGTTTCCAGTTTTTTCCAGATCATATTTGAAAATATTGAACAGCACTAATCTCAGTACAGAATCCTGGTGAACCCTGCTATTACTTCTCTCCATTGTGAAAACTGGAGAGAAGCTACCAGGTTGCTGTGATGGGGTGACTAGGCCCAGAGGCCCCCCCCCTTCTGGAGGCCTCAGGTCCTGCCACACCCCATCCCAGAGGGGAGCAGAGGGAAGTACTCCAAGAGGCCTATAGAGTGGCTTCAGGGGAAGCAGCCAATCAGAGGGGCTACTGGAGTGGCCAATCAGGGGCCGCCAGGATGGTGATATAAAAAGGAGCAGCAGAGCTAGTGTGTTAGTCAGTTGCTGACTGAGAGAGGGGACTGGATTCCTGGCTGGCTGAAAAAGTAGCAGGACCAAGGACAGCGCAGTGTGACCAAAGCCTGAGCCCACAACCTAGCCAGACCCTAGCCAGATGGGCTCTATTGGACTGGTTAACAACTGAACCCAGGGAGGGCTGCTGAAAAGGACATACCAACTAAGGGTAATGCGCTGGGCCATGTTGGACTGTTATCGAAGACAATGTGTCCCGGGAGGAAGTCCTGGAGGGATATGGCCCCATACCAGGACCAGGCTGTATACCCTAAAAGGGATTTGTTGTTCCAAGTCAGTCAGTGTGAGAAACTCGGCTGGAGGGCTGAGACACTAAAGACCCTTGGAAGAAACCATTGACTGGGATGGGTGCTTCCAACCCCTTCCGAGAACTGAGAAACTTCAGACTCTCACACTATCAGAAGGGGACACTCGTGAGAGGTGGTTGACGATCCCGTTACAGTTGCATTTTAATAGCAGCATATAAGGCATTTTAATACTGCCTAGCTTTAAGTGTGCAATCTTGGCTCCACTGAAGTCAATGGCAAAATTCCCATTGACTTCAATAGGGCCAAAATTTCTCTCTAATCATGAGTAATCCCCTTGAGGTTAAAAGGACTGCTCACGTGCTTTTTCACCTTCCTCTGCAGCATGGGGCACAGGTCAGTTTCTCGTGGATTCTCTATACCTTGAAGTCTTTAAACCATCATTTGAGGACTTCATTAACTCAGTAACAAGTTAGGGATCTATTACAGGAGTGGGTGGGTGAGGTTCTGTGGTTTTGTGTTGTGCAGGAGGTCAGACTAAATGATCATAATGGTCCCTTCTCATTTTAAAGTCTATGCCTAAGCACGCTGCTGAAATGAGGCCTTAGAGCTCAGTCCTGCAAGGTGCTGAGAGCACCCTCACCAGCTGTTGACTTCAATGGGAGTTGAAGGTGTTTAGCACCAGGTAAGAGTGAGTTGTCAGAGGCAAATGGGGATAAGATGAATGCACTCGGGAGAAAAAGGTTTATTATTGTTGAGACACAGAGTGGATAAAAAAATTTTAAGCATCTAATTGACTTAGTATCCTAATTCCCATTCTCGAAAGTCACTTAGGCACCTGGGAGCCCAAGTCTCATTAAAAGTCAATGCCCCTCCGTGCCTAAGTTGCTTTTTAAAATGGGACTTAGGCTTCTAATCACTTAGGCACTCTTGAAATTTTTAACATGTATCTGCAGATTACTTCATAACTATATATTTTAGCTAGGGTGACCAGATGTCCTGATTTTATACAAACAGTCCCGATATTGGTTTGTGTTTTTTTTTTTCTTACACAGGTACCTGTTACCCCTCACCCCCACCTCCTGTCCTGATTAGTTACACTTGCTATCAGTTCGCCCTAATTTTAGCTCACTTGTAATTATACATGTCAATTGAAATATAACTTTTCCCTTTAGCTTTAGATAGGCAGGAAAAAAATTCTGCTGGAGCCATATGTTGTTGGCTGAATTCAGTAACAAGGGAGGCTGTTCCAGCTGGTCCACTCTGCCTTGCAGAAAATCACTTTCATTGGATGGACTCAGTTACTGGAGGATTTTTGGGACGCTCTTATCGGTGTTCCCTTTAACATAGTGATGCTGCAAAGAATCCTCAAAGTTAGTGCCAGCGAGCTTGTAGTAGTTTATTCCAGGTCACCTCAGATTTCTCCTTCTTGTCTCAGCTTTGATATGACCAAAATCATTTCTGAATTTGTTCTCTTGTCACATTAACTGTAATCCTTCTCCTCCTTGTATCATGTGGTGATTTTAAATCCCCTTCCATTGTGTGATTGTGATAATACACAAAAACAACGATCCACCCTGGTGTGTGTGTGTGTCATTAGTGTGTTGTCTGTTATGGCATCATCTGTTATAATGAATCTGGGGCTGAGAAACTTGGAAGTAAGCCATGTAACAAATGAGTCCAGAGATGTTATCGGCAGGTTGATCACAGTACACTCTTTCTCATGCACTGTTGCCTGTTTCCTAATGGTACTTGTTTTGGAGGAGCTGAGCAGGATGGCAGACTGGACTATCACCTAATGATTTTGACAAGCACTTTAATCCCATGTTTCCCATAATGTAAATGTGCCCCAGACACTCTGACTTCAGTTTTGAGCACACCTCCCAACCTGTCAGAGTCTAAATTTCAGTCAAGAATTGAAAAACAGCTTTTAAAAGTGTGAATTCTGTCTTCTTTAATGCTAATGTCATTTTCTATAATTTCAGATTCCTGATGTAAATGAATGAGACAAGGTTAGGTTTCTGTAGGACAGAAATAAACTGGGTCTCTTTGGGAAAGAGAGATAGTTGACCCGATGCATGGGTCATGTGTTTCTCTCGTGTGTGGCTTCATGTCGCTGTGTAATAGCCTCTTTAGACTCACAAGAGGAATTTTGTCACTGTATCAGCTGCTGAGCAATGACTTTTTTTAGCATTTTCCAGAGAACCACGTTAAATGGCAGTATTCGTGACTAAATCAGACACTTCAGAACAAGAAGTATGATACCTTGGTTCAGACAGAGTTCCAGCCCAGCCTCCCTGACAGATACCTTTCTGATCTGCTGGGATTGATAAATGCCTTTGCCTTGGTCCCCATGATACCAAGGATTCTGAGGCAATTCAGACAAGATGTGGTCTTATGATAGACCCAGCATAGGCCAGGCAGTTCTGATATTCTGGCTTGATGAATCTCATAATGCAGCCCCCAGTCACCTCACCTGCTTTACTTGACATAATCTTACAGAACAACAGTCAGATCCTGTGCTCAAACCCAGCATTGTTGCATCCAACAGCCTGGATGCCAGTGAGATAACAACCACTAAAAGAAACTGTTCAGCTGGTTTGGAATATTCTGCTCCAAAGCAGTAAGACGTCAACTAGACTGATTTATAAAGCCAAGTGGAAGAAGTTGTCTCTTTGGACATCTCAGCATTAGCTGTCTTCCTTGACACCCATTTCAGAAACATTGGACTATCTACTAGCCCTGAAATAATATGGATTTTTCCAGCAGCAATATACCTCCTATTCAGGGCCACACTGTATTTTCTCTTTACAGTGGCAAGGTTCCTTAAGGGTCGTCTTCATGTTTTTCCTCCAATTTTGGACCCCCTTTTCTTTTGGAGCCTCAGTATAATATTTGCAGGGTTGATGGGTCTTCCCTTTGAAGCCTTGGCCCTGTTCTCTGTAGCACTTTTCTATGAAGACTTGCCCTTTTAGTTACCATCATAACGGCTTCAAAGGTAGGGGCGATTAAGACCGTTATGGCAGGTCCCTCTAATGCAGTGTTTCATAAGGACAAGGGTCTCTGTCAGGCGTCATACCAAGTTCTTGCCCACGGTTGTTCCAGAATTACCTGTGATTTATTTATTGGTATTCTTTTCGAAGTCTCACTTAACTTTGGGGGAAGCTAATCTTTACACACTTGATGCAAGAATGGCATTGTCATTTTACATTAACAGGGCATAACCATTCAGGAATCCACTTCGACTGTGGCCTTCACATAGTTGGTGGATGGTTTAAGCGCTGTACTCACCGATATTATCTAAGAGAGTCTCCAACTGTATAAAGAGATATTATCAGTTGGACAGGCTAGATCTACATAGCCATGTTCAAGCTCATTCCACTACAGTTCAGACAGCTTCTGCTGCCTGCTTGAAGAATGTCCCCATTCTGGAAATCTATAAGGCTTCCATATGGAGCTTGGTCTACAGGTACGTAAGATACTGGTCTGTGGTAGAGACTTCAGATCAGTTGGCTGTACTGGTAGATCTGTCCTACAATCACTGTTTAGGTATCACACCTACTACCCACCTCCAAGCAAACAGAAAGCTGCTGTTCGCACCAAGCATGGAATCTCTGTTGACAACCACTTGAAAAAAAATGGTTACTTACTTTACTTACAGTAATTGTAGTTCTTCGAGATGTGCTGTGCATATGGATTGTATGATGCACCCTTCCTCCCTGCTACTATAGAGTCCATGTTATCTGGAGTTCTGTATTGGCAAAGGAACTGAGGGATGGCTGTGATGGGCTGCTCTTTATGCTTTTAGGTGGGGTGGGGCATGAGAACGTCTAGGGCACAGGCTGGCCTCAACTGACATTGCTGGACAAAAGAATCTGATCTTGCACTCATGGGGTGTGGGTGCACCAAGAGTGGAATCCATGTGGAGAACACATCTTGAAGATCTACAGTTTCTGTAATGTAGGAAGAATTCTTTCGAAACTACTTTAGTCCTTGATTTACTCCTAACCACGTGTACAATCCTTCCTAAGCCAGTCACATTTATTTGACATTGTAGTTATTTTGTAATATGATAAAATTTTAGGCTTAAAAAAGAGAGAGCGAGAGAAAGAGAATTGTCTTTTTTCAGGTCCAAGGTGGACAAATGAAAGTGATGGAGATCTAATCAGAACTGTTCCCTACTTTCTTCATGCCCTCACAATGTTTGCCTATTGGTAAATTCTGTCTACTTTTATGTCCAAGATGAAACAGTTGCCAGCTGCAGAGTGTAATGGAGAACAGAACACAATAATTAACTGAATGAAATGCCTGACTTTTGGTGCAGTTATTTTCCTCTGCACTGCAGTTTCTCTTCTGAACTGTGTGTCTGCTTTGCTGATAACGGAGAAAAATCTCCTTTGCAAAACACCACTGTTACAGATGATTATTGTGTGTGTGTGTGGTTTTTTTTTTTTTTTTTTTTTTTTGATACTGCTGCTATATCAGAATGTTTTTTAGTGTTGCCTGCTTTGCTTTCTGCACTAGGTCATGTGAATGAAATTCCCTGTCACACAAGGTGAATTGGATGATAGGTGAGTTGAGGCAACCACTGCAAGATATCTCAATCAGTCCAGAAATCATGTAATTGAAACAGGGCTGCATACTAATCTCTAAAATGAAGCAAATCTCTGCCCCTCCACGTAACCAAAAATAAAATAAAATAGGACCACATTACCATACAATTATACTAAAAACAGGTGTGACTGGAAAATATCCACCTTTGTGGAAAAGTAGAACTACAGTTAATATGGTAGAAAACTGTACTTGGGGAAAACACCAAGAATTCTTACTAAGGACCAGATTGTAGCTGGTGAGCATGCTGGGGGCTGGTGAGGAGGTGCACTATTCCAGCTGGAGCTGCCAGATAAATTGTGTGTGACTCAGGCAGCTTTTCTCCAGGATCACAGCTACTGCGAATCATTTGAAACAGTGCAATGTACATTTAGCTCTGGGGAAGCCAGTATTGCCCCACCAGCTCTGGGCTCTTGAAGGAAAAGACTAGACTTTTGATTAGCCCTGCACCTTGAACATGGAGAAAGGGGAGGCTTTGTGCTCTTTTTCCTACCTCCTTCCATTCCTCTGCAGCCTAGTTACAATTTAGCCTTATTTTCCATAGTTGCAAGGCAGCAATGCTTGCATGGCATGAAGAGGTGCCCAGTAAGGGCCCAACTTTTGATCTGGGATATAAGTTAGGCTACGTGTATGTTTTTGGTGCCTGAGTGCCCAAACAAGATATTGAACATTTTAAATTTGGAGCCTACCTTTGAAAATTCTGCCATATTAAACAGGGATATGTTACTGCTAGAAGGGTAGGGATGAAAAATTTGGAGCAAGAGAAGCTGTTAAAGGCATAGTAAGGAGCTAGCGCAAAACTCAGTGGAGCTTAGATAAATGCAGATTGTGCAAAACGTACATGAAGTCAAATGTCAATTCTGTTCACCCAGGATATTATCATGAGGGCTGTGGAGACATCGGTGAGAAGCTAGTAAACCTGCATTTCCTTGCAGATCACAGTAGGCTGGTCAAAATGATACCAAGCTCTTGATTAGCAGAGGCAAAGGAGAAGGGAAGTGCTCATCTTTTGGAAGCTACGGCACATGCCATCACTGTCTGCATCAGTACTGGTTCTGTATCATGTCTAATCTGAGCTCTTAGGGCCTGATGTTCAGAGGTGCTGAATATCATGCTGCCAAATGAAGTCCCAGAGAGTTGCAGGTCCACAGCACCTTTGAAAGTCAGGGCCTTTTCCTTTGTATATTCCTTAGTCTTTTGTGGATAATGGTGTCCTTGCACCTGTATGACTTTGTTAAATAACAATGGCCGCCCACATTAGAGTCCTACTCGGCTCGGTGTTCCTTGAGGTCTCTGCACAGTTAACTTTTGATTGAAGGAGGGGTTCATTTTTAACAGACCTCCTTTCTCCAAAAGAGTCGTGAGTTCCTGCTGTTAAAGAAGTGGTAGCTACAATAAATGGGAAATGAAAAGATTTAAGTATTCTGAATCTATCTCCTTCCTGTTCCAATTGCTCAGCATTCAGTTTTTTGATTTGTGATATTATTTCACTATTTCTTCAGTTAATATAGTCTTCCCTTGTAGACAAAATATGAATTCCTAATGTTAAAAATTCATGAGAGGAAAAAAAATACTTTAAAAATCAAATCTATACCTACCCTCCCCAAAACAAAATCCTTTAAGACCTTTTTCTTTTATATGTCACCTCTGAGGTTGACCGACATTATTATAACATTTAATATTATTTTAACATTTTATGTGTACTTCATTTTTATGCATGCTAGCTTTAAAACACATTCTTACAGTATAAGAATTCAGGCATTTTTTGTTATTAATTTATTCTGATGAATGAATTAAGTAAGTCTTGTGCCTTTATCTTATCTTATCTTTCACTTGTGCTAACTGATCTCCTTTATCTAAGTTTCAGAACTTTTTCTGTTTATTTTCTTTCAGACTCCAGTAGTATCTTCTAGATTTCTGCTCACTTAATATTTTCTGAAGTGTATCTTTGCTGAACTAAGATTGTTAAAAAACACTGTAAATAAGTCTTTCACATTAAAGGGAATAAAGAATGATACTTTCTAAATTCCACTGATATGGTAACTGTAGCAAAGAAAATCAGATACGCAAAAGGAAAATAGCTGCAGCAAAGCCTAACGGGCAGAAAAAAGCACTACACGTTATTAAAGATTATTCGATTATTTATTAGGAGATAATCTAGGCAGAAAATCTGACAGTCCAATCAAAGCTTTTTTTTAGATCTTTTCTCTATATGTTCCACTAAACCTAATATATTTCTCTAAATATCATTTGCCTTCTTTGGCATTTTCTTTGGTAATTTCCTTTTTGTGGCAGATTATTTACATGACAAGCACTTTAATTAGCTACAAACTGGATTCTGTGTCACAAGAAACACAGTACTAGTAGCTCTGGATCCTTTGAGAGATTGATGATGGCTGACCAGAAATTTGTCAGCTCCTGTATAAGACCAATTGTCGACATAATGGAAAAGCATTACCATTGGCATATAATCAAGCTTCCTGCATTCAGGGGAACCAATTTCACCTAATTTTTATCTGAAATTCTGGCCAACAAGTTAAGTTTTTCAGCTGCACCTCCATTAATGCGCTGCAACAGTGCGTCATTGCAGATTAATTTGTAAAAGTAATCCTTGTTTAAATATATGCACGGGGAACCTTTACAGCCAAGTTTATATTTTTGGAACTTCAGTATATACAAATACCATATGCTTGCCTTAGCTATATAATTCCAAATGCTTTCTTTTAATAAAATGAAAATAAAATGCTTTGAATGATATAGCAATAACGATATATGGAACTTCCCAAGACTTTGCTATAAATTACTACTTGTACTCATTTCAGACTATTATTTTTTCCATTCCTTGAGGACTGTTCTCACTATGTTTCTCTTGTTGAATTTAATGAGCAGACAATAGAACGTTGTGGTTCTTCCGAAAGGGCTATATAGGGAATGTTGAACATCTTTTTTTTTTTTCCTGAAAAACCCACACTCAACTTTTTTTTTAATTGTATAGCTTCTTTTTCATTATTTGCATTGATTTGAAACCCTCACTCTGCTCCTAGATTAAAAAAAAAAAAAAAGAATTAATCATTGGACATGAATTGGAGACCTGCATTTTATAATCCAAAATCTATTATCTCAGCTGAGGAATGAAAAGCTGTTGTTTTTCAGCTTTTCTCCTAAAAATCTGCCTTTGGAACTTGCTAAATACACTAGAAGAACATAATTGTATTTAATGTAAATATATAATAAAGGCGGGTTTGTAAACATGAGAAATCCAAACTGCTAGTTAGCATTATAATGTATGAGTCCCAAACTTCAAATCCTAACAAAGTAGTTTAAACAAACAAAAAATGAAGCAAAAGTTTTCCAGATGCTAGACCATGTTGGTGAAGTAAATTAACCTTCGCTTACATTCAGGTATATTCTGTGAATAGATTTGCTGGCTTAGTTTTCGGGCAGTAAGGCGAAGAAAAAAGCAGAAATTTGGGAGATAATATGGTCAAGTAGATGGGGCATTAGATTGCGACTCAAGAGTTTTGGATTTTGGGTTCTATTCCTCACTCTTCTGTTCCTCACTCTGCCTCTAACTTGCCTCCTTGGTGTCACATATTAGTTCTTCTTTCCTACTCAGTAGTGGACCTACATTTTCCTTAAACTTTCTGTATCTCCTAATATATTTATAGAATCTCTTATTGCCTTTTATATCTCTTGCTAGGTGTAACGTACTTTGTGCCTTAGCCTTTCTGATTTTGTCCCTACGTGCTTGCATTATTCTTTTGTATATTCATCCTTAACAGTTTGTTTCAGTGTTTTAGAGTGAAGTTTTGAAAGCTGTCATGGGTTGTCCCATATGTTATTTATAATGTGCTTCCTGTAAATCTCTAAGTCAGCAGTTGCCTGTGGTCTATGGGCCATGGGTGGTCCTCTAAGAACATGGTAGAGTGAAATGGTCATTTGATGCTGGCTTCTTTTGATTTCCAACTAGTTCTGCAGATGTTTAGGCTTGTCCTTGTAGCCTGGATGCCTGTAAGGCTGGTTCCTTGTCTGTTTCCAGATGCTTTATCTTCATGTCAGAAGTTTCTATAATCAACACAACAGGGTGGATTGATTTAAATCAAGGTGACTTAAATCACCAAGAGAAAAATCATTGATTTAAATCAAGTTTCTCCCTGATACTTCTTCACATATTTCTTCAACAATAGTGCAAATCTGATCACTAAAACATGTTAATTTACAACTCAGTACAGCATTTTACAACGTGTAGGAGGGAATACTTGGTGTAATTTCTTAGATAACTTGATTTTTATTAATTTAGGAAATAGTGCGTATTACTCATTACCTATGTCAAGCTGCAGATGCAGCAGCAGTACATTAGGAATGGTAAGAACTAAATCACACACACACAAACACAATAGCACTTACATTTTATTAAACTAAATCTTAAATGTTACATAAATGTTTCACATTTGCAATTGCAGCAGTCTCTGAGTTGCTGGCTGATGGCTGTCCTTAAACTCCTTTTTCTTTTTTCTTAATTCTTAAATGTTATCAACTCTAATAGACAAGTCATCACAACACTAAACGTATGCTATCCTTAAAACCTCTGCAACTAGCTCTCATCTTCCCCTCTCCCGCTGTCATTTTTATTCATAGATTGAAACAGAAATACGAGTTTTCCTGCTTTTTCAACTGCCAGTCAGTTTTTTAGCTTAGAGTGAATAATACCAAACGATGAAAATATTCTCTGTGCCTACAGAGGAAGCTACTTCTGTGGAAAGTTGGCTTAGCAACTGAAGGAACATTGTTTCAAGGTGCCTGGCTAATGATATCCACCAATTCAGGGGAGTGACTTTGTTCAAAACATCATCAGTAAACATGTACTGTTTAAATGGTTCTGCTCCAGCCCTGAAATTTATTATGACTGGCATAACTGAGGAATGATTTCGAGATGCCCAAACCATGGCAGCAGCATCTTCTTCAGAAGTTAAGCATCTACATTTATATCTGGGGTCGAGAATGTTCACAAGAAAATGAGGTGGAGTTAATGCTGGATCCATTTGCTTCTTTACTGCCTGCAGTTTAACTTTCTGGTGAGGTTTTTCTTTCTTCAATGTCTCTTGAAGTGCCTTCCAGATTTCAACAGCATCAGCAATGCAGCAACAGTTTCTCTGAAGTTTGTTTAAGGTGATGGATATAGGCTTCAAAAACTGAGCATATCCTCTACATTTCTCTTTAATCCAATGTTAGATACTTTGGATGAGATACTTCCATCTATTTTATCACGGTTTTCTTCACAAAGTTTTATGAGAATAGGCCAGTTCTTAATAAATTGTTCAAAACAATCAACCACAGAATTCTATCGAACATCTTGAGGGATAATTAATTTGGATCCTCCTGCTCTCTTTAGTGAAGCTGAAGCAAAATGGTTGTTACGGAAGTATATTGCAACTTCAGCAACATTTTCTTTTATTCCTGGAGAAGATGTACTTAAGTCTTTGGCTAAAAATGCATTAAATGGGCACTGCAACCATATGTTATTAAGGAGCATCCTTCCATTTCTTCTTCTAAGAATCTTCTCATCTTAGCTACATTTACAGCATTGTCTGTGACAAAACTGTGCACATGACAGTTGAATTTTTCTGCACAGTTTATTACAGCTTTCACTGCCACATCTTTCAAATATTCTGTTGTGTGGCCATTTCCTGATTTATCTATTCTTTCTGAAAAAAATAAAAAAATCTGATTTAAATTAGAAAAATCTGATTTTTATTAAAATAAAATCATTGATTTTTATCCACCTTGCAACACAGCAATGTTGCACAGTTGTGAATAAAATCAGGAGGAGACTGGGAGGGAGGGTGTTCCAGGCAGCTACAAATGGATGAGACAGTGGTTCACAAGATGATCTCTTAGTTGAGATTCACGGTATGGAAGGGTGTAACTGCCCCTACTCTAAGCTCACTCACAAAATTAAAAATACAAACATGGCACAAAAATTATAACCAAATTTTTTAACACCCTCTCCCCCTCCCAAACTTAACCCTTGCTATTCAATCTACCTTCTCCGAAAAAGCTTTGATAATTAAATGAACCTTGCAGTGTGCCTGAAGGCCAGCAAAATGAGACTCTAAAACTTAAGGGATGAATCCAATTCCAGACTCAAGTGCTCTCCTTTTAGCCACATGTAAAACTCCAACTAGTAAAGAAAGCTGCAGCCTGTTTCCTTAACAGCACAGGCTACCATGGGCACATCTAATCTGCCCTCTACTATTTTACATGGCTTCCGATAGAACAGCGGTTCTCAAATTTCATTGCTCCATTACCCCCTTCTGATAACAAAAATTACTACATGACCCTGGGTGGAAACTGAAGCGGTGGGGCTCAGGATTCGGCTTCAGTCCCAGGCCCCAGCAGGTCTGACACTGTCCTGGCAACCCCATTAAAATGAGGGTGGTGGCGCACTTTGGGGCCCCAATCCAAAGTTCAAGGTCTTGGTTCTTATCTTCAAGGTGCTCTATGGCCTGGGGCCAGGATATCTAAAAGATCACACAGAGGTCCAAGATGAAGACCGTGGTTGACATTTGGACACAATGTCATTGACAAATTTGCTCCTCTGGCAAAATGGAACTCTCTACAATTGGGGTAAAGCTCATGTGTACGGGAAATAAAGCTTGTTGGGTGGGGGGGAGCCCATGACTATAGAATAAATTTTTCCAGAACCCAAAGGCCATCACAAACCTCACCACTGTCCACTCCACGTATAAAACACTTTTCTTAGGCCTTGTCTCCTCGGAATAAATAAGTAAATAGGTGTTTGCAGTATTGTTGTAGTCATCTTAGGCCCAGGATATTAGAGACAAGGTTGGTGATGCGATATCTTTAATGGGACCACAGTTTGTTGGTTAAAGAGACAAGCTTTCGGGTCTATATAGCAGAACCTGAAGAAGAACTCTATGTAAGCTCAAAAGTTTTTCACTCACAGAAGTTGGTCCAATAAAAGATACTGCTTCCCGCATCTGGTCTCTATAAATACATAGCAACATGTATGTTAACAAAACCCCAAAACAAGCAAAAAGCCAAACTTAAGCATGCACAACCTCCCTGCTCACAAAAAAACTAATATAACCCCCACCCTACCAAAACGAGACACTCCATAGCGCTCACACCTTTCCCTGTGGAGTGCATGAGAGAATAAACACGGGACAGGTGTTAGTTACATTGCTTAATGCAGTACTGAAAGGCACTCAGATACTAGATGGATAAGTGTCGTATAAGAGCCTATTTAGAATAGAATCGAGACATGATGCATACCATCAAAAACATTTGCATTAGGTGCTGATGTGAAATGCTCAGTGTTTGATCTGACAGTGAGTTTACGTGTCTTGTGTAAGCTGTGAGGGAAAACTGGGTAGATTTCAATTATGAAAGATAATGTATTTGCCTCTGACTCTTTTGGTTGCAGAGGGACATAAGCAAAAACACTGGAATTTAATTGCATTTTGTTGGGGCTTCTGTTGTTTTTCTGCTTGAAATGGATAATTGTGTTTGGTTGTGATTACAGTGGATAACTAGATTGAATTTTAATGTTACTACTGACGCTATGGCAGGAAATGAGAGTATTGATTTTTCAAATTACTAGTCAGGGAGTCTGTGCAGAAGAAATAGGCAGTGGGGTATTTCCACTGGCAAATCAGGGCTATATTGTTTGCTCTTCCAATTTTCCTGCCCCAGAGCCCTGCTTCTGGATCTTTCTCTTAGAATAGAGTACTAAAAGTTTCTGTGGGATTGATTCAATGTATCCCACACTGAAAATCCCTCTTCTGGCTTTAAAGCAGGATAAAAAAAACGCTTTCTGGGTTGAGCTGTTAGAACACATGCAGGGAGGGATTTGTGAAGAGAAATGACCCTACTTCATAGATTACCACAATAGCAAAAAAAAGAATAATGAAAAAAACTGTCACCAAATGAAACTAGTTTATTTTTAGAAGTCTTCTTCTGTTTAGTTCACACTGGAAGAATTCCCAGTTGAAAAGAGAAGTCATTCTGTGCCTATCTGTTCTGACTATCATTACATATGGTAGACAAAACTATAAATTAATGTAATGCTCATCAAAAAGAATAAGAAAATCCCTGTATGGCTCTTACGCTTTCCCACTCTTCTGAACTCATTTTAATCAGAGATTAGAGTAGTGAATTTAGGGAGGGAAGATCATTGTTCTCTAAAAGGGGCTGAGAAGCTGTCACTTCTGCACTGTAGCACTTCTCAAGACACAGTGGCTGCAATTGCTTTACGAAACAGTGAAATAGTTGCCATTGCTGTAGAAAACACTGATTTGCAATCTAATTTTGTAGCAGCTGATTTCAAACAAAATCATGGGGCCATTCATGGTTTCAGAAGCTCTTGCACATGGTGAGGAAATGTCAATAAAGATGTATATTAGTTGCCAATTGATTTGGGATGCAGATTCATGACAGAGAGCATATGGGACAAAAGAAACTGAATATTTGATTTGTAATAGCACTTCGTAATTCCTCTCGTCCATGAGGCACGCAGGTGCAAATGTTTGTGTGTCTATATAAATGAATGCACCTGTCCAACTGGGCAATGTTGCTATGGTAAGTACTTGCTGTGGCTCATTAATGGAATAATTACTTCAGGAAACCCCATAGAGTTTGACAGTGTGTAAATTAAAGCTGCCCAGGAGATTTCAGTTGTAATAGAGACCTGTTTTAAGAGGACTTGTGGCTTACTGAATAGGGCTTGGGCTTGCAATCAGGAGAACTGGCTTCTTTTCTCACCTATGTTACCAACTTATTGTGGTGCTGTAATTTGTCCTGTGGTAGTGCCTGGAGGCCCCACATGAGATTGAGGCCCTGTTCTGAAAGGAACTGTACAAATGCTTAGTGAGACCGTTCTGGGCCCACAGAACTAACAGTGTAAATAGACAAGACAGACAGGGTAGAAAGGGAAACACAGATATGATATTACTTCCCCTAGATCATTCAATACATTGTTTTGGTACCAAAATCAAAAAGGAAATAGACTCTGCTGTTTCACTGTTGGGTTTTAGGACAAATACTTAAGTTCTCTAATGGAGAAACAGGGCTAGATATTTAACAACTCTGTTTAAAATGAGTGCCAGCATACTTGCTGAGAGTTGAACTGCAATGGAAGATTCCCTCTTTCAAAGGAGACTTTTCACAGGTTTGCCAGATGATTATTAATGATCCCACAATGATACTTGGGAAAAGCACAACGTAAACTTAGTTAACTGTCTGCCTTACAGCGAGAGAAAGGGAGTTTGTGGATTAGAACTCCGGAATTTATGGCTCCTGAACCTGTTTATGGCTCTTAGCCCTATGCTCAGTCCAGGTCCCGCTCTCCAGCAACAGTGAGCGCTCATTAAAGGCTAAATTTGATAAAATCTAGCCTCGCTACAGATGAATTGTTGATGCAAATGGTAGATGAACTAAGCGATTTGTGGATACAATTTGTGTTTACAAAAGCAGAGACAGGACTGAATTTGCGTTGAAGACTAGAACGAATGCGTATTAATTCACACTCTCACTTTCTTTTCTTTATCTGTTCCCAACTCACTGCGCGCATTGTCTTTTCATAGCTACCCTGATTCCTCTGGAGCAAACTCCTTCTCACTGATCACAGTTCACTGATTACTCTTCAGATGTGTTTCACACCCTCAATCCTCTCAAAAAATGCAGAGTACTCCCAGTGTATCAGAAATGCCTTATTTGTTTTTCTTCCATCCAACTTCTCTCCACTTCTGTTAGTGGTGATCAGAGGATGAAATCTCTCTTGAGGTACACCATACCCAGAATATGGCTCTGCAGAAACGTACTCCTGCTACCTTTTAGAATAACAGATAGAATCCACGCTTTGTGTCAGAGTCCAAACTTCATTTGACTTTAGTAAACATGCCTTTTCCACAGTGGTGGTGTTTGTGTGCCTAGCTTCAGTCACACATGCAGAATCTTAGTCAGCACTGATCGGTGTGTAACACGTTTGGCTATTTGCCATTCACAATTCACAGATTTCATTCCGTTTTATATATGACAAGCAGCAATACTGTCATTCCAAAAGCAACCTCTTCATATTTCATGTTATTGTCAGTCCTACTAGAACCATCAGCTTGCTATCTGTATGCTGCTGGCAGTTGGTCTTTCTTGAAGTTCATGGTTTAAGGCAAAATCCATCTACTTTCTGTGAGTCAAAAGAGAGAAATTTGTACAATACAGAATCCCTGTGCTGTAAACATCAGACACAATTCAGTCTATAACTCAGTATAGAGCCCCCTTGGAGGCAAGAACAATCATCCTACTCCTTCAGTTCAAAATAGGCCTCTACCATTTGAGCTAAGGTCCATGTTATTTAGAAGATTGTGGTTGTAGTAAGGCACTTACCTTCCCTCTGAGCCAACCACTAGATGGCAATATTACCCAACAGTGCAGTACTCCGCATATGATATGCTAATAAAGTTAATTCCACCTACACTTTATGCCTATACACAGGGTAAATCCTTTTCATTACTGAGAGCGTGGCCATTTTATTTGCCTTTGAAATTTTTCAGAAAATGACACAACCATGTTTTCAGGAAGTATAAAGCTTTGGAAAAGTGCTGGACTGATCACCAGGAATTTTACGAGAGAGAGGCACCATAAAGAGTAGCAGAAAGCTTCCCCATGCTCTCCTGCCTATGTGCTACAATTGTAACCTGTAAGGACTGTTTCAAGAAGTGACCAGGATAGTTTAGTCTACATGCCCAGTCCTCGGTCTCTGTTGAAACTGCCAGAACTTTAATGGGGGGTGTGTGTGTGTGGGTGTGAGTGGGTGGGTGGGTGGGTGAGAGGATGACGTGGACGGGTGTCCATCAGGAACTGGACTGGAGCAATCCATGTAATTTCACACAGTCCATGAATCCACCCTCTAATTTTAGTAACTTTTCAGTCACTATCCATCAGGGTTGGATTCAAACCAGGGGTTAAAAGGCTTCACATCTCATTAACAAACTCCTGAGCCAGCTGATCTCTCATACAGTGATGTTAACAAATCAGTCCATTTGTAATAAAACTTCTGAAATGTTCTCTACCCTGTTAGCTTCTTTTTTTCTCACTTTTTAAACTCAACTGCTAGTTATGCAAGAAAGCAGGAGCGTGCACAAGGGGGGGGGGGAGCATGGACCCCACCTTCTCCCTAGTTGGCAGGGACACAAGTTCTCCAGGGCAGGAAGAACATGCTCTTCAGGTCCCAAACAGGTGGGGGAAGGGAAATGACAGCTCTTCTGGCCATAGGGGAAGAGAGAGAGAGCCAGCTCCACAGGGCCCTGTGGCCTGGGCCGCAGTGGGGAGAGCCAGCTCCTCCAGCCACGGAGGTGGGGAAGAAGGGAGCCACCTCTCCCACCATGGAGGGCACAGAACATGCCCCTCCAAAAGTGGCCAAAGTTTTATTCCTGTGCACACCCCTGCAAGAAAGCCATTATAAAGGGCATTGAAAGATTTGGTCACTGGCATAATGATTTTAGTCTCCATTAATTGGGATATCGCATTACACACTAAGAATTGCTACTTCAGGTCTGTAAAATAAGTACAGCATTTGTGATCCTGTGCATTGTTTGAGGAAACGAAATCTCTGTTTGCTTTACTTAAAAGACCTTGGCAGGATTTCTTCACTGGGATTTACAATTACATGGCTTGCTTTCTTCTCCAGTCAGGCAGTTTGTACTAAGACCCTTTTATCCTGGGTGGCATCAACTTCACAATACAGCTCTTTTGTACTCCCAGACATTGCAAATGATCAAACAAAGTGGGGTGGGAGTAGCTTGATTGGAAGAGGCCCCGGTGCAGCAGGGTTGAAAGCTGCCATGTCCCAACTTGTTCTCCAGCCCTTCCTCACAACTGATTTAGTGCTGTGTTTGCAGCCGGCACCAGCAGGAAGCCGAGCGAGTGAGAAGTGGGCAAGAGCCAGGAGCTTGAGAAGGAGGGACAATACTCATAGCCATCAGGTCCCTATAAAAATTTTATGCTGTGGTCGTCAGACTGGCCAGTGGGAAGGTGGAGAGGCTGAACATGGCAGCTGCGTACTGTTGCTATCTGAAGCAGGTGACCAGGGCCTCGAGTGGCTGAAGAGGTATGGTTACAGTTAGGAGGAATGATTGTGGATGCTGGGGACAGTAAGTAGAGCTGGATGAAGGAAATGCTGGGAGGTGGCATCTGTCGAAGTGGAACCCAAAATTGTAGTGGCACAATTGTAGTCCCTGAGGGACATTATATCTGCTCTTTCTAAGAGCTGTAAGTTTGCTAGTGTCCAGGAAATTGACATCTCATTTTAATAATCTGGATTGCTTGGTTGAACTAGTCTTGAATATTTGTGAACCTGACTGGATATTCATTTCCCTAAATAAATTGCTCCTGGGCCTTCTGAATTACCGACAATGCTAATGGCAATTGCTATAGGCCGGGCTAACTATCAAATATGTATTTAGCCTTTGCGCGCGCGCACACACGGGGGCCCACCCACCCCCCCCCGGTTTGGGGATCGTGGGAAGTCAACAACAAGGGCTGGGTTTGTGTCCCCTGTTCTCCTGCTCATGAGCACTTTGTAGCTGCTCAGTTGTTGCCAGTCACCCACAACTCATTTCACTCAATTAGTGTTCGCCAGCCCTTGGATATTTAACTCCCTGTGAGGTCATGTGACTTTGACCTCACCAGCCAGTGTCTCCTTTCACAGACATGTACCAAAAACCCTTAAACAATCCCAGTGTAGTCACTTGCAGGCTTGGTTTCAGTCAGGCTTATGCTTGGCACAGCATCTCAGTCATCAGTGTCTTTTGAGAGATGCAAATGACTATTCTTGGGCTGTGTCTTGGTGAACAATGTGCTGTTTGCAATGACTCATGTAGATTAAGGTAAATGCTTCTGTCTTGTCCTCAGAAATGGTCCACTGCATGTTGAAGTGAAAGTCTGATAGAATGTAGGGGTGACAGTAACACATCATTGGCTACTTTGGATAAACCCTATAAAACTTAACAGGAGAAACAATGACTAGCATTAAAGGTAATTGCTTCTGGATCAGAGGTAGTGTAAATGTACCACACAAGTGAATGAGTATGAATTAATTTCTTGTGACTGAATTCCTCAGATGTACCAGATTGATGTGGTGTGAACAAGATGCTGGCAATAAAGAAGGACTCTTGTTTTTCTCTTTGCTTTTTGGGAATAAGAGAAATTAGGATTTCATTCGCAAATTGGAGGCATGCTAGAAGTGTCTAAATATCCAACTTATCATTTGACTAATCTCCGTAACTGTTGATACTAACATCACTGTAGATTTTTAAAACAGAAGGTATTTTAAAAATCAGATCTATTTTTACTGTTAATTCTGATCATCTCATCCTGGTTTGGTGACATGTGAAAAGAATTCCAGGAGAAAAGAATGAGCAGTTTTACTGTTGTTTATAGTCAGTTTCTAGTTACTTTCACTTATGGACTCTCAGGCACTGGCAGGATGCTGTAATGTTTGGGAAGACTAGGTTTTCCATGCTATTAGATCTCAGCTGTTGGCCAGCAAGGGCCAGATCTTTTGTGTGCTCGCGTGCGCCCAAGAAGGGGGTGACATTTAATACTTTACAATTATTTCCTTATCTTCCCTAGCCCCCTCCCTTCATGATAAAATTGACTTGCAAAGTCTGGATTCTGAATCAGATCGGAGTTCAACTTCATTTGGGGGCATTTGGATTAATTGGTCTGGGTAGAATCTAGGTAAGGTCCTGAAACTTCCTAGCACATCCAGCACCTTCAAAATCCCATTGTACTACTTTTGTCTCAGTGCAGACAATGTCAGCTGAGTAGTCTTTGGCTGACCCTGATATAGAAGTCTAGCAACAGAACAGCTTTAAAAAAACCAAAAACCGAAACAGTTTCCCCATTAATGAGCAGTTCAAGTATGTCTTGATTCATAGGCTTTTCATATCTCAAAGCAAACCACCACATCTCAGACCTGGATATGAATTTGGCAGGAGAACAGTTTCTTTAGTTATCATCCTAAACTCTTGGTAGGCACAACATGATTGGCGGCCCTGGGTTACTGGTATATGCTGATCCCTGACTCTGATGATATTAATAAATATTAAAAAATAGAGAGGGGGCAGGGAGAGCTGGCTTTTTATATTCTATGGATAATATGTGTTTTAAACTCAGAAAGATAGCAAGTTCCGGGGAAAAGATTATCAGTTGTCAGTCACTTTTGTGGCATGATGTTTAAAGAATATTTTGGTTTGACAGATCCTTTTCCCCACTCAGATAACATGGATAATTGAGAGTGAATGAGTTGTCAAATGATCTGGAATCAATTCTGCATGTCTTTCTGTGGTGTTAATGAAGAGAGCAATGTTCTACAAGCAGGTTAAGAGAGAGAGCCGAATCCATTCTCATTTTGTGAAATGTATCTTCTTGCATTTATTCATAACATCTGCTGAGCTCACTAACAAGAAACGATCTACTGTTTATAGTGGGTTTTATTTTAATCTGTTTTATGGCTTTTTCTCATTTTAGTAATTTCCTTGTTTATATTGGTTATGATTAACTGTGAAATTCTGTCCTGGGGAAAAATTAATGCTTGACCTCTTTGCATAGGATTTTCATAGTTTTATGGCAACATATTTAAATGAAATTAAAAGGCAAGTATAGATTTTTGATTCGTTTGTCATTCCCCTGAAGCTAATCTTTTGTATATGTTACCTATGCTTCTTATTTAAGATTGAATATATATAGTGGACACACCTGCATAACTGATATGCTGTATTATCTGAAACACAAACCTAACATTATGACAATTCTGAACAACAGCATCAGTGCTGCCAATTTGGCCTGTGACTATGTTTAGATAATTATAGGCTTGATATATAGAGTGTTTGTTTCCACGGAGTTCATTGGAGCAGGATTGGACTTGTAGACTGGCTTTCTTGTGAAAGTGATGCAATTTGTAGACAATCATGGAGGAAAAGAAGGTACAGTTTGTAGTCCAAAAAACTTCAACACAGCACGCTCAATGGTTTCCCACACTAATGGAGCAAGTCGAGTTCAATGGGAGCTACCTAGCAACACTTACAATTAGGGACTAGATGTCTCAAGTCATGTATCCCAAATTAGTGGAAAATGTTGCTCTAAACATCCGTGCCTCAGCTTCTCTGTCTGTAAACAAGATATGATACCTGCTTTCCATTGGGATTGTACAGCTAAACTACAGTTTGCATAGCACTTTGAGAGTCTCTTTTGAAAGATGCTATGGAAAAGTAAGAATTATTATTTTGATTTTATTAGAATAATAAACAAATACTGAAGCAATCAGCAAAATTCCATTGCCTGGTACAGCTTCATTTTCTAAGTCTTAATTTAGCTTAAGTCTTGACTAACTTGAAGTGGTTGATGAAAAAGAGGACTTGCCTAGAGGATATACTGCTTAGTGCACGTTTCACTGGACTCCAGAACAATTACTTCCTAAATATAGAAACTGTTCCCTATCAGATTATAGCAACATAGACAAATAATATTTGGCATCTCAGCTAGTTGTTTTCCTTTTTACATGCAAAAAACTATTGAAATAGCATTGTTTGACATAGATTGGTGGGACGGAAAAAACCCAGAAGAAATTTTGAGTTAAGTTTCCCCCTCTAACTAATAAAATGACATAGGAATGTGCAGATTTGCTGTGGTGCTCCTGTAGCTGGGGAAATATGCAATTTCCCATCTCTGATCTGCTGGAAAGTATAACTTTTGAGCAGTCTTCACTCCAGATAGTTCATGACCCTTGAGAAAAATAGATGTTCTTACCCTGGAGTTTAGTTTGCATTAGTTAGTTGAGAGAATGAATTAAAGAGACATTGTCTTCTTCAAATCTAGTCAGTTTAAATAAAGGTGTAAAAGTAGTTTCAGGTATTTTTCATAAAATGTTTCTGTCCCTTGTTTCTTTATGGAAGCCTCATGCAAACAACAGGGGGAATCAGTGATCCTGGATATATACAAAGTGCTGTTAAATACATAAGGTGAAGAGGAAAAAAAAAACACATTTTTTCTGCTGTTTTCTTTTATTAATTTTAGGAATAGAGATATGTGGAGGATGGAAATTCCATTTCACATTCCAATTAGGAACAAAACCTGAATATCGCAAAATTCTCCGTGACAAATAATTCTGAAAAATATTTCATTTTGCGCCAATCGTAATGTTTGTTTAGACAAAATTGTTTCATTTTAATTTTGCCTTTTAAAAAATCATTATAACATAATACAAACTTTTTCGTAAACATGGTATTTTGACATTTGTTAGAAGTTTTTTCTAGTTTTCCTCCAAAATGAAAATTTGGCAAATCAATCTGATTCTGCAGTGGTTCAACTTTGACTGAACTGCATTCTGTGATGAAAAATGGTTCTGTTGAATTTTTTCTGGCCAGTTCTACTTCGGTTTTACAGAACAAAAAAAACAGAAGTGTGATTTTTTTTTTTTTAATTGATGGTACTTCTTTAAGGGATTGTGATGGCCATCATCCTAGCAAACACCCGGGATTGAATTAGAGATCTCTTCTAGATCTGAATGCATGATTAAAAAGGGCAGACTCAGTAGCAGACTTGCACCCTCTGTGGATCAGGGACAGAAAGCAACACAACACACAGTGACTAACAAGTTGCATACTGTATTTCCTCTTAGACAGAAGAAGCTTGTCATGACTGTGTGAGGCTCATAGCAGCTGGAATCTCAGCAGACACTCTACTTTCATGGCAACCGCCATTCTTGGCAGGGATTGAAGTAGGAACCTGCAGAGCTGAATGCTAAGTCTCTTGAGCTAAAGAGTTCCTATCTGCTGTGCATTGGCAACTGAGAGAGAAAGGCAACATGTACTGATCAGCGAATTACAGAAGCAGTGAGAATCTTACCTCAGAATTTCCCTCTTCTCAGTTTTAATATACTTTTTTTTATTATTCACTGGAATACATATTTACTCGCCCCCTGACTTCGTGTGTTCTGCAGACAACTGTACAAATCTGTTAAATAGAACAAAGTTTCGCATAGCTATATGAAATCTAAAATGCCTGAGTGAAAGGAATGGATTAAGCAGATAATCTCCAGTCATACTTCAAAGGATCTGAAGTGTGGAGTTTAAAACACCCACAATTTCATACTAAGAAATTTCAAAGAAAGCAGAAGGTGATGCTCTTGACATCTTCCTGCATTAACAATAATTTTTTACTTTTAATTTGTTTCAAACCAGGATCTCAAAGTGCTTTACAAAGGTGAGAAAATGTCTTTTAGATTACCTTTTAAATACAACTAGCTAGAGTTTGTTTCCAGTAAAAAGTGTGAACAAAGCATTCCATGTATGTCTATTTCAAATAAGTGAAAGACATTGACAGCATGAAAAATATAGGCTTTCTTGATTCCCTTTTGGTTCCCAATAATTTGTGTTTTTTTTAAATTAGCAATGCAAACAGTGAAAATTGTTACCTGTTCATCTGTTGAAAGAGAGACAGAAAATTCTATTGGTTTGAGAACAGAACTGGGAGCTAGGAACTCCTGGGTTCTAATTCTAGTGCCGACACACACTCACAATGTGACCTTGAACCTTCCCTTTTCAGGGGGTAGCCATGTTAGTCTGTATACAGCAAAAATGTTGAGACTCTTATAGCTCCTTAAAGTCTAACTTCTCTCGTTTTTGCTGTCTTTTTCAATTTCCCCATATGTAAAATGGGGATAATTTTTATCTACCTCACAGGGATGTTATGTATTTATATGTGCAATGCACCTTCTAGATGAAAAACATTATATACTTTCAGGATTTGAAAAACACACCTTTCCAGACCTACAATTAGTAGAAACCAGTGTTCAGATATTATGTTGATTGGGATCATATAAATACCTAAATCAATTGCTAGTAGTTGGTTGTCAGAAATATTTGTAAAGTGCATTTGAAAATGAAAATTTCTATGCAAGTATTGGTGATAAAGTAGAAACAATGTCCTTGATCCTTGTGAGTTCTTATCATATAAAGTTTCTGACTTGGTGTGTTTCTTCAGTTGAGTGCATTGATTCTAGGGGAGAGTTTTGTGCATGGGGTTGTGTAGGATCTGAGACCTTTCTCCTCACCTAATACAAGTCTATTAAGCTCTTAACTATACCTGTCTTTTATTTTTCCATCTCACCAGTTGGCTTCTAACCACTATTGCTACAAATACCGATGATGCTACCATTCTTTGGGGACATGTGTCCCAAGGAGAGTGAATAATTAGCTTGACTGTTCCCTTCCCAAAAAAATACAGGAAGCAAAATTTAATAGCATAACTGAAGGCCAAATACATGGAATAACTTCTATATAGAAGGGATGGTTGAAAAGCTATACCAAGCAATGTTAGGCTCAAAGCTGCCTGACTGGGAAGTAGAAGGGATTACATTTGTACTGGTGTGGTTTTGGTTCTTTTGCAAATGGTAATGAATGGTGTACCTGCTCTCAGATTCATTTAAAAAGCTTGTTCTAACCTCATCTGCTTAGTAAGAGGTATGCTGCTATTAGCCTCTCTTTAAATAGCGGTCATCTTAGCAAAAGAGCAGAATCCCACAATTTGGTGCCTTTGTGATAATCTTTCTCTAAAACAAACTAAATCCTGCTTCAGTCAATGGTGGATTTGTCAATGCACATAGCCTACAAGGTGTCATATCACATGAAAGTGGTTATATTGAACTTGATCACACATGTATAGGACCCAAAAAGAAGAAAGCAACATAAAGATCTCAGTGACGTCAAATGCATGTATGTGCCATTGGGCTTTAGAACACCGTCACAGGGAAGTGTCGTAGGAAATCCAGCTTATTCTGCCCAGCAGGAGGTATAGTGAGTAATAAAGCAAAGAACTATGATATCTCTTCATTCATTAATTGCAGTTGGCTCTGCAGAAAGCTTCTAAAATAAACTTAGGTGCAGTATAGCAGACAAACCTGGAGGCAGCCAAAACAAAAAAAACAACAAAGTTTTGGAGATGACTATATATGTCTATGAGTGATGTCTGCTGAGTGGAATATGTAAATGTTAATCAGGACTCCTGGGCTGAGCAATTCACATACACTGGGATTTTCAAAATAGCCTGAAGGAGTGAAGTGCTCAAATCTCCTTGAAATTCAATGGGACTTGAGTACTTAATTCCTTTAGGCTCTTTTGGAAAACAAAACAGCAGCCTTAACCTCACTGGGCCTTAGTAATGGGCATAATAATATTTGCCTACCTCACAAGGGTAGTATGAGCACCATAGCAGCAAAACTGGGCAAAGTGTCCATTTAAACATATAGTGAATGATAGCTGAACCCTCTTCCACTTCTCTTTCCCCAACATCTTTGCCAGCCCAATGTATCTAGTTGTCTCTTTGATAAGTCCCACTATCCACTTCATATCTTCTAGGCTCCAAGGAACAAACTTTTACATGTGCAGTGCTGTAGCCCAGCTAAAAAGCCATTCAAATGTGCTGGGCCTGTTGGATGGACATATTAAGAGGAAGAAAAGGAAGATACTAAGTAGGGTGGAGATTCTGCAGAAGGAAGGCATGACTGCAGGTTGTTCAGTGCAAAGGCATTATTTTCCACTGACGGTCACAACAGCAAAATCAAGATTGCCTTTACCTAGAGAGCCTGTACAGAAGAGTTGCAAAGTTGACAGAAATCTGACCTGTTGTATATCAAATTGCTGTCAGCAGTGAATTTTCATGTCCAACCTATAAATGTTTTATGTGGAAGAAATCATTAAAATTATACATTTATTTGCCTTTCATATGTGGAAGAATGGAATCAAAATTTGCCATATGGATTGGGGAAATGAACTTTGCTCTTGAAGTTTCCAAACTGTTTCCACCTTAGGTGTTAACTTTTCACCATGTAGTTTAAGTAAAACATTACTCTGAAAATATAATTATTAAATTGATAGTGGAAAAATATTTTTTTTAAATCCAATACTTATCAATACTTAAATAACAAGGGAAATGGATGACAGGCGTTTGCTTTTTGCTTATATCCTCTCTTTCTCTTCTATAATTTGTTCCGTAATTAAAGCCCCTTTCTAAGAATTATCCAAAGACAGCCAAGAAGAAAAATCCTTTAGATTACAGTCAGCAGCCCCAGCAGAAATCACTCAAAATAAAATAAAATAAAATTTTCTCCACAAAATATAGCACAAATTGGGGGATAAAAATAATAAGATTAAGTAAGAGGGAGAGGAGAAGCGGGTCTGTAGTACGTTTTCTATGTAATGCACTTTTATATTGATTTATATTGCTAGGAACTGGGCTTATTTACAGAATAGAACCACAGTAGAGTACCACTTAAAGTGTGTTGGAGGTGGGGGGGAAAATGTAGAGGGTGAATGCTGATTTCGAGGAAGAAAGCATATTTGAAATAGATACCATATACAATTTCCAAACTCTGCGTTTCCTATAAAAGGATCTACCATACCTGATGTGGGACCAATCCTGCATTCATACCATAATCAGACTTCAACAGGAAATATGGGCATGTAATGCTTTTAAGATCAGGCTATTGGACCTTGTCTATTACCTATAAGACAACAATGATTTTTAGTTAGTCCTTAACAAATAAACTGGAGATGGTCATTTTCTAACAGAAGCCCTATTTCTGCTTCTGTAAATTATCATGTAAGTGACACTTCTTTTTCCCTTTGTTTCTCCCCTCCCCTCCTCCAGTACCTGCTATTTGGAAATCATCACTGTCACTGCTACTTTGCCAGTGGACATATAAAGCCTATTGGCATGTACATTTAAATTGATTTGCAGAAAGTCCGGAGAAGATAGCTATAAGGGCAATTCTTCATTTTCTTCCTAGCTTCTGCAGAAATAAATTGTGGCTTATCTGCTTAGTTTGGAGAGTCCTCTGTCAGCTGGACTGGTCTCTGTTAGGGGTGAAACATGCTGCCAGTGAGCAAATTAAGCAAAATAAACCCAAGCCCTCTCTTGGTTCATTTTCAGAGATGAAGGCCCCAATGCTGTTGACTTACATTAGGTCAGTTGCAGAGTGGGAGCCTTAATTTGGAAAACCAAAGCTAGATATAAACCGAGCCATGTAGAAAGCAAAGCAGTGTATTCAGATATTATTTTCCTCTAATCTAACACATATCAAATATTTACATTTCCTTTGCCATGGTCATGCATCTTCCATTTTAAAAGGTACATTCACCCAGAGAAGTAGCATTCATGCACACACAGATATCATTTACAGTGAGGCTCTAAGAAACTGCTCTCATAAAAGTACATTCTTGTCAAAACGTTTATATCAAAGATGGAAGCTGGTTCAGTGCTGCAGGAGCTGGAAAGACTATAAATAGCAGCTCTTGATCCGTATTTTCTGCATTAGGAAATTTAGGAGGAATATTCATACTGTATGTGTAAATGTGCCTATTAGGCTGACAAACATTTTGATTGCCAGTGGAGCACTGGGATCTGCCATACCTCTAATTTGTAGCAAAAGAGGGGTGTGGGCGGGGAGGGATTTCTTCTTTTCTCATTCAGATGTCATCTCTCATTAGAGACTAGATGGGGAAAGCAGTCAAGGAGATAAAGTTCATTTTGAGGTGTGCTAGAAAGTGTACAATCTTCCGGGTCTTTATTCAGTTTTTAGGAATCACCCTTCATTTTGCCTTCCTGTCCTATAGCAGTATCAGAGAATTCAGTGATACTTTGTAGAATTTAACTCCAGTTTTGTTGTAATGAGAGATTTCACCTCAGATCTGCAATGTTTAAGCAATTTACCACAAAAGAAGGCTAGTGAGGGTTTATTTGCTAGGTACTGTTCTCATTTGCATGGACACAAAGATCCATGGAACTAAACTTTTAATTGGTTTTAAAAGGCTACATAGATTGGTCGCTAGAGACAAAAAGCTTTGAAAATTATTTGAGTTTGGTGGTATATTTTCATACATCATGTTTTATAGACTCTAGAGCCTTCTCTCAACGTGCACTTGTCTATGAAGATAGGTATACTTCATATGCCCAGTATATTTAAAGTAGAATATACCTCATTGTTATGATTAAGATTTGACCTTTGAATTGTGTAACCAAAATCCCAAATTAAAAGAATCTATAAATAGAAGCAGCAGCAGCAGCAGCTTGAAATTATGTGAAACTGGTTTCTTAAACAGATAGGTTTTACTATCACCTCAGTGTCTAGACTGAGTGTTTTTTAAGTTTGTACTTTACAGTGATACAAGATTGAAATCCCAGCCTCATTTAAGACAGTAGCAAAACTGACTTCAGTGGAGCCAAGATTTCACCCAGGATCATACCAGGTGTGTATGTGAGAAAGGTAAAGTGAAGACTCTAAAAACTGGAATTCCTCATAATGTTGGGGTAATGTGTAGCCATTCAAATGTAAAATATATGTATCTTTTTAAAGATTTAGGATAATATCTGAGAAACACAGAAGAAAAAAAATATAATACTTGAAAGAAAATGGTAAAAATGACATTTTTCCTAAAATTACCTTAATTTGTCATCCATTATCTAGTAAACATTTTGTAATGCCAATAATCTTAATCAGTTATTTATATTATGGTAGAGTTCAGTATGTGCTATGTTGTCCACACATTACGAAAGACTCAGTCCCTGTCTCAAATTGTTCATAAGATAAGCAAAAAGTAGAAACCCAAGAATTACTCATGAATATTTGTTCAAATTTGAAAGTAGATTTTTATTTGACCATATTTGCCATCCTTTCAGGTTTACAGTCCATCAAACAGTCAACTGCTTGAGCCTAATTGGAGCAAAAAAGATTGTAAAGTGTTTTGAATATTCATTAAAATTTAATTTCAAATGGTGTGTTATGTTATTAGTTCACACTTCTTTGGTTAGCTACATAGATCATCCAGTCAGGGAACAAAAAAAGTATCACATGGTTTATGTAGCTAACCAGTGCAGCACAAATTGTGAATTTTTCATTTGAATATACAACTTGAATTTTCACTGTGTTGCATAAGTTGCTCGATCAGAAAACAGAAACAATATTATGTGACTTATGCAAAGAACCAATAGAGAGAGGCTTTCAAATCGTGGATATGAAAAATTAAATTTTTGCAGGCAGTTCGCGGTCCCAGATTTATTCACTGGAAAAGTATTTCAAACAGATAGACTTGAACATTTTGTAGTCTCCTCATGAATAATTCAGAAACAGAAAAGTGAAATTTATTAAGTAAACTGTTGCAAACTAGTTACTCATCTACACTGCTATACAAATGTATTATGTTACTAACATACAATACTCTAGGGCTACAGCCGAAGCTCAGTGATGTCACTTGGAGTCTATTCAATGATTGTTGAGTAGGATTTGATCAGGGTCTTGGTGTAGTACTGTAAATTGCTTCCTAGAAACCCTGTTTTTGTGCATATTCAAAAGGGAGACATTATATGATTGCAACCTGTTATGCAACTTTGGCCTTTAGCAGATGTCTCTGTTTGTTAAACATCTCAGGGTTACCATTATAGCTCATTGGGCTGAATCAATTGCACTGATATTTCAGTTTTCACATACACACTCTCTCTTCTTTTTTCTCCACTTTCATCATCTGTTTCCTAAGTGATAGCAATGTAATTAGAAGTTATTAAGTAATGATGATAATACAAAAGTGGACATGTGGAGTAGGGTTGCCAATTTTGATTGGACGTATTCCTGGAGGTTTCCTCACATGACATAATCTTTAATTAAAGATTAATCTCATAAGAGAACTTGTTCTAATAAGATTTCAAACTCAGTTTCTCATCTAGACCAACATGTGTAGATAATAGTGTTACAGGCACCCATTGCTAATTCTGACTTCAGTACGGGAATGAGAATGTTGCCATTAAAATATTGTGGTTTATAAAATAAAGGGAATCGCAGAAGCAGGGTGGACAAGAGTTATATCCATCCGTTTATGCAAGCCTGTTTTTCTTTGTTACATTCATGGGAGGATATGTAGCTGTAGAAACAAAATGTGTCATGTGTACAAAGATAGGATCTATTTCTAAATCCTAAATTGTTCTGGGTTGGTGAATATTTTAAACAGTTAAAACCTGCCAGTCTCTGCTATGAGGATTATCATTTCCCATTTTATTTCTGTTCTTAAAATTAAATTGGAGCAAACTTTTAGAAAACTTCATCAAGGCCTAAAATTTATAGCCAACTTGACAATTTGTTGCATTATCAAATAAATTAAAAGCTAGATAATCTGTAAAGACCAAGTGAAATAGAATTAACATCAGAATTAATTATTTTCTTTCTGATCTTTAATTCAGCATGAGAAACTTTCAAAGCTTAATTTTGGTAAAACAAAGTACTAGAGTCCAGTAACAGCCATCCTGGACATACTTCCACCATGGTCTAGGATTTCCTTAGAAGGGATGAATGCTCTGTCCAAAATATGTTTATGTTCATTGCATTAGAAGTGCAAGTGCCATTTTAGCTGAGATTTATCTTCAGTCAGTTCAAAAACCTTTCAGACCATATATTTAGATCTACGGAGAGGCCCAATAACAGAAATATTTAGGAAGCTAAAGAAAAAATACTAAATTATCCAATGGATTCAAATAAGAAGGAAAATTACTGGCTAAATCCTTTGCTAAATAAATTTGCAGTAGCTTTAGTAAGGGACATGAAGATATGCCAATTTACTCCTGCAGGGGATGAATTTATTGCTTGTGAATGGTGCTGGACTGACAAACCTGGAGATGGACTTCTCTGTTTACATAGCTCAGGTATAGGATGGGTAGCAATGGAAGCACCTCCACAGTATTCTGCCTAAGGCCTGATGCACCACCTGTGGGAGTGAGAAAAGGTAGTTCAATCTCTCTGTGTATTCAGTCTTTTACCTCTCTGTTAATGCTGCCAGTAAGCATGTAAACTATGGTGTCAATTACTGTCCCCTGGGAACCAGACTGGGACCTCCAAACCTGTTCAACATATGACACAATCCAAATACTGGATGGTGATAACATTAGTTCATTAGCAATCTGTGACAGATTTGAATTGGTGTGCTAAAGGGGAGAGACTCTGTATCCCCTAAAAAATCCCATCATGCAAGGTACTTTATGAATTAATAATTATATCCATCCTCCCCAAATCTGATGAATTACTATAATCTCAAATCCAACGCTTTGTCACTTGTCATCCAAATGCCCTTTATGCTCTTTATGTCTGATGGCTTTGGATACATTTGCCTACAACTCTATATCCGTTTGTAACATTCTATTAATCCAGTTTGTAAAAAATTTCATCTTTCTATTTCTCATGGCTCATTTCCCACAGTCTTCTAATGTCAGAAAGCAAATCTTCTAATTTAGAGCCCGGTCATCTTCCCGTTGAGGTCAATGACAAAGCTCCAATTGATTTCACTGGCAACAGGATTAGATCCTTAAGCACCAAGAAAATTTTAGTTTAAACCACTGTGTGGGAGAGAATAAGGCTACCATTACTCCCATTCTCTAAAGTAAGGCTGGCTGTCTCTTAATATAGCGCACACAGAAGCTATGTGCTTGGTGCAGAAATTAAGTGAGGTTCTTTGACCTGTGTTATGCAGTAGGTCAGAAGAGTTTCACTCTTTCTCACTTAGCCTTGTCAGGTTGGTGATCCCCTTATTCAAGGTAAAAAATTGGTTGAGAATTACTGGATAAAATGATTGTGATGGTCCTTCCTGGCCTTAACATTTATGAATCACAACCAGACAGTTCTATGCATTTACACCAAGACGTGTTCTTTGTGTGAGCGTGTTTTATACTTTCGAATAGCCCCAGTTTACCAATTGGTGTAACTGACCTAGTACTGACAAAGACAAATAATTATTTTACCCCTCTTACAAGGATAAACTTTGATTAGTTCAATTAATGTAAACCCCTGCATGTCCTCATTTCCATTTAGGGGTCAGTACAGCATCCGGAGTAGCTTCATAGAGACACCGGTAGCTGAATCAGGACTTAGGTTCCCATCCCACCCATCCTCCTTGCCCTTAATAGTCAACTTTTAAAGAACAAACAAAAATGTAAATATTTATTCAAGTTCCAGTAATTAAAGACTTCACTGGATGACTTGCAGAGAAGCAGGAAGTTGTGTATGGCTTGACAGCCCTTCTTATGTAAATAAACTTAATGATGCTTTACAGCATTACCTTTTTTGATGACGGGCTTTTGCTTCGTCTCAGCACACTGACTAGGAAGTTGTGGGGCAAACTCAGGCCCTCCTCTTGTATAGCCCTTAGGGGAGTGATGTTCTGTTTGCAGGCAGTGGCTGACTAGAAGGTCAGCACCAGCTTGTAAGGAAGATTAATTTTAATTGGTCAGCATGCTGCAATACAGCATATGTGAGCAGAGTGAAACTCTCACTCCTTTTTGTTGCCTGTATCACTGAGAAGGGAAGGTGGATGCAACTGCATGTGTATGGCACTATTTTCTGAGTAAGTTGGAATAAAATGCATGTTATTGTTATTGCATATGTCTGAGTGAATGAAATAATTAGCAGTTTAAGATTGAAGGGGAAATACACCTAATTAGTCTTGTTGAAGCGAATGTGTGATTAATTGAAGCAACCAAGTAACATGTTTGTTAGGGATCTGGAAACTAATTGGGAATATAAGTGAAACTGAACAGACCATTCTGATTGCAACTTCATAATATATTTGTAGTTGGTGGTTCCCTAACCTGTTGATAGGAAACAGGGATCTATTGGGATTAGTGTCGGGGCTTGGTGGAGGAGGAAAAAACCTGTGGAAACTGAACAAACTGTTCTAGAGCTCAACAGCTCTTAAACAATTAGTTCCCTACGTGGACTCAAATTTGCAGGTTTGGGATCATAATGATTTACTTTTCATTTGGTTTCATGTATATATGATACATACACATGGCACATGTGGAGGTGACTAATGCAAAAGACTGCTTTACAGTTTTAATTTTATATATATTTTATATATGCGTATTTATATATATATATATATGCCACAAATAACAGGAATATCCTGAACATCTTTGTTCAGATTTCTGTTGCCTTTTCTGTGAGATAAAATTAAATGGTTTCTGTGTTTGTGCTGTCCCTCAAATGCATGGAAAGCTGTCTTTACAGAGCACAGAGGGATTGGAACAGATTTCAGATAGTAGAATTAAAGATGAAAGACGTCTTTAAAATGTTGTTATTCCTAGGCTCTCGCTACTGTGAATTGAAATGTTGTTTACAGAAGTCAGGGCTCTTGGTTTGAATTTCTGGCTCTGCCAATGCTATTAACTTGCTTCACAACATCAGGCAAATGTTGTAAATCAAATTTTCTAAAAGTGCTCATTGCTTGAGTCCCTCTGTTTTCAGAGGAGTGACTTGAGATACCCAAAAAAAAAAAAAAAAAGGCCTGTTTTTGGAAATTCCATAACAGCTGTGTGCCTCGGTTTCCCCTTTTGTAAAACAGGTATATATACCTCAAAGGTTTATCCTATGGCACATTGATATTCTCAGCTGAAAAGTGCTACATAAAATATTTCACACTTTAATATGGCCTAGTTTTGTTTCACATGCTACTGACAGTGCTTTGTGTGTATGTATGTGTGTGTATAGCACATATGTGGAGGTGATATCTATATGGTAAATTGCCTTTATCAGCCTCACCTGTCCACTTATCCTTCTGATAAAGGGTTACTTCTGACATTCCACACCCCTGAGCAGCTTCAGAGACACCATTAAAAACAATTATAAAGCCAAATAGCCAGATCAATATTTTCTTCTTTTCCCCACATGTGGAATTCTACCCCCGATCCCCAGAAATTACTTTCAGTGATACTTACTTCTTATCTAGGAAGGCCCTCAGATACTGGACCTGTAAAATTAGCTCATTGTTTCCTTGTCTGTTGGTCTGTGTCTGCCGCTTGTCTCAAGTCTTGCATTTAGAACATGAACAACTTTTTGTTCTGTTTGTACACTGCTTAACACCAAGGGGATTCTGACTGGTGCTCCTAGGCGTGAACACAATATAATATAACAAAATCATGACACTCAATTTGGAAAAGGTATCATAGGTCATTTTTAGTGGTTTCTAATAGTTACTTAGTTATTTTTCTCTTTCTCTGAAGCTTGTGCAGTTGGATTCAGGGTAACTAAAAGTTATATAGGTGGAAGGATACAAAAAAGGTACTAATAGAATATTTAAAACCTTCTAAAACATCTCTGAGTTTTCTGTAATTGTATGATGCCATTATGTATGCTTCATTGCCATATAAAATGTTTGTTGGCATTTCCTTGGGACAACTACTTAACTCACTGCCTTGCAGTAATGTGTTGCTTCCAAACTCACTCTGATAAGAACTGGAGTAATGTAATAAAAAAAGTTTTCTTATATCTGTCCATGTGTAGTAAGCATGTGTGTAGGTCTATATGTTTTACACTGCAAACACGCAAGCACACCATCAAGCAATTGTGCATGGTTAAAATACTAAGTGGATAATGAAAGTGAGATTAAACAAATTTCCAGGACTTAACGCTTATTTTTAATGTTTAAATAATGTAATGTATTAGAAATTTCTTACAGAATTTCATATTCTAAAGTTGTGTTTTAATATTGATAATGTTTTTAAAACTTTGATTAATAAAATATTAGCCATGGCGATTTCTCATCATTAAGAGCTATTTAAGTAAAGGGCAAGCTACATGATATAATTTCATGCATGCGCTGATTGGAGAAGGGATAGAGAGCCTGTGTTTCTATTGGTAGCAATAAATTAATATTTAATGTTTTAGGAGAGCACTGGTCTCTAACAAATCTTAATTAAAGAAGGTCTAACGGAGGTTCAGAAAAATATACAGATGGTTTGCAAAGGAAATACCATAAATATGGTGTTCCATCACATTTTAGTTTGGCTAATTAACAGCTTAATTTCAAATTCTACACATAGTATTTTGTTTTAATGTAGAGGTTTGAATCCTTATGCAGTGTTTCAATGTCAATGTCTGTCCAGTATAATTCACTAATTACTGACGTGACACTGAAGTTCACATTTCTAACATTTGCTGTTCTAAAATAGTTTTTAAAAAAATCAAAAAGTCAAAAAATGTTTAGCTTGTAAGCTTTTCTTGACATTATACATGAATTCATTGTGTTTCACCTTCCTTTATAAGTGCCACAGGACTGAATTTTTCACCTGCTGGGCCATGTAGTTACCATGACAACCACTGATTTTCGTGTGTGCTATTCTCTCCTCCTTGTGCATTACAATAAGGCAAGCTGCTTAAGAAATATTTTGAAACCTGATTCGTGTAGTTTCATTTTAATTATCCATAAAATAGAATAAGGATTAGTTATAATTGAAATTAACTATTTAATCAAGTTTGATAGGAGCTGGCTATAATGTAGTCCTATATGACAATGTTCACAACTGATCTGTAGGTAGAATATTAGGGTGTGCTGTCTTGAGAAGACCTTGTAAAGTATTCTATTGAGAGAACTCCAAGGTCACGCTGAAATCAACCAATGCTCTGTATATCTTCTTGGTAGGAGAAAAGAATCCTTAATGCTACAGTAGGTAATTTTATAGTCCCCTTCATTTCCACACTTGTTCTTATCAGTCTCTATGTGGTCATCAGAACAATTTTCTTTGAATATCCTGGGTTGACATATTTTGTTCACTTTCCTTTTAGCAAGATAAAGACAAGTGAAGGAGGATGGTGGTGAATTCCTCCTTAATTAATTGTCAAAATTGAAGTGGAAAATTCAGGTGTGTACTTCAGAGATAGCAATACTGTAAATCCAGTTTTCAGATACTGATGGATTATATGATGCCCAAATGGTGCACATTGGACTTAGATTGGAAAAATCTAAAAGGGGAACATGGTTATAGAATCACAGGACTTGAACTCAGAAGCTCAGGCTTTTATTTTTGGATTTGTCACTGACTCAGTCACTTGGGGAGAACATTTCTATTGCTTGTGTTTCAGGGAGTGTTTGTCTTTTTTAGTTTAACTCTGATAGAAATTCAACTTCCAGGTTCTTATCCTGGGAGTAAATTGTGATGTGAAAAATGACTAGACCTATTGAAATTGTGTTTTGGTTTTTTTTGAAACTCAAATTAATTGGCAGACAGTAGTGAAGAAGGGAGAGCTTTCCGGACATTTATTTGAAATCTTCAAATAAATAATGTTTTAACAGCAAATAAAATTGGGAGCATTGGTTAAGATTTTCAAAGGTGTCTATTGATTTTGGCTACCCATCTTGAGAAATCTTAAAGGTGCCTAATTTTCAGATGGTCATTTGCTCATAAACCATGCTTCTTTAAGGTGTTTCAAGTGGGACACCCCAAAATTGAGGCCCCTAAAATCACATCAGTTTTTAAAATCTTGGCCTTTTTCTTTATATTGACTTAAATTATTCTTTTTTTAATACCAGTAGAATTTAAATGCCTGGCTAAATCGGGGGGCCAGTGGAGCTTGCTGATATTGAGGGTTTGTGATTGTCATTTATCAATACCTTCTGCATTCATGGATGTCAAGTTGACTTGATGGTACTCAGCCCATTGCAGGACCAGGCCCGTGGATGTTAAATATACTGTGCAATTTATTTGTTTTGCTATCCACATTAGCTATATTCTTTTGTCCAAATACTTTTGCTACCTACTGGTGTGCAGTTGTATCACTTAAAGTGCATAACAGAAGTAGCTGTTTTGTCAGACTTGATCCTTTAATTGTTTTAGTAAAATTCTTGAACATAAGCAAAAAACCCACTACTCTGGTTTAGCAGTGGTTTTCAAACTGGGGTACATGTGTTTCGGGGATACCCAAGAAAAATCCTGTAATGGCAGGCAATGCATTTAATTTAGTAAGATTTGGGAATCTAATCATAGATATATTATGACCCTATCTCAGATGGGATACATGGTAGACTACGTTATTTGGAAAGGGTAAACCACTGATCTAGAGTGTACAGTCAGATCTCCACAATATAATATGTGCAATAGTAACATAGGGACAAAAGTGATTTCTCATCTCCCTCTAGTGCCTGGTCCAGTAGAGGATAACAGCCTTATATTGTTATTAGCTAATGGAGTTGTCTGTGGTGCTGAGGCCAGCTGATGACTTGCTGGGGCTTGTTGCACAGTGTGAATTAATGTTGCAGGGATTTATTGTACAGATGAATTAATATTGCCATGACATCTCTAATTTTTGGCATCTCACTCTGTGTTTAAATATTTGAGTTTAACATTACAATAATAGTTAGTTGCATTTAATTCGCCCCTCCAACCACTCCTAGGGAGAAAAAAAAGGGTCTGTGCGTTTGAGGTTTTCAAAAGCAGACTGCATAGCCCCAACTCTGCTCCCATTGAATCAGTGGTAAAATTTTTATTGACTAATAAGATTCAGCATTTATATTGTTGCAGCTAGATTTTACTATTATTATGATGATTTTATTTTAACACTATAGAGGCAAGGAGTCCTGGTCTCCAGTCATGGACCAGCACTCCATTGTGCTAGGTGCTGAACAAAATGTTGGTCCCTGCCCCAACGAGCTTATAAATTCACACTTCTCCTGCCCCTCTTGTTTGACTGAAGGTATTTATTTTTTGAAAGCTTGGATTAAAAGGGCAGTAGCATATCTGAAAAAGCAACAGATGAGATCAGCAGTGAAAGGGTCACATCTTCTCTCTGAAGTACGGTAAAAAGTCACCATGCTCTTTGCAGATGGGGGAATTAGGATATCGTAAGTCTAAATGAGATGCTCCTGAGTACAAGGTAAGAGACAGGAAGAGAACCCACATCTTCCTGTCTCTTTCATCTGCCTTAACTTCAAAACAATCCTTCCTTTCACCACATCTAATAAAGTTCATGATAATCATTTTATGATCTTAACTTCTTCAAAATCGTTCTATTTTTGTACATTTGAATATATATATATATCTAAAAAATTATTCTTGAATGGCCTAATTTGAGCATTAGAGAATTGTGTAAAGTGAACTAGAAAAAAAATGGCATGCTAGATTTTTAAAGAAGCCAGCTATGTAAGCGATGAATGTTGTCTTAGAAATGGTCGGCAAATAAAAAATGAGACTTTAGGTCCATTTTCTGCTTTGTACTTAATTGATCTAGGAAGGTTGAGTCCATTTCCTGAACACTGATCAAGTAAAGTTTGCATACACAAAATAAATTAGTGCCAACTGTACCCCTGGCACTACATGTTTGTATTGCTAATATTTGTTTTAATAAGAGTTAATATTTTGTATGCTCGGACAAAGTTATAGTTGTATTTTAGACACTTCTTTTTAACTGTGACAGGTTTATTTTTAGATTAAGCTAACTAATAGTTCTTGAAAAGAAGGACTTTATTTTTTGGAAGAATATCCAGTTATAATGGTAGCTACCTATATTATCATCCTACAGCACCTTATATTCCAGTGACTAAGGCATTGAGCCTAAGAATTGGATGGGCTTCCCGGCTCTGCAGCTCATATGCTGGATAATGTCAGATGCCATGGTTCACCCATTTGTAAAAATACAGCTGATACTTACCTTCTTTTTGTAAAGCATTCTGAGATCTACGGATGAAAAATGCTATATAAGAGCCGACACTGCCTCCACCAAAAGCATGTCCTTAAGTTGAGATGATTCTTATCTTGTACTGAGTTGGTGAGATACTGTATGTCAAACACGGATTATTAAAGCAAGGAAAATGGGACTGGAGAGCAACAGAGAAAGGTGGTTTAACTAGTCAATACATATTGAAAAACAAAGCACCACTGGGTTAATCTAAATGCATTTGCAACTACTACTAATTGGTTTAATTCAAATTTTATAACTCATGTCACACTAGCAAATGTTTCATGTTTACATTGACTTTTTTAAATATTTTAAAACCTTTTGCAAACATTGAGCAATATGTATTGGTGTAAATTAATTGTTCAGGGATTGTGAGGGTAACAAAACCTATGGTTTTGGCTCAGCTTCGTCCATAACTGCAACCAAGATTAAGTGGTGTATAGAAAGTTTATGTACAGATGTGTTTTTCATGCATTTTACTAGTTTAAACAACTTTACACGCTACTGTACTTTTTGAATCAAACTCTAATACCTCCAGTACTCCTGCTGGTAGTCGATTTGCCAGACCCACACACCTCACCTTTGCTGTTTGGAGAAAAGGTGTGTGGGTGGAGGAAGGGAGGATACAAATATTTTTGTTTCATTTTATGTTAATTTATCATCATTCTTTTTCTCCTCAGTTCAGGAACTTTGCTCTGCTTGTTGTGGATGGTTTAACTAACACATCTCCACTAGCCTTATGTAACTATATCCACTGTCCATAAACTCCCAGTGAGGCAAAGGGTCTCCGAGCCTGGGCTCCAGCCCAAGCCCGAATATCTATACTGCAGTTTTATAGGCCACAGCCTGACCCCCGCAAATCCAAGTCAGCTGACATGAGTCAGCCATGCATGTTTTTATTGCAGTGTAGACGTACCCTTTGGCAATTACATCACTTGAAAATGGGACTTAGTTTCCTAAAATGGGCACTTTTGAAAATTTTATCTGGAATTTTTCAGAAGATTATCACGTACATCTCCTATTTTCAGTGTGAGGCTTAATGCAAGGGCATATTTGTGCAGTAGTTTTTTATTAGTTTTTTTTCTGCACTTTGTCCATTGAACCACATGTCCTCATTGCATCTGTGAAATGAGTCGCAGAATGTATTACTTTGTTCTATATGAGTTCAGTTAAAATGTAGATCATTCTATTTGCCGCCTGGACTGGCTACCGGGGCTCAGGAACAGTGTAAAGCAGGAGGATACCTTTCTCACTCTGAACAGAATTGCACATTGCTACAGCACACTTAACAATAATAATGAAGTGTTACACCTGCTGGAGACTTGCTTATTAACAAAAAGATACTTCCAAAACCAATAGTGCACGAAAAGTTAGTTTAAGCACCTGCTTCCTTCATCCCATGATTGTGTTGCTCTAACTTCCGGCTTTTCCCCAGGCTTTGCTACACCCCAGATTCATATCTTCAGGACATGTCTGACCATAGCTCACTCTTCCACCCGTCCTTTCTCTGTCTCTCTCTCTCTTCCCCTCCTCCCCCAGAAAGCTGCTCACACCTCCTTCATGTTGCTGTGGAGCAGTGAGCCAGCTTTACCATTGAGTCAAGCAAACCCATTTCACTCTTTCCCAGCTGGATCAACATTTGCTAAGAGAGTAGGAGTGACACAGGCAACCACTGCCAGTCTGTTACAAGCACCTAATTGAATTTCTTCTTGCCTGTAAGAAGCAAGGGCGTAACAACTTGTTTACTGATTCATTTCCACTTCACTGGTGGATAATTCAAGAGGCTTTGCTCTTACTCCCACTAGTGTAAATCAGGAGTAACTCCATTGAATGTAGGGTAATTACACCAGTGTGAGTGAGAACAGAAATAGGCCCTCTATCTCTCCAGTACAATGAATCATTTATTTAGGTCAGGAGTATGTGTGTAAAGATAATCGAAAGAAAACCCCCCTCAAAGAATATTGCTTCCTCTCAGCCCACAAATTAAATCAGTTAACATTCTAATACCACCCAAGGGAGAACACCGTTGGCATAATGCCTCTCATAACAGGTTAGCAGCGATTTAGTTGAAGGAGGAGTGGGAATTTATTCCTACTGTATGCTTGGCTGTGTGTACAGTTATCAGCAGTAAGCTGATACCCTGGTGACAGAGTGGTATTTAAATGCACTTTTGTTTTAGCAGGAGACCTGGGCAGTTTAGTAATTGACATAGGTTCTGACACAGTCAGGTGTGTTGCTCTCATTGCAACCTTGCACCTGGCTGTTGCAGAAATCGTGTCAATGTTGTTTGGTTTTTGGTTTTTTGTAGTATATTGCAGGGATTCTCTTTTTCTTTCCTTTGGGGTTTAGAATAAATAATAAGGGCCCAGTCACAAGCTCTGAATGCTCTGCCAAATATAAACACTCCAAAATGCAGATCAAGCAGCACTTCAAATTCTCCCAGCCAGCACATGAGCCTGCACCTCCATTGCCCTGATTTCTCTTTGGGGTGACCATATGTCCCTAAACTGAAAATGGGATGCAGAAGGCAGGAAGGGGACTGGCCCCGAAGGGTGCAGAAGGCAGGAAGGGGGACTGGCCCCGAAGGATGATGGGTGGGGAGGACATGAGGCCAGGGACGAGGGTTTGGGGACAGCTCAGGGAGGCCATGCCACTCTCAATGCCTCAGCACAAGCGGATGCTGCAGGACCTGGTTGGGCACTTACCAGCTGGGTTTCCCAGTAGGGCTCGGGGCCCACGAGTTGCTGCTCCATGGTCTGGTCCATGAAGGGTTTGAATTAAGGCACTGACTGTACTGCCCTCTGATTGGGCTGCAGCGTGAGCAGATGACACCCCATTGCTCTCTGATTAGATGGGCAGTGCATAATGGAGACACATCAGCCAGGCCCCCACTCTCCAAACGTCACTCATCGACCCCCCGAGTGTTGCTTCGCACCCCCATCAGTTGGCAAGAGCAAATGAGACAAATGCCCAGTTTTGCGCAAAAAAACAAAACAAAAAAAAGTAGTAGTCAGGACCTCGGACAGGTCTTTAAAAAGGGCCTATCCTGGCAAAACAGGATGTATGGTCACCCCACTTCTCTTCCCAAGCCAGGTGAAACAAATAGGCCCTGCAAGTCACTGCTCAGTGACTTCTCATCCTCTTATGCCGTTGAAATCACCACCTCATTTCTGGTAGTTTAATTATTCAGAATATTCATAGAGTGCTGGCCTTTTAAAAGCCTTCCTTTCCTTCAAGGAGAGAGAATCATTCACTGAACTCACCCTGCAGGGCAGGAATGTATTACAGCCAGAAGGTTAAGCAGTCAAGACTGTCTTCCACTGGACCTCCTTCTACTGTAGTTTAAAACTTGAGGATTTCTTTTTCACAGACAGATTCCAAATGTATAGAAGTTAGAAAGGGAAAAGACCTGTTAGATAGTCTAGTTCATCTCCTTGCTAATGCAGAATTGTTCTCTACCATACAGTGTAATTAAGTGTGTGTTTACGGAGTTCAAATGCACATATTTAATTGCTAAAGTTGTCCTATGAGACTTCCTTTTGATCAACCTTCAGTTTTCTTAGAAATGGAATTCTCATAAGTGCCATGTATTTATAGATCAGTGGGATGTCATGCATACACATCTGAAACTGACAGATTGCAAGAGCCAGCAACAGCACTCAGTGAAAGTAAATCACACACAGCTCACTCACAGGATTCTCCTATCTGAGAGAGCCTGCCTGAGTTAACAAAGCAATGCATATGACGACACGTGCTAATAACTCGTGTCATACTGAAGTCCAAACAAGCAAAGCAAATATTTTTCCACTGTATTTTAATCTACATTTAAATGTACCAAATACATGTTAGGTTTCAAACATGTAAATTGCTCTCAAATAGAAAAATGCAAGTTGTGACATGTACTGAAATAACATTTTACTTACGTACATTAGTATCAGAACAACAGAAGTGTCATCTAGCTTAATTTGGCTGTCCAGTTTGCAAAAAGCCATAACACTGGCTTGCATGTAGATTCTTTCTTTTAGTGAACTAGTATTGAGGACAAGTGACAAATTGACTGTTCAGAAGCTGAAGCCTTCTCTTTATAGCAAAATCCCAGCATGAACAGTGGCAATGCAGGTGTTTCCACCAATGTACCTCAGTCCTAAATGAGCCTCCATTAGGAGTGAGAGGGTAGTTGAGTCTCCATAGACCATTCTATTCTTGTCCCTTCATTGAGGCTGCCGGTGTGAATGTCCATTGCAATGCTGTGGGCAATGTGATGTTTTTTAATGTGAGCACTTGTTCGCTAGCAAACAGAATGATGCTCCTATTCTTTCTAAATCTGCATTACAAATATCTTTAATTTCCCCAACAAGTAAAAGAGCAGCCTGGGATATTATTCAGCTGCTTTGAGAATAAAAGCTTCCTGACTACAAAACAAAGTTCACATTTTTCAGAAGCTCTAAGGAAATTCCTTTCCTATCACACACCACAGAAAAAATGCTTCATGCCTCCACTCAGGATAGCATTTTGTGTTCAGAAAAGTACTTAAGCTTGTGCTGAAGTGCCTTCCTGAATTCACAGCCTTAATAACTTGTGGTGCTGAGTCTCAGAGCTGGCGTCAATTGATTTGGGCTTGCAATGCTCAGTCTGGTGCTAAAAAAAAAGGCAGTGTAGACATTAGAGCTTGGGTTGAAGCTGGGTCTCTTGCTTCCCCCTTGCTGGGTTCCTGAGCCTCTGTGTCTATGCTGCTATGTTTAACCCCGCAGCCCAAGGCCCACAAGCCTGAGTCAACTGATCTGGGCTCTGAGAGTCAAGCTGTGGGTTTTTCTTTTCAATGTAGACATACCCTTAGTCACTGTTCCGTTCTTAGGTCAGGAGCAGCCTTTAAGGTGCTTATATTGCTGCTTTGCTTGAAGTTTCCCTTTTACAATGGTGAGCCTCTCAAGAGGGGACAAAGATGTAATGGTGCAGCCCTGTACTGGAAGATCTTCCATGCCAAATTATTCTGGACTTTGACATGGAGCGATAAAATGAGGCTGTTTTTTCCTCTACTCCAGCAGGAAGCAAGCTAATCTTACCTAAGGTTATGTTGTTTCCAGGATAGGGATGTTTGTTCACTTTTATTATTAAATTGTGTCTTGGGGTCTTAAAATCGAGCCGGGTCTGATACAATCTCAGCAGCCATTAGTCTAAGCCGGAGGCATCTGATGTAAAGTTTTGCCAAATCCTTTAAGAGAGTTAGGGAATAGTTGCTTTTTACCTATTTTTCTTCTTGTGACTGTAAAATTTAGTTGCAATAAGAACAGATTAGTTACATGCATTATTAAGCAAGTCTAACTGTGGCATTATAGATTTAACCAAATTATGCAGAGACCAAGCTTCAGTAAAGAAGTTTGGAATGTCTTCAGTGTTTCAAATTCTGGTTGGAAACTTGTGAAATTTGCTACAGAGATATGCTGAGTTCCCTCTCACTCTGAATATATGAATCTTCAGAAACATGTCAGCCTTGGTTATGTTCCCTACATTGGAAAAGCCTTGAAGTCCAAATAACCTTAGTGTGGAGCGCAGAGGCTGTTGTTTTACCATGTCTAGGTTATAAAGGAGAGGCTGCTTTTAAGTGTGCCGACCTTGTGCTGGGAACAAAAGTTTGTAGTTTAGAACAGAAAGATGATCATTATTTTTTATAATGTCATACTCTGAATGCAGATTATTTCTGAGAATAGGTGACTTGCTTGTTCTCTACTGCTCTGAAAGCAGACTGATGCTAGAACTAACCCTTTTGGATTCTGATTAATTTTGACTAGAGCTGGTTGAATAATACCCAGTAAATAATGTGCTTGAATTTTGCAGTGTTTTTTCAAATTGATTATTTTATTTGTATTTTTTCCATTATTGGCTCATCTTGTAAAGCTAGATGAATAACTCCAGGGTTTGCCACTGGTACCAACCAGCCCTGAAGCTTTGTTAATTACTTAATCTTACTCCAAGCTCTATGCATTTTTCCATACTACTCCTTATGAATGGAGTATTTATGCTCTTCTTCTATATTTTAGGGCCTGGATTTGGAACGATTTAGGCATGTGGATAATTCTCCCATATTGGTAGTTCTGTTGACATCAACATTTGCATAAACATATCTTTTGCATTGATTGCAGTGGGCACTACTCATATGAGAGAAGTTATTCATATGTCTGAGTGTTTGCAAGATTGGCTCTTAGAGGGTAAGGGCCAGATTTTCAAAAGAGCTCAGCATCCAGCAGCTCCCATTGCAATCACGGTAAAAACTCACCAATAAACCCATTTTGATAGGCACTGCAACTCCCTAGATGCCAAGGGGTTAGCTGTGACAGAGTTGTTCCCAAGATTTCTGGTGTCCATTATGTGAATGACAGATTGAGCTGTCTAAAAGTAGAAATATGACTTTGTTATACTAGAAATTGCTTCCATTTTGTGCAATTGCCCCCTGCTGGTCAGCATTAGACTTGGTTGTCTTTTAAATTTCCCCAGATGAGTTCCAGCCATTGTTTAATAATGCTGATTTTCTTTGTTCAGAGATAGCAGGTTTCCACTGAGAGACATAAAAATGGTGGATTTTGTTTCAGATTGTTTTCAGTTTTGATACAAAGAAATTTCTCCAGTGCACACAGGAGCCCTTGAAGTTCTAGTTACTTTAAAATATAGCAATTAGTCTCACTGCTCTGGCAATTTGATTGGTGGCTTAGGGAAAGTTATCTTTTTCCATTACACAAAGTTCATCCTTAAAATGAAAATATAACACTTTTTTTCAAGAATCCCTAGCAGCCTTGGAGATATTAATCCTTCATATCAAAGTACTACATAGAGTATGTTTTCATGATGGTTTTTAATTTGAAAAGTACAGGTTGACTCTCCTTAAATGCAGTTTTGTGGAAAGGTAATCTAGCTGATGGTGATTTGGACTGTACTTCTGTGTTAGTTCAGTTTTTGTACTAGTCTCATCAAGGTCAAACTAAGTGTGTTCATCCTATAACAAATCCAACAAGTAAATTGCTCAGATGTGGCACCAGGGACAGAATTTAGGCTCTTTGGCTCCACAAAGGCTTTTTCTTGACCTAAAGTTCTCACTTTGCTGACAGCAGTAGTAGGGCCCTTATCTATAACTAAGGAAGACGTGCTCCATCTATACATTATAACATCTTTGGCCCCATGGCCAATGGCAGTGTCACTGCAAAGCACAGTAAATGAATGTGACCTGTCCAGAATTCTTACAGTGCAGGACTTAAAGCCCTGATTCTGTGAATATCTGGGCACGTAACTTTAGTCGCTTGACTATGCCAGTTGAACTCAGAGTATTCACATGTGTAAAGTTACGCATGTAACTCAAGTTATTCAAGTTACCTAGCAGTTTGCAGTATTGGGGACTGGGTAGCCTAAGCAAATATCCTTTGCAATAAATAGAAAAGTCTATTTATCACTCCTTGTAAAACAGTAAGTTTTAAGTTTCCCCACTTTGCCAGAAATATTGTGGTCACTAGGGCACAATTTTGACTTGCATGTAATTCACGATGAATTGGCATGATGTGTGTGCCTGCCTGCCTGCCACCCTTTAGTGGGTGACCCCATTGATAACTAGTGGCAGCTGCCTTCTGTTACTCCATTAGCTCAAGTGGTAGGAGCTAAATCAAGAGAGATTCCATTGACGCCAATGGAGTTACATTGGAATGAAACCTGTCCTAGGGAAGAATCAAGCCTGTAGGCCATTAAGATTAATTTTCATATGTTGAAAGCACCATCAGTATAGCATAATTTTAGTTAGCAGAACAGCCTTATGCATTAGGATAAGAGCATTATGGTATTAACATACATAAATGACTCATTACTGAGGAGAAACTGATTGTTGGGGTTTTTTTTTTTCCATGATTCAGAGAAATTGGCAGGTCTTAGGTTGCCTTGAGATTGTTCCTCTATTATAAAAAATGCATTTGTATACTGCTTTTCCACAAGAGCATTATATATATTATATGAAGTGCTGCTCTGTAATTATCTAAAGGCCTGCTAGTTCACACTCTTTGAACAGGACTACGTTAGCGCAAACTGAGGACCTTGAAGTTCATGCTTGCAGCATCCACTTGGGGAGCTATAGTGCAGTACTGTGGTTCACACTGCAGTTCACATCTCAGTGGTTTGAATTACAGGGCAGTGTAGATGTGCCCTGAGACTTAGGACTGCTTAGCTCATTTAGCACTTACATACTTACCCAGAATTGCCACAATAACCCAGCGGAACTGGGGGGAGGGAGCATGCTTGCCAAGCACGCAGAGGAGAGTGCATAAGCTGTTCAGCGTTCTCAGCCAATTTTTGTGTGTGGGCATGGCCCTACCTGCTACCTGCTCCATTTAGAGCATTTTTATGCCCTGGGATGCACAAAGAGAATAGTTCTTCTGCTTTTGAGTTGTAGGGGCATGCCTCTATTCCTCTTGGGTGTGCATGTGCCCAGGACATCATAGTCGGAGATCTTTGCTTAGCAGTGCCTGTCAGGTTAGTGCTCATGCCCTTCAGTCCTGTAGCCCCTCCCAGGGCTATATAAGAGTGTGCCAACCTGACCTCCCTCAGTTCTGTACGCCTTTTATACCTTAGGCCCGGATGGTGAATGAGGGTCCTAAGGGGCCAGGATTATTAGTTTTCTGACACCAGGTTATTAATTAATGGGAATAACCACCCAAAGTTGCGTGGGGTCTTGGAGTAAGCGGCTCCGCTTCCCCAGGCCTAATGTGAGGTATTATTAGAAGGTTTACAAAAATATTCAAGAGTCTGATGTACTGAACCACAAGAGACAGTTTTTATTATAAGGTAACAACCAAAGGTTAAAACTGTGAGATATATGATTAATAAAACAAACAACCAACACTGAAAGCTAGAATCTGGCTTAGGGTTTTTGGAATGAATAGAAGATAAAATAACAGTCATTTAAAAAACTTAGAAATACATTACCAACACGATTACTGCATCTCCGAAGAGAGGTCCGTATTCTTAACCACTACTACTCTTACTCGATTACTTTACCTCCGAAGAGGGGTCAATTCGTCTGAACCGGAATTAGGTTGCGACCCAATGATTGCCGACTCGATTATTTTTGTTGTACAACTATTAAACCATTGATTATGACTATTACAAAATTAACTGAGTGCACTGAAACTGAGAGAGAGAGAAAGAAGCGAGCAGTAAGGAACACAGAACGAGCTTTTACCAGAGAATGGTAATGTCGTCTGCTTAAAGATCAGGAAAGAGGGAAAGGCAACTGAGCTTCTGCCCTGAGGCAGTGTCAGTGCCTAAGTCTTCACAACCCAATTGCCGGCCGGTACACCAGATTCTCCGATCTGAGTGGACCGTGGAACAATCTTTACAGATTGAACACTTTATCTTAACTCGCTCTTTCTTTATATATGTTTTTAGAAGCACCTCAGCATTTTGTCTGTTATTTTGATTTTTAACTGAGGGAGCACAACCGCTAATTTGAATGCTGTTGAACTTTATATAACTGCAGTTGAACTTAACCGCTAATTAAAATACGGTTGAATTTTGGAAGTCGGAAATGATTGGCCGCAAACTTCTTCCTATGACTAAATTTCTTCGTATGACTAACCTCAAGCTACTTCCTGTTACAGAGTCAGCTCAATTACAATTTCCAAACTTAATATTAAACACTAGATTATTCTAATTTGCAAAAAGCATGATTACTTGTACACTTATGCCATTACTGCTGAATAACATTTTTTTACATATTGATTAAACTTATTGATTGAGCATAGGGAAGGTGTTACAAAGTGAAGGGATCTAAAGGGCCCATTCACAAGTTCCTTCTCAGCGTTCCCTTTGACACAGCGCTACGCCACTGACCAGGATGGTTTTCCTAAGTCGATTTCTGGATCGACTGAGCAGGTCTACGCAGACGGCTCAGTTGATCCAGAGCAATCGATCTGGAGGGTGGAGAAAAAGAGAGTCTGGCTCAATTCAGGGCTGACTGGCAAAGAAGCAGGAACTGGCTGCCCCTACCTGAATGAGAGGAACTTTGGAGTGTGAGAAGGCAGAGAGAGAGGGATTGAAAGAACATAGAAAAACACAATTGAGGGAAAAGGTGCAAGGATTGAAGGGTAGAGGGAAAAAGAGACCTAGGGAAGGGACAGCTCAAGAGAGATGGCCCTGTAAATGACAAGAGGAAGAAAAAAAGTAGAATGATGAAAGGGAAAAAGCAGCTTCTACTTCTCAGTGTGCTGCTTTCTTTTTGCTCCCAAGTCCTGCTTAGCCAAGGATGGAGTTTAAGTGGTACGCTTAGGTCTCTTCAGGTATTATTTAAATAGCTGGGCAGGCCATTTCTAAATTCCCTGGACCAAATTCCTTCAGTACTTCCTTAAGCAATGCTTCCATTGATGTCTGAGTAAGAACTGCAGGACCTGGACCTGCCTTTCATACCTTGCTGTGCGTCAGGTGTAACTTCACTGAAGTTACACCATCCAGTGTTAAAATGGTGTAAAACAGGCCCGGGGCTTCTTTGTTTGTTAGTAAAATGCACTAGGAAGACCTGCCTCACAGAATTAAGGATGATTAGTTAATGTTTGGCTAGTTCTCTGAAGATGAAAAGAGAGAGATAAATGATAGAATATTACTGTTTCCTCCTGTATCTTATGTAAGGTATTTACATGCCCCTGTTACTGTAATATCTGAGTATCAAACAATCTTTAATGTATTTATCCTCACAGTACCTCTGTGAGATAGTACAAGTGCTATTATCTTCTTTTTACAGATGGGATCCTAGGAGGTTATCTGACTTGCCTGAGGTCACACAGATTAGGAACTTGAATCCAGGTCTTCCAAGTCTTGTGCTAATTCCTTAAATATTGGACCATCCTTCCTTTCTTATGGTTATTGAATTGTCCTGCAACAAACTCATTCAGGCTCTAAAACTTATTAGTCTAATTTCTTTAGTGGGGTTTTTATTTATTTTGTTGTATCGGTTTTATAAAGAGACACCCTTTTCTTTGTGCTAAAAAAAGTAGTGCTTGGCATGTTAGGTTAGTGTGATGGGGTGTTCACTCCACACCTCCCCTGAAGGGGTTAAAATGGCTCAAAAAGAACTATGTGACAGGATGGACTGCATCTGTGTGAGGTATAGGCTGGTAATACAGACTTAATTGAACCTGAAGCTCAGCTGGGCAGGAAGAGCGTGGGCTTGTATACAGCAAGGGACAGGAGAGTAGAAAGGACATTGCAGGGGGAGAGGGTCTGCAGTCATTCTCAGGGTTGAAAGAAAGGAATAGGAAGAAGCCTAGAGAAAACAGCAGCAAGAGTGAGACTGCATGGACTTCAGCTGCCAATTGTAGGGTCCCTAGGCTGGAATCTAGTGTAGCGGGTGGGCCTGGGTTCCCCTACCAACCACTGGGATAGTGGCATGGACAGGGCAGTGACCTTTGAAGATGCCTGAGGTGGTTTGAGTAGAGAGACTCTGATACCCTGAAAGGGGGGAAGCTATAGTGACCTGGCCAGAGGTCCAAGCCAGAGACAAAGCACTACAGGTTGGAGAGTGTGAGAGAATCCACCCAGTGAGAGATTGGGACAAGGGGGCTGAGAAACCACAAGAGGAAGCATCAAGCCAGTGGTGAGCTTATCCCCAGATGAGCCACAAGGAGGTGCCCTAGTGAAACCCATGACAGTTAGGATCAGAATTTTTGTTGTTAAGTTGTCCTTCTGGGCCACGTTGGATTCAGTGAGGAAAGGTTGCCTTTCTTTACACTCTACCAGGAAAGTCTCAGCAGCATCGTTAAACGTTCAGTTTCCATTCAGTTGGTGAAACCTGTACATAACAGATGTACATAATTAGACTTTCTCCTGTCTTAAGCACTGTATGGGTAGGAGTTCCCTCTTCTCCCAGCAGAGACCCTGATAATGTTATCCCATGTTCTCATCCAGAAAAGTCACCTAGCATGTGCTTAGTTTTAAATGTAAGCATGTGTGTAGTCCCTTCAATGGGACTACTAATAAACTTAGAGTTAGACACATACTTAAGTGTGTTCCTATGTTTTGGTGTCTCAGGGCATACACATATGCATAAAGTAAAGTTCTCAAATGTCATCAGAAATCAGTCATCTTTCTTCGTTTTTTTTGGTCCTGGCCGTTGATGATGGCCAAAATACGAGATGGGCTCCAGGTCTGATCTATACTTCAGTTCCCATGTTCCTAGTCGGTGCATTTTGAGACATGCTATTTTTATACAGTATTTCCTACAAGATTAGCTTGCTAATAAGGAGAAGGGTAGAAACTGCATGAGTTTTCTTTTATTAGGACACAGTATAATTTGCATGGACATTTTCCTTTTTTACATAGGGAGAAAGTCTAATTGTAGAAAGGCCTTATTTAAAATGCAAATGTTTCTAAATAAAACCTGTGTGTCATGAAAGTGTCAGAGCCTGTGCATTAGCATTCTGTACACAGGGTTACCTCCTCTTTGCTTTAATACTAAGGCCTTTAAATATCAGAATGTACTTTCCTCCTTTAACGGTTGATATACATTTCACACTTATCATTCAAAGACTCAGTATCATGTTTAAATGCTAAAAAAAAAACAAAAAAAAACTTAAAACAAGTGGCTGTAATTTTGCTACTTTGCATTGGCATTTAATAGTTTTTAAACAACACATGGATAACTGTATGTGGGACTTAAACACAGATAGAAGACAGCTGAAGATGTCAAATGATAATTTTACATTGTTTTATTTTCTTCATGGCACAATGCAGAAATTTTGTATAATTAGACCTGGAGGCTTTGCTCCGTTTGTCTTGAGGGAAACACAAGTTAATTTGTTTATGGCTATACACTTTGTATCTTCTTCTTTGAGTGCTTGCTTATGTCCTTTCCATGTCAGGTGTGTGCATGCTGCATTCACAGTTGCCTGAGATTTTTCTCCGAGTGGTACTTCTGGGGCTGGTTCTAGTGCTTTCTGGAGCCTTGCCTGTTTATGGCTCTATTTCTCATAGTTACTCTTCGCAACCTTGGGGTCCAATCCTAAGTGTGTACCCTTAACTCTCATTGACTTCAAAGGACATCTAGGACTCTCCTGGATCACACCTTTATCGCACTGGCATGGCTACAAAACTCTGCCTCTCACAATAGATCGTGAATCAATGCATCAGAGAGAGCATTTATTAACAATAACGTAACATTGCAAACCTATACATTTCTCATCTCTATTTCACCTTTTCCCCCCTGCTAGCTTCCAGTGCAGTTTTACTGAACATTCTATGTATGCTGCCTTGTATTTTCTGCTTTATTTTGTATTCACAATAACTGTTCCTCTCTGCCAATCAATTTCCTTAAACAGACAACACTAATTTTCCTTTATTTTCTATATCATCTCACTGTTAATTACTTCCAAAGGAAAAATTGTAAAGGTTTTGATGGTAATCACTATGGAACCCTTGTTGCTGCTGGGCCACGTTCTGTATTCGCTGTGCACATTGAATAGTACATTGAACAAGTAGTTCCAGTACATACTACTCAAGATGAGTAAACATTGCAAAATCAGGCCTTAAAAACAAAAGTAGCCAATGCTCTATCTGACTTTAGTTGTTACAAAGGCAAGAAGATGTGAGAAAAGGTCAGAGGGTTTTTTCTTTGAACACCTGTATCTCAAACCATTTCATATTATAATCTTGGAGTAATTGCTAGTCACTTACCATCTGACAATACACTGTATAGAATTATAATCAGAGAGTGTTCCAGTACAGCTAATCCAGGACACCTGTAAACACGATGCTATCTTAAGGAAAATAAAAAGCCCCAAGTAAACAAAAAAACAAAACAAAAAAATAGTGTACACCGTAGATTTTTTTAAAAATAAAAGTAATTGATGGATGAACAAACTAGCACACAAGGCAACAGATGCCTTACTCGAGGCAATATAGAACCTTGTTACCCAGACAGTAGTGTCAGACTGTATTAAATCTACAGAAGTCACCCTCCTACTGTGAATTTTCATAGTCAGTCCTCCTCATATCTGTGGAAGAATTTCTAGTTTTGCTGTATTTCCTGAACACACATTTTGTTTTTGTTTCTATGCTTAAAAGATGCAACTGATATATAAGGTAATGATTTTTTTGTGTTTTTAATTTTGTATAGATGTGTGTTCACTAATGGGCTTACGTTTTGTGCAGGGTGCTACTGAATATATATGTTTAAACTATGTGATGCCCTGGAACAATGAAGGGAAGGGCTGGGAGGGGATGGGGTGCTAACTTTTCGACCAGATTTACTGCACTGTTTCAGAAAGGGTCACATATAAAATGTGTTTGTTTTAGAAATGGAATATCTGAGAACTCCTACAATGTTGCTTGCATTCAGCTGGAAATACCTTTCCGTTTAAGAACTTTGTACCATGTGTTACATTTTAGAGGTTTGTTTTCAGGTGCGTTTGTTTTGCAGAAGTATGTGGCGCTGGCGTGTGCAGCTGTATCAGACAAGCACACACATAATACACATAAACATGACTTGTGCTTCTCACTTTTAAAGAAGGAAAGAATTCTTATATTAAGCTGGTAAAATCTAAGTTCCATAGACTAGTATCCACGTTTATTAGAAAATGGGGTTTTTTTGTTTTTGTTTTTTAGTTTTTCTTTTTGTGTCTAGTTTATACTAATCTGTTCATTATTGCCACAGCAAATACTTTCATTTCCATGAGGGGATACTTCTAAATTAAGCTTCTGTTGTTTGTTCTCTTATCTTTAATTTCCAGTGTTCATCTCCCTGTTTGCAAAAATTTTGGATGCACATTCCCTATCAGAGTAGTAATGGAAGCTGCTTCAAGCTCTTAGTTTTTAAAATGAGTATTTGCTTAAAGACACCATTAGAAAGGGGTTGACAGGCTATTTAGCTAATAATTTAACCCATTTTCAAGACTGTGGAGGCTGATGAGAAGCTGCTTTGAGAACATGAAATACAGCTTTCTTTTTACTTATGCTTTAGTGTGGTAACATTTAATCAGTGTTCTCCTTGTCATATGTTTCTGTACAGTGTCTTGGAGTAGTGGCTTGATGAGATCTTAATCTTCAGCCTACTCGTCTTTATCAACAACTAGGGGAGATTGATTGATTGGAATAGGTTAAACATTAGACCTTATTTGACTCTGTAATAGTATGTGGCTATATTAATTAAATTATCAGAACTGATATGCGCTGTGAATAAATGGGCTGGAACGGGAATTCCCTAGTTTAAATTTTTTTTAAAAGGAGCCCAAAGCCATTTATATACAAGGGAAACTGAGGAAGGGCTGTAACAATAATGATTTTAAATACGTTTCCATTTTTAATTGAGTTGGATAGCTGTCAGTTTGGCAAGCAGTGGAAAAAAACCCCTATATCCCAGTTACGCAAGCTCCTAAACTAACCGCATGTGTCTTCTTCAAGCTCAACACTGAGATCAGTCTCTCTCTGCGTGTTTCCTTTAGTTTCTTGGCAAAATTACTTGGTACAAGTGAGGGTAGGGCTGTAGGTAACAGAAGATCCTGTTGCTGAGTGACAAGGTAGAGGAGAGGAGGACATACCTGACCTGTTGCTAGCTTGTCTGTCATTTGCAATGGTGACCTCATGCATTTCCTGACCTCCTTCCCCCTCAACAGGAGGCTGTAAAGGGAGGGAGCATTGTTTGGAATTAGCATTTGTAAGAGCTAAACTGTAGACATAGCCCCATTGTCATGGTTGAGAATGACTGGAATCATAGCCGTGTTAGTTACATGTGCTCTCGTTTTTACTTATGTTTTCTGGTACCAGACACAGCACGCAGGAGAAATATAAATGTTTTTCTGCGCATCGTATGGACATTTGTAGTTGTTTCAATCCCTGTTCCCTATGTGTAAATGGTTGTCTGTACCTGTTAGTTACCCATTAAGGAGGGGTCAGTCTGAAAAAAGGTAAACAGGCCTAGATGCACTGTGTACTGGCACAGAGTGAGCTTAGCATGGGAAAAATCATCACCGTTGGTATGTCAGGTTCTTGAAAGGACAAAATTATCAATGCAGGCATTGATTTGATTGTTGGTGGACTCTGTTTAATGAAACTGTTCATCTTTGTACTCCCAGCACACCAAACTTATCTAGGCTGTGGAAGTTTCTGCCCACAAGAGCTTAACTAAAGAGATTTGAAAGTGAGATGTGTACTTCATCCAAATACTTCCCTGTATCCTTATGCAACATCTGTGTGTCAGCCTACAAGGTCAACAATCTGACCATAGCAGAGACACAAAAACATTAAAATAAATATTTTGAAATGAAAAAAATTGAAGTTAATGCAGCTCACAGTGCAAAAACTCAGGTTAGGCAGCTTGTTTTATATTGTTGAATGAGAGGGTTTCCCCAAAACGAACACATTTCAGGCTCATGTGTTTTTCCCGAGTTCCAAGTGCATCTCACAAGTTGCAAAAATCCTGTTAAGGAGTTTAAGGGTAAACATCATAATAAGGGTACATGGGTTAGTAATAGTTTGAATTTCCATGTTGCCTTCCATTCAGAGATAGCAAAGTGCTTTTTTTAAAAAATAATTAATTTAGGTTTTCAGTTTGAGGGTCTGTGCTCTGATCAGTCACCTAAGGAGGCTGAGAGGAAGATGGCTGTGCATGGAGGAAACATGGGGAAGATTGGGGCATGGAAGGAATGGGATGCAGGAGGGATGAGCGGAACTCTTTGAAGACAGAAGTGCAGGTGGGAATGGCATGGGACACATCAGAACTCTGCAGGGGGCATATGTTTGAAAATGCATATCAGTGTTGATAGCTAGCACTGTGAATACTATCAGCACCGATGCATACTTATTCTTTTTAAAAATTGGGAAACTTATTCTTTTTAAAACCTCTGCATTCTTTTCCTGAGAACCTCTTCTCAACCTCAGTAACTTCTTCTACCACCCACAACCTTAACTCTACAACTGATACAAAACATCAGCTTATGCACACACACAATATGCATGTGTGAGTGTATATCCATCTGTGTGTATATGTATATGGAGATAGATAGATTGTGTGTGTGTGTGTGTGCCCAGAATTCAGTTCTGAAATTTCTATATAAAAATTACCACCAACTTTGGAACAATTACTAACAAACTGATTGTGCATTTACTTACATTGGGTGCTAACAACAGAAATTAATAAAAACTATTTCTAACTAATATAGGAAAACCTGTCTCTCATCCATCATTTCTTATCTGACGCACACACCTCACTTAATTTATACACATCAGTACAAATCAAAGAATAGAGCTATGTAGTGTAATTTATAAAAGCCAGAGCACTGCTATATTAATCCCCAGAATACATGGACGTACCGTGTAACTAATAAATAAAAGAGTTAAGGCTGAGTGTTGGTTTCTCAGGATGAAGTGTAGGTTCTGAGTGAGGGTGAGGAGGCATTTGGTGGAGAACTGATGAGTGATGTACAGATGGAGTTTTGAATGATTTGCTTGTTTTGTGTGGTTTGGGTTGATGGCTTGCAGATAAAGATAATGGCTTGCGGTATGGCAATACTTAAGGATCTCAGTTAGGAGAGGTAGGATGGAATTAGGAATTGGAACATATAGATTAGATTATGGAACAACATCCCAAAAGCAGGGGTGTAATCTGAATACTTGGGACTGGATAAAGTAGGACAACATGGGTAGCCAACAAACATTCTCTGAAAAAACGAGGTGACAAAGCAACAACAAAAACTGAATCTGGTTTGTATGCACATTCCTCAGTTGACAGTTACCATATGTCACGCTATCAGTAAAAGAAAACATGACCTTATGATTAAATCACTTGGCTGAAACTCAGGCCACATTGACATTACGACAACAGCATAACATGGTAGCATAGATGCAGCCTACAGTGACAGAAGGGGTTTTCCATTGCTGTAGGAACATCACCTACTCAAGCAACAGTAGCTGGATCAACAGAAGCATTCTTGCATTGATCTTCCTGGATCTACACCAGGGGTTAGGTTGGCAAAGAAACTGCACTCAGGAGTATGTATTTTTCACATCCCAGAGCACTACAACTATGTTGACCTAAATTGTAAGTGTAGTCCAGACCTCAGAAGTCTTGCGTTTAATTCCTGGCTTTGCCACTGTTTTCCTATGTGACCTTGGTTATGTCATTTAATCTCTTTGTGCCTTTGTTCTGCCTTTCTGAAAGAGAGAAAATAAAGATATGGTAAGAATACATCCGTCAGTGTATGCCTGGTGCACCAGTACTACTGGAATGAGCACAACCAGAAAGTTTATAAATAAATTATCACATCATTCTAGAAACTACAGGAAAAGAATCGAGCATCTGGGTTTCTTGATTATTGTGACACTGGGTATGTCTACACTGCAGAGCTAGGTTGTCATTGTTATGCTGGCACCCCATAGTGTAAATGCAGCCTAAACCAATGATGGGGTTTTTCCACTGATGAAGGAAAACCACCTCCCTGAACAATGGTAGCTGCATGTCTACACTGGGGGTTAGGTCAGACTAGCTGCATTGGTCAAGGGTATGGGCATACCGATGTCACCATAACTAGAACTGTCAGCCAGTTCTGGTTTTTGTTTTTCTATATGATGTTTAGGCTAAAATTCTGCTAGTGGATGCTACTGTCATAGATAATTCTTGATCCCCAAAGTTTTATTTGTGATGCGGAGCAGGATTAGTTATTTACTTTGGCAAATGTCATGAGGCAGAATATTCCATAAAGCAAAGCAGGGAAAGACATGACAGCCACAGTGAACAACAAATGTAAGTGCAAACAAACAGGCTTATAACTAAGGTCCAGTAAAACTGAGAGGGTTACAGTTCTATTTTAGTTCATCCTTGTAAATAACATGATAAAATATATCTCCCTTCAGGTAGGATTAAGGGCCAGCCCAATTGCTCTTCTTTCCATCTCATAAACCAGTTTCCTTTCTGGAGAATTAAAACAGTTTGAAGCATGCTGGCCTAGTTTTTGCATTCTTTTTGTTTTTTTATTTCTGCCTGAGTTTCTCCTAATAATAATTTTAAAGACTAGATTAAGTGTCTGCTGCAGTGTTATTTGCAGTAACCAGTGTTACACTACACAATTAATTTTCTCATAGTTCATCCAAGTGCCATGATTGTTATGAAATTTGCATGATAAACGCGTACTATTCCAAACTACAAATCTTTATTTAGTTTGTGCAAGAGAAGGTTAAGGGTGACTTGATCACATTCTACAAGTACCTACAGGGGGACAAGATTTCTCGTAATTAGATGCCTCTACAGTCTAGCAGAAAAATGTGTAACAAGATCCAATGAATGGCAGCTGAAACTAGACTAGATTTGGACTAGAAATTAGGTGCAAATATTGGCTGTGAAGTCAATTAACCATTTGACAACTTGCCCATCTGATGGATTGGATTCTCCACCACTTGAAATTTTTAAAAGATTTGATATTGCTCAAACAGAAGTTATTGGCTCAGTGCCAAAATAATTGGGTGAGGTTTTTTTGGCCTGTGTTATGCAAGAGATCATGCTAGATCATAGCAATATTAAAGCAATGCTGATTTGGACCATGATTTTATCTCTGCCACATAACAGATGTTTTTGGTAATATATGCATTTGGATGTCAGACTATCAGGTCCTTCCAGCCTTAATCCTTTGGGCGAAATCCTGACCCCATTGAAGTCAATGGCAAAAGTTCCACTGACTTCACTGGAGCTGGGATTTCACTGTTGTAAATCTATATTATGATCCGGTTCTCCTCATGACATAGGCTATTCGGGATAAGGCATGTTACCCTCTTCCTCCATTGAACTGTTTTCCTTTACTTCGTATTTTGCTATTTGCCATGGCTGTCTTAGAGCCAGATCCTTCACTCACTGGGCTATGTTATCAGTTGCTGTTAAATTGTTCCAAATCCACTGAAGTCAATGCCAAAACTCCATCCATCTTTGGTGGCCTATAAATGTACGGAGCCGGTGACAAGTCTTATTCCCTGTTCGTAAAGTACTGTGCAAATTTATGGCTTTGTACAAATGACTTTTAATACTTAAGAATGTAAAAGATTTACTTGTATATCCGTGTTTGTTCTATTTTTGTGCAGTTTGCTCATATCCTAAAAATATTTGACTCAGTTCACAGCTTTTAAAATGAAACACAAGCTATAAAATTCTCCTTGTTTTGCCCCACAGAACTGTCTAGCAACCCACAGAGCATGACTGCCACTTTTAATTGCATCCTGATCAAGAGGTTTAACAGAATTTGAGAAATTATAATTAATGAGCTTCTTATGTGTGAGATGATGCATCTTTACCTAGGAGACTGAATATTCAGCAACTGCAGCCTTTCTCTTTTTATGCTCAACATAGTAGCAGTTGATATTGAAGAGGCAGAGGAGAGCTTCAAAAAAAGGCAGGGGGAAGATATCTTATAATTGTGCTGGGATGAGAGAGTCAGGATGGTATTTTAATATGTAAAAAAATTAGCTGTATTAAATAATTACATTGAATTTCAATCCCTTTCAAATTCAGCCTTGTGCTCGATGTTTCCTGTGTTTGTAAGCTGCATCTGTGCACAAGGAAGCTCAACAAAAGTAGGCTTTTTCACACCGTGTGGAAGTCTGTTAGTCTTCTTTTAGACCCCGTTACCCTCCAGTGTGCAACAGTGTGGGGGATGAAAAGTGGGGTTGTTTTTTTAAAAAAAGAAAGAAAAAAAATTGACATTCCAAAGTTGTTTCCATTTAACAGAATTAAAAATGGACGCCATTTCCATTTTTTTTGTGAAACATTTTGCAATTATTTTAACTGGCATTTTTAACTAAATTGTTATCAACATTTTTTGTTCACTGAAAACCACATTCTCTTACTGGAAACCTGGTTTTTGGTAAACAAAAAATGTGGATAAGGATTTTCTTTAAAGAAAATTTTTGATTAAGATATCATGGGAAAAAAATAGAAATGGGAATTTTTGTTCAGCTAAAAGCACATCTTATTGAAAAGACTCTTTTTTGGTAAATGAAAGAATTGATAGTGATTTTGAAAATGATTTTGTTTGAAATTTCCAGAACATTTTTAGTTAAAAATATTATGAAAAGTTTGCAAAATTGGAAATTTTTGTTAATGGGAAGAATTTTTCACAAAATGTTTGCTGTTTGTTTTTTTGAGATTTTCACAAAACAATGTATTGCGTGAAAATGTTTGAGCCATTCTATTCCAGCTGCTTTGCCTGAGACCTAAGCAGAGTGAGAGGAGCTCTGTCTGCCATGCACACCAATGGAGTTTGAAAGAACCATGGTTGGGGGCCAGTGGAGCTATTGAGAACTTTACAAACCTTAGTAAAAACAATGAGTCCTTTACAAACTTCAGTGTTTCTTTTGTCAAACTTGAGCTGAATTTTCTGTTGGTACTGTAATGGGTGGGACAGTTGAGTTAGGTGAGTAAAAATCCTAAAGCTGGCCCTGAGACTGCAGCTTTCATCAGGGGCTAAAGTCAGCTCACTTAACTTTATTTAATTAAAAAATATTTAAATGAACTGAGTGAATATGTTGTACTTTAATCTAGTTTTATTAATAGAACAAAAAATCTAAAATCCATGATACTGAAAAATTCACAGCTTACCTAGTATAACTGCTTTCCCCCCCCCCAATCCTTTCAGTCAAATCTCACTCGTTGCCAAAATGCTTTCAGCAGTCATTTTCCTTGAGATGGCTCTGACAGAATTTGATTTCATACAGTCAACATTCTTGAACTACAAAAGAGAGAGAGAGATTTTCAGAACAGGCAGAGGGCACTGCCTGATTGAGGATTTACATAAATTCTCAGGTATGTTGCCAGAAATAGCTTCTTTTGTTTCCAAAGACTGAACTTTAACCAACTAATCTGTGGTTTAACTCTTCTTTATTTCATGCTCCTTGTAGTGCCATGTTCCCGCTGGTGTATCTACTTACAGCTGTATGTGACACCTTGACACCTGTGGCTATATTATCTTTGTGATCTTATGTCTGTAGTGCCTATTACTGTGGTATCCAGGTGCTGTATGTGGATACTAGAAAATGGAGAGATCTGCCCCTCGGTAGCTGTTGACTATTGTTGTAGCTGTGGTGTATTGGGAGCTTCTGACTTTGAGGGTCCTGCTGGCTTCTCTTCCCTTCTGGTTTATCAGAAACTGTTAGGGCAAGAATCTTGCTATCTTCAAGTCATGCGGCTGCAAGGGTAGGACTCTTCATTAACTCCATGGGGAGTTACGCATTACAGTCATCTGGTCTGTACAGTCGAGTCAGGTCCCTTCATCTGTATGTCTTTAATCAGATTCACCCACTTTACCAAATCCTCTACTGAAAAATTCAGTAACAGTTATTTGTAGTCCACAGTAGTCCTGCAGGGTTTGCACCTTCAGAACCTTTGGCTTTGTGCCTGACTGCACACACAGGGATGTGTTAATGTCCAATGAAGCGCACCCATTGATTACTTAAGATACATGCAATTTAATAGGATGTAGACTAATGAAGATGAGTGGCCTATAACACACCCTTTTTTCTTCTGTTCTAGGAAAATGAACTGAAGGATGCTGTGCAAGAAAAGAATCGCTTGAGCCTTCAATATGCTTGTCTGTCACACAAAACACTACAATATGACCAGGTAACATCTTAGCATGAAGATTATAATACAATTCTCACTTCCATTTATCATTGACACCAAAGTGCCAAGCTGCTAAAAGCAGACAGGACAGTCACTCTGCTTCTCTGCTAGGGATTCACCGAGAACATTAAAACACTTTGTTTTAAAACCACATTTGAATTCGGGAACAGTGTATTTTTTTGTGAACAAATGTTACTCCTCAGCAGAAAATGAATAATTAAGGCACTCAGACAGATGCTGAGCTTTGTCACTCAAGCATCTTTTCTTTGTAGTCTAAAGTACTATGAGGTTTTGGCAAAAATCAGTGTTTGCAGTGGTTTTCACTAAAGTTTGCCAGGAATTTCCCTCTCTCCCTCCCTCCCATGAAAATTTTTGACAAAAATTATTTCCCCTGTGATTTTTGTCAATTTTTCTTATTTTTTTAATTAAAAATTTCAACAAAAACTGACAATAATATCAGTTTTGTCAAAAAGTGTTTTAACCATTTCTAGTTTTGACTCTCTGGGATCTAATTCTCTGCCATCTTGTGCTTGCCCAGTGTATAGTGTGTTTGGGGTAGTCCATCAACCCCTCAGCCCAAAATTGCTGGGGAGGATGCAGAGCTGTGAGCTATGATTGGTGCAACTTGTGCTCCACCTCTGTCCACGTAGGA
>ML675640.1:6362723-6428299 GCA_007922155.1 Mesoclemmys tuberculata
GGAACTCAGGAAGAGATTCTGAGGCACAGTTCTTCTGGGACCTTCCCCTGAAGTTCTGCGCTCAGTCTTGCTAGAAGTTTCATTCACAGAAGGATCAGACAAGAAAACAATTATAAATGTAACCTTTTCCACTAGTGATGAGCTGTGGCTTTTGAGGGCCAAACTGCATCATGTAGCTGCTTGACCATATTGGGGGTAGCGCTGTGCTGCACTGCCCCAGACGCAGTGCAAGAAGGTATTGTGCCCAGACAAGGAACCATTCTACCTTGACTAGCTCGGCGTGCAGAAAACCAGAGAAGGCTGCGTCATTCTTTAGGATAGTTCTCGCGGTTGGCTGCTGTACCCGATCTGTTTCTGTGAGGCAGAGCTACTGCCCCAGCTGATTTGGGGCAAAGTGTCTTCTCTCTCAGGGAGGGACACCAAGGGAACAGATCCTGCATTTCCCTGAGTGCAGGGGCTACAATTGCAAGTGACCCTGCATGAAGCACATAAAATGGGGAAAGAGGCACTTTGTGTACTGCACAAGGGTTACTCACAATTTAGTCCCTAAACAAGATTAGACTGAGCCAAAAAGTATTACTCTAGATTGGGGTCCCACATTGGCTTTAAAGGGCTAGGCATGCACCCAACTCATATCCAAGACTGAAGCAGCACTTCAAAGATCAATGGGAGTTGGATGTGTAACTCATTTAGGCCCCTTTGAAATGCTGTAGCTAAAACCTTTCAAAACATGTCAATGGCAATTGCAAATTATGATACCAGTGTTTCAAATATGTAGGCTCAGGACTGAAATTCTGAGCTAAGACTTGTGCTGTTTAATTCCTGAGCCAGCCTGGCCTGCTTGGTAAAGGTGTATAGTTATGAATAGAGAGTGGTTATGTATGCACTGTATAACTTCATACATAGCCCATGGTCGCGAAACAGAACGGAAATTTTCTGCTCTTCGGAGCAGATTGGAGAGGGATCAAAGTGGTTCCGATATAAACCAGTAGCATCATAATATTTTGGGATGGAAAGAGGCTGTGTGGCTCATTTGGATCTATCCACCCCATCTGTCTAGAGTTTCTCTCTCATGATGTTTTTCTTCTAAACGCCTTTCTAGCTTAGCTCCAACAGCACCCTTTTTCCACTACTTTTGTTTGCAGAGCGTGCTAAGTGTACCCTTCACTAGCCACATTGGGAAAGGCTGACCTTGCAGAAACAAATTTAAAATACAGAGGGTGAAATCCAGGCCCCATTAAAGTTGATGGGAAAACTGCTATTGACTTCAGTGGGGTCAGATTTCATCCATTTTTATTTATGTATGTATGTATTTATTAAGATGCATAAAATGCAGCGCACTAGAGCTCATGTAGTGCACTGTGTACCTCGCTCATAAATTCAGTATCACAGTATGAATATAAACAAAGGACTTCCCATAAATATATCTACCTCAGCATTGTTAAACAAGAAGAATCAAAGATGAGCTTTGCTGCGTGCCTGATAGTTAACAAATATGGGCTCTGGCCAGCCATGAGAGACCTTCATCAGGAATGTCCCACAAGCGACGCCGTCTTATAGTGATAAAAGGGGCTCCTGTTCCACTGCATCTGCTCATCTGGATTGTGACATCTCAGTTAACCCACACCATTTAGGATTTTATAGATTAAAACTAACTACTACTAGTAGTATAGCACTACTTGTATGATAGTGTTTTGGAGCCCCAGTCCTGGACCAGGGCCCCATTGTGCTAAGGAACTGTATAAACAAAGAACAATAAATTGTCCCTCCGCCAAAGAGCTGACAATCTGAATTCCACCCATTTAAAAAAAAGGATAATTCAAAGATAATTTATCCCCTAAGGCCCTTTTTAAAAAATAAAGCCAGTTGTGTAAAAGTGGCTATCTGAGGGAAAACAGAAATGTGGCAGAAAGAATAGATAATAATAGGTAACAGCAGTCAAACTAAAAGAGAACAAATTCCTCAGAATAAAACAGTTCTAAGCTGCTTTTAAAGTGAGGATAGAAGGATTATTGGGGGTTCTAGGCACTTTAGGCCCTTACACAGCAGAGGCACAATTGCCTGCAGACTAAAGCACCTGTGATGAGCTTCTTTAAACCATGGCTGGTGGCCAAGCACAAATACCCATCCAGGAGATTAATGGAAAAGGTCTCAGATACACCCAGGATTTTTTAAAGTCTTTTGAGCCCAGTCCTGTAAAATGTCCCATTGATTTCAATGGGAGCAGGAGCAGGCCCTCAAAAGACTTGCACTGAGTGCCAGAGAAAGAGCTGTAACATCATAAGCCAAGACTTAGACCTCTCTTCAAAGACTGTTTTTGTGGCACTAAGGTGCAGATCCTCCACTGCTGTATGTTGTCAAAGCTCCATTGACATAAGCATGGGGTAGATTCTCAGCTGGTTAAATTGTCATAGCTCCATTGACTTGCATGACAAATTACACCAACCGAAGAGCCCTATGCTGAAGTCATTGGAGCGATACAGTTTATACTAGCTGAGGGTCTACCCCTGTATTTAACTCAATGGAGCCATGACAATTTATTTGAGTGTGTGTGGTAGTGTGGATAATATTATGGAAATATTAGGGAAAACTTTAAACATGCATGGAGCCATTTTCCTAGTTCAAGTTCTTGCTCTGCCTTTTGAGTCAGGCTTGGCAATCCATTCACTAATAGCTGTGATTAAGAGAGTGAAATCCATTATCAGGATTCTTAGTTACAAAAGCACAGAAGCTCTGCTTCTCCTCCAAACTCCGTGTGGAGATAATTGGTATTCAGATACAAAAATACTTAATATTCTGTGTGGAATATTTTTCTAGGCTCCCAGGAGCCTTTTTCAGATTGATAGGACAAAAATATTTAATTGGAGGGTATAGTGTAAGGAAGTATTTTCAGGAAAAAATATGAAATAGAAACATTTAAAGTGTAATGAAAAATAAACTAAGAAAAACCAGCCATGAGGCAGAAATGTATAGTGGTCTAAGCACAGGGCTGGGAACTAGAAATTCTGAATTCTATCCTTAGCTTTGTTGTGTGGTGTTAGGCAAATCATGTAACCCTCTGTGCCTCATTTTCACTAATAACAGCCAGAGGGATTCATGAGCATGGATTAGTTTGTCCAGTATTTTTGAAAATGTGTAAATCTTTGTTCAACTGCTACATATTAAAGATAGGACAGAGTTCTCACACTATTCTAGGTCATCCCTTAAAGAGAGAGAATACTTGTTATAATCACACTCAAATCACAGTAAGAACCATTTTCTTTTCTTTTTTTTTTTTTTGGCAGTTTTTTTTTTTACTGCATTGACTTAATTTTAAAAATGGGTGCCTAAATTGCACCAGCCATTCTATGCACACAAATAAGGATATATACTTACAACAAGGGCAGTTTAGTGTTAAAACAGGCCAAACTGGTAGAGGAACCATTAACTGTTTTGTGCACAGCGCAATGGATGAAAATCATTCCTGTGCAAAGGGTAGCACAGAGACTATGCAACACTTAAGTCCCCAAAATAAGTCTTAATTGGTATTTAAATTGTGCATAGCTCTTGTGCTAGCCTTCTGCATGGAGAAGTTCCTTCACAATATACATATGCAGGTTTTGCATGCTTAAAATGTGTGCAGTTTATGTAATGGTGTTCGAACATGAGGCTCTGATTTGGTTGCTTGCTAATATACATATATAAAGATGGGTATTGTGTACATTATATAGTCAAAATATGTTTCCAACCTGTACATTGTGCGAACAATTATGAACTGAAAATATAATCTCTTCCTTTTGGTTTTATGGGATGACGTTTTCTCAGAAACAGGAGAAGCTGGCTGGTTCACTAAAATCCAGGATTGAAGCAAAGAGTTTTGGGGTGTTTATCTTTGTAACAGATACATTAGTCTGATCTCAGGAGTTGTAGTCTGCCTGTGGCAGAATAAGTTGCAGAGGTACAGAGAGCATTGTAAGTGTAAGTAAACTGTATTTGGCACAGCGAGAAATGTTCTTTCACTCCTTGACTAAATAAGCTCCTTACCAATGAAGTAAGCTGCTATATTTTTCTAGTAACTCCATAGTCTTTGGATTTAAATATTACAAAAAACTGAAGATGCCTCATTAATATTCTAGGTTTCATAATTGACTCAAGTGACAGAAGTGTTTAATAGGTGGTAAAATATGGAATGAAAAGCTATGTGGATGACATACTGATTAGTGTGCATTTAACGCAGAGTCATCACAGAGCAAAATGTTTCCAGTGTTTCTCTCATGAAATCATGACTGTTTACTATGGATCTATCTAGGTCAACTGTCTTTGCCACTGGGGGCTTTGATAGATGTGCTCAATCTGTAATTCAGTTTCGTGCATATCCCATATGTTCTTAAACAGACAGCTTGTTGGAGAGATCATTAAACTCACTTTTAGTGCATATTTTGTATAAACAAAAATAAGTGAGTGATAGACTCCTTGAACACTGCTGCTGTACTGAATATACAAGAAATCATATCACAGTTGTCTGGGTGAATTAATGTAAAATCCTCAGGAAGACAAAGTCCTGGTCAGAATGTGCTGTAGAAGTACAAAGTATTATTTTTATTTATGGAGACTTGTTTCCTCCCTTTCTTCCAAAGGTGCAGAATGAAAATATTCAGAGATCTTTGTTCATTAAACATGAACCTCTAAAGGAATAAGGTTTATTATTAAGGAAAATCATCAATTTATGAATATATAAAAGCTTGTAACAGAGGGAAGCTTTTGCAAAATAAATTAACATGTGAATTTAAAAGGCAATAGCTGTTTCACACTCTCAGCTTAATCCACTTCCACAGTGGATTATGCTTAACTGCGCAAAGGCACTTCTAGTGCGGAATAAGAGCGTACACTTGGGGACTCGTGAAATATCTATTCTGCAATAGCTGTTCCTAGTTATTTCCCCCTGAAGACAAGCCCAAAGTCTTAAAACCAAAATAAATCAGCCCTAAAATTGCCATTTCCTTATTCTCTCTGTGGAGCAGCCACTAGAAGATGCTGTCACAAGATCAAGACACAAAGCCTAGTTTAATTTGTTTTATAAAGGTACTGCAGTTATTCTGTGAGTCAATAGCCAGATGTTCTCGTCCTTTAATAAAACCAATCTTAAGATTTAGGGTGACCTCAGTAATGCTTCCAAACCTAGTTGTGATACAACACAAAGAGAGTTGCGGCATGTTTCATGCATGTATGGTGAAGCATTGTCACCACACTCCTGACTTCTTGTGGTCCTATCTCTCTAGAGTACATTCAGCCACAATTTCCATGCACTCCCAATATTTCTTCCCAGCTATAATTAGTATACATAGTTGCTGGCAAGTTACCTTTGTAACCCAGAGCCAGACCTTTATCTGTGTCTTCCCCAGAGCATCACCTTTCCTATCCTTTTCATTCCATATGGATTGCAACTGAAAACGTATAGCAGCATGAATTTGGAATTGGAATTGGAAAATGGAATTTCATAGGCCTAAAGAAATGCGTTTCCTTGTGCTTTTCTCTTCCTTTTTCCATTTCTTTATTGCCTTCTCTGACTGTTCTTTTGCTTTCATTCTTTCCCTTTTACATCTATGCCATTCCTTTCATTTCTCTGTTCTGCCCCTATCTTTCATTGGTGTATTTGCACTTTTGCTTTCTTTCCCCAGTTCTCTTCCCATGCTTCCCCCATTTCCTTTTCCCTATATCATTACTCCCAGTTCCTATGCAGTCCCCCAACCTCCTTTTTTTACTTTACATCAGAAAGTTTACAGGTTGTTTACATTTACTTTTACTTACATTTACATTTTTACTTTTTACATTTACATTTTACTTTACATCAGAAAGTTTACAGGTTGTTCACACAACCTGTCCCAAGGTTTTTTCTTCCTTCAGTCTCCCCGTCACTTCCTTCCCACTAAAGACATCCTTCACAAAATCTTCCCTCCCTCCTCTGACAGTGTTTATCATGATCTGTCTTCACTACAGCTCCACGCTTAATAGCTCTCTTCCCATTCCAGGACACTCTCTCTTCAATCTCTCTTCCAGGACTCTCATTCCTATATCTTTACCCTTTCCCCCATCTCCCAACCCCTTAGGTGTCCATCTATCCATCCATCCTTTCTCCTTCTGTCCTCCCCTAATATCTCTCTCTCTCTCATCCCTAGACAATCCCCAATTTTTTGTTTTTTAAAACTCTTCTTTATCTGCCATATATTTTTAGATGACAGAAGTGCGTACCTCATGTAATGACCATGGTATGGTCCTAGTTCCAGTCCAGTATTTTCAGTTATCACAGTTAAATTCTTACTTTTTTCATGCTGAACTGTACATCCCTTCTTGGAGCTTGCTCAAAAACTTTGTGGTTCTTCCATCGTTAGTAAATTAACTGAGAATCACAGACAATCATCACCTCCCTTTTCCACCACATCATTCTTCAGCAATATCAAGTGACCTGAGCAGCAAAAGACAATACCAAGTATGTGGAAAATTAATAGCTTCTGGAAATCCATTGTTTAAATTAATATCTCTCATTGTAAATAGTTTTGAATGGAAAGGAAAAATAAAATATCTACAGAGGGGAAAAAATCCTGAGGTTGATGATAATTGCATTAGTTCTCATGGAAAACAAGATTTGTTCCTTCTCTTTTCCAGTCCACTGCACTCTGCAAAGACAAATAGCGGGGTTACATTGAACAGTTTAGATTCAATTTAAACCATTGTGAAATTCACAAGCTAACAAATTAGAGCCAGAGGGCAAATTGTAAAGGTGAAGTCAGCTTCCCAAATGTGGTTTCCCAGGGCTTCTCTGAATGGACATCGGTGTAGGAGGTTGTTTAATGTCATTAAATTTTTAAAAATGCAGCTTTTCTAATCAAATAAAGAGTTTGCCCCCTCTATAACTGCGTTGGAAAGGAGAGACTAACTCTGACCCAAGATCAGAGCCTAACAATATTTTTCTTTTAATTATTGCACTGCCTGTCCTTCCTTTACTCCAACCCTGCATCCAGTAATCCTGCTTTCATTGTTATGTTTCTGATTGTCAGTTGGCCAAAGAAAACAGATGCTGTCCAGACCATTATTGAGTTAAAAATGATAGAGCCCTTTGTTTTGCTTATGCACCTGCAAGCAGCATTGTGAGGATTTGTTTGTCAAATTTATATGGATGCTACATATTTTCTTTATGTATTTATTATTAGTGGATTTGAATTGTCAATTTTTATCATCGTATTATTTTCTGAAGATGTCAATTCCTGACGTGCTATGCTCTGCAATTGCTATATTGCTGGACTCATAGTTTGTGCTTAAATCTATAAAATGTGGAGAAGTAAAGGGCCAGATTCTCATATTGTATAGTCCATTGAAGCTAGTTTACACTAGCTTAGTATATGGCTCAAAAGGTCAAGGAAGAGAACTGGTCCATGACTAGGCAATGGAATATCGATGGAATATTTTATTTATGAATATGTGTAATGCATATTTCATAGCCTCCATGTTATGTAAAAACTTGACAGTTCCCAAAATCATTGATTTTTGTACCAAGTTACTTGTACTGAAATGGTTACACTAACTTGGGGTAATGTAAATAAGAAGTTAAGCCTTAATTTGCTGAAAAACTTAACCTTATGACTGTCTCATTTGGAAGGAGGACATCTGCAAAGATTTTAAGGGGAAACACAATTTTTGCTGCCTGTGAATGTGTCTTTTCCTTCTGAATAGAAAATTTCGATGTAAATTTTAACTCTGCTCTGTTGCTCATGCTTATTAGTTTAAAATAGGCTGGCTTAACGATGAAGTCAAAAGACTAAATCAGAAATGGTTACGCGTGTGATCTGTTTATACTCGTATCTCTGCAATTGCAGATGAGGAAGAAAGGCGGAAGATCATATGGCACTTTACAAACGCAAGCCTTGCCACTGCAGACACTTAAGCATGTGTGTATCACTGTTCACATGAGTGGCCTTATTAAAGCCTATGGAAATATCTGCTTTAACAAAATTACTCACATGCGCTGATGTTTGTAATACCGAGGCCTCAGAGTTTACAGTTGAGGTTCTGATCCTGCAAGCAGGTGCATTGCCTAAAGCAGCCCCCTGCACCTACCTGGATTGACACTGTATCAGAAATCTATATTAACACATCTCTCTGCGCCATTAACAACATACAGACAAAAAGGTGAGGGTGGAGTGTGCTGCAACGAAACTACTTGATCTGAGTTACATTTATCTATGTTTTGCATGTACTGGTATATATATATATTAGCCTTTTCCTTTTTGTTTTTTAACTTGTACCCAGTTACATTTTTATTTGTCAGATTGTTTGTAGTCCCTACAAAATGAGAATTTGTGTGTGTGTGTGTGTGTATTTGCACACACAATATACTCACACAATTTCCTTCTTGTAGTGTTCCTTTTTTCACTCATGTTAAGTCTCTTACCTAATTTCATTTTTTATCTCTTATTTTCTGCTTTATATGTTTTTCATGTCTCCATCTGATGGCCTTGGCAGAATTGCACAAGTGAATGGTGTTCGTGTCAGATGTGCTTTTTCTCTTGGTAAACTGGCTTCATAGAGAGTACTTTATCTCTCACTCTTCCTTTTTATTTTATTTTACTTTTTTTTATATTTTTAGGTGAAATCAGACTATGTTCAGCTTAGAGAAACCCTCACCATAGTGACCAAAGAACGAGATTTGGCTGTGAAGGAAAAACACCAGCTCCAAGCCAAGCTGGAGAACTTAGAGCAGGTCCTAAAGGTATGGCTAATACAATGAAGTCTGATAACCCAGTGTCTAATAACATTGCCTGTGTTATTCATTTCCAATGTGAGAGGCTGTAATAGAATGCTAGAAAAAAAAATCCACTTTCTCTGATGATTCTGTTGCATGTAGAGCATCCCAATTCAGCAAAACACTTAAGCACATACTTCAAGCACAGGTAAGCCCAATCCAGTGCAGCAAAACACTTAAGCATTTGCTTGAAGTTACATTAGTTGTGCTTTGTGAAGTTATTCTTTGTACAATAGACATGGGATGAGTCATGTTCTTAAGTGATTTGATGAATAGGGGCCTTCCTGACCATTAGATAAAGATGACTTTCATTACTGGTTTTTTACCCCAATGGTCTTGGGAAAAAAATAAAATAAATAATGAAGATACCGTTGTGAGGAATTCACCATACTAAAAGGGAGAGGATATAAAATAAATTATATCTGCTCTTAAGATTTAATAAATGGCTGTTTGAGTGATTTGAGCACATGGTTGGTTGTTGAATGGGAATCAAGTTTCTGTGAAGAAGAAAGGATTAAAATCAGCTATGTGGGTGAAGATTTTAAATGCTTCACTTCAAGGAACAGCAGTTGCATACAGTATGTCATGGGATCAAATCTTGTCCACGTTGGTAGTGATAGAATGTCATTGCCAACTGAATGCTGTTTCTAACCTCATGAACTGAGCTAGTGGGTGTCCATACAGATCCTTAGGGACAGATGTCCAGAGCACACTAGAAAAAGGCTACTAGTACATCTGGAACCAATTCCATAACTGTTGGAAATCTTACTAGAGTGATCAAGAACTGAGAGAGCCACAGAGACTAATGTATCCTCTCATCTCAGTTGTAATCCCTCCAGACTGAGGCTGAATTGTTCCAGAAGAAGCTTTCGCCACTGGTGTCCACGCTCCAGCTGTTTTGTAGAGACACACAGGTTTTCAATTTGCAGAGTCATCAGTTTGGCACTTCCTTTTAAACTTTAACGAATTCTCTTTATTTTTAATCACACATTTAATCCTTTCACTCAAGGATTTTATAGTGTGTTAAGGGCACTATCACACTTCTGCTTGGATGATTATTGTATAACAGTACGTGTAGCATTGCTGCCATTAAATAATTCAATCAACAAATGGTTTCATTTTCCACTAGTTGCTAGATACTGTAGGAACACAGGTAACATAGTCCATTTCTGCAATGTCAGGATTTGTCAGTATTTGCTTCCTATCACACTGAAGTTTTAAAACATGTATATTCCTATTCACAAAAGGCAGAATTCTATTGAACGTTGTCCATATGTGGTTTATTTTTATATGTCTTTTAATGGGCTCAAATTATATGATGCAGCTTTAGGGTCAAATTGTGATACCCTTATTTGTGTATTTTGTCAGAATCTGGCTATTAGTGGTTAACTGTAAATTGAGTTTTGAATCTTTATACATCCTTTGCTCTATTCTGATTATGTTCACACCTCACAACTTTGTAATTTGCATTTGCATAAAACAACGTGAATTACTGATGTACTGAAGATGCAAAAGCTCCTAGTTTTTCTCAAGAAGTAGACAAACCAAAGGTTTTAAAATAAACAACCACAGCTTTGTCTTTACTGAGTTTGTTCTTAAATTTCCCCACATTTGTTGTTTATTTCTGTTATGGAAGTGCCTAGGAGCACCAGTCAAGGATTGGGCCCTCATTGTGCTAGGTGCAGTACAGACATATAATAATGAAGGCATCTTCTGCCCCAGAGTGCTCCCAATGTGTACGTGACAGGGTGTGGCGTCTGGATGAAACAGACAGAGAGGAGAGGAGCTGAGAAGATGAGGTAACGTTGAATGTTAAAACAGAGTTGAGTGGGGGAAAAGAAGCCACAGCTCATCAATTGCCCAGCCAAAGCCAACTAGCAGCAATATGTAGGCATCAATTAGCAACAATATATAGGCATCTGAACCACCAGAGAACTGTGGGAATGTCAGTTGCTGCATAAACCTAACCGCCCCAGCCCCAGCAAGCTTCAGGAGGCCTGAGCTGTAGTCACTCACTGGATAGGACCCTGGTTTTTGACTACTCTAAATATTGCTGTGAAGAAGACTAGTAGTGTTCTAGCTGCCAGTGGACAGTCTGCACCAATAGAACAAATAGAAAATTATGGTGCAAATAAAAAATTCATGTAATTGAAAAAGAAAATTAAACTGCATACTTGAGTGGAGGTCTGATGTACTGTGCTGCCTGCCTGAGACCAGCGCGACCTTCCCTACAAGCAAGAAGGGACACCGTCTTTAGGGCTACAAGCTAATTTGCTTTTTGTGTTTCTTTCCTGGCTTTCTGGGGAATAAAAAACTGACAGCTCCACAAACATTGCTGAATGATGTGTTACGCCACTCTGATCCGTGCTTTAGCACTTGCTAGGGACCGTGACAAAAAACCAAAGCTCATTTCACAAAGGACTTACTTGCCAGGATCCCCATATATGAATCTGGACACAAACTAGAGAGATGCAGAGCTTCACTGACTCAAGGGGCATGTAGCAAAGAGGAAAAAAACAAAAAAGAAATTAAACTGTAAATTCATGGCTCATGAGACTACTGAAAAATACACTGCTGTGAATTGACAGTAATATTTGCATTTAATTAAATTTAGTGTCAAAATAAGAACAGTTATTGGCTGGGCTCTTACACTGTTAGACTTTGATATGAGCAGTAAAACCTATTTCTTGTCCGGTATGTATTTGGTCAACTAGATAGATAGATAGATAGATAGATATATCTCACTTGAAACTCTGCTATGGAGATGGCTGCACAAGCGGAGGGCTTTATTTATTTATTTTATTTATTTATTTGTTGTTATTATTATTGCAAAAAAGAGTAAAGAACATATACACAATTCAAGAAGGTAATTTGAAGACTATGCCACTCAGCTCTGCTTGGATCTGGAATTTAGTAAACATTGACTTGACTTGAATTACTACAGATTGATATGGTTGTAGAGCAGAAACTGATGCAGGGTATGTGTTTGAAAGAGCAGTTGACTTGGTTTTTACTAAATGAACATTTTTAATGGTATCAGTGCTTTTTTCCCTCATACTTTTGTATTAGACAAAAGTGAGTGTGACTCTTGTAGATTGTCTGCTATAGGCGACTGAATGTATTTTAGGTTATCATCTGAAACTATTGGAAATATAGGTAAAATAAATTAATATTTGTTAAATTTAAAATTCCCTTTCTCTGATCTTTAGAGCAACCCTCTGTTTAGGTGTTTTCCTTAAAATGGGCTGGATTGCAGCAAAGCAGCAACATCTTGTTGTGCTATAGCCTTTCCCCTAAAGAAAAAACATTGTGTGGAACCGTATCTCCTTTTTGCTATGTAGCAATAATCAGCAGTTCTGATAAATGTGTGCTACTGAGATTCTAGAAATTGGGATTTTAACAAGTAAAGAGAACTTCCGTGATGACAGTATCCAGTGAAGTTGTATTTAAAAGTGCTACAGCCATAATATAATAAAGTGAGATCTGAACCAAAACCACCCTTGAATTTTGTTGATGTTTGGATCTGAATCTGAATTTCATGGCCAGCTGAACCAAATCATTGCATCCAAAAAGCCCTGAACTTTGGGGAAGTTCAGATTCTCTTATGAATTTTGCCATTCAGATCCATCTTGATAATTTATCTGTACTGTCTTGTCTCAACGGTACTAGCATCAGCACAGGGCAGCTAGAACTTGGCTGTCAGAAATTTCACATATAAGCTCATAGTCATACATAGCAAGCCTGATTTCGGGACTCATTGCCAAGACAGACAAGGGATGGGAGAAGAAAGAGAATGGTAAAGTGATTTGCTTAATATCACACAAGGTAAATAATAAGAGTTAGGATTAGCAGCTATGTCTTCTAACTCTGTCTCGTGCCCTATCCACTAGATGACTCTCTGATCCACAGGGGGTCACATTTGGAAGTTCAGAGGTAATTAGTTTATTCAGGTTGCAGAGAGAAGGTAGAGGAGAGTGAGCTAGGACCTGGTTTAATTTATTTAGTCTCATTAACACTTACGTTTGCACACCGAGGGGCTGATCCGGTACTCCTTATTCAGTAAGGACTTGACTCACGTTAAGTTCAGTAGTAAAGAGTGCAGCATGGTTGGGGTCTTTCTCATCCATCTTCTACTTCTAGTGAGGCTAAAGATTAGGACAGGAGGGAGTGATCCTGCAAGCTGCCCTGCACACGAAGAGGCCTGTGCCCGTACAGACCAATTTGCAGGATTGGGCCATAATTTGCAGCCTGCTGTTTATGGGTTTGAATGTGCGATGTTTTAGCAGTATGATGCAGATGGAAAGCACTGAAAGAAGAGACAAGTATTTGTGCCTCTCAAATGATGTAGAAAATGGTAAATGTTAGAGCTGGTTGGGAGATGATTTTTTTTTCCCCTTGGAAAAAGGTAATTGTAACTTACTCCATCTGAGTAAGGGTAATTGAGGGTAATTGTAACTTACTCCATCTCTAAACTTAAAGCATGTTCCCCAGACTTGTTTATTGATTAAATTTCTACTGTAATGATCATCTATTAGTTCCTACTGTAACATCCATGTCTCAGTTGCCACGACCATGATTGGCATTGATTAGTCCCTTTGCTGGCAGTTTACCAGGAAAGTTAAAGAAGGAATGAGCCAAGAGAGTGATCATTTCTTACTTCTAAAGGTGGGCACTCCAGATCAGAGCTGAGGTGCATTGGCAGGGCAGTGTGAGGAAGCTTTTTGTACCATTCCCCATCTTTCACCTGGTTGTCAATAGATATCTTCAGTGTGTTGATATAACATCTTTCAACTGGGCTATTTTAGGGGCCAATCCTATGAGATGCTGAGTTCCCTAAATTCCCATTTTGTCTTTAACGGATTCTGAGGGCAAGCTTTTAAAATATATTTCCATGAGTCCTTGAGTAAAGAGCGTTAAGATGCATTGGGATATGCTAGGGCTCAGCTCTGCCTTGAACTCTCCAGCTCTCAGACAAACCTGTAACTACCAGTCATGCCCTCTGTGTCAGATGTTATGGCTAAAATAATACATTTGGGACTTATTACAACTATCTCAGCAAAATAATGCAGTATTTATTCTTCTCTGGGTTTATTCCAGAGGTGAAAAACTGGGGACTAAATTAAGTAAACCACATGGTGTCCCTCCAGTTTATGGCTTTTCCAATCTCAAGTCTTCCTCAATAAATGACGCACTTTCTCACAGCTGAATTCCCCAAAGCCTCATATTAAGGAAGAAATCTGGCATGCTGCAGCCTGACATTTAAAAGTAAAAGTAATTTGTAATGCCTCATTTGCTAAAGATGTTATAACCAACAAACTTTTCCTCTGAAATCTCTCCTCTGTCACTTCTCCCAGGTAGCCTTCTTTCACTACCCAAGCTACAGCCCCAGTTGTTCTGTTTTCCCCAACTCATTTTTCATCTGTCTTTTGAATGGTCGCAAGCACGCATTTAGTCTGTGGTTTCCAAGAAAAGAAACTAGAGGGTCATATTTAATCTTCTCTGAGCACAGTTATAAAGCTGTCCTCTTTTAGTTACCCAGGCAGGGATGTTGATATGGAAGTGGGAAAACAACATAAAGGATTCACAGCATCTGTCAAAAGAAAATTTGACCATATACTCTGCATAGGGATGAAAGCAAAGGGCATACAGTTGCTCCAGTAAGTGCAACATGCAGCAGCATTGATACTTATGCAATAAACCCTGAAGGAGATGTGCTGCATACTGGACCTCTGTATGCACAGCTGGCTCCTTACTGTTGCAGTTGCACTCATCATTAGTTCTCAAGCTGGATCTCCCTAGTTGAAATTGGAAAGGGTAGTGGACAGGGTGTTCAGCATGAGAGCCCTTTGGCTTGAGAAACTGATTCCCTGTGCTTGGTCTCTTAGCGTTCAGATCAGGCATGCTGCAAAGCCCATCATTTTTACAGGGTTTTGGGGAAAGTGGCTGAATATTTGAGTGGTTGAGTATATTGATTTGGGAATTCTAAGGAAATACTTTTTATGCAACATACAGTTAACTTCTGGTACTCACTATTGCAAAATATTGTAGAGACAAATAATGTACTGAAATTAAATTAGGGTTAAATATATATGTGAATAAGAAGAGCATCCAGAGTTGTATTAATTAGAACAAAATTAAAAGGCTTGATATATAGGTCATAAACTGCTTATTAATTGGAGTGAGGAGGATATTTCTCTCACACTGTAGTATTACACAAGCACACCCTATTGTGTCTGGCATTTTATTCCTTCCTCTGAAATTTCTGGCATAGTCCTTTGTCGGAGGCAGGATAGTTGGCCATTAACTTCTTTTGGTATGACTATTCCTGCCATATCGTGGTGGGTAAGCCACTGTGACTCCTTCTTTGAAGCAGTTTTCTTTCACCAAGTCAATCAGTTATTTTAAGGTCTCCCTTCGAGTCTGCCGTATTTATCCATCTGTTTTTCCTTCATGTGTGGCTCCAGTAAAGTCATGAGAGGTCATCAAAATGTGTCCTATTTTACTAAACTCTCTGTAAGGATGCTAAGCCAATATAAAGTTATTAAAAACAGATAATGGCTCACAGTGGCTCCTTAGCTTCAGGATAAAAACCTCCTAAGGTTTCAGTTTATAACTGGCTATTATTCAGGATACTCTGTTTTATGGATTGATTGATTTATTTTACAATGCCTTGTCTTTGTGAAAGCCAAACTCTGTGAGCTGGTGGCCAGTGGAGTGATGAACTGGCTTCATGTACCTGACCTTAAATCTTGATGTCACTTTGTATAGTCTGCTTCGTAGATTTTTTTTCTTGAGATTTCCTGAGGCTCATTTTCTAAGGGATAAGATAAAGGGTTGTTGAGCATTCACCAAAAGCAAATCTCTCTCTTCTGGGCTATTGTTAAAGAGAAAGTACTTTTGCCAGATTGCTCCTTCCCAGCTCACCTCAATCATGACCTGGTGGGATCAAGCACGAGTGGATTAAGAAAACATTTTAGTCTCTTTGCTTCAAGCCCAAAAGGCCCCCGCTCCCTCCCCGTTTCTCCCCCCTTTTTGAGCAAAAATTGTGGAATGACATCAAAACTCTGCTGGGAGATAGGTGAAGATGGGATGACTCAGCAAGTTAAGTGCACTAGCTTACAAGGAAGCTAAGAACTGCTTTCTGTTTTTGTAGCCTGTTTTAAACAGCCACCGAAATTGTTCACTTCAAGAGATGGGTCTTCTAATAAAGTTTAGAACAGAGTGGTGCTGGTGGTGGTGAGCGGTCACTCAGTGTTTAAGGTACTTGCCTTATTCTGTGCAAGTTCCAACTGGCTTTGCATAACAGGTGCTTCACAGTGTCCTGCTCAGACTCTCTGCTTGGCACGCTCAACCCTTAAAGGAACAGTCCCATACTTAGTACATTGGGGGATACGCGGGGTGATCTTGCAAGACAGGAGTTTGTCTATTAGGGGTGGCCTTTTGTGCATTTCATTTTGTCATTCATATGATTCCCAGTTTCTAGGGAACGCTTCTGATACAACGTTCAGTTGATGCAAGTGGGTCTGAGTGAAGGAGGTACAGAGTTTGCTCCTTGTTTTGTGATACAAGGGTTTTTCAATATGTTCGTCTTTGGGAACTGTTCCCGTCCCTTCTATCGTGTAGCTGCATTGTCTCAGTACACAAGCATGTCATTACAAGATTGTTTTGTAATACATAAGCAAACAATGCTTTTTTATCTAAGGAGAAAGAGGAAGTAATTGAGTAAAGATGAGGTTTAGCTTGTTGAAGATAATTAGTCTTTTCAGTCGTTTAAAGGTCCTAAAGTATCTTTGTGTCCCATAAGCCACTGACTCTGGTTTTACTACATACTATAAAGACTTTGGCTCCTCTCAAGCCTCAAAAGCCAGAGAAAAGGCAATGTTCAGGATGGTCTAGGTCAGATTTTTCCTTCACAAACATGTTTCTATGAGAAAAGATGTCTAGTTCTGCAGAAGCTTCTATTCCCTGCTCAGGGCCATAGCCCTCTCCCACTTGTAGCCCAGTTGCTGCAGGGATTCCTGGGCAGGTGCTGCAAGAGCCTTGTGCTGTGCCTCCAGGGGCTAGCCCCACAAAATCCTCCATTCCCTGCTCTGTGACATCTGCCTCTGCAGTCAAGGTGCTGGGGAGGCCAGGGTACTTCTAACAGCCTGTAGGGACTCAGGCTAGAGTGGCCCCATACCCACAAGGATTCCCCCAGTGGTAACACGTGGTACTGCAAGTAGCCATGCATCTATCACATTACATATTTATGGTACTACCACACTATTGGTTCAAGACCCTGTAGTTCGCCCTGGCTTTCTAATTTCCAGCCTGGTGGAACACTATTCCTAGTGTCAAGACACATGTTCTCCCTAAATCCTGGCCTTGACTGGGCAGACATGGATGGGACTAATGTCACTGCATTCCTCCCCTCTGCATTATAGCCAACAGATTTCTGAAGTTTCCCTCTCTCCGCCCCCTGTGGTGGAGTTCAGCCTACAGGCCATGGTTTCAAGCAAACCAGCAGCTCTGAGTAGCACATGAAGGCAGGAGGGAGATTGGGGACTTTCACAAAAGAAAGCAAAGGCTCACACTAGTACCTTTAAGTGAACCTATCCCTAGTTAGTACTGCAAGCTGAGATCGCAATCAGTGTATTAATACTCAGATTCAGAGCTGTGATGCTACTGTGGCCCAGGTCATTTCCAGCTCCCAAAACGTGTTTACTTAGTGTCTCTGCCCAGTCACATCCTGGGGAATATCTCTTACCAGAATTGATTAGTTTAGCAAAATGTACACAGAGCACACTTATGTTGGAAGCTATTCAACATGAGTTTTGTGTTCCCTTTGCAGTTTAGAAATGAGGATGGGACTTCCAACTAGGGTGATGTTGAAGTGATGGGAAAGGAATATGACATCAGCTGTGACATTTTTGGCTTGGAAGAGTCAGAGGCAAAAATTAGGGTGGCTAAGGAGGCTGAATATTCAAGACTTTGACAAGGGCTTTAGCCCTGAGGATAGTGAGGAAAGGGCAGGTTTAGGTGATGATAAAGTGACTGGTCATGGGTGGGAGGTAAGAGTCAGTGATGACATGATGGTGCAGGCCTAATACAATGGAAGCTGAGTGCAGGTGGACATGTTTTGTGTGTGCTTGGCAGCATTTCTTTTCATAAATTTGATGGATAATATCTGTTGTTTTAAGCATTTTTCCTATATTTATCCATTTAAACTTTCACAATGGCAAGTAATAGAGGGAGGATAACACAGTATTTATTTAATGACAGTAAACATTGAGATTCAAAACATTCAAGCTTTATAACAGTTAAGACAAATTGTCAACATCACGTCAAAGTATACAAAGTAAATATCCTTACATCAAACTCTTAAGTTCTTAAGCAGCATTTTCCTTATTTGCAGTATTTGTAAATTTTGGTTATCAATGGAAATATTTTTGTCTGTTTGTGTGTGTACAGTGCAATCAACATTTACAGATATTTACTGATAAAAATCCAGTCTTTCCAAGCCTACATATATATAGTAGTCCAGTTGTTATCCCCTTAAGGTTGCAGTTGCTTTCTGTTGACCAGTGACTGGGGAGATGTATTAGAAAACATTGCATTGGGGAACCAGAGGTTCCTCTTTCTTCCAGAATGCTTCTCTCATCATGTTTGCACTTCCCTCACCTCATGCATTCATGGTATTGCGTATCAATTCTCTGCAGTGTTTGCTAGGAATGAAACACCCTGAGCTGTAGTTTTCTGTTTTAATTAAACTTTTTCAACTCATTTGCTAGGTACTGAAAGAAAATCACTGATAAAACTCTGTAGATGCTCTCTGGGGAGGTAGAAGCAGTTTACTGTTCCAGAGGCTTTGCTATCCAGACAGCATAGGAGATGTTTAAGGAGAGGTGGTGGCTTGAATGGCTTAAATAATAAAAACTCCTCTTAGTTTAAAAGAATTACAGGTACTTGTTTTAATTACATATTTAACCACTAGTAGTGGGTGGGACAGCTTCACAGTTCCCAATATATATGTTTTTTCTGACAGTTAGATACAGTCTTATTATTTCTGTTTTAGGAGGGCCATTATCTCATGCAACATGAGTAGTGTATATGATAAATGATGTAGTCATGTCCAAACCATATTATCAAATAGGGTCATATTTCTAAGGGATTAGGTTTCATGGCACCTGTGTGGTGTCATTTTACAATAGAATCAGGAATGTAGCACAATAAAGTTGTTTTGGACATGAATTTCTAGCCCAGTTTCACAGATCTAGGTCAACCTCTACAGTGAACAGCTTGGGAGAAGCTCTCTGTAAACATCCCCAAAGCTAGCTCATTATTCACCTTCAAGTCCCATTGTAAAACCCCCCTGTACTAGGTGGGATTCCTACAGAAAAATTTAGCAGGGAAGGCAGGTAGTGTTCGGGGACCACTGCGTATCATGCCAATCAGTATTGCCTCCCTGTTCTTTGTGATTCCCATCTGCCTGTTGTCTTATTGGTTGTAAGCTGTTTGGGATAGGGACCATCTTTTGATTCTGTCTGTACAGAACCTAGCACAGTGGGGTGCTGATCCATTACTGGGCTCTTAGACACTACTACAGTACAAATAACAATCACCTTTGCATGCTGCTTGACCTAATGATTATTTGGATGGAATTAACTATGTATTTTATAATTCTCATATTACCTTGAAAATATTTAGCTTAAAAATGGTCAGCTGCTTTCCTATCTTTGAAAAGGTTTGAAGAATATTAAGTCCTGGTTTTCTGAGAGGGAAACTTCGTTATTCCTCCTATCATGTCAAGATACATTAAGTCAGCTAATGAGTAAGTACCAGAATGTGCTGAATTAGTTAAACTTTGAAAAGTTAAATGCAGGTAGCCCGCACAGAATATAGTTCTTTTTCCTGACATATAGTAGGCCATCTTTTTCCCTTCACTCAACTGTGACAGCACAGTGTCTGCAAGAACAGATGACAAGCCCTTTGATCATTATATTCTGGTGTGAATTAAATTTGCACCACATTCAGTGTCACATTCTAGTTATCTTTCAGAAACAAGGCTCTGATACTTGAAAGTCAGTTGAGTCAGTGTTAATGTTGACAGCCAGTTATAAATATCAGGACTTTAAAAATAATTCTGCTCTCAGGGTAAGGTTTTCGACCGGTTTCCTTGCAGTTGTACATAATGTCAGCTTCCTCTGCAAAACCTCTTTCCCTGTGGCAGGTTTGTTTTGAGGGGCTCACAAAAGCTGACACAGCCAGGGCTTCCACTGAGCGAAGCCCCTCTGCATTCTTTCAGGGAGCTTCCAAAGGCAGCTTCTGTAGAAGAAACAGATAGGGAGCTGGAGTACAGCTGCACAGGGGTAAGGTGCAACACAGAGGGTTCTGCAAACCCACTGCCTATTTCACAGTAGGATCTTTCCTCTGATCTGGGAGAAACTCTGCAAGTTCCGGCACTACCCCACATTCTGCCTTGAGGTTTCTTTCCACATTTTTTCCTACAAGAGGAAGTGGCCTTCCCTAGTGTTTTTAAATGTGAGGTCTTCCTAAGTTGTTTTTTTCTGTGTGCTCTTCTAAATGTATATTTTCTTCATGACTCCATGCATGGGAACTAAATATTAATTCTTTTTAAGAAGAGGAGAAAAAGGGGGTTGCGGGAATGAATTTTCATGTTTAGTGAAGTTCTAACATGCTAGCACTAGCTAAGGCCAACCATAACATGGACTGGTGGAATGCGGCCACCTTCATGCAGCTCTGCCAATGTGATAGACACAGAATTCCATCCTGAAGTCACCAGTTAGTTGCAGAAACCTGTGTAAAACCTTTCTGTTTCACCTGCCTTTAAAGCCCTAGAGTGGGAATTAAAATTAAAAGTCTCCAACCCTTCTCTGTGGTTGGTCCTTGTCTCATAAAGATGAAACTTTGAAAAGAAAGGGTTTTGTTTAGACCAAAGGAAGAGAACTTATATGCCTTTGTTTTCTCTGAAAACTTAATGCAACCTCCTCCTTCACCTGCTTTTGCTGCCCCTATTAGGTTAGAGCAACATTTCAGCAATTATAGTGCAATGTTGTAGACTTGCACTAAAATGACTTTGAGGTACACTAAGGCCAGACTAGATGACCTAATGTTCCCTGAAATTGATGATTACCAAATATTGTGATTAAGCAAACTGACAAAAGAAAAACCGCAAAGAATGGGGCTCCTGCATTATCACATGTTCTTTGTCCATTTATTGTAAAAGATTTAGTTAAATATTAATTTTTTATACTACTTCATAGCATACTAGTAAATGTACTGTAGTAAGTGTTGTAAAAATTGTGTAGTCTTAATAACATCAGAATGTGCTACAGCAAATCTGCTATTAAATCTTTGAGGAATGGAGTGAGGTTATTGGATATTTTGTGATTTAACTGGCTTTGCAGATTAATTGAGTGAGGTTGTCATTGTTATACTGTGGACATTCTGCCACAGTGTTGCCTTAAAAGAAATTTAAGGATGTACCAGCAGTGTCTGAATCCTGTAGACGTCTACAGGAGAGCTGTTGAAAGCCTCTGGGTACAAGACACAGGGCCTGATTCTAGTGTAAATGGAGTTACACCAGTATACCAGAGACAAGAATCAGGCCTGCAATCTTTGGTCATAGTCAAAAGCTAAGAAAAGTAGGTATTTCCTGTGAATGCATTGGGGTAACTTTGTAAACACATGAGGATCTAAAGCCTGCAGCCCTGGTTATAAACTCTGCAGTCAAGATGCTAAATCCTCAACAGAAACTACACAAAACCTTAAGTAGATTTCAGAATAGGCTCCACTGAACTGCAAAATTGTGGGATGAAATCAGACTTGTCTTGAAGGCAGAGACAGTGCTGTTGGCTTTCTGTAATGTGCCTGTTCATGGGCCTGTGTGACTGATGGTTCAATAATATAATTTCTCTAAAGAGATACAGCCAGAATGCTGCCATTTCTCTTCCACTGACAATATTCTTGGCATCGTGTGTCTACTATTAGCAAGATATTCTTGGACTCTTCCCTTGTGTTGGCTATTTAAAAAAAAAAATAGTGTCTCTAAAGTAAAATTAACTTACGTGTGCTGTAGAGTTTTCTCAGAGTGAAATATTTTTAGACACTAGAGTTTAGCAGCAGCCATTTGCTTGAAAATACGTTGCATGTATGATTGCAGAAGGTTAGAAAAGCCTGGTGCTACCTGAAAACCAAATTTGTGTGTGTGAACCCATGATTACTTCATGTTACTCTACCTTCATGTTACATCCTTCATGTTACTCTACCAGTAGTGGCATCTGAACAGACCACGTAAATAACCTGCTCATGTCCATTCTACAGGAAAAGGAAAGATTTTATTTTCACAAAATGTGGGCTTTTTAACTGCTAACAAGGTTTTTATTTAATGCTTGTCACTGTTAGAAGTTGTTCAGCAGCTGCTTATTACTCACACAAGGAACAATTCTAATCAGTTTCTGTTTAAATGCTGGTCTACCACTTCCAGCTCTTGTCCCATAGTTCCATTTGTTCTCAATTCTTACCCCACAAATGAAGATGTATTTCTATCAACTTTGTATTTTCAAATAACCATTTAACTTTGCTTAGATTGATTCAAATACCTAATCCCATCATACCTTTTTTGAGGAATAGGGGAGGCTGCATTCTTGTTCCCTAGTCATGCACTCTATGTAACAAAAAAGTATATTAAAGCCTTTTGCTTGTATTTACTAGAGCTGTGCTCCACTTTGAATCATTCCTTTATTTCCTTGCAAGTGGCAGCAGGAAAGTATGAGTAGGAGAACTAGTGCTGCAGAGTACAACAAAAAGTTGCTAACTTCTTCCCAATGTGCTATAGTTTTCTGATGAGCCCTGTGGAACTCTTAAATTAACAGAACAGTCAGTCCCCTGTGCTGGAACTGGTGGGGGAGATTTAAACCCACATGAACTGCTCTGGTGGATATATTAGCCTTGGGGGAAAGTTTAATTGATTGAAAGTTATACAACATAAACAAAATTTTAAAGAGTGACTAGTGATTTTTGGATGCCTTGATTTTTGGCATCACCCAAGCTGAGATGCCTTAAAGGGCCTGATTTTCAGCAAGTGATGAGATCTCACCCTCTGAAAACCAGGCCTTCTTAAGATGTCTCAGATTGGGCACCCATTCAATAATTCAGAAACCCAAAATCAACAGTTAGTTTTGAAGATCTGGAGGACTGTGGTTTTTCATTAACTCATCAATAAAAAGTAAATATTTAAAAAATCAGCCACCAAAGTGAAGCGAGATATAATATTGAAGACGTTGCTGTCTTCTTAGCAAATACACACAAGCCAGCCTTTTTATATTGTCCCCCTTAGTTATTAATCACATGTAACCCAGAATGATAACTTGTTAATGACAAACAATAGACCCACTTGGGTAAGACCTTTCTCATATACACTGTGAGCGAAATTCTGATCCCATTATAGTCAATGGCAAGCCAGCATCATTTCTGCCCTCCAGCGCAGTTATCTGCTATGCTTTTCACATAGTAACCATCATTGCCACAAGTAACATAATGTGCTTGTGCACTCAACCTGTAATACTGGCTTCCGCAGGGAAGAGATCAGGATCTAGGAAGAGAGATTTTTTTATTTCCATTTATTGCACAAGGTGTTTTGAAAGTATAATGATATGAAACAGAGCTCAGTTATCCTTTGATGAAAAAGATTAGTATCTACAAAGGGTGTCTTGGCACTGGTTTGTTTGTGCTCTTCTGAAGAGAACTTGCGTCATGTTAGTTTGGGTCATTAACTGAAGGGTTGTGTTTTTTAATTATATTTTTCAGTACTATGTAGTCAATTTTATCCAAATCCACTCATCTTATTTTTTCTCTGTATGTGTTGTTATAAATAGTAAGCAGATAGAGAGCATCAAGGTCAGAATATTTCTTTGTGATGGATGTACATGAAGCAAATGAGAAAAGAAGATTCGAAATAAAGGATCAGTTAGGGAATTTAAGTTAAAATTTTCCTGAGATGAAACTATTTAATATGGTATAGTTTGCAATGCTCTGATCAGGTGTTCAGGGTATGTAGTAACACTGCCCTCTCCTGGATGGAATCTGAACTGCTCAACTGTGTGCCATAGGCTACGTATTGCTATCCACTAATGGAAATTCATATCAAACTAACCATGCACTGCAGTGGAAATATGCCCTAGGGCCTGACTGAATAAAAATTCTATCTGATTTGCCCACGTGGATACTAAAGACAAATTTTATATTCAGATCAGCATCATGCTTTAAAATGTTAGCATATTTGATTTCAGGAAGATACATTTAAATCTTCTAACAAGTTGGTTTTCTTTCCCCTGAAACAGCATATGCGAGAGGCTGCTGAACGGCGGCAACAGCTGGAATTGGAGCATGAGCAAGCCTTGGCCGTTCTCAATGCAAAACAGCAGGAAATTGAACTCCTGCAGAAGGTAAGTGAAGAAAATGAAAACCAAGCAAAATGGCAAATTGCACTGACTGGGAATGCGTAAAGAAATGGATCTAAGTCTAGCTGTGTTTAATTTGAGTCTATCTAACCGGCATCTACTTTCCAAAGCTCAGTCTCCTCTTTTTCTAAAATGTTCAGACTGGCTTCTCATGAAGTAGTAGTGCATGTATGTCTCCAATCTTTGATTTAAATAGCTATATTTAGACGTGGAAGGATTAGCTATTTATCTTGTAACATCGGTAAAAATCTGTTTTACTGTACATGCCCAAACTGACGAAAAATACTTCAATTGATGATCCAAATTTACAGATAAGCAAAGTAAGAGAAATTCTTCTTGAGAACTTTTTAGAGTTTGATTTATGGATATTTATTTTGTATATTGTGATGTGATGTTAACAGTTTGTGTTTTAGTGATTATAAAGCTTTACATTTTTTAATCTCAACATCTACTGTCATTAAATGATTATTGTTGGATCCCTCCGTAATTTTCCACATCTGAAAGATCTAAATCAATAAAAATAAAAAATCTTAAAGCTCATAATTTTGTGCAGGTGTGAAAATTTAAATCATTAAACCTGAAAAAAAAAGCTTAAAATTGATATCTGTTGAAATTATATTTTTAAATAAAATTCTGCCAAGCTTGCCTATATTCATAGATTAATATAGTTGAAGGCTTGAAGGAAACATTAGATCATCTAGTCTGATATACTGTATACAGTCCATTAACTTTCACCCTTTTACCCTTGTATTGAATCTGATAACTTGTGTTTGGCTAAAGCAATGTTTTTCAACCTTTCCAGACTACTGTACCCCTTTCAGGAGTTTGATTTGTCTTGTGTACCCCCAAGTTTCACCTCACTTAAAAACTACTTGCTTACAAAATCAGACATAAAAATACAAAAGTGTCACAGCATGCTATTGCTGAAAAAATGCTTATTTTCTCATTTTCACCATATAATTTTACAATAAATCAATTGGAATATAATATTGTACTTACATTTCAGTGCATAGTATTGAGAGCAGTATAAACAAGTCACTGTCTTTATGAAATTTTACTTGGTGCTGACTTTATTTGTACTTTTTATGTAGCCTGTTGTAAACTAGGCAAATATCTAGATGAGTTGATGTATCCCCTGGAAGACCACTGTGGACACCTAGGGTTACATGTAGCCCTGGTTGAGAACCACTGAGCTAATGCATATGTTGCAGAAAGGCATCCAGTCTTGATATGAAGACATCAAGAAATAGTGAATCACTTGGTTGTTTGTTACACTGGTTAATCACCCTCACTGTTAAACATTTTTGTCTTACTTCCCATTTGAAATTCTCTGGCTTCAGCTTCTAGACATTGATTCATGTTGTTATGCCTTTCCATGCTAGTTTAAAGACCTCTTTAGTACTACTGTCCACATGAAGGCACTTATACACTGGAATCTTGTTGTCTTAAAGTGTCCTTTATGATAAACTCAACAGACTGAACTCTGTAAGACTCTCACTGTGAAGCATTTTCTCCAGGCCCCAGATCACTTCTGTGGCTCTTTTCTGCACTCTTTCCAGTTTTTCAACATCTTTTTTAAAGAATGGACAGCAGAACTGTACACAATATTCTAAAAATTGTTGCACCAGTGCTAAATGCAGAGGTAAAATATCTCCCTATTCCAACTCACTACTCCCTTGTTTATACATCCAAGGATCATATTAGCCCATGTTTCCACAGCATCTTACTGGGTGCTCATGTTCAATTGCCTCTCCACTATGACTCATAAATACTTTTTAGAGTCACTGTTCCAGGATACAGTCCCCCATTCTGTAGGTTTGTCCTGCATTCCTTGTACCTAGATGTATAACTTTGCTTTTGACTGTGTTACAAGTTTTTGTTTGAATGGGCCAAGCTTTCTAAGAGATCAGATTGCTGTTTATGATTGGCCTGTCCTCATCATTATTTACCACTGCACTAATCGTTGTGTCTTCTGCAACATTTATCAGCATTGCTTTTGAATATAATTCCAAATCATTGATAAAATCATAGAAATGTAGGACTGGAAGGGACCTTATTAAGTCATCTACTCCAATCCCCTGCACTGAAGCAGGATTAAGTATTAACTAGACCATTCCTGATAGATGTTTGTCTAACCTGTTCTTAAAAACCTTCAATGAAGGAGATTCCACAACCTCTCTAATTTGTTCTGAGGCTTAACTATCCTGACATTTTGGAAGTGTTTTCCTAATGTCTAACCTAAATCTCTTTAGCTGTAATTTAAGCCCATTACTTCTTCTCCTGTCCTCTATGGTAAGGAGAACAATTTATCACCTTCCTATTTATAACAGTCTTTTGTGTACTTGAAAACTATTATCACGTCCCCCCATAGTCTTCTCTTCTCAAGACTAACCCCAGTTTTTCAATCGTTCCCCATAGATTTTGTTTTCTAGAACTTTAATTATTTGTGTTGCCCTCCTCTGGACTTCCTTCAAAATGTTGAATGGCATTGAGAGTATCCCTGTGAAACTCCACCACGAACACCCCCTTTTGATGATGATTCTCCACTCATAACTGTTTTTGAGATCTGTCAGTTAGCCAACTCTTCGTCCATTTAACATGTGCTCTATTGATATATTATTGATATGGTACAGTGCCATTTTTAAATCAAAATGTGTGGTGCTAAGTCAAAATCCTTACAAAAGTCTAAGTATATTATATCTATGCAGTTAACTGTATCAACCAAACTTGTCATCTCATCAACGAATGAAATCAAGTTTGTTTGATAAGACCTATTTTCCATAAATCCAGGTTGGCTGGTGTTAATTATATTCCTATCTTTTAATTCTTTATCAATTGAATCCCATATCAATGTTTCCATTATTGTGCCCATGAGCAATGTCATGCTAACCGCTATAGTTACCTGGGTCATCCCAGTTGCCCTTTTTGAGGATTGACACAACAGTAGCACTGTCAATCTTCTGGTATTTCCTTGGTATTTGAAGATTTTTGAAAAATTAACATCAGTGGGCTAGAGACCTCCTCATTCAACTCTTTTAGCACTCTTGGGTGCATGTTGCCCAGGCCTGCTGATTTAAAAATGGTTATCCCTTGCAGACTTGGCTAATATCCTCGTCAATTTTAATGACTGAAAAGTACGGTATCTCATTATCCTCATATGCTAAATCCTTCTTTTTTCCCAATACAACAGAAATATTTAGTGAATACTTCTTTTACAGACTTTTACTGCATTATTATTAATAATTTTATCATCTCCATGTAGTAACGGGTCTTTACCACTGCTAGGATTTCTTTTTTTCCTAATATACTTAAAAAATACCTTCTTATTGTCGTTAATTCTGCCAACCATGGAATTTTCCTTGCTGTCCTTAGCTTCCCTTATCAGGTTTCTGAACTTTTAACTCCTTTTTCCATTTGTTATATATTGCTTTTTTATTTCTAATTCTGCCTTCTCTTCATCACTGAACCAGGATAGGTTTTAGCCAAATTGTCCTCTTTCTTAACTATAGAATTTTGTTTTTTTCCAGTTAATGCATTTTTCTTAAAGAACTTCTAATTTTCAATCAAATTTTTCAGTCTAAACATTTCATCCCAATCAATTTTTCTCATGATTTTCCTCAGTTTTGGGAAAGTAGCTCTTTTGAAGCACCAAATATACATGTTACTGGTTGGAACTGTCCTGTTTGCCCATATTAAATGTAATCATGTCATGATCACTGGTCCTTAGGCAGCCATCAGTTTCCAGTCCAGTGTAATTCATCTTTAGCCATCATAATGAGATTCAAAATAGTTACTTCAGGTTGGCTGCACTGCTTTTTTGGTAAGAGAATTAATATCTATAATTTTTAGAAACTTTAATGATGATTTACTTCTTGCTTCCTGAGATGCCAGCAAATGTCTCCCAAATCAAAGTCCCCCAAAACAGCACTGTTTCCCTTTCACATATTATAGACAGGTGTTTAAGGAGTAATGCATCCTGTTGTCTGCTATGGTGGTCTGTAACAGAGCTCCACTGCTATCCCCTTTTGGTCTTCAGTAGTTGGCACATTGATCATGCTAGCTTCCATTTAACACACACACTCTCCTTCACAATCTAATAGAGGTTCGTAGTGTGTCTCTTCCACTGCCTTTCATCACACGGGTTCCTGACAACTTATCAAGCTCATTCATAGTCATCACACCTGGAGAGGAATCTGTGCATGGTACATGAGGTACCTCTTGAAAAGAATGAAATCCAAAGGGCAGGGATGGCTTTTCTATTTGGGGTCGGGATATTTGCTATATGTATGTACGGAGCCTAATACGTGGGGACCCGATTTTGGTTGAGGCTTCTATCGTCTTCTGTAATACAAATAATTATAATACTAAAGTGAATATTCTATAGAGATGCAGAAGTAAGGGAGGCTGGTTTGGCAAACCAGAAAGATCAGGAGATCCAGTGATTAAGGTGCTAGTCTGAAACTCAGTAGAACTGGAGTCAATTCCTGCTGCCCCACAGATATCCTGTGGGACCTTGGGCAAGTCATTTAGACCCTCTGGGCTAGGTTTTCAAAGGTATTTAGGTACCCAATGAGATTTTCTAAAGTGCCTAAGCAGGTTAGTGGCTATTGATTGCAATGGGAGTTAAGTGCCTGACCCTTTTTGGTGCTTTTGAAAGTCTCATTAGGAGCCTATCTGTATCTTTAAGGATCTAAATACCTTTCAAAATCTGATACTCTGTGCATCAGTTCCCAGTCTCTAAAATAGAGCTAATATCTCACAGGAGTTTTGTGAAAATAAATACCTTAATAGAGTGTGAGTGCTCAGCTATATATTAGTGGGGGCCATAGAAATACTTAGATAGATTGACCAGAACTGGGAGGATGTTCCATGCATTAAAAGACAGTGTGAGAAAAGGCATCTAAATGAATTAGAAACAGAGGTTAACATTAGGGCGCACTGATTGGCTTTTTGAAGATTCTGCATTGGCTCACATTCAAAACCCAGGCTAATCTCTCCAGTTACCTGACAGGTTTTCATTAGGTTCACCTTGCCCCTTTTTTTGTTAGGTATATCTAATTGCTTTAGGTAGGCCCAGTAAAATATGACCTGCACGCCTGGGCAGTATTGTGGTGGTGTGATGGATTTGGAATGTACATGTCACCAGCATTAATGTGATCAGGTAGGTAATGTGCCCCATTAAACAAAGTCAATAACTGCTGCTTTCCTGTACCATTTTGATAGAATAATAAGTATTTATTTTTTCTATATGTACAGACGTCTTTTTCTCCCCATTAGGCTGTGTTTGTCCAGTCATTTGATCTCTAAACCAAAGAACATAATATTGTTAATTCAGACTGTATGATGATACAGAATCAGACAAGACAGTGCTTCACCAGCAAATTTTGTTATGAGCCTGTGCAATGGAAGAGGGGATTAACTATTGATGCAGTTTTCCTAATAATTTAACAAGAGCTTGTTTTCTGAATAGATTTATTAAACTTGTGATGATTGAGAATGCACAGGGTTCTGTTACCTGTCATAATGTGTTTCCTAACACTGTAGGAATCAGTATTTTATCAGATGCTAGCAAGAAGACTTATTATTATAGTACAAGAAGAAATAGGACTCTATTCATCAGTGCCAAAGGAGATGATGTGATTGTACAACAGATTAACATGCAGTTTGGGTAATATCCCCTCTACGGTGCCTTTGGCATCTGATCCAACTCGAGTGCAGTGCAGTAGGAGTCTGACATTAATGAGAATTGGTTCAGACCTTTGTAGACGATGGGTCAGATTCAGTGACGTTAGTGCAGTTGCAGTGATGTACATCAGTGGAGGTTTTGGCCCATTATACTGGAATGTTTATAGGAAATTGTTACCCTAATAAGGATAGTTTACATTGGTGTGTATGTGTGGGAGTAAGGACCGTAGGGACCTAGGATAGCCAGTGTGCCACACTGGTGCATTTTGTCTGCCCAACATAATGGCTAACAAAAGGTTTTGACAGATTCACAAATCTGGAGCGAACTTCATTAAAGTACACAATGAAAAACTGAAAGGGAGATAAAATGAGGTTAGCAGGAAATTACTCACTGCTACAGATTCCTTTGAGGTTTCTTAAAAGCCTGTGGCTCTCCCAGACTAGACTCAGCTAACTGAATCTGTGGCTGGCAGGACAAAACACGAAATAATTCTGTGCTGGACTTCTCTCTCTGTGTCTCGCTTCTGTACAGTGAAAAACACCTGTGTGTTGTTTGGGGGAATCGACCCTCACTCCACAGTATCTCCTCTTGACTCCCTTCCCTCCCACCTTTTTCTCTTTGTTAACGTTACAGAAGCCCAGGCTTAGGCATACCTTCCATACAAAGGATCACACTCTAGCACCTTTCAGCTGAGGATCATAAAACACTTTACAAATATTAATTAATCCTCAAAATTGCCCTGGCACACAGGAAAGAGAGAGACTGATAAAATTGTACCCGCTACTGAAATGAAATACAGCCAACTGGTGTAGTACACAGCATTCATTTAACAGTGTGCAGGAATACTTCACAACAGTTTAAGACAGAAAGTACAAATGAAAATGTGGGCATTGGTTAGGTAGACAGCCTATAAAATTGCAATTTGGCCAGGACACTAATGTCCTGGGATCTTTAATGGCTACATGACCATCTGAAAAACACACGTATTGCATCAGAGCAGCCCCTACTGGTGTAAGATGGGTGTCAATTGAAGTATCAACTGAGGGTTCAATCAACATATATTTATGTATTTTACAGTGTGAAATACAACCTTCACATATGATTTAGCCTCTCCTGCATTTGTGTAGTTATCCCAGCTGAACATTTTTATTTTTTTAAGGTCATGACTAATGTTAGTTTGGATAAACTTTCCAAATATAGAAAGAGCTTAAGTAACCATAACACTAGCTGCACCCCCTCCTCCCCCCCCAAAAAAAACAAAACAAACAAACCCCAAACCCCTGTATGGTTGATTCAATTTGTTGTAAACCCAGGATAGAGTTTTCACTATATGTTACCTAAAATTGCACCATTTCACTGTAAAACGATAGTTGTAGCGACCTAATTTATAAGGACCCAGAAACTCAATTTAGGCTTGTGCAAATGCACTGAGAGTTTTTAAACCTATTGATTAAATATGTGAAATTCAGTCAGTAATTTTATATAAATTGGGACCCCAGTCCTGAAATACTAAAACCGATGCTTTACCTGAATTACCATATTCTCATGGGCATTGACATTTTACTTATATGTAATCTTCTGTGCTGTCTGTTTGTGAAACCTACCTGCCCCATTTGCAATTAATACATTTGTTTTTTTTAATTTAACTAAAATATAGCCTAAACAGCAGTTCCCAAAGGGATTCATGGGCCACCTCTGGTTTATGAAGCACTTGCTAATGGCCTGCAGACAGCTGATTGGTCAGGGAAGGATTAATTAGCTAATAATTTAATAGGTCTTTATAAATGTAGTGCATCGTAGATGTGCTAAGGTCCCAAAGTGCTTAAATGCTTTGCTGAATCGGGTCCTAACTTGTTACTGGATTTGAGCTCCAAGACTAAATAAGTATTATGCATTTTCTCTTTGAATTGCTGGTGGCAGAAACTTTCCTCAGCTTTTGAGTCATCATTTCCTTTAGGTCTTAGTTTTAAATATTTCTTCCAGTCCATTGCACTAATTAAATGTCCATATCTTATTACAATTAAATTGAACACTTTTTCATTGGCAGGTAACACTGTTTTTCCAATCAGCAAACAGCCCTATTAAAGCAAATTTTAACTATTGCCAGTTTTTAAACTTTTGAGTTGAACGTTGTTGCACATAATTTCCCATCTTCCTCACTGTGGCAAAATTTTCTTCCATTTAACTCCTTTAGCACAAAATGTATTGCTGAAAATCATTTTTTGTCACTTAACTTGACTGATTTTAATGGCCATTTATCAGGGATTTTTTAAATAATTATGCACTGCCAGCCAAAAATAGCTTTAGTTTAATTAGCTGATTTAGACAACATTTTTATTTGATCATTAAGATCCATTCATTAAGATTAACATTTTATAAGCCAGATTCAATAATTAAAACTAAATTTCTTACAGCATTTTGAAATATTAATGCTATTTTTAATTAATATATAGATAGAAACAATCAGCTGTTTTGTTACTTGAATTTTTGAAGAGACCTGTCATGTAGCATCTTGGGGTCCTTCTCTTAATTTATTTAAGCAATGACAATATTTTTCAGTATTCTCATCTAACCCAAAATCTCAGTTTTAAAGGTAACCCTACCCAGAAGTGATGTAGCGGGTGACCAGCCATATCTGTTACTGAACTGTTACCTTAAAAAGAATCTTTATTAAATGAGAGTTTCAGTGACACCATAAAGTTGATTTAAGAACAGTTAATTTACTTCATTTCCCCATGTATCCCTGCTGCCAGTCACCATAAATTAGCATAATTACCATAAATTAGCAGATTTGTCCAATTTTTGAAAGGAACATGAACTGTCATAGGGCTTTAAAAATGAGTTTTACTTTGGCTTCTGAAATTGCAGTAGACCGCTATATTTCTCTCTCAGAGATAACAGATAAAGAATAAGGGAACCAAAGCTGCAGTCCTTTCTCAGGCAAACCTTTCCCAGAATCAGGCCCTGCACATTTAGGTTTGACCTTTCAGATCATTCTTAATCCCACATTCCTGTTTACACCTACCGTTTTGCAGGTGGCATCTGTATGTAGCTACCTATAACTGACATGCAGACATACTTGGGGACACAAATGTCAGTTTATCAAGGATAGTACAGGAATGTCTTAGCGATATCAGTAAGGAAAAAATGGTCCTGGAATAGAAAAGGGTGAGAACCACCAAACTAGGATTTTAGGGCTTTAACTATTACATTATATTTTGCAAAACAAAAGGGATAGTGATCTACTATGTAGCAAAAATACATTTTAAAAAAAATGTTTTAAAAAATACTCCAGTCTAAAGGTGTTAGGTTATAGCATAACAAAACAGCTCTCATTCTCTTTCAGGTTTGAATCATAATCCAATCAAGGCACATTTGAAGTGAACCCTAAATGTTGCACACTCAATAACATTGACACAATGTGTCTGGTTGCATTGTAGCATTTTGTGACTCATTTTGTTATTTGACTTCAATGAGACTACTTAAGTTTAAAGATAAACCACACATTGTTAGTTTGAGGCCAGTGTCTTCAGCATTTTGCTAGATCTAGCCCTCATAAACTTCAGTGGACTTTGGTTTAGACCCATCAGTGGCATTTTATTGTGTTAACAGTTCATAGATTCATATAGTGCTGACTCTGATTGTTAAATTAACTGTACCTCTCTCATTTTCTGTATTCGTTGGCATGAAACTTGATTTAATTGTATTTTATCTGAATAAAAGACTATAAAAATATAATTTAAAAGTATCATGTTCAGGCAAACCTGTAGTTATGTTTTATTCTAGTGCAAACCGAAAGTGGCATGACTGAGTAACCTGGTTTCTTCCTCTTTTAATTGTAAAAAAGGCTCAGGTTGAAGCCAAGAAAGAACATGAAGGTGCAGTTCAACTGCTAGAGGTAAGAAAGCCATCCTTTATTCTTGTTGCCATTATACCAGTTCCTTTCTCATTATAATAGTTGAAGACCATGATCGCTTCTAGCAGACTATCTTAATTCATGAATAAATATTCCTCTTAATTTTAAGTCATTTATGCTCTCGAGGATGCACTTATGATCCGGTGGCTAAACTCTGTGTTCTCTTACCACCACTTCACATCTCTGCACTTGAGTTTCTGTATCCATAAAATGGAGATAATGATACTTTTTTTTGTATGCTGCTTTGGGATCTATGAATGAGAAGTGATATTATATAAGTTTTATTGTTAATTTTCCGTGATTCCATTGCAATAGAGTCAGAGGTCAGTTTTGAGATTATAACAGGTAATGGTAAAGGTGAGATTGCATAAGCAACATGTGTCCATCAGAATTCCTCCTATTCATCTATCAGGAGAAAATAATATAGAAATATATATATATTAAAGTTCCTTTGTTTTTACTTTAAATCAAGCTTTTTACACATGTGACTATAAATCCCTTAAAATCGTGCCTACCACTCAAGAGGAGGAGAATAGAGGCAAAGGGAAAATTTAAAAAAATCTGTATTTACCTCATTAACATCTTATAGCAATTATGATCTTGGCACAGGGCATTTCCTGGGCATTAATAGCTGACTGGGCTTGTGAACACTGGATTGCACCTCAGACCTTCCCTTCCTTCAAACCAGTCATTAGTCCACATACGTTCCTCTACTGCGCTAACCTTTTTTCCTCCCAGCCTGGTTAATTTGACTTGTAAGGTGGCCCATAATGTTATACTGGTCCATGGCCAGTGGCAACCAAAGACAGCAGAAATTAGAGGTGGTCGAGAATTTTTCAACAAAATATTTTTCATCAGAAAATGCCAGTTTGTTGAAACTGAAACTGTTTGCAGAAAAGGATCGATTTTGACAAACTTCTAGTTTTGAAAAAGTTTTGGGGGGGAAAAAGAGTTTTGAAATTGTTCCGATTTAAAATTCTGTGTTCTCTGTTCTAAACAATTTTTTATTTTTAAATTTAAGTTATTTATTGTGTTAAATAAAATCTGACCAAAAAAAAAAATCAATATCCAAATGAACCATTTTGATTGACCCGAACTAAACAAAAAAATGTTTGGATTGTTGGTTTGTAAAAATTTTCAAAACTTTGACATTTTGTCCTGATTCAGAATGAGAAAAACTTTTAAAATCTCAAAAAATTTCCCAGGGTGGGAAAACTGTTTCCCACCCAGCCCTAGTAGAAATGTAGTCTGCTAGAGCGTGATTAAAAGATCATTGAAGCCAGTGGTTGATGTTTGGAAGCATGGAACATCTCCTACAAGGTGCTAAGTGCCCTCAACTCTCTTTGACTTCCCTAGCAGTCAAGTGCTCAGCACCTCACTGGTTCTGGCACACAGTAGCTGAAAAGATTGTGAAGATCTATATTATTAAATGTTTAGGTACTATGAATAAGTCCCTGTGACAAGCAACACCTCTCAGTTAATTTCAGTACTGGTCACTACATAGTCTGGTTTTGTTTTAGTTTCCTATTGTGTTTGCAGCACTTGGATGGGTAACATATATAAGACAATATACGTGAAATAGCAAAATGACACTCTAATTACAGCCAGATTTTTTTATTGTTCTTCATTTCTATTTCATACATAATAGGTTGCCAGTGATGAGTAACAAACTGTTCCTTACTGCCAGAGACAAATATCACACAAGTCACTATGAATTAATAACCACTTAATAATATATAAACTCATCAGTTATGTATGATACCCATAAATAGCCTGGGTAAATAAATGGCTGCAGCTATTTCGTAAAGAGTGTCTTGGCCCTGTGTTTTGGAAAAAAGATATGTTTTTGTCTTCCTTTTCTTCTGTGCAACCAAATCTTCCATCCATGCACCCACCTCCCCATGTGTTGATGGAAGATGGAACATTTTTGTGTAGTGATCATTTAAAGAAGATTCTGTTTAGTTAATTTATTTATGCATTATTTCCTTTAAAAATGTGTATTTCTCCACAGGAAAAACTTTACTCATATACTTGCATTATCATCATATAAATTAAAATTGATTTTTTTAAAAATAATTGAGTACCTTCTGGAAAGTGTGATACAAGGGAAAAGAAGTGGAAATAAAGCAGACAAGAGATAATATATATGCCTTTGAAGCCGATCAAAATTCCTGTTTATCTGATTTGTCTGTTACCTCTGATTTGCATAACCCCATCAAACTGAGTTTCTTGGCCTTTTGTTTTATATTTCACTATTCATTTTACCATTGTGTTTCTTTAACCTGCCTTTTGAATTCAAGATCAACAGCAGTATTGATTTCTGAAATGAATTACAGTGTGACTTGCATTAATGCATGTTTTACCTGTGGTAACTGATTCAATATATTTTGTTCTGAAATGTAAAAAAAAAAGTGTTCAAAAGTGTATTTTATTTCTTTATTTATTTCACATCTCTTTGTTTACTGTGTCTTGTTTGGAATTTATTGCTTTGCCCTTCACCCAGAACACCTTGGACAGCATGCAGGTATTTTAGGGCATAAATTCTCCCTTCCCCATCCTTACTCCCTTCCATTCAAAATGTATGTGATAATCTTGCCTCTCCTTGCATGAAATACATGAGAGAACCATTGTTATGCAAGCATGCTTGGCACTGCTATTGTTAGAACCAAGGAGGAAGCAAGTCAAATGACTAAAGCCAGCAGCTCTTTCTGCAAGAACTTAGCCTTTAAACATGGTGGCATGATTAGTTTATGGCAGCTCAGATACCAAACTTGAAGTGATGTTCTTATGAGTATGCTCAGTAAGAATGGTTCAGTGTTTTATGCAAAGTGTTTTATGTCACACTGCGTGGATTGTGTCTGAATTCAGATTGCCTTCTTTGCTGATGTAAAGGACTTTATTTTTAGTTAATAAAGGACTGTATTTTGCAATTCAGTACTTTTAAGAATGTGTTCACGTGTGGCTAAATTATTCAGCCACTGCCCAAAAGCACTGCTGCTACGTGAAAAGGTAAAAACTACAAAATGATATCCTGGTAGTAGAGAATGTGATTTCATAATTAGCCTGAATTCAAACTGTCCACCTGGAAAGTTGCTCATCTAGTTTTATGTGTGCCTTGTGCAAACAGTAGCTACCTTCTAATAGAAGAATTCTGCTTCAGTCTAGATTTTAGAAACCATTTTAGACTTTAGAAGCTGCGCTGTTCATTATAAATAATGTGTATATAAGAAGTTTCAAAAGTCAGAAATGAAATAGATTCAATCCAGACTGCAGTGGAAAATAGCTTTTTCACAAAACCACTGTACAGTATGGCACAATAAGTGGTCTCTAGTTTAGGGAACCCTGGGACTAATATCTGAGCTGGATTGATAGAACTAAGCAATGGAGTGTGAAATTCACAAGTGATGCTTAGGTCCTGTGCTGCCTATCTGCACAGGGATACTTTGATGTGGAGACAGAAACAATGAGACACCCATCAGTGTGCAGTTAAATGTGGAGGCAGCAACTTTATTAAGCTGCTAACCAATGAGGAATCACTGTTTGAGCTATCCAGCAGGATTGTTCCGGTGTGGAATTCAAGTAGACATGAATCACCGCAATCTCTACAACCCTGAGGGTGGAGTATAAGGGCAGTGCCCCTCTACGTATCCCAGCTTGCCTAGGGATCCTGGCAGGAAGCCAGAGTCCCAACTCATTCCCCTCCTCACCAGAAGTAGAGAGGTGCCAAGTGGGAAATCCCGTGCTGTGCAAGACGTAGCAGGGTACCCTCACCACACCATGTTCTGTTCAGGATCCATGCCCAGTAAACCCATTGGATTACAAGGACCTCACATCAGATCTTTTTGTTTTTAAACCCACCAACCACTGGAACCTGCCAAAGTTGCAACACGTGTAATGCTATAAATCCCAGAACTGGGCCTCCGGGACGCTGGGGGGGAGGAGATGAAAAAACCCACCGAGCCATTTGCCTGTTTTGCCATATGGGAAAAATCCCTTCCAGCCTCTGAAAAAAATTTAGTGATCAGCATAGCCCTCGGCATCAGAGGAGATCCAGCATACTTGATGAGGGTGGAAAAGGTTGAGGCTGGAACAAAACCAAAATGATCCAGCCTTTGCAGGCAGGCGCCAATCAGATGGCCTGTCCTAACCCCAGCTGTCCAATACCAGCAGGAGCAGGCAGGATAGGCTCAGAGCCTGAGAGCCAAATTTTCTCCCAACCCACCAGGTATGGAAGGCTGGCACATGTGTCCCTTGTGCTCCCAGACCCACAATTTACACACCCCATTCAGCAAGATGAGCATTTTACCTGCCATGCTTCTCCGCAGTAGGTCTAGCTCCGTAATCTCGATCCCACTTACACAATGATTTAGCAAGCACAGACTTTACTGTCAACATTTTTGTAATTAAACATTTGATTTAATTAGAGATTTTCTGTTTGTTGTACCTGATTGGACACTGGCTTTACATTTGGGCTCCTGCCCCTTTTATTATTTCACATTTTCTGAGCTGAGCAATGTATGTGGAGTTTTCTTGTAACGTAGATTTGTAAACTGAACTGCAGAAGTAACTTCATACATTGCCGTGCTAGAAGTTGTGAACCAAGTCCCATTGAAGTCAATGGAAAGATTCTTATTGACTTCAATGAGAGATGAATCAAGCTTATGGGTGAAATTCACCTCCATACCAAGGCCAGCTTAGTGCTTGTGCATGTCCTCTATGCAAGGTGAATGCTATCCCATGTGTGTAAATTCTAATGTGTCAAGATAAGACTATATCTGAAGTGTAAAATGTGCATTCTATATTTCCTGAAAACTGTCAGTGGTGTGACACTGTGTAACTATCTACGCCTGATCGGTTTCTTTAAGCCATCAGAGAACTGGAGCAGAATATACAAAACTAATGATGAAGCTGATGGAAGGGATTTTTTGCCATATACCATAAGAATATCTTTAAACATAGATTTTCACATTAAAGCAAACTTGAAATCAAAACACTTTATGCATTGGTACAGAAAGCAATTTACTTTTCTTGTCATTTCCTACATTTCCCTTGCTATTATTGGTAACTCAGCATATATGTTATGAGTTTGCTCCATCACACTCTGGCTTCTGTTTTATCCTCCAGTGGAATCATAATCCTTTGTTTCTGATGTTCACAGTTTATTGGATATCTTACACTTTTTGAGGTTTAACTCAGCCTCAATTTTGTGGCTTATTAATCACTAGTTATACTATACAAGGATTATTTATATAATTGGCATTGTTGATGGAAAAATGAAATCAATATGTGCATGTGAATCAGGGTGCTTTCCTCCTGGATTTATGAATTCAAAGTCTTCCGGTTATATCAGAAATGCACCTGATGTCTGAATACTTGAAAAATTAGTACTGAATCACTTTTCCATCTGATTCTCCAATACAGCGGAAAGCGGGGCAAAAGTCTTGTAGCCAAGTAGATCCCTGACACACCTTTCCTTTGATATATAAACCCTGCATTTTCCTTTGATATATAAACCCTGCATTTATGTTTGGGAAATGAATTTGAAAGCCACCTGTTTCAGCGGGCAGCTGAGAAAGATCATCAAAGCTTGTTGTAAACTGCCCACTTTTGACCAAACTCTGCCGTTTTCAAGATCTGAAACAATCCAGTTCAAGAGTTCAGTTGCAATTTAGATACCTAAATTAAGTGGCCAGATTTTCAAAAGTGCCCAGGATCCAGCAGCCCCCTTGGTTGTCAAAAGTAATGAACAGTTTTGAAAATGTGGCTACTTTGTTTAGGTGCCAAAATGGAAACTGTTGAGTGCCAAGCACTTTTTGAAAATCTGGCTTTTGAACCCTACATTTCTGAAGGAGAGAGACAATTACAGTGCATCACATCTTTAACATGGAAGGTGATATAAATCATTCCAGTTATTCATTTAAAGGGAGAATTTGGCACTAAATAAACAATGTGTATTAGAAATCTTCCAAGCTGTAAATATGTACTATGAAAACCAAGGTAAGGGTTGAAGAAACTCTCTCAAATCACATCACTGGATTTTTATTTCTTCATGTTTTAATCCCCATTTCCTTACTGACAAATCTCTGCTACTGTGATCTCTTTCCTTGACAACTTTCTCAAATGTAAACCTCTTTAAAGATGAAACGTGCTATATAAAGAACTAAATATCTTCTTATTGGAACATACTATGCTACCCCCACTTGCGATAGGATTTCAGAGCAGAGACTTCAGAAGTTTATGATCCTGCAGGTGGCTCTTATTTAATAGAAAATAAAAGGCAGTGTAAACAGTGATTTATCAATATGGAATATGGCTAATTGATCAATCTATAGCTTTTACTAGGGTTTTTTATATTGCTGATCACTTCACAGATAAATTAGGTCTTCACAGCAAGGTCCCTAAAGGATTTCAAGAGACTTCGACTTTTCTCCCTTCTCTGGTTCAGAAGTCTCTGCTTTTGCTTCTTTCCTTCTCCCCTTTGCCTGTTAATTTTGTTGTGGCGGGAAAGTTTTGTCAAAAAGAGTGTGTTGCAGTGCACCCTGACTCTAGTCTATGGAATTTCATTCTGCAGCCAGTCACCCTCATTGTAGAGCTATTTGTCTGTGGTTCCCTCATGGTGTGAACTGTATTGTCCCAGAGAAGCACAGCTGTCTTGGTGGTTGAAATGTAGGCATTGATATAGCTGAGTCCTGACTTGTTGAGGCTCTGATGATCAGGACAAAAGCCTTGAACTATCAATAGCATCAGATTAGGAGCGAGTGGAAGGATCGGTGCATAGGGATAAGGTGAGAAGCATGTTCTGCACAAGTTGGAACCTCAATGTTGATGCTACCTTCAGATCCAAAGACAGTGAGTCACAGTCCCCTTCTGGCAGTAAGAGGTGAAGTTTCTTAGCAAAGCATTTTTGTCACTGATGCCAACTGATCTTCTAAGTAGTGTTTGGAATAGGACCCTGAGGGTTCTCACCAATTTGAAAAACAGGAAACAAGGGACAAAGTGACCCTGGCTAGTTCTTCAAAGTGTTTCTTCAGTCTTGTCCAGAATGTGTCTGAGCCAACTACTCTTCAACCAGGAGCCGCTCTCTTCTAGGCATGGTGACATCCTCATGATGGTGTTGATTGCCGTTGGGTGTTACCAATATATTGTTGGCAGCTCAGTCTGTGGTGTTTCACCACCTCTTCCAGGGAATCTCATTTTGATATTGAAGAGGACAGTGGCAAAGTAGCTCCCAAAGGGTCTCTGTGAGTGAGGGCAATTGAGGAAATGGAGCCTATTACCACACTTTGAGTCCCGTTGGAGAGGAATGACTGAAACGGTTCCAATGCTAGGCCTTCTGTTCCTGCCTTGTCATGGAGACAGGTCAACAGAAGGATGTGAGTGACTGCATGGTAAGTTGTTTAGAGGTCAAGTAGTATGAGCTTCTAGATGGGGGCTCCTTCCTTGGCCATAAGGATATTCTTTTTTAGTACCACTAGGGCTGTCTCTATGCTTTGCTGCGTGGCCATGTGAAGTACAATTAGGAAGCATCCAGGATGTTCGCAGATGCCATGTGATGTTGGAATGTGGTTGCCAATATTTCTCAAATGAGTTGGAAATGGGAAGGGAGCAGCAGGGTTGTAGTTGGGTAGATTATACAGTGATTGTGGTTTTTGGCGGCAGACTAACATTTTTTACAGGGAGGTCGGCATGTTTCTTTTCTGAAGATAGTGTCTGTGGTTTCTGTTACCAATGGGCATATAGTTATAATAATTTAAATATTTCTGTGTAGCTTTTTGGTACTATTTTGTCACAGTATTTGTTTCATACCCCCAGAAACATTCCTGACTTGTAGATTTTCCCAGATATCTTTTCAAACAATTGTGGCTGATCCTTTAATTTCAGTAAGAACTCAGTGACCTTTGCCATTTAGCAGCCTCTTCTGAGCCATTTTATTTAGCTTTGGAAAGGCCAAGAGCATTAATTTAAAAACAGATAATTGTAAATGAAATCTATATAGCTTTTCAATATATATCAGAAACCACTAAATAACATTAAGTATTTACAAGAGTATTTTGTTAGACTGTCTATATTTGCATTTGTTAGCAGATTACCAGTGTGCTATTTAAAGCTGTTTTTGATATTTGCTTTGAACAATCATTTTTACATAAATCTGCTCATAAATTAAGTCGTTTAAAATATTACATCTAATATTAAAGATGGTGACATGAAAAGAGTGAGTCAGTTATTTAGCTGTGTTTAAGTAATGAGTCAGATTATCACTGTTCAGACAGATTTACTTGTGTAATTTTCTGAAGGTCTGTTTTGATTTTTGTAGACATTTTGGCATGGTGAAGTTCACCCCTATGTAGAAGGTCAGCGTAAAGTCTGTGCAGCACTGAAATCTCCCTAAAATCCTCATAATAGGTCTTAAATGGGACTTAAGTGGTGTATAAGCCTTGGGCTGAGCCCCTGCACAGATTTGAGTTTCATCTTCAGCTATTTACAGTCAAGCAATCAATTGTCTAGTATTAGAAAACAACCAGCTCTCAGTTTTATTGCAAGTTTCATGTTACTTTTTCCCCTTAAAGCATCAGCTCTGTGATTGTATCAGAGTCTCATAATTCATTTTAAAAGTAAAAAGCTTCTAGCCCTCTAGGTTGCCAAAAAAAAGCTGAAAATATGAACGCTAATGCCTCAAAGCCAAAGGCAAATAAAAAGAACCCAAGTTTTATTTTTTTGTTTTTAAATCTCATGATTTTTCAGGGACTAGCTCATGCTTGAGTTAATATACTGGAAAACTTCAGTGTATTTCTTGCACACACAGTTGATAACTGGTCCTAAAGCTCTCCATTGGAAAGATGGGGATTCTAGAAACCAAAATCCTTTTACTGATGTTGCCCATCTAATTTTCTTTTTAAATTGCATGCGGGAGCCCTACTGCCAGTTTTCAACTAATTGCTAATAAGCGGCAAAGGGACAAATAGAAAAGGCTCATGTGTGGGTAGTCTAAGCCACCAGTGCAAGAATAAAGAATGAAAACGACTTCACGCTGTCTCTTGTCTTTGCAAATTATTATATCTTACTCCATTTAGGGTACTCACATCAGCCAAATGCTTTCATATTGCTATAGCAAGATTAAACCAATTTGCATTTTATGAATTTGAAGACATTAATTATACGTTCAGAATGGCTTGTATTTTTAGAAATATTTTATTAATGAGAAAATAATATTCCATTCTATACCAGGAAACTGGGACATTTTAATGCATGTTTTCTTCTAGGGGGTGTAGGGGAAACTACTGAGCATTTTAAATTACTTAAGCTCACCATCAGTAGGGCACTGGAATGAATTCCATCATTAGCTTTGCCATAAGTCATATAATTGTTTGGTGCCCATAGTGAGGCATATGGATGTAAGGCAGCTATGGTTTTTATGTAGAAACTTGTAGCCATTCAACTGTCTTCCTCATGCATCACATGGACAATTCTGCTCTTCAAAAAATAAAAAAGTTCCAGTAGCAACAATTGAATGAGGAAAAAATGGATCTAATTCATATTCAGTTTACACTTGTTAACATGGCTGTTTTACTATAGCTATAGAGGAGAAGGAGGAAATGGGATGAAAAGAATATTGGTACATGGTAACACATCAGATTGGGAAATAATGCATCAGATTGTTACAGAATTTCCACATAATTTCTGCTGTGTCACAGCCTGATGCCTCAGAATGTTTGTGTTACTCTCAAGCTTATGAGTAATACCCTGTTGGCTTGTATCTGGATTACTTCTGGACAGTTTGACAATATAATTGTGTACATTCATTTTGAAATAGAATTCAGCCAACAGCAAGGCCAATGTTCTGCATGAACCATTGCTGCTTTTCTATAAACATTAGTATAGCAATTAAGGAAGCTGAAACTTAATGTCTAGGAATGGGCAAACCTTGACGAGATCTGGGATTTGGGATTGATTTGGAGAAGCATTAAGGAGCTGTGCTGCTCTTCTATATTGGTGATATTTGGGTTGAAAAATTTAATAAGAATCAGCTTTATCTTGAAAACTTTCTAGCTGTGCCACTCCTGGTCCTAGCTGGAAACACTATGAGAACAAGCTTTCTCTTGGTTGGAAATTGGTGGTGAAAAAAATATTTATCCAAATATTATAGACTCCCAAAGGGTTTGACTCTAAATATGGAAAAATGTTTCAAAGGAGGAAAAGGCGGGATAAAGGATTTCCTTATAGATCCAAACTAGTTTGCCCATCCCTGCTTCTTGATATTCTCTGAAGGTCTGATCTTACCACAACTCTCTCTGATCTCATTCAGATGCATCTCTTATCTTTTGGTTGTGCAGGCCAAAGTACGAGAGCTAGAGGAGAAATGTCGGACACAAAGTGAACAGTTTAACCTCCTCTCCAAGGAACTGGAGAAGTTTCGGCAGCAAGCTGGAAAGATTGATCTCTTGAGCAGTAACTCAGTGGCATCCTCAGATGTCCCTGGCTCCCCTAGTAAAACCCTGTCCCAGTTAATGAATGGAATAGCCACCTCCATAGGCAAAGGTAAGAACTGGTACTTTTATTTGAAGGAATTGACTGAATTACGGGTCGAATTTAACCCTCATATGAACAAATCCCATAGATGACAATGGGATTTGCTTGTATGTGTGTGAGGACAGAATTTGGACATGATTCAGCAACATTACCCTGGGACAATTTCTGAGTAGCTCTCTGACTTCATTGGAGTAAATATTTGGCCTAACAATCATTCCTCATTCTTCACTATATCTCAAAATGTTCCATATCGAAGAAGGTCCATATCATTGTTCCCTCTTTACACTTTTCTCTTCATTCTGTGTTCCCAAAGAAGCATGTTGAGCTTTTGTCACTTCTAATTAGTTGAGTTTGCTTACTGCTGCTTATGCATCAACAATTTTCAAAGATTGAGGCAGTATCATTGGTCATGAGGTTATCTGAGGATATTTGGAAGGGATCCAGAATGTAAATTTCACCCAGCTGCCTAGCTGTCAGTACTGAAGAGTGTGGTAATTATGTGTACAGTGTCTAGCACAACAGAACCTTGGTCTTCAGATGGGTCTGTAGGTGCTGTGGCAATGCAAATAATACATAATTAAACATAATGCATAATCAGTGGCATTGGTTCTCTATCATGGATTCGCTTTCTTCCTATCCCCCCCCCTTTTTTTTTTAAAGGCTAGGCTGCAATTAAGTTAACAGGCCAGATCATGAGCTGCTGTAAATCGGCATAGCTTCAGTGAAGTCAGTGGAACTACACCAATTTACACCAGCAGAAAATCTGGCCCCAAACATCTCCTGACTTAGTTTTGTGGATTTTGTCACAAGCAAAACTACATACTTTATAGGTAAAAAGGATCTGCCAGTGAAAGCATTTTCCATAATGCAAGAAAATAAACCAGTTAAAAAGAAGGAGGAGAAAAAAAAATCAATTCTGGCAATTGGTGCACTGACATTTGGGGACCAATAACACCCCAAATTGTAAATGTTCTTTACGTCACTATGAGATATTAACATTGCAATAGAGGCTCACAGCTGCAGCATTGCAGTGAGATAATTTTTCATTGCTTTATCGGGCTTTGAGGATTCCTGAGCAATTGCTTTATAATAAATATGAAGAGAAGCTGGAAAAGTAAAATAGATTTGGGTTTTGTATTTCACCTCCCTGAGTTTTTAAGAAGGGCTGAGGAGGGAAAACCCATTTTTTCTCTCCAGGAAAAGTGCTTTACAAATCATTTCCCTACCACTGCAGATGAGCAGCTATTTTCATCAAAGGCTGGCAAACTTGATGTGAAGCTAAATCAAATGGAACAAGAAGACTTTCTTCTTTCAGTTCACTTCAGTGGTTTCTTTAGAGACTGTGGGACGTTGTCATTTTTCTTTAACAGAGAGGAGATGTGCTTGCGATATCACTCGTGCATATAGTGGCTTATAGGCTTATGTATGTCTAGATCATTCCTACCAAACAGGGTGAATTAGAAGGAATATTCAGAATATCATTGCATGGTATCAGTGGGAGCTTTGTCATAATAAAGATTGCAGGATCAGGCTCTTGATGTCAAATAGTAACTATAATGGTGGTATTTTCAAAGCAACATTACTTTTAAAGGGATTTAATTAGTTAACAGAATCCCTTAGTTAGCTATACAGAGGTCAATTTAGATTTCTAAAATCCATTTAAATAGGCCCAAAATTTTCCAGTAAGCAACTAAGCTTTTGGGTGCCTAACTAAGTCAAACGCTCTCAACTTCTTGATATTTGCTGATCACTAATTGAATGGTTAAGAACAATGTGTCTTCAAATAAAAGCTTTGAAAATATAGAATGGTTCCCTTTCCAGTCATTAGAGATCTAATCCTTCACTCTTACTCACACCTATTCAAATATGGGTTTACTCAAGTGAGCAATAGTGAGTCTTAAATTTGACCTAATACTCGCACTTGGCGTATATCCATTGCTATCAATAAGTTGTGTTGAATATCAATTTGGTCCATAATATTTAAGCAAGCAGGCATCGTTTTAATTGTTGAAATCAGCCAGTTCTTAATCATACTGCTGTCTCATCAAGCTCTCAGAACTAGGGGCAGAATTTTTTTTTATTTTTCCTGGGTAGAAGAAGACATGAGGACAGCTTTCAAAACAGCAAATGTCAGAAACAAGACCAACTACCACGGTGTTTTAAAGTTCTTTCCCAGACACACAGAATAGTTAATAATTGATCAATCAATAGTAATGTGAGCAGAATGGAGGGTGAATTTGGTTCATGATCGGCCACTTTAAATATGATCAATTTAATTGTGTCCTCAGACCTTTAAATTAAGGACTCTGCAGCTTTTCTTTGTCTTTTTCCTTGGAAGACCATTCTTGAAACTTCCTGCATTGGTCAGTTGCCAGCCATGACAAAATGTAATGTGCCTTATGTATACCAAGCTTCCAGCAGCAGGAAAGTTTAGTTTAGTAACCAAGTTGTTATGGGTCCAGCTCCACTCCTACTGATATCAAAGCTTAAATGGGTGTAGGGCTAGACTCATCATACCTTAGTTACAAACAGCCTATACAAGAGCTCTTGGTGAGAAGGTCAGTGTATTTTGGAAGTTGATGCATGCATTCAGGTTCTTTTATCCAACAAAAAAAGAAGCTCAGCTGGCAAGACAAATCAAGCTTAAGAGACAGGGCTTGATGTTCTGAGTGAAGTTCCACTCCCCTCCTTTTGTGCCTGTAAAGTGGTGCAAAGGGAGCAGACATTGACCATAAACCCTTGAGTTTCCATCCGATGTGGGGAGAGTAAAGATTCAGCTGATGAGTTAAATGACCTACTGCCAGATAGTCAGGGAGTTGGGGCCCTTATTCACTCCAAAGTTAATATGATCAAAATAATGATGTTCCTTTGTATCCTTATTACCTATGTTTTGGCACCATGCATTTCATATTATCCTATCAATGTGACACTTGCAAGTCTACTGACATAAGAACACCTATACCGAGTCAGAGCAATGGTCTATATAGCCTAGTATTCTGTCTTCAGACAGTGGCCCATGCCAGGTGCTTTAGAGGGAATGAATAGAATAGGTAATCATCAAGTGATCCATCCCATCAGCAATTCCTAGCCTCTGGCAAACACCAATCCCAGCATATCCTGGCTAATAGCCATTGATGGACCTATCCTCCATGAATTTATCTAATTCTTTTTTGTATTAGGTTATAATCTTGGCCTTCACAACATCCTCTGGTACTGAGTTCCACAGGTTGGCTGTGCATAGAGTGAAGCTATATTTCCTTTTGTTCATTTTAAACCTGCTGCCTATTAATTTCATTTGGTGACCCCTAGTTCTTGTGTTATGGGAAGGAGTAAATAAGGAAGGGTTATTTTATTTTATAGATCCCTATCATATTCCCCCTTAATCATCTCTTTTTCCAAGATACAAAATCCCAGTTTTATTAATCTCTCCTCTTCTGGAAGCTTTTCCATAGCCCAATCATTTTAGTTGCCCTTTTCTGTACTTTTTCCAATTGCAGTTTCTTTTTTGAGACAGGAAGACTAGATCTGCCCTGCTGTATTCAAGATGTGGGCACACCATGTATTTATAAAAAGGCAGTATGATATTTTCCCTTTCCTAATGATTCCCAACGTTTGTTAGCTTTTTTTGACTGCCACTGCACATTGAATGGATGTTTTCAGAGAACTATCCACAATGACTCCAAGGTCTCTTTCTTGAGTGATTAGGGCTAATTTAGACCCATCATTTTATATGTATAGTTGTTTTCCAATGTGCATTACTTCGCATTTATCGACACTGAACTTCATCTGCCCTTTTCTTGCCCAATCATCCAGTTTTGTGAGATCCCTTTGAAACTCTTCTCAGTCTGCTTTGGACTCGAGTAGTTTTGTTTCATCTGCACATTTTGCCACCTCACTGTTTACCACTTTTTCCAGATCATTTATCAATATGTTGAATAGTACTGGTCCAGTATAGACCCCTGGGGATACCACTGTTTACCTCTCCCCATTCTGAAAACTGACCATTTATTTCTGTCCTTTGTTTCCTATCTTTTAACCAGTTACTGATCCATGAGAGGATCCCTCTTATCCCATGATGGCTTACTTTGCTTAAGAGCCTTTGGTGAGGGACCTTGTCAAAGGTTTTCTGAAAATCTAAATACGCTTTGTCCACTGGATCACCCTTGTCCACATGCTTGTTGACCCATCCCCCCAAAGAATTATCACAACAGGGCCCAAGCATAATTTTTTTGGGCCCAGTACAAACTTATAACACAGGCCCCCTCCCACATACATACCCATGGGGGTTGCAGCCTGGGCCAGGTCCCCCAGGGCCTCCGAGCCCCGGTAAAGAGTACCTTTTCCCCCCCATGGGGGGGCCATGTTTGTAGATAGGTGAGGCATGATTTCCCTTAACAAAACCATGTTGACTTTTCCCCAATAAATTGTATTGATCTGTGTGTAACATAATTCTGTTCTTTTCTATAGGTTCAACCCATTGATCCACAGGAATTGCCTGTGGATCCTTTTTTAAAAATTGCCATCACGCTAGCTATCTTCCAGTCATCTGGTACAGAAGCCGATTTAAATGATAGGTTACATACCACAGTTATAAGTTCTGCAATTTCACATTTGAATTTGTTCAGAACGCAGGTGGATACCATCTGGTCCTGGCAACTTATTACTGTTTAATTTATCAAGTTGTTCCAACACCTCCTCTAATAACACCTCAATTTGGGACAGTTTCTGTGGGGTGCACAGCAAGGGGTTTTATGTCCAAGGAACTTTCCACTCACCCCAAGTCTGGTACCTAGGAAGAACTCACTGCAGTGGATATAACAAAACACAGGAAAATCCAGAAGACATGAGCCTCAGAAATGGTTTCTTTTTAATATATTTTAGCAGTTGGAGCAATTATTTGTAAACACTAGACTGACAAATCTGGTGTGGCAAGCATATTAACAGTGAACGGAAGGAGCCAAATTAGCTGCAGGTTTTTGAAAAGGGATCATTATTCTATTAAACATATGAGAGAAATTCCAAGAATAACAAATTGCCCCTTGCTAGCATGAAGATTGCTGCAAGCAGAGCTAGTTGTAATAAATCTTTCGTACAGAGTCTTGTATGTTCCCCTGAAGTCAATTTGCTCATGCTGCCGTGCTGTAAAATTAAAGTGGTACAGAAAGAATAAATCCAGCTGGGCCAAGGAACATACCAAAAAATCTTCCGACTGTGTTTTTGGAGCTCATCCTCCTCTGCAGTAGAGTGGATGATTCTCGGTGGCACGTAACAGGGTGAGGCATTCACTTCAAGAACAAAATGCCATGCAGTTGGAGAGGAGCTGCCAACCTCACTTGTGAGCTGCTGACCTCACATGTCACCAGGACTTGAAAATTAGAGCATGGACTAGTTGTATTAGAGGAGAGGAAGGCTCAGAAATTTGATTATGTCAGCAGTGCCCCAAATTGTATGCTGTGGCTTTGCTACAGCTGCTGCTTCAGATATAATTAGGCCCAGCTTGCTATTTCCTGCTTTCTTACTTGTGGTTCCAAAGGAATAATATTACAAGTCAAGGAAAACATAGTGAAGCATTTTATATTCCACTTCTGTCAATCCCCCCGGCAGCCTTGGGGCCCATGTAGCGCTTGTTTTAAAACCATATTTCACTCGGCCTTTAGGGCCCTGGGAATACTAATACTCTAAATGTCGGCTATCATCACTAGAGTTCAGGCCATTTAGCTTCTTGCAGGATCGGGTCTCTTACTCCTTTAACAGCATGGTGTATTTTATCTTTTTTTGGCATCATTTTTATAATCAGAAAAAAAAATTCAATGTGTCTCCAGAATTTTCTCTTTTTTTCCTTCATGTGTCTCCTAATTTTTTTAGAAACTTCAGTGATTGTGTTTGTGACTTAGAAGATGTGTTGTGGAGCAAGAAACCGCAGTTCTAATCTCTGCTCTGCCACTGATATACCATGTAGCATGGAGCAAGACACTTAACCGTCATTATTCCTGACTTGCGGAATGGAGATAGTAGGACTTGGTTCTTATTTCCACTTCTCTGGCCGTGAAAAGATTTTAAATTGGGTATACTTTTTCACTTAGGTGAAGGCCCTTTGCACTGCCACAGTGTTCTAAAAGTACCTTATTGTAAATAAGGCTTAGGTCCAGTAGTGCTTACCAGTCTTCCTATAGGATATTGAGGCTTAATTAGTTAAAACTTTTTAATGTAAGTGCTAAGCCAAATATTGGTTATTACCACCAATAAACAGACAGTATTTACAAGCAGACTTGGTTGGTTGGTTTTTTTCACGCCAACATGAAACATAATCTCGGCATGTGTGTCAAACTACTAGTCATCTCATATAGTAATCTTTTCTCTTTTCCAGCTAGCTGGTAAACAGTGGGATGTGATTCATAACTCTAATCCTTAACACTCATCTTTAAATTTAAATATCTCCATACAGTTGTCCACTAGGGAACTTTTTGAGGGACTTTTAATCCCCAGAACAGGTCCGGAATGGGAAATAGCAGTGGATGCTTCCTCCATGCCAGCCTTCATCAGCCCCTCTCTGGAGGGGCGCCATTAATAGGGGTCAAATGGTCATTCACACCCTATGACCCATTCAGCATGTGGTGTCTCTGCTGTGACTGCCAGCCAGGTTGCTACTTTGTACTAATTGTTGTGTTTTTGTTTATGGGTAGGTAATGAAAGCCCCTCTGGAAGTCGTTGTGTGATTTCAGAGTTTATACGACCCCTGCAGATATCCGGTGACAAACCAGAACAATTGTCCGTCAAACCTACTTTTCTATCCAGGTCAAGATCTGGCAGCCCAAGATGCAGATTTGATTCAGACGTGAGTCTTTTTAAATTTATGACATTGGCAATGTGTTTGATAAGCCAGAGCCTTCCTTCTTCAAGGGACAGATGTGCTGCACCTTGGCATTTAACTGCATTTCTGAAGAGTCAAGGGTGGGTTTTTCAAAAGCACCTGAGTAATTTGGGAGCACAAATAATGGGATTATTGTGCTTTTAAATCATGTAGGTACTTTTGAAAATCCCACCTAGGAAACCTGAGCTGAGATATTCAAAGGAGCCTAAACAAGTTAGATGCCCAAATCCCACTTATTCAATGGAAATATTGGGTACCTAAACCCCTTAGGTGTCTTTACAAATCCCACCCCTTGACAGAATCGTTTATGCAGTGTTTTAAGATAAACTACTATTCTGTATTGAGCCTCATATATATGTGAGGTGAAAATCAGCTATATATTTTTTATCTTTCTTTGCCAAATGTCTGCATTCTTGTCCTTCGCTTGAATTTAGTCCTTGTGACATGTACCACACTTTAGTCAGTTTTTTTTCATGCCCATTAGCCATGCTGGATTGATACAAGTCCTCTATTCATAGGATAAATAACATATCTGTAAGAGCACTATTCCACGCAGAGCCCTTGCCTGCATGCCTCATCTCTGTTCTGGGTGTGAGAAGTGGATCATTCTCTTTGTCCTGTTCTTTGCTTGGTTTTCATGATGTGGAAATCCACTCATTATAACTGGAATGATATCTCCACCTGGGCCAGTTTCTAGGGTACCATTCTTAGCTGAATTTGAACCTGTAACCTGAATGATCCAAACACCAATCCCTTCAGTCATCTATCTTCCTACCAAAGCTGCATTTATTTGCATTTTTGGAAAAATTCAGCAGAGATCTTCACGATATTTTATTATTGCTAATCTTTGCATATCTCAGGACTAACAGGAAATCAATGAAACATGGTTGAAGTTCTTCAGTGCACTTGATTATGATCCTTTTCCTTCATCTCATCATATGTCCAGTCTCAGTTATCTGCATACAAAACCCTATAGATGTGAATCAGGATGAAACCCAATAGCCTCTTGTAGAAATATTATAGGGTTCTATAAAAATACTCTTAAATGCCAATCAAATTTAATAGAGAATAAGATTTTCTCTTTGGGTCCTTAACTAGCCTATAGAATTCTATCAATGAGATCTCATTATCTATTAAAAACGTATCTGGGAAGAGTTTTTAAAAAGGCTATTATTTCTTTAATTAAATTCTGTTAAACTGTTCCACGAGGGCGCAGACAACAGTAAAACAATGAGGTTGGAATGATATTTTAATGGATTCAGTCCTGATTTTTCCCTTTGTCAAACAAAAAAAGTAAATAGGCTGAAATTGGGTTCGGCTGCTGTGGCTAAATCATAGGGATTGCTGCTGAACCCCAGGAATGCTTGTGAACATCACTAAAAATCAAAGTGTAATATGGGATATTCTACAAAAGGATTAGATTCCTACTAGCTTCTGTGAAATGTATTCACTAGTCACATCTAGGGGTCTGTTGACAAAGAAACACATGCAGATAAACTCTTAGTAACATTATTGGGAGCTATGAGCATCCACTGCTTGTTGAATAGGCTGCATCAATAGCAGTGAAGCCAGAAAAGGCAGCATAGCAACAAAATTTAAGGAAGCAGAACTAACATCACAGGGCAGAACAAGTGCATGTCAAATTTAATTCCCTTCTTCTATTATTTTTCAATTGTCTCTCACTGAGACTGTCAAGCCGGTTTTAACTGAATTGTTCATTGTTTGCCTTCCGAAGTGTAATTATGTGGTGCCTAAGTACCTCTCACATATACACACAAGTTTAGTTACCCACCAAGGTACCATAACCGGTATCAAGGAGAAAAGTATATAAATTACACCTTTAGGAAATCAGCCTTTGACATGTAAAATCTGAGGGTGATATTTGGCATTGTAATTTCAGACATCAAAAGGATGGACAGCATAGTTCATTTCACAAAGACACATGCAACTTCCATGATTTTTAGTAAGAATACTGGCTTTGCTCCTAGGGTACTAGGAACTAGATTTTGACTCCAAGTCACAGTCTGGTGCCTGCCTGTCTCCTGGATTACGGGGTTACCATCCAGCCCTATGCAAGCTTCCCTGCTGGACAACACAGCGTAACTTGGTACTTCTGTTTTAGAGAGAAGTTGTTATCTCAGTTCTCCTACAGCTGTCTAGCAAATCATAAAACACAGGGCAGTGAGAAACGTATCTCTGCTTTACTAATTCTACGCAGCATAAAGCAGGAAAGACAGAACTTATATTATTTTGGTACACTGAATTTCAAGAAGGTATCTGATGCAGATCCAGGATACCTGGGCCCTGTTTACGTTGACTCAGCACCACAGTTTAATCACTAGATTTTCTACTCATTAACTCATAGTGGAGTAAAAATTATGGCTTTGCTATATTGTGCTGAATTAAGCATTATGATGAATTCAGAGATTTCACTGGGTTAGTGGAGAGGATGGAATTCAGCAGATGGAGACTGGATTAGGAGAGTTATATTGGTGTGATTCTTTGCAATTTTTAGCAAACACTGGACATAATTTTAAAAAATCAACATTTGCTTACAGCTACAAGTCAATGGTATCTAAGGTAGCACAGTTATTTCCTGTTCTAACTTTCAGATACCTTTATGGGCGATCTGTGTAAATGTTGACATTTTAATAGCAACTAATACTGTACACACCGCTAAGTAAATAATTTACAATAAATTACCTTGGGACTAACTTGCTAAAGTTTTAATTAAAATAGCACACTTTGGATAAATTACTGTTAATTATTAGTATACATGTTTCTAAATAAAAATGGACTGCCAAAAGCCTTTATCTGACTTTGTTTCATATCCTGTGGAGAGTTTTGTATGAATTGCATATACTCAGACTAGTTTATATATTCCATCAGGATAACAATGTGTGCAACAGTATGAAATCCTTTTGTGTTTATTTTTTACAGATGGATAATGAACGGAATTCCAATACCTCAAAGCAAAGATACTCTGGGAAAGTCCATCTTTGCATCGCCCGTTATAGGTAACATAAAGAGCTGAGGGGGACAGATAATGCCAAAAATGATTGGGGGGGGGGAGAGGTTCACTTTTTTTGCAGATGTAACTAATGTCCAGTCCTGTTCATACTCCACCCTAAGGAAAGAGGCTTTTCACAGTGGAGTTCTGTCAGGGAAATAGAGGAATCCTAGCTGCCACCACCCCTCACCCGTTTCCTTGGCTACGGAGCCCCTTCCACAGCCTTGACAGATGCTGTGCCCCACCCTCCATGCAAATGGGTTTGGCTGGTGGATTTGCATCCACAAAAGCCCCTCCCACATTCATCCCCAACTATCTTCATAACCACAGTGGATGGAGCTCCTCTATGCAAACACAAACCACAGCTATGCGATTCACAGAAAGTGCTGGCTTTCTGCATCCTGCCCCCAAACCCTTTGCAAAATAGAACCATGCAGTTTTTTTCATTGCCTTTTGATTTGTACATGCTGCAGACAAATGGGGGCAGAGTTTGTGCCCAAGTCATTCTCTGAACAGCTGGCCTGAGAACAGGAGCTCAAGGAAGAGCAGCAACATTTGTCAGAAAGGATCCTGCTAATCAGTGTCTTTCTCAGTATATAAATAGGTCCAAATAAGCGAAGTTGATAGGTTTTCCCTGGGTAGTCTCAGAATATAAATTATAACATTCTAAATTAATCCAGGCTGTGTGACCGACGATTACAGAAAGGCTTTCAGTAGAGACATGAGTCTAATCTTGTATAAGTGCTTTCTCTGCTTCAGCTTCCTTCCTTCTTGAAAGGAGCAGGGCCCACAAATTAGAGTGTAGACTAGTGTACACCTGGAATCTTCAGTGCCAGCAGGACACCCGTACTAGAAATGAATTATCTAGATGGAAAGGGAGCTCTTGTGAAAGTATGGCTTGTCTTTTGACTGATTTGGATGTGTTAAGCCTGCTAGTACTCCCTGACTCTGCAAATCTCAGTAATCAAAGTGTTTTAATGCTAAATATAAGTCTAAATGTCCCTAATACAAACCTGGCTAATAAAGATAATTCATGTCAGCCCCAGTTCCATTACAGTGTAATATTCAATGCACTGCAGAGTTTGGAGACAGCAGTGCAGAGCCCAAAGTAAGGCAGAACCCTTGCTGAGCTCAAATTAAACTCATTTTCTCTAGCGAAACATGATTTTATTTCTGCAACAAGTGCTATAAAGCTCACCCAACTGAAGAGAGTTCCTAAATAAACCAGCATGAAACTAAAAGATGATTAATTGATCAGTTAAATGCCTTAGATATCAACTTTAAATGGCTGTAGATATGTCACATTTAAAGAACCTGTAGAAAAAGAGCAGATGTAGTTTTCAAAAAAGAAGCAAACCCAAATCTATTATTGTAGGCAACAGTGCACTTTCCATTCATGCTAGATTTAAAATAATGTGCTTTCCATTATCTTTTAATGTCAGAGCAAGACTAACATGGCATGTTCAAAATATCCCGAACATTTATTTTCAATACAGACAATGTTTTTTAAAAAACAAACCCGAAAAAGTTACTTGTTGTAAATAGCAAAAACAAACATCTCTGAGAGCTAGAGAGGCAGCATGGTGTTGTGGTTAGAGCAGGGGAATTAGGAGTCAGGAGGCCTAGATCCTGATCATGGTTCTGACACCAACTCACTGTGTGCTTTAGGCAGGCCCCAGACTCCCACTGGCCCTCACTTTCCATATATGTGTAAAGGGGATTGATAATACTTCTTACCTCATCAGGGAGGGGTTGAGAGGACCCCTCCATCAGTGCAGGTGAAATGCTTTCCAGATCCACAGATAGAAGATGTGGAAGTCCAGCATGTGGCCTACGCATTTCTTAGTTCCACAGTCCTTTTTAATGAATCTGTCTGCACAGGGGGTAATTTCCACTCAGGGTGGAGTACTATTATTATACAACTTTCTATGCCTGTTAGTTGCTTGTCATTGATGACATTTTTATTATAGATCAAATACTATTCTATTTTTAAAAAACTGATCCATTAAATGATGCACGTCAGCTTATTTACAGTGCAGGAAGAATATTTCAAGGCAATTAACACACCTGTGGGCTTAAACAAGACACAACTTAATAACCCAACAGCTGCAAATGTATAATCAATGTATGCTTCCCATGCAGTTTCAGTCTGCAAGTAAACTCGTGTGTCTGTGTTTCGCTATGAGCACATCAAAATGTCTTCATTTCAAGAGCCAGGAGTCTCCGTGGTGCCCATGGAAATGTGCTGCTTTTATAACCCATGCCATTTTCTTGTGAGCAAAGCGCAAGCAATGTTTACTTTGCTTTGGCAATGTTGGTTACAAAATCAGAGGGACTTGTTGGGATGGAGAAGAGATGAAATCTTGTACATTTATTTGGCTTAAAAACCAGTCACAGTAGCACCATAGTTTGTCATAGTTTTCATTAAACGTTAATGAGGTGAGAGTCATTAGATACAATTCTTGGCATGAGAGTTTGTGTAAAAAAAAACAATAAACTGCATAAAGTAACTGAGTGTATGTGCAAAACAGAGAGCGAGGGACAAAGACACGCACACCAGTGCAGTTTGTTCGATTCAGACTGACTCTTGGTTTTGGCAATTGCCTTTTGGAAGAAAACACACATTGAGCTTTTGCAGGCTGAGGATCACTGTATGGCTGAGGCTACAGCCGTCAGCATCTAGGCTGCCACTTTGGTGTTTTTGCTTGAACTTGTTTTAAACAGATTTTCATTTTTACCTTGTTCCCTTAAGACTGTCTGGGCAATCATTCCACTGTCAAGCTGCCATGAATGTTAATAAGCTGTTTATGGCAGTGCAGTGGGAAGGCAGCACTTCGAAACAGTAAGCAAGAAGCTTTGTGTGTTTCTTTTCTTGTTGTCATACTCTGCAACCCGGAGGGAGAGGAATTATAAAATTCTATCCTCCAATATGCTGGTTATATTCCCCAGTTGAACATGAATTTATGCGGTGCTCTGCTGGTACTGTGTACAGTTCTCCTTCTAAAAACCTTTGTTTTTAGAAGACTTGGTAGTGCTAGTGCTACACACACAGAAGTTCATGGTATCTGCAAGGATTGAGCTCAGCTACTCCTGTGGCAAAAGCAGGGCAGGGCTGGAAGTGGGGCGTTATCAAAGGGGGATTGTTATTTTATTTATACACACAGATGCATACCAGGTTGGGTTTAAGACCAAATTCAAAGACCCCACTGACTGTGACTGTTATCTGTTGACTTCAGTAGGCTTTGTCTTGGCACTTAATGTTCCCCTAGTCTTGAAATTCTGTTGGGTGTAAAAGTATAAACTGTTCACTGGCCTACTAGGAGCACAAGAATTTCAAGGAATTATTCCAAGCATGATTATCTAGTCATGGTTATTCAGCAGGACTTGCTAAGTCATAATCTAGTGCAAATATCTGATAAATGCTTGATGCCTTTTAAAAGCTTATCTCTGAGTGTGAGTCAGACTTTGCTGTAATAGATTGCTTTATGAAGAAGAGTAGCTCATTAACATTAGCAGGTCCTGACAGAGATGACACAGGAAAAAACCAACGTAAGGTTTTGTATAGTTGTTTTAAAAATCAATAAAGACATAGGCTGGGATTTTCAAAGGCGCCTACAGCCTGGTCTACATGGCCGTTGACAGGAGATATGCAAGCTACGTAATATAGCTTGCGTATCTCCCATTGAATTACTTATGTTGCTGTACCAAGGCGTCTCCACTGCGCTGCATCAACAGGAGATGCCCTCTTGTTGATACTGACTTATTCCTTTTGTGGGAGTGGATTAATGGCATCGACGGGAGAACACTTCCAGGATCAACTGAGCAGGTCTCCACAGCCTGTTCAATTGATCCCACTGCATCGATTCCAGCAGTCCCTAAGAGGGTTAGTTAGGTGAGTTATCTGGAAAAAGAGGTGAACAGAGAGGTGGCAAAGTTTGCACACGATACAGAATTACTCAAGATGGTTAAGGACAAAGCAAACAGTGAAACCAGGGGTCACCTGATGAAGTTAATATGCAGCAGGTTTAAAACAAACCAGAGGTAGTACTTTTACACACAACACACAGTCAACCTGTAGAACATGTTGTTGGGTGATGTTGTGAAGGCCAAATGTATAACTGGGTTCAAAAAAGAGTTAGATAAATTAATGGAGAAGAGGTCCATCAGTGAACCCCCATTGCTTTGCATGTCTCTAAGCCTGACTGCCAGATGCTGGGATTGGACAATGGGATGGATCACTGGATATTGCCCTGTTCTTTCAGAAGACAGGATACTGACTGAAATGGATCATTGGTCTCATCCAGTATGGCCATTCTTATGTTCCCACTATTGGGTTGGGACCCTTTTATTGTTCTTTATTCACTAGCACAGTGAGGTCCTGCTCTATGGCTAAAGCTCCTAGATGCTATAACAACACATAATAAATAACAACAATAATATAATAAATATAATATAATATAATAAAATATAATATAACATAAAGATGACTCCACTCCCTTAGGCTCCCTGCCAAAATATATATTTCAAAAGTCGTGGCAAGAAGATGGGACACTAGAGCTACTCTCATGTGCGGCCTTTAAAACTACATTCTGCTTTGATTATTATTCAGAGGAGCGTGCGTTGTAACTCACTAAATACACTCATTGTCTAACTGAAGTTTCCATCTGTTCTTCGCTGCAGTTACAACCCTTTTGATGGACCAAATGAAAATCCAGAAGCAGAGCTCCCCCTTACAGCAGGAAAATACCTCTATGTATATGGAGACATGGATGAAGATGGCTTCTATGAAGGTTTTGTTTATTTATATCTTATTAGATTATGTTGATTTGAATCAATTTAACTCCCATACTGAGTTATCTATGACCAAAATCAATTGAGAAAGTCATCATCCTTAAATTAAGAAAATTACTGCACCAGCAAAGCCACTCTTTCTAGACATAGCTAATTTATAAACCATCAGTGTTTCCCATTTGGCAAGATTTGTGCTGATAAGAAAAGTTACTGAGATTTCAGTTTTTGCCTCAAAGTTCCTTGATTTGCCTCAGGCTGTGAATATTTGATTCCTCTACTCTATGCAGAATTTCCTCTTGCTAGACGCTAATACAAAGTCATATTGGAACTAGGAGGTGAGTAGAGGTTTAATACAACTAGTTTAACGACACTGTGAATATTATTTACTTTTCAGTTCCTTTCATTCCTAAGTTGCTCCCTTCGTATCTTATCTTCTCAACAGATGCCAGCTCTTTACTTAAGCTGGTGTGTCAGATATCAAATATTAGCTTTCAGTGGGCTTTTCTGAATAGAAAATTTAAGCAGTAAAGGTTCTTGTGGCCCAATCTTGCAGAGCTTTCAGTGTGTGCATAACTTGACTCAGATAAGGAGCCTCATTGGGCATGTCTACACTGCAGTGTAAGTCCATGGTTAGTAGAACTCAGGTTAGCACACCCAGGGTTTGTTAACCTATGGCTTGAACATCTACACCTATTTGTAACTCCAGGTTAGGAATGGTTGAACCCTGGGTCCCAACGTGGGGCTCCAGCATTTACAATGCATTATACAAGCCTGAGTCCAATGACCCACATCCCTTCCTAGCACCATCCCAAAATGTGGTTGCTCTAACCTTTTGTTTGTGGTGGGAAAACTTGACTTTCCACCAAACTTGACTGTCCAAAAGACAAAGTCAGCCAGCCTGTGGGATACTTTTGCCTGACTTCCAGAGCACAAGTCCAGTGGGGCTGCGTCTATGCTGCAAAGCAATAGGGTTTGAACCCTGGATCTTGGCTTGACTCGGTTTCAGACCTACCACCCCTGTGGGATCCTGGGTCTGAGCCCTGAGTTAGTGTGATTTGTGTGTAGACAGAAAGGAGGAGCCTTATTTTGAACCCTGAGCTTACATTGCAGTGTAGACATACCCATTGACTGCAGAGGGACTGCATCTGAGGAGAGTTACATACATGATTAAGCACTCCGAAGAACTAGGGCCTTGGTCATGTTGACAACATATGTTGATAACACATGTTAACCCACTTCTTAACCTGCTTCCCTAGTGCCTACATCTCTGGCTGGGCACATGTTTGGTGAACATTAACAATGAGGAACCAGTTGATAAATAATTTCATTGTCTAAATGTTTCAACTTTATTTGTACCTCAAATAATACAATATTAGCTAGTGACAAAGTAGTTCACTCAGTGGCCTAGATTAACATTATAGACTCTATCTAATGCACATTTTGTACTCAGAAGAACCGACCAAGGTACGGTATTTCACTAATGGAATCCAGTTAGCAATCACTGCCACATGCTTCTATACAAATGACTTCACATACAATCAGGAAATTAATTTTGTCTTGTGGTCAAGGCACTGGAATAGGACTCAAGACTTAATTTCTGGCTCTGCCACAGACTCCCTGAGTGACTCAGGGCATGTCAGTTAGTCTCTCAGAGCCATAGTTATTCACCTGTAGAAAAGGTTGATGATAATACCTCCTTAGTCTGTCTTGTCTGTTTGGACACTTAGTTCTTTTGGCCAAGGACCATCTCTTATCGTGTAATTCTACAATGCCTAGAGCCTCATGGCCCTGATTTCAGCTGCGACCTCTCAGTGCTACTGAAATACACACAATAATAAATTCAAAGCAAATTCACAATATGAGAGAAAATAATTCTGTTTGTGTTGCTTGAATCCTGGGTTGTGTTGTATGCCTGAGATTCTCATGGACTTCAGTGGAAGTGATTAGCATATTGTCTGATTGTGTAACAGTAATGGAGCCTTTGTAATATGAAGGACACTGCTATTGAATCTTTGCTGGGAGGTGGGGAGAGGCTTCCTGCTTTCCTGCGCAGATTCCAGGCTGGGTGTATTTGGAGAGTGGATATTAGTAATGTTCTATAGAGTTTTATAACAACTTGGATCTGTCAGCTGTATCAGTAACTCAGCAGAACAAAACAGTTACAGGTCTTTTCCTTAAAGAAAAATGTCTGTAACAAGAGAGCAAAGTAAATGAGCAAAGCATTAAACAAAAAAGCATAAACAGCAAACTCCCCAACTTTGGAGTTCAACCTAATCCTTTGATCTCTATCTGAGGAAGCAGACTTTCCCAAGTAGCATCTTAAGATGCTTTTTCTGAGCCTCTCTGCCAGGGGAGGAGGAGATCTGAGGTACAGTTAACCTGTTGTTCACCGGGGACCTCTCACTGCCTTGGAACCTTTTACAATGGCATGCAATGCAAAATATGACTTATTGTACTTTAAATAGGATTTTAATCTAGCATAAGTTTGATTTAATTTATCTTCACCTAATAAGACTGATCTATTTCATATTATTTAATGTACTACTTCAACCCAATGCTACCAGAAGAGAAAGTTTAGAAAACAGCTCAGCAGGAGTGTGAGAGGAGTGTTCTTTTGTAAATTATATTTGAGTTATTCTTTCTCACCAGGTGAACTTCTAGATGGACAAAGAGGACTGGTCCCCTCAAATTTTGTGGATTTCGTTCAAGATAATGAATCCCGTTTGTCGAGCACCTTAGGCAGTGAGCAGGATCAGAATTTTATCAACCATTCGGGTCTTGCTTTGGAAGGAGATAGTCTTCGGGAGATCAATCCACCGAGTCACATGGAGTCCGGTGTAATCAACAATGGCACGGGGACTCTTGATGTGAACATTGATGAAATTGGAGAAGACATTGTGCCTTATCCTAGAAAAATCACCCTTATTAAACAACTAGCCAAAAGTGTTATTGTGGGCTGGGAGCCACCAGTAGTGCCACCTGGATGGGGAACCATTAACAGCTACAATGTCCTGGTTGACAAAGAAATACGGATGAATTTGTCTTTGGGAAGCAGAACTAAAGCTCTTGTAGAAAAACTTAATATTGCCACTTGTACATACAGAATATCAATTCAGAGCATTACGAGCAGGGGTAACTCAGATGAGCTGCTGTGCACTTTGTTAGTTGGGAAGGATGTAATTGTAGCCCCCTCTCATCTGAAGGTGGACAACATAACCCAGATTTCCGCTGAGCTGTCCTGGCTTCCTACCAATAGTAACTACAGTCACGTGATCTTTCTGAATGAGGAAGAATTCGACATTGTCAAGGCTGCTAGGTACAAGTACCAGTTTTTTAATTTGAAGCCCAACATGGCCTACAAGGTGAAAGTCCTGGCAAAGCCCCATCAGATGCCCTGGCAACTTCCTCTGGAGCAACGGGAAAAAAAGGAAGCCTTTGTGGAATTTTCTACATTGCCAGCAGGTTTGATATTTTTTTCCTGTCCCTTAACTTTGCAATACAAATACTCTAGAAATGCTTTGTGCACCAAGACTAGGCAAAATAAAACTCCTGTAATGTCTAAGTTCTCAATCAGCGTCACACACAAAAATAGTAATGTTCAGCATTCCTTCTCAATGTTGTGTAATTATATGTGTACGAGCCTGCCTTTGGAGCTGCCCATGTAGATTCAGTTGTAACAACAAGGCCATAGTTTGCCCTCAGTTTTAGAACACTGTACTGTCACGTATCTCTCAGTCTCAACACACTGGAAAGTTGAGATTTCTATAAATAATGATCTAAAGTTGGTCAGACACAACTGAACTTAATAGGTTTTAACTAATATTTGATTTTAGGAAATGAAACCCAGACATTAAGTAAATACATTTTGCACATCTTAAGTCGCATACAAGAGCTGAGTGGCTTGCAACAAAGTCCCTGACCCTTGGCATCTCACAGTGTGATAATCACCTTTCTAATGAGATTTCTTTTATGGTACTAAAAATACTTTGCTGCCAAGGGTGATAAATTAGCATAATTGGAGTATGCCAAGTTGCATAACCCTGCAGTTATTTGTGCTGTATCTTCTGTGAGAAATTGGAGAAGTAAATACTAATGGATGATAAAGAGATCATCAACTTTTAAAAATGGATAATAGCATTTGAACTGTTTCTTGCACCTACAGCTGTGTTTCAGATCGATACAAATCTCTTCGTAATTGAAAAATACTTGTGATATTAGAATTACAGGAGTATTTTCCATCAACATTTTCCTAACCCCAAAGCCTGATTCTGCAACCCTTATATGAAGTAACACTTGCTCAAGTTGGTGGTCCCAATAATTAAGGTCTAAGGGCCCACAGTATTAAAATGTAGTAGACAATGTTTTATTTTATAGAAGCCTAGAAATTAGAGATGGAAAAACCCTTTTAAGGCATCTATAGTTCATCCCTATTCATCTATTACAGCATTGTCTGTCCTTTTGTCTAGAGAAGATGCCTTTGCCAGATCATAAATTAGAGACAGACAAGCTTATCATCATCATCGAACCCATAAGCACTGTGTTCCCATATGCTGCTGCATGTTCAGAGCCTTATCCCTTGGTTTCTAATTGATTTACTTACAGAAATGTGACTAGCTATCTTTCTTTCAATTTTCTTTGTTATATAGTTCGTATTTCTGTAGTGTTTTCAGCCATAGACCTGAAAGCACTTTGCAAAGGTGGGTCAGTGTCTTTATTCCCATTTTCTGATTCAGAAAACTGAAGCATATAAACACTGAGAGACTGTTTTCCAAGATCCTGCAGCTAGTCAGCAGAAGCACAAAGAGTAGAACCCAACTCTTCTGATTCCACAACTTGGATTTTGAAAGATAATCCATCTGGCATACTTTTAAAAACCAGGTGTAATTGGTTGTTTTATTCCATGATGCATTTGATTTCCAGTGTTCGACCAACGTTATCAGACTTGCCCCAGCAATTAAAGTAGAACACGAAATGTTTCAGAAATGAAGCTGAAATTGTGTAACAGTTACAAAATGGTTTGTAAGGATGGTCACAGCATTTATGGTATGCATGATGTGGGCCGCGGCGTGATCCAGAGATCATTGTCAACGATGTCTGAAGAGTTCAAACATCTCCCTAGTGGGGAGAACCACTGAAAAAGATGTAATGCAACAATCCACCTGCACTGCAATGCAGATATTTTTTCCTTCATTCATCTACCTACTAGAAGGACCCATTTACCCAAGGATAAGGAGAGGCTCAGACTTTCAGAGGACTGACTGCCTTAGATGCAGCTCATAGGAGAGATGGTCAACATGTGGCTCATGGTGAGTAAAATTTCAATCCAGTGTCATGTACTGTGCTATGACTTGATTTGCTGCCTGTTGTGATAGGATTTTAGCAAAGTAACTGGAGCTGGTTCTGATCTCTGCCCTCATTCAGGCAGGTTATGTATTAGAGACATGCCTGATAATAACAGTGCCTGGTAGTGAACTAATAGGATTGTGACTCAACTTCTTTTGAAAGTGCATTGGTTTGTAACTTTGCAAAAACGTTCTCAGCCCAGGCATGAATTTTGTTGTAAGAAATGCAGCTTTACATCATTTTGGTAGCCTTAAAGAGTGAAATAAAAGGTAGTTTGGACTCTTGGGTCACTCTTCTAAAAGCAAACACTGGACTTGATTTACCCCTGACCCTTCTGGGGATGGGGTTGCCGGAGAGAGCAGGTGGCAGTGCTAGGGGATGACAGTTGTAAACTCATGTAGGCTCTATAGCAGGAGGTTTAAATTGTGTGATACACAGCCAGGGGGCAAGTTAACGGGGGAGGGGCGGGGGGAGGCGTGCAAGGCAGAACAAGGGGCTATTCAGGCAGGGCAGGGCAGCAGGGAATGTGAACAAAGAGTCCCCAGTGCTCGGTGGGAGAGACAGTCTTGCCCAGCTGCTCTTTACCTCTTTCCCTCCCTAATCACTGGGGACTCCCTACTGGCTCTCCTTGCTGCTGCCCTACCCTGGCCCCAACACCTGGCCGGTTGCAGCCTTGTGTGATTTAAACGCTCCAGAGCCTGTGGCAATGAATGGCTTTGGGCAGTGGGAATAGAGGGTGCAGTGTCCAGTCCCAGTCTCTTCCATGCCACTCTACCATGGGCTTCTCCAGGGATGGAGCCAGCTGGGTCCTGCCACCGCCCTGGGTGTGAGCTGTCAGCTCCCCTTGTTGAGTCACTTTGTGTCCCCGGCGGGTTTATTATGTGACTCCACCTTGGAAAAGGGGGTTGCAGCAAAAAAAGCTGGGGAACTTCTGCTCTGTAGGAGTCAGCAGAGGCTGCCCAGGTGATGCTCTGAATCAATCAGAACATCTGGGTGCCTTGGCCCCATCCTGGCTGACTAGAATAGAGGTGAGGCCATCAGGATTCGAGTTTGATATAGGCCGGATTCTCTTTTGCATGGGAGAGGGAGGAAGCTTGGCACAGGAGAGGGACGCAGTCCATCAGGGAGACAGGCATGGCTCTGTGATTCTCTTCCCTAAGCAGCTTCAGCCCTTGCATGTGTGCGCACGCACCCG
>ML675640.1:6428699-6458283 GCA_007922155.1 Mesoclemmys tuberculata
GACATCATCTGACCCTTCCCTGAACATGTGCATAAATTCCATTGACGATACTGGAAATAACACAGACATACACTCCCAGTGGGGAAAATATTACTTCCATATGTGGTGCACTGCAAGTCCTATTAGTGGACAAATAGTTTCAGGTTCAACTCTGAATTGTTTTGCTTTGTGAATTCAAGTCACTCCCTCAGCATTATCTGTATTTAATGTGTTGACTCTAGACAGCAGAAAGTGTTGCTTAATAGTATAGGTCCAAATCCTGAGACCTTCCTTGGGTTTTACTCTATTTTACTAAGGCAAATTTCTGTTCAAGTGTAGGAATTTCCCTGAGGTCTGGTCTACACTGAAAACTTACATCAGCATAGCAATGCCTCCCAGGGGTGTGAAAAATCCACATCTCAGAGAGATGTAGCTACACTGACCTAACCCCAGCTGTAGACAGTGCTAGGTCGACAGAAGAATTCTTCTGTTGACCTAACTACTGACTCTAGGAGAAGTGGATTAACCACAGCGACAGGAGAACCCCGTGTCTACATGGAAGCACTGCAGCAGCACATTTGTCACCCACACAACACAGCGAGGAAGAGAGACACCAACCTGCTTAGAGAGAACTTCCCAGTCCCAAATGTTATACAAACCTAGCCAAGTAAGCATGCTGTTATGGTGCCTATGACGATGATATTTTCAACAACCAAGGAGAGCAGCAAACGGAAGAAAATTGGCCATGTGACCCTTAGGGCTGTGTGGAATGTGCAACTAAATTGGAAAATGTCAGAATGGAAGGTTTGCACATTTCATTGTAATGTCCAGTTTTGCTTTAAAAAGCCCACAAAGACTCTGAAATCTTATGGCTTTTAGCTCACTGGACTTGATCCTGCTTGGTCTCCGTAAGCCATTTAATGGGAACAGGATACACCCAGTCAGTGACTAGGAGGCCTCATCAGTATTTACCAACCCTTTTGCACCTGAGAGCCGACTCTGGTGAAAATGCTCACCAAATATTCATTACACTCGCTGTGGATGACAGTACCTGCTCTAAACCAGTGTGGTTCTTTGTCTCCTTCTAGTGGCTAGATCACGCATAGTGGTTTCAGGCAGCAAAAACTCATGCTTTGAGATTCAGATATCCCGGGGTCAGTCGCAGCAGACGACCCAACCAGGGGCATTGCTGCAAATCCATGTCAGTTTCTGATTGTTTTATGGTGAAGTAAAATTGTCTACAATGAACAGCTAATAGTTTGATTAATGAATTTCAACATTAGGTATTGAAACAAAGGGGGGGAAGTGTCTATGGAATAAGGAGCAGGCAGAAGTTTAAATGACAGTATGTTCCATGTTTTTCTCTTTCAGGTATTACCAGCAGTGAGCTAGGTCCTGCTTCCAAACCCCGGGTAAAAGGAGGAGAAAGAGAACATGGATGGAAAAAGTCTCAATACTGCTGTTTTTACCATTTTATATGTACTGATTTATTCTGTGACCCTGGACTGTTCCCCCATCTAAACCACAACCTTCTGATCTATTGTGTTAGGAAACATATATTTCAAAGATTATTTTGAAAGATGCTGAGAACGTAATAAAGATAGTTTTGTCTGAAAGCAACGTTGTTGTGCTGCTTTAAGGAAAATGCGTATGAGTGAGTAGGTGTCGTGCGGTTCAGTGGTTGCCATAGAGCAGGGATCTCAAACTCAATTGCTGTGGCGGGCCGCATTTACATTGAGTGGAGTTCAGGGGGGCCGCACATGACACACACTACTCTACTGTACCTTTCATGCTCTACTCTCCGCCGAAAAAATCTCCACGCAGGGTAAAATTCGGCGGCACAGTAGGAGAGAGAGGCTCTCACAGGGACTTGCAGGCTCCACTGTCCGCCGTCAAATCTCTCTGTGGGGCCCACATTCGGCGGCCATTTCCTTTTTAAGACGGCCACAGCTTCCCGGAGCTCCGCTCAAAAAAAAATGCCAGCACAAGCCTGCAGCCGGATTCGGACTGCGGGCCGCATGACACAAGCCCGCGGGCCGCAGTTGGCCCGCGGGCCGCGAGTTTGAGACCCCTGCCATAGAGAATGTCAGTTTTAGGAAACAGTGCAGAGCAAAGCACAGTGTAAATGGCCACAGGCAGCTGTTAACTTTCATGCTGGCATTTTCCAAAGGGCTTCAAAGATGCCTACTGGTGAACAGATGGGGTTACTTTCTTTGAAGGTTGGAAAGAGTCATACTCTCCTGCCCTGATCGGTTGTGTGTACCCTCTCCAGGAAAAGCCACTAGTGCTAAAAAGAGAGAAAAAAGATGTTCTGTGAATTCTTAGCAAGTTGAACAAGGTGACCATCCATGTTTCATTGGTTTTAAAAAAATAACACAATTTCCCACTCTGTTTTCATCACATTTAGCAGGTATTATTGTGTAATTCAGTTACTGGCTAAAGAAAGTTGCCATTTAATTAATAGGGAAGAACAAAATTTTGAATAATATTGGAGTGGATGGGAGAGAGGGAGATGAGACCAAGGAAATATCCATGATGTATCTTAAAGATGTATCAGAAGCTGAAGATGTGCAGGGATGGACAGTGGAAAAACAATTGGCGATTTGGAAAGATGTCCATTTGAGAAGAGATTGCAAGGACTGGGACTGTTTAATCTAGAGAGGAGACAGTTAAGAGGTGACGTGAGAGAGGTATCCAAAATGATTGATATGGAGGAGGTAAACTGGGCATTGCTATCTACCTTTTCTTTTAATACTAGACAATGAGGCAGCCCATGAAACTGAAAGGTTATTTAAAACTAACAAAAGGAAATGGTGTTGCTTTGGGATTATTTTTTTTTATATATACACGACACATAATAAGCTTGATGGAACTCTCTGACACAAGCTAACACTGAGACCAAGGACTTAACTAGATTTTAAAAGGAATTATACATTTATACGGACAGTGAGGATTTGTACATAAACACACATGATGCAGCATAAGCAGCCACTTGCTGCCTTAAAGCAGGGAGAAATATTCACAATGGGAATCAAGGATATTTTGTTTTCTGTGCTTTTCGCCTTCTCCTTTTGCAAAGACCTTGAAATAAGTATTGATTTAATTGATTTTTTTCTATTCTGACAAGAAGGTAAAACTATAGCATAAACCGTAATGAAACTAAAAGGAAAACTGCAAAAATCATGCAATGGTTTTAAATCGGAGACAAACTGAGATGCTTATTCAGCACTTTACTGCAAATGTCATACACATCTCTTGACCAACCCACATTAATGTCAATGATGCATCACTGGTGATCCACTAGCACTTGCATAACCAGAGAAAATGTCCCTTTTGGTTTATGCACTTGCTGGCAAGGTGGGTTGGTGCTGGAATAGTGATATGCATCCTATCTATCATCCCACGACAGTTGGGGACCCCCTTGCTTCAAATTCCCTTTGGCTAATTCCTGCAGATTGTCAAGAGTCACACTTGTGTGCACCAGAAGATGCTTACTTGCCTTGCATGTTTGGATGACAACAGCTCCCAGTATGGATTTTCAAACTGATTGCCCAATGACCAATAGCAATCCAGCGTGAACACCACTTGATTTTCGACTGTCAATGCAGCTCTCTTTCCGGTGTCCCTGCGCTGGAGGGCTGGAGCAAGCGCAGCACAAGGCTCCAGGAATTTGGCCTTTCACATCTGAAAGTTCTCCAGCCTCTGCTTGTCATCCCAACTCTGCATTACCATGTGATCCCATCACTCAGTGCTCATTTCTTGGGCCCAGAAACACCGGTCCACCGGCTGGATTTGGACTGTGAATGCCTCCAGCAACGTGATTCTTTTATTCTCCATCTCCATCATCCATTCCTTGTCCTCTGGCATCTCATCTTCATTACCAGACCACCAGTTGTAGTGGTAGTTATTGAAGTTCTGCAGATATAGGGAATCACGTTTCCTGTGTTAGCAACAGACATGAGAATTGCTCTAAACTTTGCAGTGTCCAGGTTTCTGCCAGAGAGAGAGCTGGTATTAAAAGGCAGCGCATGAATTTTGTGAGACATTTACAGAAATGATGGGATGGACAAAGTGGCAGTGCAGGATCTTGACCCCTAGTTCCAAGAAATCCCTGGGTGAATTGCTGGTATCCTACAAAGCACTGCAAAGATCTCCTGCAAGGCATTGCGCCAGACTAAGGTACCTACCCATGATGCACCACATCTTCTGCTGTTGCAACCAGTTGTGGTGAGGTACTGTGCAGCGTCAATGCAAGCAGCCAAGTGCATGGGCCCAAGCAACATACAACTGCTGACTTCTGTAAGCTGATGGACCTTCAGACTACCACACTTCGTAGTATAGACGCAGCCGTAGGCACATGCTTCGTGAATTACGAATGCACAGCACCTCCTAAATGCAGGCCCTGGATGTGTAAATTCTGTGAGGTTATTAAATATTCGTAGCTGAGATGACACACTCATTATAAATGACCACATATTCCTCAGCCTTTGGCAAACACAGCAATTAGTATTACGCTCACAATTGATATACACTTGCTAATGAAGAGGAGGACACAAGCCTTTACAACGTGGTCATTTAAACCTCAGGTTTTGTGACTGGCTGCTGCCTGCATGGAGAGAGACTTTGCTATTAATTAGTACAAGTCTCAAGCAGTTCTTTGAGTTGTGATGGACTGACATGAAAACTAGATGGTTCTCTTTGCCTTGCTGTCTGAGCCAGAAGGAATTGACTCACGATGCAGGTGCTGAAACAGCCACTGCATCTTTCAGCTTTAAAATGCCTCTCCCTCTCTCCTCTCGTGAGCCATGGTTTCCTGCTAATGGGAAGGTTGGTTTGCACTTGGACTTTGCTCCTAAACCACTGCAAGAAAGCCCCCTTGTAATCAGAGAACCACCTTAGTAACCAAAAATGGAGAAAAGACACCGTATGCGTCATGTCATGTTTATTACTCAGCATGAGGGATGTAGGGGCTATGCCCTCCCCAGTAACACCTCGTCTTGGGCACTGAGAGTGTTTCCCTTACACAAGGAAAGCAAACAGGAATGAACCTGCCTCTTTCATCCTCTGCCCGTCCCTCTGGCTTCTCCAATACATAGCCTTCCACAAGGGGCAGCTACAGTCTTTCCCCAGCTGTGGTCCTGTAGAAAGCCATAGCACCATATCGATGGATTTGAATGGCATTCTGTGTCTCTCTTGACTCAAGCTTTATTCTAGAGATCTGCATTCACAGTTGTTGTAGTTTTTTCTACAAATAAAATCATGATTGTATCCAAAACTGCAGGGAATATTAAAAATTATTCTCTGCATAATAAAAATGGCGGTAAGTAGCACATATAATTCTTTAAAAATGGAGCTGTCTTCTGTAATTTGTATTACTCAAGGGATTTCTGCATGTAAAAGACCCCTATGATGTATTTTTCTCAGCAAGAAACACTCTGATATGGTACGTGGTGCTTCTGAATTTCATGCAGAATGCAATGTTTGCAATGTTTTCCTGTCCTCCCTCATAGCCCTCCCACTAAGATGAAAAGAAATCAGTAATATTTGCAGTAAAATGGTGTCTAATGTAGGCATTAACCCAGCCCTTCTTTGCAGCAGCCTTCCAGGTGTATCTGATGGAGAACACATGGCATGTTGCAATGTGCCACAAACACCAGTACAAATTACCAACACCCGTTTACTGCTGATATTGCAAAGGGTATGGTGGGGTGGGATGAGAGAACAGCTGTATCAGCCCCATTGTTTCAGAGCACTGCTCAAGTGGGTCTTTTTAATTGTATTTTTATTGTATTTAGCAAATATCTCAAGAAAGTTGTGATCTGCAGGAAACCTGGTTCATTTTCTAACACTACCTCCTCCTACTGAAGTGTGGCTGATTACAGCTTCTACTGGTGGTGCTTTGAAATTTCAAAATGAGCTCCCAGCACACGGTGTCATATACTGATTTGTGGCTCAGAGGCATGGAGTGAGGTAGTCTGTAGCCAGCCATAACTGGTTTCCGTACCCACTCATGCCTCTCCTTGACAATTCTCCCCCTGCACTTTATATTCACCTCTCCCCATATTCATAGGAACTGAAGCACTTGTACAAAAGCTGGGGTAAGTACAGGATGAGAAACAATGGCTTTCTCTTTCAATTCTGTGATTCAAATAACCTCGAGTGAGAAGCAGTAGGGTCTGGTAGGTAGATACTAGGCTGAGTCAGCAGACCCTAGGTTCAGTTCTTGGCTCCATGACTGGGATCTAGGGAAGTCACATCACATCTCAGTGCTTCAGTTTTCCCTACTGTAAAATGGGGCTCCTTTGTTAAAGTACTTTGAGGTCCAGGGATCCAAATTAAAAGTGATGGATTTGATCTGTGTATTTTTCAAATAATTATCAAAAGAAGCAAGAAAAGCATGTCTGGCTAAGTGAATCAAGTACAAAGTTCGGATCTGGATCTGACCTTTCCTACAGTTCAGTGTGTGAGGACAATTAGCTCTGTTATGTCTGACACGGTATCTGCCCCATACGCAGACAAGGTGATAAAAGATTCACAGTCCTAAAGAATCACAGCAGACCTTGAAGTGGTCTGTCTAGTTTAAAGCTTAAAACTTAAAAGAATTGAATGGTAAAAAAGCTTTTTGTTCTCCTAGGTCCTCCAGCTCCACCTCAAGATATTACCATACAGGCTGGGTCCACACCAACTACTGTACAGGTGTCCTGGAAACCACCAACTCTTACGTCAACAGGGACCTCCAATGGAGCAAATGTTACAGGCTATGGTGTTTATGCAAAAGGTCAAAGGGTAAGCTTTCTTTTACTTGTTACTGTGATCAGCAGCTATAGAGGTGCAGCTAGATTAACAGGTAAAGGCACCAGTTCAAGGTTTGCCTCATTTTTCTGGGTTTCACTGCAGCTATTTTGTCACTTTATTTGCCTGGTTTCTAAATTAGCTATGGAGTTCCTCATCAGGAAAACATAGCTGTTCAGACAAGCCTTGCTGAAGTGTTACAGCTGATTGGTGCTAATGGATACAGATCTGCAATGCTCATTATTGCAGCCTTTTTTACAAACACTTTGCAAGAACATCTGAATCCTTTCAAGATGGCAATGGGAGGACATGTTTTTTGACGCTTTTAAGTTGCTTGTTTATGTATTCAGGTGGCAGAAGTGATCTTTCCAACAGCAGAGAACACCTTCGTGGAGCTAATGAGAATACGAAATTTAGAAGCTAAGGAAGTTACCGTGAGAACACTTTCTGCACAAGGAGAATCTGTGGACTCTTCCATTGCTGCCATTCCACCTGACCTACTGGTGCCTCCAATCCCTCACCCTAGGACTGCTCCCAAATCTAAGCCATTAGCAAGTGCCGGGGTCCCAGATACCAAAGATGAACATTTAGGTCCGCATTTAAAAATGGATGAGTCCTGGGAGCAGACTCGTTCAGCATCCCCCATTCATGGACACACACTGGAGCCTCCTGCCCCCAACTTTCCCAGCCCACTTCAAGGAAGGAGGTCTCCCTCGCCTAATCGAATACTCCCCCAGCCACAAGGCACACCTGTCCCGAATACTGTTGCTAAAGCCATGGCAAGAGAAGCTGCCCAGCGGGTTGCAGAGAGCAACAGGGTAAGGCAAGCTCTTTCTTACACATTGTCATGTAGCGTGGCTTGGTTGCACATCATTTACGGAGGGAAAAAGGGTTTTAAAAATTGTCACTCTTTATATGAAGGTTCCATTTATAAATACTTTATAAAGGGTTAATAACTGATTGATAAAAGTTTTAATAAGTAGTTAATCAATTGTAATAGAGTCCACCAGGTCTGTAGGTTGTTTATAACTATGTCGTATAACAGCAAGTATATGGAATCTTATATGAATAGAAATCTATGAAATCTAAAGCTCCCATGATTGATTAAACATTTTATAAACCATTTGTAAATTCAACATTAACATAAAGTGGGACCAAAATCTACTCCCAGACGTTTGAAGGGATACTTTCACTATAAAGCACAGAGATATTGTAACATGCAGTCTTTTGATCTCTTGCTGATAACCCCAAGGATTCTTAAAAATGGAAATATATTTTTAAAAATCTGATTTGTGGCCATTTAGGTTAAACATTTGTACTGGCTCCCCGCACCTTGTCACTTGGGTGCCTTACCTCAGCTAAAACAGTCACTAACAAAATATTAAGCCTTTAGCCTCAAGGTTTGGGAACAGAACCATCTGATTTGTAACAAGAAAAATGTCAATGAAAATTTGACGAAACAAAGAACTATGGTACACTACGCCCCTGGAGTTCTCTAATGCTGCGTTCTGGCAGCTCACCAGAGAAAGCAGGTTGCAGAGGTGCAGGCCCTTTCTTCACTGAAATCATTGTGCCGGCTGGAGTTACAGTGGGCCTGAGTCTAACTGAAATTCAGTCCCAAAGACTTAAGCTCCAGGAGCAGACATCAAGAGCAGCCTGGTTGAATGCAGCATCTCAGAGGGTGAGTAGAGGGCGGTGATGTCTCATAGCCCTTGTTCCATTGTTAGAAGTGTAACACCCACGAATATGGGGCTTGTTACATCATGACTGATGCTTCAAACGGCACCAGAGGTGAAGAGGTAGTGCAGAACACTGTGTTCCTGCCTGCGTGGAGGGATGACTCACTGCATTAGATACCAGCTGAAGCTCTGTAACCCCTAAGGCTAGCGGATTTCTTTCACTGACCTGCCCCCTCTGATGTGGACCTCCTGAGGCGGCTGTTACTTCTGTGGGAAGGATTTGGGCCCGATGCAGTAGCATCTCTGACGTAGACATCTAATCCCAGAAAGGGCAGGATCAATGTGCTGCTCTCGATGACCAATGAACCAGACAAGCAAACTCTTGTAGCATGAGATGATGCTGGCACCACGCAGCTGTTGCTTTCACCTGGCCCCTCAGATTAATCTGCCTGGAAGCTGCAGTGCATTGCCCTGTGCAGATGAACTAGATGGTCTCAAAAATAAACCCACCAAAACATTCTTGAAAACATCAGAGCATTTCCTGTTTCCTCCATCGGGTGATTTCTCAAGATCACAGCTTTTAAAATGTCAGGTGATACTCTGATTTAATTAATTTATTTTACTGTTAAAATCCTTGCTTGAAATTCCCAGTAAACTGATTAAAGTAAGTTATTAGCACATGGGCATGCTCCAGCTAGGAATAACTGTGCATGGCTGTCATGTGTGCTTTATTTATCTTCCAAACTCCACAGAGAAAGATGTTAGAAATGGAGGTGCAGGTGTATCGTGACTCATTTTCTTTATAATGGTTTCTTTGTTTTGATGAACACTGTTCAGTGTTACAGTGCAGCAGAGTCTTTGGGGCAATCCCACAAATGCATTAGACAGTTAAGTAAGACAGTTTCAGTATTAAAGTAATAACACAGCAGAAGGAGAGTGCAGTGAAGATATAGAGTTGAGGAGAAGAGGCTATAGGTTTTTGGATGAGATTTTGAAAGTTATGGACAGTCAGCAAGATGGAGAATTTTCCCCAGAGGCTGTTCCACACAGCAGAGCTGCAGAGGAGCAGGCTGTCACCACAGCAGTGGTGAAGGCACGGAGAGGAGACTGACGAGTGGAGTGGTTGGGAAGAGGGCAGAGAGAGAGATGTTCCCTGGGGTGGGAAGGAACAAGTATTATAGGCCCCAGTACTGTAAAGCACTTAACCATATGCTTATGTCAATCTCTGTTCAGCAAAGCTGTGAGGGATTTGCTGAGGTTTCACAGAAGTCAAAAGATGAACTTGTGCCTATATGAGAAAAGTTGAGCAAGTGCTTAAAGTTCAGATTTTTAAAGGTTTTTAGGCAACTTGGGCACCTGAATGTCTTTAAAATCTGGACTTAAATGCTTTGCTTAAACAGGACCCTAATAATTGTTTGGGTAATTTAAAACTGCACATTGAAATGAGTGAGCAAACTAAAGCTCTGATTCAGCAAATACTTGTGCGTAGGCATAACTTTCCCCACCAGAGTAAAGTTCTATTGATTTGAATGGAGCAAAGTTAAGCATTTGTTTGCAGAATTGCAGCGTGAGGCCCACTGGTTCATATTAACACCAAATATTTTAATTTGTCTTATTTGACATGCTATACGCATCACTGCAAAAACCCCTGGATGGTATGTTCTCTGGATACCTCATGCAACAAAAGAGACATTTAAATGCTATCAAATTAATGCAATGTGAGAAAAGCCACCTGCACCAATACACATTGATTAGATTCCTTTTTCTTGGTTTGCTTGTCAAAACAAAAGTGCACAAACCTTATCTGATTGACAGCTGAGCTGAGCTTATGAGAATGAGATTCTGTCCTAAATCTGAATTTTTAACAGGGGGGAGGAAAACAAAAACATCAAACCTAGTTATATAAGGACAAGCACATTTGGATGTCAGCTGCATTACAGCTGGTCCTTTTCTAAAAGGCAAATCAGAAAGAAGGGTCTGATAGCTTGGATACAAGGATATGTAATAGAGGGAGCACAAGTGAACCTATTTTGATGGCTAGTGGAATGAATGTAATAGAGGGAGCAAAGGTGATGAGCAACAGAATAGCATGCTGAGAAAATCAAGAATAACAGCAGTTTGAGGGAAGGGGGCTGAGAAATGTTTTTCTCTTTCTGTAGAATCACTGCCATACACTCCAAAACATGTTTAATTAGATTCATATTTACCTTGGTGCACAGGATCAGCACAAGTGCTTACACCTTCACAGTAAGAAAGCTTAAGTGCAGTTTCAGTGGTGCACAGTCATGCTGGCCCTCTGCATAGGGGTGAATTTCACCATCTGTGCATTGCCCAGGCAGCTTCTGCCAAAGGGACACCTGTGGAATCCCCTAGGAGAGACACTGAAGGAAAGGACTTAATGGAAATGACAAGAAATATCCTCTGTTCTCCTCTGAAGGTGAATGTCCCAAGGGCACAAAGTTCTGTGCTTCTCAGGAAAGAGACACATGCAAAAGGAGAGGATGTTTTCCACTTTAATCCTAACACACACAAATCGAGCCACTGACTAGTAATGGTCACAATTAAATTCAACATCTTTTGCGGAGGGACTCTGGTTTCATGTCATCTCTGAAAGCACGCTGCCTTTAGCATAATGTTGAGACATTTTTTTCAGTATTGACTTAGTGGAAGAGCTCTACCTATCACATTCCGCATACCGTTTCCTGTAATAGCTAGGTGGTGTTTAGAGGTCACCTATCCAAGTACCGACCTAGTGTATGCTCAATTAACTTGTGAAATATGATAGGATGCTAGCACGAGGGGGTACATGTGGCTGCCCATGAGTGATACCTGGTAAAGGGCTATGAGTTAAATGAACCAGAAGTTTAGCATTTTGGCTTAAGCCATGGTCATGTTGAAATGTTATTCTCTGGAAGAGTCATAGAGGCAGCAAACCTGAACTCATTAGCCTCTCTTCCTTGCCCTGCTGGAAACTATGGAGATGTAGGCGGGTGCGTGCTTTTCTTTACTATGTTGGTGTTTTGCCAGATGGAAAGGAGGAGTGTGTTTAGCGAAAGGAGTAACATGGCGCATTATGCAAACTCAGATGAGGAGGAAGACGGCTACGATTCTCCCAGCATTAAAAGGAGAGGGGCATCAGTCGACGATTTCCTAAAAGGGTCAGAGCTTGGAAAGCAGGTAACTACATGACCTTGTTATGGTAATAAGGAAGATGCAGGGCTGCAATGCAATGAAAATACTTCATAATGCTCAGCATATTAACCCCAGCACTATCATTTTGCTTACTGTCAAACTAATAAGCTATATGGCTAAGCAGCCAGACTCCTAGGGAGTTAGATGAACAGGCTGTTCTACTACTGTTCATTTTACTGCCTCCTAGAAGCTGAAAGTCCTTTGCTCATTATAAAGGCTGATAAATGAATTGAATCTATGATTGTTACAACTAGCAACAGCCTTCCTTACTGAAAGATAAGGTGAGTGCAGACATTTTTGGCGCTGGTCTTTCTCTGCATTATGCTTTATATTGACATACATTAATGTGCTACAAGACAAAAAAGGGCTTGGAATTTTCTGTCATTTAAAAACTCTGAACTGCCATCCTTACATGCAAGGAGCTGGCACAGTATGACCATGCTGCAGAGGAGAAAGAGATGCTGTCTGAAGAATTTCCAAAACCCAGTCTTCAGCCTCACCTAGTGAAAACGCTACAGGACAGTTTAATTTCAAAGATGTTTGACATGTGGGTTTTGGGTCCATGTGTAGAAACAGTGATTCGGATTTGTAGAACTCCTGCGTTCAGGCTGTGCCTACAGACTTTTTACATGCTCTGCAGACCCCTGTGGAAGGTGCATCTGAGTCTGCAGATGCAGGAATTGTGTATTCAAAACACTCTGATTTGCATGTGCAATTACCAGGCTTGTGCAGCAAATGAGGGGCTGCAGGTGCAGCTCAATGGTGCACCAGGTTGGTTAAACCAATGGATATAACACAATTTAAAATGATTTTCTAAAGCGACCACTGATTTTATGAGGAAGTCTGGTCGTTGTTTAGGTGCTAAGCTGGCATTCAGGAAAGCTAGGTTCAGTTCCCGGCTCCTCTACAAACTTCCTGAGTTACCTTGGGCATGTCATTCAGTATATTTCTGCCTAGGTTTCCCCAACTGTAAAATTGGGATAATAGCACTGCCCTATCTCACAAGGGTGTTGGAAGGACATTAAAGATTGTAAAATGGTCAGATACTACAAGAATAAGAGCCGTGTAGATAACTAAGATAGTTTTTGGGTGTCTCCATTTTTGTGAGCACAGTTTGAAACACCTGCCATCTTTTGCTGTGTTCTAGAGACAGAACACTTTCTAAGTGCATTAACCCACTGTGACACTTTCTCGGGATACCCAGGATTGTGAATCTCCTTGTAATCCCCTGCCTCAGCGAGAGAGAGACTTTTTTGTGCTTACCTGGGTGTCAGCTCCCTGACATCACCCGAACAATCTCCTCAGGGCCATGGCAGCCTTTAATGTGCCTTGTGGGTTAGCAATAGGTGCACACCAATCTTCTTTGAAGTATTCCCCTGCGGTGTCTGCCTTTAAACCACTGGACACTCAAAGAACTTACCAGGTGAGCTGTCCCCCAGAGACCAGTACACACACTAGCTTGTTTGTTTCAACTGTGATATAACATCACAGCACTGAGATATATATTTACAGTGAAAACAATCATAAGTTTATTATTAAAGATTTTAGAAAGAGTGAGTAGAGATAACAATGGGAACAGAAATGGTTACACATAAAACAAAAAGTATAACATGTTTCCTAGAGTCTAAACTTAACTTGAGCAAACTAATACTCTGAAGTAGTTCCTGTCATCTAATGTTCTTTCAGCTCCTCCAGCCAACATGTCTGGGATCCCCCTTCATGAACACAAAAATCACTGTCCTTTTTGCTTCCTCAGTGAAAATTCTACTACATCCAGACCTAACTAGAAAGTTATATAGGAGGTGTTTTTTAAAAAAGATTTGAGGTGTGATTATGTTCAGATGCAGTTTTGAAAGAAAGAATCTGATTATTGATTTCTTCATAGTGAAATAAACTGTTTTTTAGCTTATTATAATGTGGCTTAGTCTGTGTGCCCATTGGTTTTCTGAAGTTGATGCTATACTGTGTATTTATGCCTCATTAAAAGCTTTTGGCATAGTCTCACTGTGTCTCATGCATGAAGTAGACAGAAAGAAAGGCATCAAAGCAGGCCACAAATACAGGTAAAAAGGCGGCTGTTCTACAGTGGTGTTCAGTTGACATTAGACAATGCTACTAATGGAGATGAGAGCTACATTCTATATTTCGGTAATTGTGTAACATAATATATGGATTTTAAAAAATTCCATTTGTGATTATATAGATCACATCCCTTCAAAATCAGTACAGTCACTGGACCTGCCACAGACTTCCTGTGTGACTTTGGGCAAGGCAGTTGAGACTTTTAAAGGCTAACTACCATTGAAATCAAAATATTTAAGGCTTTACCTTGATTTCAGTGAGACTACTCACTGCCTTGAAGTTAAGGATGTGCATATGTGTTTGCAGCATGGGGGCCCAAAACACAATGATTTTTAAACTCTGTTGAGGGAAAATGGTTTCATCTGCAATATCTTGTTACATGCCCCTTAGATGCTTCAATACTTTGTAAGGAATTAATCTGTTACTAACACAGAATGTAATTGTACAATTATTGCTTATATAAATTTGAACTAATTGCATTAAATGTCTTAACAGGTTCTAACACCTCAATTAGAAGGTTTTCATTAAATAACTGGGTATTTAACAGACATCTCTGTTAGTAAATCTACAGCAGATAAGCACTGGAGATAGTTTAAAAGGTTCCTGCTATGTAGGTGTGCAGCTCCTCTGACAATAACAACCTTTGATAATCTGCAAGATACCACAAATGCGGCTCTCAGTTACCAGTGCAGCTCCTTGGATTGTCTGGGGTGTAACTGAGAACAGGGTTTGGCTCACTGAAATTGGAAGCAAAACTCCGTTGGAATGGCATGGGGGAAAGTGAGAGCACCAGAACAAATTCTGGGACTCGCTCATTTCATAAACTAGCGGAAGGCATTAATTCCTGCAACGGCTTTTATTCTTAAAATTGCCCCTCCTGTAATGCACCTAAGGAAAACTGAGAACTTTCATGGGTTTGGTTTCATTCCCTTGCATAGCAGCAAAGTGTTCAGAAGGGGCTAGCCCCCACAATCCTCAGTAATAACAACAATTCTTCGCTTTCATACATTGACCTCAATGTATTTTACAATGGAAAGTAAGTTTCAGAATCTGCATTTTACAACAGGAGACATGGAGACGCAGAGAGGGGAATGACTTGCCCAAAGTCAGACATTAGTCAGCAGCAGAACCATGGTCTTCTGCCTCCCTGTCCAGTGCCTAATCTGCTGGACCAAGCCAGCTCCCATAAGTAATGAAAGAAGGATCTAAGCATTAATGAACATCTCATACAGCTGAGGTACATTGTAGAGATCCATACTGAGATCTCCAGAACCATCTTCTAGAGATCGAGAGAGTGGAAGTCTGCTGTAACATTTGGAGAGTGAACACATTTTCACTTCAGGGTAATTGCTTAATGCAGATATTTCATTTCATTTCTGGAAGTTTAGAGCAGTTTATTGATGTCAATACTTTATGGAACTGATTCTGGTCTACAAAAATTGTTTCTTCTGTAGTATTTCTTCTGGGGATACAGAGTAACTTCTGCTCCTTGACATTCTAGTATTTCAGTGACTTATTCTTAAAATTCATTTTCTGCTGCTAATTAATTTACTCCTGGGATTTGTCTCTACAGCATGTAGTGCCACTCCCTTGACACTAAAGATGGAGCTGAGCTATGTAGTTCACATTTGACTCTGAACATATCCGGAGGAAAGGGTGTTGGATCCTAGCCTCTGGTCTGCCCCATGATAGACATGCGGTGCTAGATCCTTGTCTGCTGTAAATCCATGTACACTGGAATACAACAACTGAGGATCTGCCCCATGAAATCCATATCTGGAGCCAAACTTTTCAAATTTCCAATATATGCAGACCTAGAATTTCTGTCTATTCCTATCCTGAATTGTTACGCTTCAGACTCAAACAGTATATAAAGATCTGTACTTTTTTGCTGTTCCTATTTTGAGAATGGGAATATTGCACCAGAGTAGGAAAACGTGATACCAGCTACACTGAGAATTGCATTTTAGTTTTTATGCAGTGCATGACAGATTTTTGGACCCATAATTTTTTGACTTGATCATTTGCACTGGCGTATGAAACTGCTTACAGATATGAAGCACCAGTGTGATCTTTGTACAGAAAACTGGACGCCTCGTTTTAAAAATGCATCTGTAGGTTTATAATCACAGTAATATTTGGTTTGTTATCTGGATTGTGGATATAAATCATGACACTGGCAAAACAGAACAAGAATTTACCAAAGTCAATTAAATTTACAACCAGCAATTCAATAAAATAGCTCACATCTTCTTTCCATTCCAACTAGTTGAAAACATAGACTCCTTAATATATTGGAATTAACTCTAAAAGGATGTTCAAATTCTATCAGTTCTGCTCCCTATGTGCCTGAATAGAATTAAATCATTGACCCTCATCAGTTAGTGAAAATTTATAATAGAGAAATATTATGCGAGAACTAAATGGTGCTCTTGAAGATTCACTTCGGGTTTCCTGTTAGATATAACAAACATCAAATATGACAACAAAGAGTAGCTGATGTGTGAATGGACTTCATTATCTCACTTAGACCCTTCGTCAGTTGGTCAGCAAGTCCACTAACACATGCAGGGCCTCTGTAAATCAAGCGAGCTTTTTTAATTGGTGTGTTAAGAGGTTTGTGGTGCACTGGAAGTGCAAGTGTAATGATGCCCCTGTTTGGGTCATCTGTAGGGACTGAATCCAGGATTTCTGGAACTTAGTGTGAGCAAGCTAATAAACCTTTCTATATTATCTAGACACATGAGAGGTACAGAGAGTTGCACCCTGTTAGTGTGGGTTACATAAGGTGGTATTGCAATATTCAAGCTGCCAGTTACTGCCTTGCCCCCCATTTGTGGAGGCACTGTGACTTCAGATTTTAAAGCTCATCAGCCTTTCTTTTCTATCCCATCTAATAGACACACTACTGCCACGGTGAGGAATACCACACTGAGAGCAGTCGGGGCTCCGACTTATCCGATATCATGGAGGAAGATGAGGAGGAGCTGTACTCAGAGATGCAGCTGGAGGATGGAGGAAGACGACGAGTCAGTGTAACATCACACAACACACTCAAGGTAAGAGTGACTGAAGAGGAGGGTTTAAACTTCAGATATGGGTATGCCAAATTCTTCCTTCCATTGTGTGCTATGGACTCTACAGTTCAGTGGTCTATAGACTAGAACTGGGATGAATGCGATTCATAATGTAAATTCCCCCCATGAAGTTCACTTAATACTCAGTTCTCTTATATTAGCTCAAGACTGTCCTTAAACTATTTGCAATTATGTTTTGCTACACACTTGGGGGCCTTTCCCTGCTGCTGTGCTGCAGTATATTGGACGTGCACCCAGACCACTAAAGGTTTTCTGGTGTGTGCACATTATGAATTTAAATATCTCTCCCTATTCCTGACTAGGTTTTTGGAGCTACCCCCCAGGAGATTCCTCTAGTGCATGCTAGTAAAGGATTCGGGGAATTTTATTCAGTGAAATATGTATTTCCAATAACATGGATAAAGCCCATATTCATTAATTTTAGTGTCACAATCATTAAAGTGCTTCTGGTGGTAGAGGAGACAATGGCAAACATATGTCAGGAATGATGTCCTAAACACCGCAGGGGAGGAGTCATCCTAAAAGATGATTTTATTCATCTGATTAGAATACACACTGTAAACTCTAAACTTTCTCAACATAAAATTTCTATTTTCCGTAATATGACATATAGAACTGCCTCTTATGTGTATACCATTACCATGCTAAAATGCTTTTTTCTTAACAAAGTATATGACAGAAACCTACCAGTGGTTCTTCCCACAACCAAAACGGCGTGTTACTAAAGAACATGCTGTGCCCTTATGCCATGTAAATACGGAGGGCTGTTGTAACCATTGCTGTAACTACTTCGATATATTTTAAATACAGAAGTGTGATTTTTATGTCACCAGTAAAGAGATACTGTCAAGTACATTTTCAGAAAAACTTTCATTCTCCTGTTTCGTATCCTTGTAAAAGCCTGAAAATGAAATGGCTCTTCCTGCCACTAGGCAAACACTCAATTATCCCTAGACCTTTCTGAATCAGAAGCATATTTACTACTACTTTTTTCATCAGCATTAGCAGTGCTGTCAGCCCAACTCTGAGCATGGGGGCCAGATCCTCAGCTGGTGTAAATCACCATAGCTCCCTTAGAGTCAGTGGGAATATACAGGACTCACTTTACTGTGAGGTTATTGTTCCCTTCAGCTGCCCTCCAAAGTAAAGGCTGACGTGCAATCCAGAGGGACACCCAAACTCGAATTTCAGGTCTGAGCATCTGTGAAACTTGAGGATGTTTGGAGTCAGATCAGACCTACCCCTAATGCATATTTACTGATATTTTTCCCATATTTATTGCACGTTTTCAGAAAAGCTCTGGGAACATGATAGACAATTAAAAAAGACATTAAAAAATAATTCACATAGTGTCTGAAATGAACTCTTTAAATACTCCCTACCCTTTGAAGAAAAATAGAAGCAAAATCTGTCTGCTCAGAGACAGCCTGAGCAACTGCTTTGTAACGTCCCCGGAATGTCAGCAATCTCAAGCTCTGTTAGACCACAGGGGAAGGAGAATTCCAAAGTCACTTCAGAAGGTCCTGCCCTCGCTGCCCACGTGTCTGAATCCAGGCACTGTCCGCTCAGGAATCCCAACTGCTTGCAGTCACTGGGGTAAAGCAGAGAAAGCTGGTCTCCATGACACAAATAGCTACTGTCTCCATAGACCAAAGCCAGTACCTCTTGTCTCATTAATGTGGATAGCTCCAGAGAGATGCATTTTCATAGGATCCTTTGACTACACTGTTCTCCAGTTTCTGTAAGTCTAATATAACATTTGTCTATCTCATTTATTGAAACTGTTCTCAACCTGATTTTATCCAGTCCATTGTGGTTCTTGGTATGTGCAGAGACTTTTATTTGGGTCAACTAACAGGTTGCTTGTCAAGTAAGGAGTTTTTTAAGCAGATTTAGGATGACAGGTTCAGTGTGGACCCAATGGCTGCAAGTAGCCCCCAGTTCTCAGGGTCTTTTGTGGAAGCCAAGCTTAAATAGGGTGCAATTTGTATGAGTTCGTAGAGGCCACAAGAACACCTGTTTTGACATTCAGGGAGCGAAATATGACTTTTTTACCAGCCCTAAGTTTGCTGTCCTGAGGCAGGATGGCATTGTGGTGTTTCTTGTTAATCACCTAAGATGCTTTAACAGGTGCAAAGCAAGAAAGAAAACTCTGCTGTAGAAAGCTTTCCGAAATACGGTCCACAGAAGAAAACAATCCCAGCTTGGCATAGAGCACAAAGAACACTAAGCACTAGTGTCATATTCTAACTTCACCTCCACTCTCCCCACAGCTGAACTTGTGTGCAGCTTTTATTGCTTTGTTTTGAATGCATGGGTTTATTCTTGTTAAAGCATCACAATATCAGCTGTTTGTACTGACCTCCCATGTATCTGACACCAAGCAACTTCTTAATCATATCTTTATTTTCACAGATTCCTATTCAGAGCATGACATCCCCTCACTGAATAAACTGCATGCCTTATGTTTGCCATGGCTCTAAAACTAATTCTGTCTTTATTTTTCTTTTCTCCTCCCCCTTTTCCCTCCCATTTTATTTTTATCACACACTGTTTGTTCCCCACCTGTTTTTTAACATCACATGTTCTTAAGGAATGCTCTAAGAATAGGACCACTGAAGCTGCTTTTTTGGAACAACCTGACTTTTCACAGCAGATACACCACAGTAAAAAGCTTTTCAGTATCCCAGAAGTAGCCGAAGAGGATGTTGAATATTCTGAGCTATTGCACAAACAGGGTTTAGGTGTGTCCTATAAAATGAAACCCATGGTAGCTAGACCCACTAGACCACCTAGCTCCTACAATCAAGACAAACAGCACAACATCTGGTACCAAGCCAAGCACAGAATTTCAGGCATGGAGGATTTTGCTTCAGAAGACAAAGGATCCAAATACAGTAGATCCTTAGTGAGAAGCCCCGACAGTGGACTAGACTGTGGAAGTGAGGAAGAAGAATCTCGTTTTAATTTCAGAAATGCTTATGATTTGATTTCTGCCAATGTTGCACCTACCTATTGTGCAGAGACATATAGTTCATGCAGAAAAAGCGCCAGGCCGTTGCTTGCTCGCAGGAAAACTTTAATCAGGCAAAGCAGCATTGAAGAAGACTTTGGCGACCTTAGTCCTTCCTTTATAGAGCCCAGAAGGGAGGAGGCCAAGCCCAGTTGTGAGAGAAAGTGTGAGACTCAAAAATGTAACAGAACGGATCATTTGACTAATCAAGATATTCAGCGAGTCTGGAAGATCAACTTACAAGTGAATGACTCTAGGGCAGCTGTTCCACTTGCAGAGTCATCCCACAGAGATGCAGAAGACTCTCTGGTGTGTGAAATAAAACTTCCTTCTAACATCTGCCTGTCAAATCAGTCTGTTGTCTTTCTTTTCTTTCCCTCTTCCCACTTCTTTTCATTTTTTTCTTAAAGTCCATCTTTGAGACATATCTACTGGTGGTGGTTTTATTTCTTTCCCCCCATGATTTTTGATTTAGTAATCTGCATTTTGCTTCACAAGTTTCTTTTGTATCATGCTGAAATCAATTTAATTTGCTTTACAACAATGATTTTCCCACAGAACAAATTACAATAATGGCTGCTTTTGTTAAAGGACAACTGAATCTAAATTTTAATTAAGGGTTAGCTGAACTATAATTTTCCAAAAGCTTGTTTTTATCTTCAAGGTGCTTGTCAGAATATTGCTTTAAAAAGTAAAAATAAATTTTTAACTGGAAAAAAGGAAGCATTTCACCAATTTTTAGTTTTAAAGTCTTTCTTAAAGATTCCATTTGCTCATGTTTTTGCCCTCCTCGCTCCCAGATTTTCGGGAATTGCTCTTCATCTTCAGTCCTTTCTGGGCAAGTACCAACAAATATCTCCCACAGTGACAGTGATGAAGCTTCTTGGAGTCACAGGATTCATCATATTTCCATTCTCCACCTTCTTTCTGCACTGTTACATCTTTGCCCTCTTTTTTAGACCATCTCTTCTTGCCTTTGAAGTTGCAGACTGCATCTCCTAATGAGATTGCAGGCAAACAGCTTCTTCTGGAGGGACAAGCCAATGCCATTCCACATCTTAATCTACAAGGGTGCCTCTGTGATCCTGCGTATTTGCATTTCTGTACTTTGGCCCACAAGAGAGACTCTGTGAACTTGCATCCATAGGCTTCCCTGATCCCAAAGAGAGCCAAACCAGTTTTTTACCCTCTCAGTGTGTAACTGTCCAATGATTAGAAGTCTTCAATCTGATGTCGTATGCAAGAGTAGATAACAGCTGCTGCTGCACATCTAGCTCAGCTGTTTATTCCGAATTGATCATTTAAAAATTCTCCTATTAAAATCGGTGCCAAGGCTGCGTTGAATCTCAGTTGTTGAAAAACATATCCTGGAAAGCATTAAAATAATAACATTTACTGCAAATTAGCGAACAGAAAGAGGACCAGATATGGTGTGAGGTGAAATTTGCCTGAATCTCTTCTGCAAGTTTTAGTGACTTTTTAAAAGCCTGTAACCACAAAAGGCCTTTTGAGAGGAACAGTATTCTCAAAGACACCAAGAGGAGAAGGACACATACTGGGTAATGTGCTGCAAACTGTACAAAACAATCTAGTTAAAAAAGTAAATGTGCTTACCTGCCCAATTATATACTATCTTCTCAGCTCTAATGTGAGTGATCTGAGTCCTCTTCAGAGAGAGTAAAAAGTGCTCTAAGCCAAGTTAGCAGCAACGACAAAGGCAAAAGAATGTTTCCAAAAAAAATTTTTTTTGTTCTAATGTGTGATTGCTGTTTACGAAGCGTGTGCCATTTTTCAGGGAACCATTTTTCTTTTGCAGGTTTAGGAGGCATCAGTATAACTTTTCAGCTAACCTTTGTTAAAAACTACGTTTAGTTGCCTTTAGAGCTTACACTTCTGAAACTGATTGACATTATTGACATGCCCTTTTAATGCACCCAGCTGTGTAATTTGCAAATCTCTTGTTTTTGTTTTTTAGCTTTTAGGAAATCCATCATCCACTGGACGACCTGACAGGGTGGAGCACACGGGTCGAAGGTTGTCTCATGCCAGTGCAGTGTCACAAAGGTCTCGACCAATGTTGGTCCCTTCCATTGGTTAGTTGACCTGATCGGTGTATTTCTATTCTTTACAGCCAGAGAGCTGGGGGATTGGTAACACAAACAAAACCCAAAACTCTTTAACCACAATAACGCTAACTCCTTTAGATAAATTTAACTAAGATTAAAACCAACTCTGCCTTAAGCTAAATATGAGTGTATTGGAAATTCATGAAGGGTCTGAACCAAAACCCACTGAAGTCAATGGGAGTTTCTTCATTGACTCCAGTGGGCTTTGGATCAAGATGTATGCTTTGGTTGATAAGTACAATTTAAAACCTACAATAGACAGTTCATTCTTTAAAACAAATTAAGGTGTGGACATGCTATTAATATACCTAAAATAAGTGCACTCACCCACTCATCTATCCATCCATCCATCATTCCATTCACCTACCATCAACTTGCCTTCACCTTCCATTCTCTTAACTACTTTTTGGAATTCAGCAAGAGAAATTGAGGTTATTAAATTAAATGAGTAAGTAAGACTGAAGTATGTCCATTAAATTTGCTTTTTCTAACCAAGCTGTCTCTGTTCTGGTTAAATCATGACCTAAAACATATATATTGCCATCTGCAAGAAATTCCAAAAAGTACTGGAGACAAGATAATGGAATCAAGACACCAAGCAGAAAAACACTTGCACCAAAACTTGCACACCACACAAACAACTAGGAAACAGTCACGCAGAAATGCAAGAAACACAGGAGTGCAAACTGTAGATTGTGTACAGAAATAAAATCTTCATGTGTTTATTATACTAGATGATACCTTATGAGCCCTGTACGCAGCAATCCAGAGAACCTACGGCAACATTAAGCAGTTCTGTCCTGAAGCTTTATCTGTGAATGAGAAATTTGCCACACACAAAGCAACCTCATAGTGATACTTACTATAATGCAACAAGATTTTTTAAATTGTTAAACATGAAATGTTTTCTCCCAGTTCCTTCCATGGATACACAACAGACTAACCATATAGGAAATTTAAACAGAAACCCTTCTGTGGTGTACAGCACCCTCTACAGATTTATAAAGTTAGCAAGTTTTTGTTCTCAAGGGGAAAACCAATGGGATATTAGGGACACTTAATAATGATTTATGAAAACTGGATTTTAAAATAATACAACTGTAATACATAGAAGCATTCTTAGTGCCTTTACTGCGTGTATTTAGAGAGCATGATTCTCCTCCCACTTACACTGGTATAACTCAGGCATAGCTTCACTCAATCGAATTACAGTGGTGTTTTAAAAAAAGATGTAAAGGGAGAATGAGGCCCAGAGACTGCATATAAAAATACCAACCGGTGACTATTAGTTGAGCCAGATAGTTCTTAGCTGATAAACATTCTCGGTATAGGCTGGTGCTTGTTATATTAGTGTTGCCCTTTTCTTTTTAGTAGCTTTTTTCAAGAATAAATATTTTTGGGGGGAGAGGCAATATTATGGAATACTTAAAATATATTGTGCATCTAAGATTTTCTTTTTTATCACCAGTTAAAATAATTTAACAATAAATAGTTGGAGTTGGGGTTTGAAATAAATTTGGTTAAATTAATCCTTTGGATTTTCTTTAACTCTGATTTTAATGGAAAGATGTGGATGGAGGGGGCACCTGATCAAATGCAGCAGGCTTGACTTTCTCTAAACAAAGTTGGAACACAAGGAACAGTTAAATAATGACTTCACTGTTCGGTAGCTAAAGAGCAGCATTTTAGGAAGTAGATAAAAAGGAATTCATTTTTTTAATAATCAGTCCACATTCAAATTGATAATTAAACAGAGAATAAAATATAAAACTCTAATCTACTTCTTTAGTGTGAGTTAAAGAATGCATTAGTGTGTTTTGCAATAAGTATGCTGTATGAATGCTTTTCTGGGGAAGTCGCATTAAGACTAAATTACAATGTTGCCTAACACTGATAAGACACATCCACAGTGGCAGTATTTTCAGCAGCTAATGAAAGAATTACTCTCTGGTCCTCTGTGAAATTGATGATAGGCTCCATCAAATATCATTTCTAATGTGATGTGATTATGGTTGAGGATTCTGAACTGCTGATTTCTTTGATTGTATTGCAGTGCTTAAACAAAGAACAGGTTTCTAATAGTGTTCATAGAAATTGTGAAGCTGAGTGTTATCAATCAGGCATGCAGTACACATGGCTCTCTTAATGCAGCAGGGCATTTAATAAATCAACATAACCGATTAGTTAGTTATTAAATATGTAATTGGTGGTAAATGTGTACCCACTGTGTAATAATTATCCACATTAATAATGCAGGTCAGTCAAGACAAGTATTGGGTAAAACCACAAAAGAGTCATCATCTGAAGGCTTGCTAAAGAAAACAAGAGGATGGGGCATAGATCAGCAAAGCAGATAAATAGGCTGAATAAAACCAATGTGTCCAATCAAATCCTGTAACAGATTATTATACAGACTTGATCACCTTGTCCTCACTCAGGCAAAGCTCCTATTGACTTTCGAGGGAGTTTTCTCTGAGTGAGGACTGAATAAAACAGAGATTATGGCTCTATCATCTTAAAAAGAGGGTTCTTTAAAAAAATAAAAAATTGTGCCAAATTCTAAAGTGTTTCTTGGAGCAAAACTCCCACTAACTGCAGTTAATAGAGGCTTTATTCCATTAAGGTCCAAAGAATATGTGGCTTCCTACATTTATCAATATGGGTGTACATACAGAGTCACAGTTTATTCTCTTATAGAAATGTATTGAGCATTGCATATTTGCCAAGCATCACTAGAATGTTAGTTACTCTTGGATCAATAATATTTTTTCATAAGGGTTTCACTGTTCATAGGTTGTTCTCTCCTTGAAGATTAGCTTCGAGTCAATCAAACACAGTTAAAATCTTATGGCGATAGCTGGGGTGTCCAGATATTAAGGTAATTTGCCTGTATGGTGTAAACTGAGAGGAAGTCCATAAAAGTGATAAATTAATGCCAGAATACTTGTGGTACTTTTAGGATAAATATTTCCTGGGACACATCTTTAGCCAAAAGGCCCCCAAATTTAAACTCATTTTAGATTGTTTCTCTGTTAGACTACGAATATATTTGCATTAACATCTCCCTGCAAACAAAAACATTTCAGTTTAATTCTATTTTTAGATAATCTATTTCCAAAGATAAAATGTGTGTTATATTTTTCCCTTGACCTTGCAGAAGTGGGACGTAGGATAGCAAAGTTTATTGTTGCTGTTTATTTTTGGTATTATCATAGTGCCTAGGAGCCTCAGTCGTGGACCAAAAGCCCATTGTACGAGGTGCTGTACAAACACAGAACAAAAATATAGTTTCCTGCCCCACAGAGCGCTCAGTCTGTGTTTACCCTCCTGAAATAAATGCAAGTTTTAAAAAGCACAAAGACAAGACCCTTTAAAAAGGAAACACCCCCCTTCTTTGTGCCTCTGCTGTAGAAGAATCACTGGAGAGTGATTTCCTCTGAGAATCAGTCAGTTCTGCAGGTGGTTAGCCATCCTGCTATAACTGAGTCAGAAAAGAAGGTAGGCAAAGCCTGCGCTCAGGAGCCTCCACTGAGAAGACTATAAAGTATGTTTAATAGATGGTTCCCTTTTTCTCCATAGAAATTACAATGGACAGTAACAGTGAAGGCGGTCGGTCTCGGTCAGGTAGTGAGGGAAATATTTCACCTGTAAAAGAAGAAGCTTATTATCGCAGCATTGATGGACACAAGAAATGGGCTCAGCAGCGTACCATGGCCTCTGACTATAGATACGGTATGCCGAACCTTCTTCCTCCTTTCTGACAGACGCATTTAGAGCTGGGTGTTAATGAGTGCCATTTCTGTATGACAACATTGCATGCAATGCAGAATGCAAGGGGCGCTAACTCTTAAGTCCTGTCTGCCCTGCTTCCAGGTAAGTTTGTGCAAATTAGTTCAGCCGTAAGGGAGGAAGAGCCCTTAGTCATCCACTGATAACTATCATGCAACCAGCTTTCCACAAGTCAAAGCACACTGCATTGCATGAACCTCTGTGAAGGTCCTCCTTTACTCCTCCATGGCTGTTTAACATCAGTTAACATCTAATGTATACACCTTTGAACACTCATTGATCAAAAAGACCATATTTTCACTTGATTCATAAATATAGGACTAGACAGAGCCAAAATGGGCTCACCAAACCTTCCCTAGGAAGAAGCAATACTCAAACATCACTCAGTGTTTATTGGTTTGGCTTAGGGGTAATCTGAAGTCAATGGGCACCTTTCCATTGACTTCACTGGGCTTTGGATCAGGCCTTCAGTGAAGGAAAAAAATTAAAAGTATGTGCGTTCTAATAGAAGTAGGTAAGGTAGTAAGTCTCTCACTCACTATTGATAGTATTTGCTGCTTCATCAACATAAGAAGCCATTGCATAATGGCACAAAACCTTCAACCTTTCATAGCTCGTTACATAATGAGTTAAAGTACTTAACAGTTCCCACACAAAAGTGGCCTAGGCCAGGTAGGAAGCTGGGAAAAGCATTAAGTTTTGTGATCCCCTCTCAAATGAAGCAAAGAAGCCCAAGTGTTTAAACAAAACAAAATTTAAAAAAGTGTTCAAGTAGATGCAGCCACGTACTCTATGTGGGTGGGTGTGTGCCTTTAAGCAGAGTATAAATAACTGGGCTGATAACAAGATGTCTATTCTGATTGCTTGATGCAGACGTGACCATCCTGAATCATTACCATCCCAATTCAGAACTGTTTTGATAAATTCTGTGCACAGCTCATGCTTGTAACAAACATGCTTGTGATGTCATCTGGAGTTGGCTGTCAGTCAGGGAGGGCATAATTTGACCTATTTCACTTTAAAAGATAGAATGCTCAATACTCTGAAACAAACTGTTTTGCATTTAGTATGTGACAGTTGGAATAAAACATGATTGCAACTGGGGGAAAATCCCCATTGCTTTTTGTCCCTTGTCCTGTCCTTGTCCCACTTCTCTGCTGTGCTTTGTGTCTGTGTAAAGCTTCCTGGCTGGGCTTTCTTCCCACCCTTTGGCTGGCCTGCATTTCCTTCTCCACCCTCTTTCTAGTGCTCTGGACCCAAGTTTCAGTAGCTGTTCCTTGAAGCTGTGACACTTAACTGACTTTTCTTTTAAATACAAAAAAATTGTTTAATGGAGCAAGCTGGCCTTAAAGGATGGTAACGAGGGGAGGGTCATCTTTTTTTAAAAAAATTTAATAAAGATTATTATTAAATCACCAATATTGGGAATAAATATATCTATTTAATATCTCCGCATTCTTGCTAAAGACCTGTTTTATAATAGTGTAAGAGCTGACAGACTATGAGATTATAGCTAGGGCCTTGATTCAGTAAAACATTTAGGCAAGAGCTTGACTTCTGGTGAAGTCAATGGGACTTAAGCACTTGCTTAAAGTTAAATGGGCCAAGATTTTCAACAGTGATTTAAGTGGTTCGTGTTTTGGGTGCCCTACTTGAAATACTTTGAAAGGGCCTCGCTTTTACTATGACTTGGACAAAGGTACTATCACTTCTTTCAGGTCTTGCTTAAGACCATAGCTAACAGGTCTACGTTGGTTTTAACACAATTGCAGGCAAGAAAAAACTGCATGGGCACAAAATTGGATCATAAACATATTTTAGCTTGTTTTTTTGTAGAATTGGTTTAACCTTAGTCCCATCCACATAAGGGGTTAATGCCATGCTTCAGTAACTTTGTTTAAACACCACTGTGGCTAGTCGTGTCCTAATGGAGGTCCTCTGACCAATGCAAGCACAAACCTTGTCTACACAGTGCACTAGTCCACAGCAGAGGGATGTAAATCAAATGCATGCTGCGTGCTAACTGGCCTGCGTGGAGCGTGCTATGAGTTACCTAGTGCACATTAATGTAGTCCAATTTCAGATGGAGATAAAGAAAGAAATTTCAGACCTAAAGTGAACAAGCTGAACAATTATTCTGACTTGCATTGCTGAATTTTTGCTCCCTTCTGTTATTTTCACAGATGGATACTGCAGTCGGGACCACCTTTCTCCAGACATTTATGAAGAATCAGAAACAGATCCTGGCACAGAGGATATTTCTACTCGAATATTTGTTGCCCTCTTTGACTATGATCCACTGACAATGTCCCCCAACCCTGATGCTGCAGAAGAAGAGCTACCATTTAAAGAAGGACAGATCATTAAGGTAGGATCTAAAAACCAAAGATGTGATCTTGTAAACTGGTCCTTGTGGATCTATTCACACAGAGCAGTTTGTAGGATCAATGCCAAGACTTTTTACTTAGAACCACGAGTGTTTACATATCACTAAGTGGAGTCAAATACTGATGGCGTAAAAAATGAGATCGTGGGTAAAGTTTTCAAAAGAACCTATATGACTACATCCTATACATTTTTCATGGCATTTAGGCTCCTAAATTACTTAGGCCTAGGACATCAAAGATACTTAGGCAGCGCTCTGCTCAGCATTGCAATACCTACCCCTAGGAGGCCTACCATCTGGAATAATCAGCTCTGATCTAGGCTTCCCAGATAGTGCATGGGAGAGTTAGGCACCTAAGAAAGGGATCCTGAGAAACCAGTCAGCTGACCAGGCAGCCACCTAAATTAGCCAAGAGCAAAATGTCCAGGAGAGGGTTGGGGCATAGGCACCCAAGCAACTGACCTGGTACGCCTGGCTGATGAGCAAGGGATAGGCACTTCTCTCCATATGGGATCCCTCCTGGAGTAGACACTGAAGCCAGGTCAGTGCCTTAAGTAGCCCATGCCCTAACAGCTAAAACAATGTGCCTCTTACTCATGTTTGCCCTGTGCCCCTTGCTGTCTTTTGTTAAGTGCTGTGGTGCCCCCACAGGTACTTGGATCCTGCATCTGGCCCTCCTGCTGAGAGGTCTGACAGAAATCAGGTGCTCAAAGCATGCCTCCAGGATCAGGTCCTACATGGAAAATAGGCATTCACCTACCTACATTGAGGACCCCAATTCGGGGCCTTACAGAACTTCAGCTTGAATAGGGCAGAGTTGCTTGGTAGCTGAGTAGAGGCCTCAGTGGCTTTGTGAATGCTGACTGGCAGAAACTTGTCTTAGTGTATGTCTGTGCTGCAACTGGACAGCCACAGCTGGCCTGTGCCAGTGGACACGGGCTCACAGGGCTGTTTAATAGCAGTGCAGGCATTTGGGCTCAGGCTGCAGCCAAGCTCTGAAACCCTCTCACCTTTGAGGATCTGGGCATTAGGCTCTTCTGAAAAATGTCCCCAATCTTTTAAAGTTAATCAAGTTCAAGATAATATTAGCCTAAGTGATTTATCTAAATAAATCATAACATAAAAAGCAAAGGTGGAAATATTTGTTCTGTTATGTAGTCTTGTCTCCTGCTAGCATAGGGTTAAACATACTGTTTAAAAAAGATTTAGTTTAACTCATCCCCAAACAACTTACTCAGCTGGGTATCATGGGAACATGCTCAGAAAATCACCCTCTCCTTTTCTTTCAGCTCAACTTTTGTGAACATTGTCCTCCATTTGCTTATGTGTTAGGTAGATATCTTCACCACATCACTAGTCCATAAACCAGAGTACCTGAAAATAAATGCAAACTCAAATCCATAGACGAGGTATTTCCAGCAAGGAGAAGGAGGTGTTAGTGCCGTTAT
>ML675640.1:6463283-6526712 GCA_007922155.1 Mesoclemmys tuberculata
TGAGACACCCTGCAATTCTTCTGGGACTATTCTGCTTGTGTAATAAATCCTAAATATTAAAACAGCATTGATTGATCAATTTTTTATGCCTTGAATATTCAGGTTTATGGCGATAAAGATGCTGATGGATTCTACCGAGGGGAAACTTGTACAAGACTTGGCCTCATTCCATGTAATATGGTTTCTGAAATCCAAGCAGATGATGAAGAGATGATGGATCAGCTTCTGAAACAAGGGTTTCTTCCTTTGAATACACCTGTAGAAAAAATAGGTAGGAAAATATATGTACACAAACTAGTGATTTGGTGCTGTTAACTTGGCTGTGTACGCTTTGGCTTTTTTTGATTATATGGCATGTGCATCTAAATTTTACAGCAGTCTACTACTACACTATGGGATACATTCTGTGTCGGCATCTTGTGTTTTTTTAAAAATTCAGAATATTTAAGCATTTCACTGTTGACGCCACACATGAGGACCTGCATTTCGGCACTGCACATAATTCTTTTTAAAAAACTGATTTTCTAAAAGATTTCTAGACACAGAACAAGATCTCTTGGCTTTGGAGTATGCAGTGCTGAAGTGCTTGATAAATGTTATGCTCACAGCTGGAAAGCATAAAAAGAATCACTTGTATGTTGTTCTTTTTACTCTTCTCCTTTAACCTACTTTACCGTAAATTTAAAGGGATGGTGGCAAAGGGTTATGTCTCATGTTCTTCAGGTTAATATTGAATCTTCAAAGTTTAAAAGATATTGATATCCCAAACAAACCTTTCCTGTTTTGAACCAGTTACCTCTTAAATCAATGGTTCAAAGTTGTAGAGAGACATACAGCTGTATACAAATATATTTTGAGAGGGAAAGCCAGCAACAAATTTTAAATATTTCAGTGGAACAATAAAGCAAAGACCATAAACTGCTAGCATTGGTTCCATCTTGTTTAAAAGTGAACTGTAAAGGTGGCTGCATAAAAACAAAAAACAATGAAAACCCCTTCAAAAATGTTTTGCAAGATTACAAAGTGAAAATAGTATCTTACCGTTAGCTTTTTTTTAAAAGTAATTTTCATAAAGTGAAACAATTACAGCTCTTTAAGATCCTGAGAATTGTCAGCTCAGTGTTTCCCCATTTGTCTCCAAAGCAAGACATGTGACAAGCAAAGGGAGTGAAAAAACCATGGAATATCTACAGGTACCTAGGTGAAATTTTTAGCAGTGCCCAAGTGTATTAGGAGTCATTGACTGCAATGTAGGCTCCCAAATGCCAGGAAATTAGGGTGATATAACTCACTTCGGGGTGTGTAAATCCACAGCCTTGAGCGACGCAGTTAGAGCGACCTAAACCCCAATGTAGACAGCTATTGGCATAAGCAGTGGCTTCACTTAAGCCCCACGGCACTTCAGCTGTGTTACGCACAGACAAGCCCGTAGCTGCTTAGGGTTTGTTTACACTGCAAAAACCCACACTCAAAACCACAAATGCAGCGAGTCTGAGCCTGAGCCTTGGACTCACGCTACGGGGCTAAAATGAACAGCTCAGATGTCCTCCCTTGGGCTGCAGCCTGGCCTTTGAAACCCCAGTGAAGGCGGTGCACAGGCTCCAGCTTGAGGGGAAACATTTTACCCTGCTATTAATAGTGCCACAGTTACTTGCCACAGGCTCTCAGCCTTGCTGCTTTTGTTGTTGTTATACAGACACCCCGAGTCACTTCCGAAATCTTTTACCTCAAAGCCATGTTTTAAAACATTTTTCTCAATGTGGCCTGACTTCCAAAAGTGCCGAGCGCTCTCTGCTCGTCTGTCAGTGAGAGTAGTGGATGCTGAAAATCTTTGGATAGGTCATTTATTTCGTGTCTAAATACAATTTAAGAGCCTAGCTTTAGGCCCCCAGCTTGTGGCCATTCTAAGGATCTGATCCTGCGAGCTATTTCTGCAAACACAATTGGCTTTTTTCTGTTACATGTTACTGGTGATGCCACCCACTTCGGCAGAGAAATGAAGTCTGCATCTCAGATCTTTCCAGGAGGGGAAAAGCACTCATATTCAAATGCCCGTTTGTACACATACTCTGCTTAGTCTGGGATCTTCTGGAGAGGTGTAACTGCTAGTAACATCCCCTGCACACAGTTCACCTTTAAAGTGGCTTTTCTTTTAAATTGGGATAAAATTTTCTAGCCACACTTTCAAGGGAATGTACACAGGACTCTGCAGTTCAGAGGATACAGAGTTTGGCTTAATTTTAAATTAAATACAAATTAATACAAATGCCGGAATGTGCCCCCAAATCCATGTTTTCAGACCCCTCCTATCACACAGGTTGCCACGTGGCACTGCTAGCCGGCTCAGGCCCTGAATCGCCCATCTGTCCTATGCTGTTATCACACGCTCTTTAGTCTGAATATTAAATCAAGCGCTTAACAGCCTGTGTTCCGATATGACTAGTTTTGCTTAATCCTTTGCCCACATTAAATTCTTAAAAATGAAGAACTTTGAACAGCTTCATATCTTTTCCTCTTCTTTTATTTGTATGCATTCCTTTCCTGAAGTCAACTGTGACCGTTTCAAAGAGAGCACACGCTCTGTACACCGCAGATCCAGAAAGTCTAAAAGAGGTCTGTGCTAAGAAACAATAACTTGATTCAAGCTGTAAATTAGCTGAATTGCTTTGAGCTGTCTAGATTTACTTTTTATGCCTTTGACCCTTTAGAAGCAGAGAGGCCCCTAGCACTGGAGAACAGGCCTTCCCTTGTCTCAGCAGTCATACGTCAAAGTGACCCACTGCTTCTTCAAGGCAGTTACTCAGGATATGATTTGGTCCAAGCCACAGGGGAATTGGGTCCCAAATCTGTAATACTCCATCCCTTCACTTTGGACTTCTCCTTGCTCTCTACAAATCCCTTGCATCAGTAGCTAAGATTGCTCACATTCCCAGTGACTGGGTGGGTGCTGCAATCCCCTCTGACTGAATGCTTCATTCCCAGCTATTAGATGGTGTGAAAGCCAAAGTGCATGCTGCATACTTCCCCACTGAAGAGTCTTCCGCTCCTACCCAACTCCCCCCACCCCCAATGTTCCCAGCACATTGGAGTTAGAGGCCTAAGGCTGCTTCTAACCCGAGTTTTCCTTTATCGCACTTCATAATGCTCTTCACTAGCTCAGAACTTCCCTCAACACCTGTTGTAAAACTAACAAACATGTTTCTCTTGCCGTGGCATCATCTGCAAGAATCATGCTGCTCTCATTCACTTTTAAAATTAAGCCCATCACAGACTTCCCTGTAAATGTTTGTCAATCAATAAGCATTTCATCTAATTTCCAAAAGCTGTAAGTTTCACCTCCTTCCTTCTGTCACCTGCTAAAGAAAGCTGTAAACTCCTGGAATGCTTGAAAATGTGTTTCTGTAACCACAAGGCTAATGAAAACGTTCAGAGTCATCGAAAGAATTTTTAAATCATTTGTCTTGGACCACCTGAGAACATGCCTGTTTCTTGTCCCCCCTACCCTGCCAAGAAGGGGAAGAGAAACTGCAGGCACAAAACTGTTGGCTTTATGCAGGAAAAAAGACCCAAGAAAAAAAGTGAAACAGGACAGACTTGAACATCCAAAAGTCTGGGTAGTAGCACCTGATGATTCCTCAAAAAGTCATAAATAGCTTTTAGTATACATATTATTGAGATTTAGAAACAGTATGCTCAACCCCAGCTGTTAAGAATTAGAGTTGCTATGGACTCCATGTCCAACTTGCATCAGGAATCCATGATTATATTTGGTATCTCTTTAGTCTTCTGTCTAGCTTGCTAGAGAAATAGTCTGAGTTGGTTACTACACTCCTGACAAAGTAACAAGAGGAAAAAATTGCACCATGCTGGGTTTTTTTCTTCAAAATAGCTTTCCTCCCCTTTCTCTCCTTATGGTTGGACCAGAAAGGAACAGACGGAGTGGCAGACAGCATTCTGTGTCAACACGGAGGATGGTGGCTTTATACGATTATGATCCACGCGAAAGCTCTCCTAATGTTGATGTAGAGGTATTGATTTAAACAAAATACAATTTTTGTCATTTATATATCCATAACGCATAAATCAGGCTTGTATGGAGCTATTCTATAGGTGTGTTAACTTGACAATACTGTACTTTCATCAAAATGTTGATTGCAAAAATGTGGTAAAATGTTCTTTCCAAACAGACAAGTAAAGGTTTGTGAATACTATAGAAGTGAATTCATGGGTTTACTTCAAACACAAGCTCGAGCATCTTTCAGCATTCAGCACTGCTCTGCTGAATACATTACATAGACTTGTGGATACACTAAAATCACAGCCTACTAAAAAAAAATGGTAAATTATTTAATTTTATTATTTAAAATTATAGCAATAAGTGTTTTCCAAAATGAAGAGGGAAAGAATATTTGATCCCAAATACACCTAACATCTTTCCTTAAGGGAGTTTGATTAATTTTCAAAAATGCAACAACTCACACTAATAAGCAGGAAGGCTGAAGCGTAAGAATTGATTTTGAAACATAATACAAAAAATGCAAACAGATGCATTAATATCAGATTTTCTCCCATAGTGATAATACATGGCCACAAAGTCAAGTGTATGTCTAACTATGTAATCCGTCTATACCATGCCCTTTTAGTGGTATCTTAAGCAATTATGGACCATTTCCCAAATCTTCATTATGGATTTCCTGCTACCCTCATACATTTTTCTTATCAGTAACAGAGAATGCAGCCACTTTTATTATGTTAATTGACATGTCTGTGTTTCTCCATGTGCTGTACCAGTTCTGCACAGACAGCTGGCCCAGCAGACCTTGACATTACTACACAGACTGACTGACAACTCTGTTCAGTGAATGCACTCACACAGGTTTATTGTCCATGGGCACAGGCCCAATAACATGTATGCCCATCACAGTATCAGAGGTCATATCCCACCCCTTGACTCCACAAGGCCATCCCTTACTGTGATTTCCTCCCAGGATTCCATTCCTTCTCACACAGATTAGGAGATGAGCCTGGGGATTTGAAGTTCACTGTGTCAAGAAAACGCCCAGTGCATGGTAATGAAAAATAAAGTACTATTTGTTCTGAAGAATATTTTGCTCCCTAATTCAACATGCAGATTCAGCTAATTGTCTACTAATATGGTTGGAAAATACTGTGAAGCTGATGAGGAGCAAATGGCAGAAGATATTAACGGTTGCATAGTAACAAAACGTGACCAGACACCTTCCTCTTTCTACAGGCTGAGCTTACCTTTTGTACAGGAGACATTATCACGGTCTTCGGGGAAATTGATGAAGATGGATTTTACTATGTAAGTTTGCTTTTATTTAATCTTTTACACTGCATCAAATAGTTCCCCAGTCTTTCAAACAGTAATTGGAGAAGTTATTAACAAAATGAGCTATTCAAATATGATCTGGGAGGATTTCATTCAGGTTATTATTTCATCTTGGTATTTACTATAGCAGGGAGTCTATTTAACATGCCACTTACTGGTGCTATATCTTAATTTTTTGGTACAAAGTGACTATATACATCTTGCATTTCAGATTTGTAGCTATGTTCAAACATTTTTGTAAGTTACAAGAACATGTGCCTACTGGCAAGTGACTTTAGCTGCAATATGTGTATTGTGAACTGCATGTAAGAAGCATGGCAATGTGAATATATGCCCAAATAGCTAATCAAATTGTAACTACGGAAGCTGAAGTAACACTGTTCCATCAAATGTTTCTAGCCACCCTTTTGCTGCAGGCTCCAGTCAACAAAGGGTCACAGATTAGAACTACACTGTGATGGTTAGTAAATAAAGGTCACTTGCATGGGGTAAAATGCACTCCATCTACATAAAACTTGTGCGGTAGGTTTTTCTGGGGGAAGAGTGCAGAGCAACTGGGGTGGTGAAATCCACCTCTCCACCCCATGGCTAGCAGCTGAAAAACAAGGTTACTTACCAGTAACTGTTGTTCTTGGAGATGTGTTGCTTATACCCATTCCACTATAGGTGTGCACTCGCCCCCATGCACTGGTCCCCAGAACTTTTCCCCGCAGCAGATCCTGTAGGGTTGGCTTAGGTGGCCCCTGGAGTGCCGCCCTCATGCCGCAGCACATAAGGCACCCCACAGCCCCTCAGTCTCTTCTTTCTGCCAACTCTGACAGCGGGGACAGAGGGTGGGTGTGGAATGGATATGAGCAACACCTCTCAAAGAACAAGTTACTGGTAAGTAACCTTGTTTTCTTCTTCAAGTGATTGCTCATACCCATTCCTGTAGAGGTGGTTACAAAGCTGTACTTTGGAGGTGGGTAGAAGCTATCAGTGAGCTGCCCTCAGCACAGCTCTGCTGAATCCTGTGTCCTCTTGCCTGCTGCAGGATGGTGTAGTGGGACGTGATGGTGTGCACCGACGACCAGGTGGTGACCTTACAGATGTCCTGTAGGGGCACTTTCTCCAGGAAGGTTGCTGCTGCCACCTGGGCTCTGGTTGAGTGCGCCGAGACGGGTCCTGGGAGGGGTGCGTTCACCTGCTTGTAGCAGCACTTGATGCAGGCGGTGATCCACTTAGAGATGCGCTGGGTGGAGACAGGGGATCCCTTCATCCGGTCCGCCACAGCGATGAAGAGCTGTGCTGACTTCTGGAATGGCCTCATCCTATTGATGTAGTAGGCCAGGGCCCATCTGACATCCAGGGAGTGCCATCTCCGCTCCTCCTCTGACCTGTGTGGTTTAGGAAAGAACACGGGGAGGAAGATGTCTTGGTTATGGTGGAATTGTGAGACCACCTTAGGTAGGAAGGCTGGATGGGATCTCAACCAAACCTTGTCCTTATAGAACACCGTGTAAGGGGGCTCTGAAGTCTGTCCAAGACAGAACAAGCAGCGGGCAAGTAGCCAGCGGCTCGAGGGGGGGCCCGGTCAGCCTGGAGAGCACCAGGTTTAGGTCCTAGGGAGGCACCAGGTGTCGAATCTGTGGGTAGAGCCTCTCCACCCCCTTGAGGAACCTGACATAGGGTGGGAGAACAGGGATCTCCCTTCCATGGGCTGGTGGAAGGCCGAGATGGCCACCAGGTGGACCCTTAGGGAGGCTAGTGCCAGGCCCTGGAGTTTCAGCTGTAGCATGTATTCCAGGATCACCTGGATGGTGAGACACTAGGTTGGATACGCCGAGACTCTGCCCAACAGGTGAACCTCCTTCACTTAGCCTGGTATAGGACCTGTGTGGAGGGCTTTCTGCTACCCAGCAGAATCTGTTGGACCTGTGCCAAGCAGACTCTCTCCTCCTCTGTCAGCTAGGGTCTCCAACCTGTCAGGTGCAGGGAGTCCAGGTCTGGGTGCAGCAAGCAACCTGGGAGAGTAGGTCATGGCACCTCTGGAGCTCTATGGGCGGGGTGATCAACAGGTCCACTGGCTATGCTGGGGCGATCAATATGTCTGCTCTGTTCCTTTTGATCTTCAAGAGGACCTTGGGCAGGAGCGGGATCGTGGGAAATGCGTACGAGTGTCGTCCCCCCCCCCCAGTTGGATATGGCGCCTGGCTTGCAACCCCAGAGCAAGCAGAACCTTGGGCACTTCCTGTTCCAGGATGATGCAAACAGATCCAGTATGGGAACACCCCACTCTTGGACGATGGAGGTCACTACCTCCTGGTGTAGAGACCAGTCATGACAGTAGAAATGACCTACTGAGGCAGTCCACCTCGTCATTCCTGACCCCCCAGGAGGTGAGAGGCAGATAAATGAAAGTCGTGCCTCACCGCAAAATCCCAGAACCTGATGGCCTCTTGGCAGAGGAAGGCACTCCCCCCTGGTGGTTGATGTAAAACATCGCTGCAGTATTGTCTGTCAGCACTTGAACCACTCTATCTTTCAGGAAGCTGAGGAACACGCTGCAGGCTAGCCTCACGGCTCTGAGTTCTTTGTGGAGGCTCCTCCTACTCCGACCGAGTCCCTTGCGTGCCCAGACTGATACTGATATGGGCTCTCCACCCCACATCCGAAGCATTGGATATCAGGGTGACGGAGGGAGCCAGATCCCTGAAAGGGACCAACACCTCCCTCAGGTCCCTCCACCATTGCAGGGAGGTCAGGACCTGTGGGGGAACCATGACAACCCTGGTCAAGGGCTGTCTGTTCAGCGCATACACTGAGGCCAACCAAGCTTGGAGAGGCCTGAGCCTCACAATATACATATGTGCCCCAACAGCTGAAGGCAGTGCCTGGCTGTCATGGTGGGGCACCTGTATAACTGGCCAATGATTGATGCCATAGCCTCAAACCAAGATTGCAGGAGGAAGGCTCTGGCCAGAGGCGTCCAGTGTGGCCCCAATAAACTATGTGCTGCACTGGGGTTAGTGTTAACTTCTGCTCATTCAAGAGCAGCCACAGCTTGGTGCAGATGGCACAAACGAGGGACACACTGTCCTGGATGTGGTGCTTGGATCTGCCCCTGATCAACCGATCGTCCAGGTACAGGAAGATTTGTACCCCTCTGCATTTTAGGTGGGCTGCCACCACCGCCACACACTTGGTGAAGACCCTGGACACAGAGGAAAGGCCAAAGGGCAGGGCCGTGAATTGGTAATGACCCCGCCACTGAACCGCAGGTAGGGCTGGATTGAGATGTCGAAATGTGCATCTCTCAACTTGAGGGCAGCATACCAATCCCCCAGCTCTAGGGCCGGGATAATGGAGACTAGGGAGACCATGTGGAATCTTACCTGATGAACCTGTTGAGGCCGCGCAGCTCCAGTATGGGTCTCAGATCCCCCGCTTTGCCTGGGGGATGAGGAAATACCTGGAGTAAAATCCTCCCCCCTTCTCCTACAGTGAAACCATTCCCAGCACCCCCAGAGTCAAGAGGGCCTCTACCTCCTGCAGCAGATGTTGCTCATGGGAGGGGTCCCTCGAGGGGATGACGTAGCAGGGGTTTCTTGGGGAATGGCTGTAAGCTGAAGGGCATACTCCCCACAGGATCACCTTGAGGAGCCAATGACCTGAGGTTATACCCTGCCACCTGGGATAGAAAAACCACAGCCTGTCCAAGAATAATGGAGATGGACCATCAGAGCAGGTAATGGTGCCACCTCCATGCACGCTGTCAAAAATTTTTTTATTGTTGGGCCCCTTGGACAGCCCATGCTGGGAGGCTACAGGGAAGTTCGACCTGTCGCAATGACTGAACCCCCTGCTCCTATCCCTACCTGGCTGGGATGCGATAGGTCTGGGGTTGAGGCTACCACCTCAAGGCCTGGGAGGTATACAGACCCAAGGAACATAGGGGTGGCCCTTGAGTCTTTGACGGCTTGTAACTTATCATCCGTCATATCTGAAAACAGCCCTGCTCCATCAACAGGCAGGTCCTGTATGGCATTCTGGACCTCCTGTGACAGCCCCGACGATTGCAGCCAAGTGGAGCGTCTCATGGCTACCACTGAGTTTATGGTCCTGTTGGCCGTGTCTGCTGCGTCACTGGCCATCTGCAGCACGGCCCATGACACCCTCACCCAAGATGGTGGCAACCTCTCTCTGAAGCGTCGCATAGAGTTCCACAGATTTAGATTGTATCGGCCCATCAAGGCCTGGTGATTCGCTATGCAGAATTGCAGCAGTGGAGTAGACTTCCTCCCAAAGAGGTCCAGCTTTTTATCAGCCTTGTTTTTTAGGGTGGGACCCTTGTCTATCTTTTTGGTTCACCGCGTCCACCACCAAGGTCCCCAGGGCCGAGTGGGTAAAGAGAAACTCAAACCCCTCCACTGCTACGTAATACTTATACTTGGTGCTCTTTGATGTCGGAGCAACCGAGGACGGGGTTTGCCAGAGGGCCTTTGCTAATTTTTGGACCCTCTTATGGACCGGCAAGGCCACGCTTAACAATCCCTCTGAGCCCACCACATGGAAGAGGGGGTCCTCCTCTTCCGAAAGTTCCTTTTATGTCAATGTTCAGGCTCGAGGCCACCCTCTTCAAGAACTCTTGGTGAGCCTTGAAGTCAATCAGGGGTGTCTTATGGTCCCTGGAGGAGGAGGAGGACTGGCGAATTTGGTCCTGTGGAGGGGCCTTCCCTGGGATCCATTTCCTTGTCCAAGAAGGCAACTTTCTCCTCTGAAGCTGGAGCGGGGAGTATTGGTTGCACTGGCAGGGATGGGGATGAAGCTGTTGTTTGCCCCATCTGTGCTCCCAAAGGGCCCCAATAAGGCTACTGCCAGGGACCTTGTGGCCAACCTGGTGCCAGCATTGGTGGCTGGGCATCTTTGCGGTGCCGGTCCTCCCTCATCTGACCAGTGCGGTCTTTGGGTCCTGCTCCAACCTCTCGAGAGCCTGAAGACAAGGAACGTTGGTGCTGACGAGACGACTCCTGCTTTGATGAGGATGAAGATCGGTGCTGTGGCACCGACAACTTGTGGTGCCGTTCCCCCCGCCACCGGCCATTGGGAACAGTGCTGTCTCTGGCTCCTCAGTGCTGAGCCCAACCCAGAGGAGCGAGAGCAGGATGACAACCTTGTGTGCGGTGCTGAGGATCAATCCCAGTGCCATTGTGCTGATGAGTCCGACTTGGAGCTTGGAGGGGAGCTCTTGTGCTCTATCCTTTGAGCCTGCCTTGAGGGAGACCTCTCCATTGACTTTGGTCTTGCCCATCCATCGGGGGCACCCAGCACTGGCTTTCCCTGGGACACCGGCCCTTGACCCCTCAGCTGAAGAGAGGGCGGAGGCGTGGACAAGGTCATCAGGTCCTGTGCTGCCTGGAAAGCCGCTGGTGATGATGGCTGCTGCAGGGGCACTCCCCCACTCCCAGTAGTTGGGGGAGGTTCCCTGCATGGAGGTGCTGGCCTGGAGGTTGGCTTGATGGGCTGCAGTTCCAGCACCTCGGGGGTCGACCCCCATGCAGGGGTGCACAAGTGCTCCATGCGCTGATGTTGTCTCCTCTTTGGTGCTTGAGAGGGACAGCAGGAAGACTCCAGTGCTGACGGAGTGCTCTGTACTGAGGAGCTGCCTCCATGAGCCTTCAGCCTGATTTCCCTCTCCTTTTGAGTCCAAGGCTTGAAAGCTTGACAGATCCTGCATTTCTCACTTATGTGCTGTTCTCCTAAACACTTCAACCAGCAGTCGTGAGGGTTGCTCAAGGGGAAAGCCTTGCCACAAGCAGTGCAAGGCTTAAACCCAGAGGGACCGGGCATGGCCCAGGCTCTAATACTACAACTATTTCCTTTCAAACTAACAACTAAAGCAGCAGCAACAAACAATTCAAGCAAGGGGATAACTACTTCCACGAGCAAGAGATGTTCCAGCGACTGTCATGGTCGGAAAGAAGGAACTGAGGGTGGCACTCCAAGGGGTGCCTAAGCCAATGCTACAGGATCTGCTAAGGGGAAAAAAGTTCCCAGGAACCAGTGCATGGTGGTGAGTGCATACCTATAGTGGAATGGATATGAGCAAGCACCTGAAGAACAGTTATCTGTTGAAATTAGAGCCACAGCACTTCCCCTCCAGTTGCAAAAGGGATTGCATTCCATGTGAGCAAGAACACAGCACCTGTTCTCCATCTATCCATATCATGATATTATACAGGAGGAACAGATATGCTAACACCCCTAGGAGGTTGGTTGCATCATGCATGTTCCCTTGTGCATCTGCGATCTAGGACAGAAATGGTGTAGAGGGCCTTGCACTGGCTCTCCATGCTCTGAAATGTTAGTACATTAACACCAGTAAGTGTTTAGCTCTTGTCATAAGCTATAAAATGCTGAGGGAAATTCAGGCCCCTACTGTAACAGGTTTAGGTAAATTCTGATTATCCAGTGAGTAATTTTACATGCAAGTCTTTCTTTCCAAAAGAACATCCATTTGCAAAGTCAAAAGAATGAATTCAAAAGGAAATATTAAAAGGTCTTAGCTACTCAATACATGGCATAGCTTCTTTGCCCAAAGATTAAAAGCCACTCTGAAGGTCCATAGTGATCTTAATATTGTTGAAGAGGATGGACAGCTTAGCTGTAGGTAATCTAAACACATTCCTTAAGTACACTGGACTCAACTGAAATTAAAGAACATTTTGTGCTGATCTTACCTTTCCTTTAGCCTCTTTTTTGCATGATAGATAATTGTGCAGCAAAATCACAGGACTGGAGCCAGGAAGTCTATATTGTGTGCTTAGCTGTGTCAGAGTTTGTGTGATCTTGAGCAAGTAATTTACTCTTTGCCACTCAGTTTCTCCTACAACGAAACAGAGTATTTCCCTATCTCATAGGAATGTTGCATGTTTACAGTCATTCATACATGTAAATAACTTTAAGAGCAATTGTTTATTATACTGCAGGGTGAACTTAATGGACAGAAAGGACTGGTTCCTTCAAACTTTCTTGAAGAAGTGCCTGATGATGTAGAAGTCTATCTTTCTGATGCACCATCACGATATGTTCAAGATACACCACTGCGTACAAAAGCAAAAAGGGTAAGCACCTACATTAAAAAATAGTTGGTTTTTTGGTTTGTTTTTTGTTTTTTAATTTTCCATTCTATATCATCTCATTTAATTTCAATATTATTTCTGATGTTTTAAAATCCACTTACCCATTTTAGGTATTTTTAAGAGTCTGCTTAAGTATCCAAAGATTGCACTGATCTTTCACACTGTGTCATGAGCATTTATAATTATGAACCTACATTTTAAAGATTCTAGTGAATTAAATAAAATTGTTTGTAACTTCATCAGCCTTTTTTAGTGACAATTCTTACTTCCTCAGAATTAAATTATACATATACACATTACCTAGATTTAAAGAGGACAAGTAGCTGGGGATGGGGAAGGAGCGGGACAACCATTCCCCGAAATATAAAACGTAAAGGTAGCTGATTAATAATATGTTTTTAACCCTTAAGATTTCAGTCCTACTAACAATAGTTAACTGCCTAAACCTTCCATTTTATGAAAGATTATTCATGTTTAGAGTACTTCATTTTTGTTTTGTTTCATCACTGCAATATTTTTATATATTATATATTTTATATATATTTTTATTTTTTTGCTCATCTGCTTGGAAACAGAAGAAGAGTGTTCATTTCACACCTTAATAAGGCAATGTAGCCTTCACGTAAGTGAACAACTGAAGATACCAATAAAGATATCAATTAAAGCCACCTGACAATATCTAATGCAACAGTCATGAAACTTAACTGTGGAAAAAAAGAAATATGTCTCCAAAATCATTGGCCCAAAAGTAACAGGATACAGACATTAACTGAATGTACTTGTAAGTCAGTGTTTGCATGAGACAAAGAAATCCTTTGACCTGGCCATTAAGGGTTTTTTCTCCCATCTAATTAGAGTTAACATTATGAAGGTCAGGCATTTGGAACATATTTCTCTGAGCTAAATGTTTCTGTTTACATCAAAAGAAGTGTTCAGTGTCTAATTGCGCTACAGACAAAAGCTGCATATTGCATGGTTAGCCAACCTGAGATATATGAACTCAAACCTCATACATACAGGAAAAAAGCACAAACCCCACCCTAAACAAATAAGCGAGTTGCAAGCAGATAAGTACAGAAGTTTACAAGGGTATATACTTGATTCTGAAACTCAACCACAAATATCTGCTTAAAAGGTCTGCCTTAAATTCTGTTTTCCAATATCAATTGTACCCACTTGCCTATGACAACATCCAGTCAGTAATTCTGAAATCATAAACACACACATCCCCTCATGTTACAGTTTACTAGGACTGTCATCAGTGCAAATGCTTATGAAACACTTTAGCAGAGGTCTCATTTACCAATGCATTAAAAAGTGTCAATACGAAACATGCAGCTCACCTAATGAATGCATTAGACTAAATATATGGTATCTTCAGGTGTACGTTGGGGTGCTTTACCAAGTTGTTTTTCATTAGAATTAGACCTTGATTTAAAATCAAAGTAGGCTTGAAGTCCCTTTGCTTAATTCACTGTTGCACAATAAGGCAGCGCACTGCTAATGTATTAATGTTGTCTTAACTGGAATTAAAGATAATAGGGATTCCTGAGGCATGATTTATATTACACAGTACCATCTTACAACATACAAAACCACATTTTGTCAGCAGGGCACAGTAGTTGCAATAGGATGAGTATAAATAGTTATAGCATTTTCATTCAAGTGCTTTTTGATGATTAAAATAGCTCTGTTTAAAATATTTAGGAATGCTGTCATTCTACTATATTCTAAGTATTGTACACGTGTTTATCTTCACCTGGCAATCATATAGCTGCAGCACACACCAAGCAATCAGGGTCTTTAAGCTTTCTTTGATTGCAATTAAGGTTCATTTGAGCTTTTTTATTTTTTTCTTTCTTTCAACCAGTGTGCCATCTTTTCAAATACGTATATACAGTATGCTAACCTGTTTTAAGAACATCAAAAATTTTAAGTGATAATCATATACAGTTTGCACATACAGTAAATCCTTCTGGAAACTGTTTGGTGTATATAGACTTATCTATAGTACTTAATCCATTTTACTGTTTAAGTTTATAAATATAATTCCACAGCTACAAATGACTCTTCATTTGTGCACTTCTGAGTGCTGAAGTACAAAACTAGTGATCTTTGCCAAAACAATGGCAAAATAAGAGTCTCCAGCTCTGTTAAAAAATGTAACCAACTTGAGGACCCATTGAAGTGTGTATTTTCCACTGTCTATATCATTGCAGACAATTTTATCTGTGGGAAGCTGTATTTATGTATTTTCTGTATTTTCCTATGGCATACTTAAAACCATTGAAGTATTGAGCCAGCCCTTTTTTTTTTTTAAAGTGGGTAATGGGACAAAAATTGTGTTGCCAACTTTCTTGATGATGAGAGCTTTCAAACATCCAATAAACTATAAATAATATACCTAATAGGTTCCTCCTGAGAATACAGGTACATCAAGGAGAGCACCATCCCCCACAGTCCATCTCCATTCTGGGTCACCTACGTCATCTTTGGGTACGTCATCTATGGGTTCTGGTAGTCCCGGGAGAGGCAGGGAAATGTCCTCGAAAAAGAAAAAGGGGCTGCTTTCCAAAGGCAAGAAACTGCTGAAAAAACTGGGTGCAGTGAAATGATTCATTTACTTCTGGACAACTTGTAAAGCTTCCAATCTATGTTTTAAAAAAAAAAAACTTCAAACTAGGGCTTTCATGACTATAAAGTACATCTTTACAGAACCTTTGCATTTTTAACCCTTTCTGACATCAGAGGATCATGTGACTTGTGATCAAAACAGCAAGCAAAAAAGAAGTGGATTTGTTGGTCAGTATCTGTTTTTCTTCAAAAAAAGATTTCTGGGAATTCAGAATAGAAGGATATCATCTTTTTATTTGAAGGCAGCTCCACACCTCTCACTATTGGATAAATCTCTGCATTTCTTCTCCTTTAACTTTGTTTGGAAGAAGCAGAAAATCTTATTTGACCCCTCTTCAAAAGTGCTCAAACTTACCTTAGAACAAAAATGGTCTTGAAATTCCTAGTTTACGCAGCCTTGATGTTTTGCCTTATTAATGCACAATGATTTGTACTGTCTAAATATACAGCGTGTACTGTGTATTCAAATGTCTTTTCAACCTCACTGAGACATGGTAGTTTAAGATCAAGTAATGTGTTACTGACTCCATTTAATGGCTGATATAATTCTTAGGAGGCTGAAAATGTTGTGCAGGATGCATTTTTAAACATTTGTATGAGTTCCTTTAGCAAACATTCAGTATACTAATGTGAGGTACCGCCTAAACTGTCCAGAGAATGCACACACTATTTAATCATTCAAAATCTTGTTTTATAGCTCCTGGCACTAGTGTAAAAGTTTCAGTATTCTAAACGGCCAGAAAATAATAATCTTTGCTCCCCAACTGTTCTCTCTTGTGGAAGTACAGTTTTAAGTTAAAAATCATTTCTCATGTTATTGTCAGAAATGCATGTAACTAGGCTCAGCTATGAAAGGTGTATTTTACAGCCACAAGCTGTAGCCAATTAAAAGGCTCTACCAATAGAGTACAAACATTTCAAAACACTAATTTTAACATTGGCTTCTCGATTAAAACAATCTTACAAGTTGCTGTCAGACATTGGCAGTTACAATTTTGTAATTCTTGTCCATTTGTAAATTGTTTTTACTGTTTATACATACTTTTCAAACTGCCTTTCTTTTGTAATTTATGGAAGGTTTATAAATGATCAAAGCTTTCCCCATTGTGTCTTCAAAGAATTGTAAATTATGTAAGATACTACTGTGTGCTAGATTTATGAAATTAAAGAATTACTGGCCTAAATTTGTGGTAAAGTATTGTGTGGGCGTGTGCATGTGTACAGTTCATGTGTAAAATATTTTATATAAATAAATTTGATATTTTATAGAATGCAGTGTTCTGTCTTTATTTCTCAGGGTCATTGTGCTAGCCTTCTCCTCCCCCCCCCCTTTTTTTTTAAAAAAAAAGAACATGAAAAAGATTGCAGGCTGTCTCCTAACATAAGGAAGGCATTAGACAAGTGTACAGCAATGCAGCTTCAGAGAATAATTTTCAGATAAAGAACTTCTTTAACTAACCTGCTTCCAGACACAGGTGGTCCTAAGCCTACAAGATTCAAAGTCCAAAGAGGAACCTATAGCGTGACCACCAAGAGAAGTGAGATAATTCACTGTAATGAGATGAAGTGCAACAAAACTGAATATAGCAGCTTTTTGCCCTGTGCTAACAACAATAAAACCAAGCTATTTAAGTTATCCCTAACTCCCTGTTCAAAAACGAAATGATTAAAAAAAACACAGCTAGTTGAGAGATTTGTTGCAGTGCTGACAATGTAGCTGTAACATATTAAGTGCCCTTGTTTCTCTGATATTAGACTAATCTAAATTGTAGAGGGTATTAATAGTCCTGGCACAGGCCAATTGGGCTTATGTACAATTTCGGTGATGAACAGTCCTCCACTTCGTATCAGCCTTTCCAGCTCAGTAAACAGCTGTACCTTGCTCAGTAGCGTTTGACTTTCCAACTGATACAGAAACTAATTCCTACATTATGACAGAGCCAGTTCCCTTTAGTTCAGAACTAGGCAGACAGTGAATGTACATTTTGTCTAGTAATTATAACATGCCCTTTGACTTTTTTGTACTAATACATTGCATTCTTTAAACGGTCCAAGTGTTTAATTCAATATGCATACTACCCCTCTAAATTTAATGTAACCTGGATTAAGTGGTCCCTTGGGTCCTGAAACTTCTCAGTGTGCAGTTCAAACTGTGCCGCTCTAATTTGTTTACCATAAGCCACCAGACCAAGCTCTACACTAAAATGTTAATCTTTAACCATGTCTGGGCTTTGGCTCAAAGGAAGGCTACTTCTATTGAGACTCAACCTGCGACCAAATACAAGTTGTCACACAACCTTCCGAACAATTTCACAACAAACTTCCATTACAAAATGTATGGGAGAACTACCTATAGATAATTGTAGACCTATGGCCAGACAAATGCCTCTCCCCCCAAAAATATTTCATTGCTATTACTAGGCACACCACCCTTTTTTGTAGGGTATCACAACATGTCACCATCATTCACTACGCCTTATTAGCTAAGAATGTCCTACAAAAGGACTGCCCTTTACTCTATTTCCCTGACCCCTTCAACTTCCTGGATATAATCTTATTTGTTATGATGGGGAAAGGCAACAGCATACAAACGGAAATTACAGTAAGTTGTCAAATTGGGTATTTTTTTGTGGGGGGGGGAGAAGAAGAGGAGGAAAGGCTCTATTGTGTATGCAATTCACCTTTAACAGAATACACACTTTTCAAACTACCGATATTGTTCTTGATGGCCATTATGAAAAAGGGTAGTTTGATGTAGAATTCTCTGAACATTCATCAACTGCTGCTGCATTAAAAACTTTCACTTATGAAGATCAATGGCTAAAAACACACCATTCATTGCACAGATCTACTTGATAGAGAGGGGAGTAGGAGAACTTCAGAGTGTTTGCATTCAAGGGAATGTGTGTAAATGGGAGTGAAGGGAAAACTGATCTGTGGGCACAAGGAAATGTAGATGTCAGGAGCTGTATGGTATAGAGTGAGCCAAAGTGGGGTTAAAATGCACTACAGTGGATAAGGTAAGTATATACATAATATATAAAAAGCCACAATGAAGTGTTGACTCTAGTCCCAGAAGTTAAAGATTGAATTAATGTTAAATCTTCACACTACTAGAAATAGACCAACAAGAAAATCAAAGATATTAGTGTCCATGCATTACATTTTTCATTGAGCACCCAGGATGTTTCCAGATCAAAAAATACATTAAATTTACAGTTACAAGTAAAAGCCATTACAGGGATGTTGTAAAGTCAAGCATTACAAAATCTTTATAATAGCTTTATCTTTACATATTGTATCTAATCAACCTTGAATAGAGTACTGTATTATCAAACTTCAATTCCAAACGGTGCAAACAGATCAAGTGCAATTTTGCATTCCACCACTACTGGCTGCAATATATACAATGAAATTCTGATCGCAAACCGAATTCAACTCTAAAAATTGGCATTATGGGACTTCAACTTGGATTAATACACACATATGGACTAAAATACACAAGCTTATTTATCTATATAGGCACTGAAAGGCTTGTAGTAAAAACTTGTTTTATTACTAAAGCAAGCAGATATGACTAAATACAATAAATTACAGGTAATTAAGATTTTGTCACAGTTATTTTTTAGTACAAGTCACAGACAGGTTGCAGGAAATAGGTCATGGTTCTTGTGAATTTCTGTTTGTGACTTTTACTAAAATAATGGGGGGGCAAGGAGGAATACAACCACTGGCTCCAGCCCCAGCCACAGGGGACTGCACAACTCCAGCTGTAGACAGCTGAAGCCGAAAGTCACAGAGGTCTGGTAAAGCCATGGAATCTGTGACTTTACTGGATCTCCATGACTAAATTATATCCTTAATTATGGGTACGGTGTCATTTTATTTTAGGCCATTTTCCAAAACTACCAAATTTTAAGCAACAAATTGAGGGACCATTCTTTAAACAAGGGGATTCAGAAACACAGATTCTGAACTCACAGTAGATGATGCTACAGCGCAGTTTCTTCACACTGGAGTGTGCCTAATAGCTTGGCTTCTTGTACGGTTTAAACTTTATATATATATATATATAAAAATATAAAAGTATTATGAGAAAACAAATGCAATGTTTTAAACATAGAACTTTATTATCAAGAGAAAAGAAGAACTTTAGTTCTAATTACTACATTGAGCTTAAATTTAAACAAATGTACCTTTCTGGTAGAACAATCTAACTAAACCAAAAGACATCGATGTAAACTATAATTTCACTTGGTGATGCTTTTTTATATAAAGTACACAGAAGTACCTGAAAGAATCCTGCAAATAAGGACAATAATTGTGTTTCTAAGCTACACTACTTTACTTCACAGCAGTATAAAACCTAGTTTAAATTTTAAACTAGTTATGAAAATACTTGAAATGTCTTATAATTTACACATTTCCATATTGTATTAGTAAAGCAACCCAAATATTACAACACTGAGTGCTAATCAATGAGCACCAGAAAGTGAAACTAATACAGAAGTTATTTCAGCAATAGTTAGAAGCTATGTGGGATCACATAAAGGAGTAACCAAGAGTAGTGAGATTAAATTAAGAAAGGGATAACTGGGCTGAATATCACAGAACACTCAAGGCCCTTATCTACATCTTAATGAATATTTTGTGTCTATGCAGATGGAAAACATTGATATTAAGTAGAATCAGGCTGCTGAATAGTCTCCCAAAGGAAACTGGTAGAAGTCCCAGCAATGCAACTTAAGAGTAGACTGTACCAACAAGTGGGAAACAGTTCTGCTCCCACAGGTCATCCTGTCCATTTCAAATATGTATTTTCCATTTCTAACATCTATTGACTGACTAAACAATGACATTACTTTATTTTCATTGTCTATTGGTGAACCTCTGTTTGAAGATTGTAACTGGTTAAGGTTATGTTTTCCAGCTGGCATGAAACTACTATGGGGCAGTTTTTAAATATTTTTACTTTTTTGGCATATGCAAGAAGAAAATCAGAGTGACTAGTACAGTGATATTTCATCATGCTTACAGTGTCTGGAAGTAACATCACAAAAAAGAGCATTGATAACTAAGAATACTGTGCATGATGCCTATCCTTTTTTAGGAGACAGCTGGCATGCAAAATAATTCAATAACTTGCCCTTTCTCAGTGCAGTCAGTAAAACTAGTTGATAGCCATGTCTAGCTTTAAGAAGTCAACATTTAAGTACAGAACCCAAAGTAGTCTGTTTTAGCTTAGTGCAATTTATGTTTAGTGTTCAAATCATGAAGTACCATGCATAGGTTTCCTACATAAGCACAGATTCTCCCAAGAATAACTGATTTCTGTAGTATTCCTTTTTAAAAATATACCAACACATGAAAAATGCTTTTAAATCAGCAAATAGGCTGTACAAAATTATTAACTTTGCTAAGCTCACAGGTAGTTGAACTTACTTAGAATTGCCTTTTATGCTGTAATTAATTGCTGTTTTCATGATAGAAAAAACTAAATTCTATCCTTGTGCAAAGTTATGCATTACCCCATGCACATTTACTATTTTTGCACAAAAAAGGTTATTTGCAGTAAACTACAACTTCTGTAAGAAAGAAAGAAAAACTGGTACCATAGAAAGTCCCACAAACTTCACTGTATCCACTTCTGTGGCTCAGAGGTAGTATAAACGGTCTGAGAGTGACAGATTCGGTTCTCTGTGAATGCTCTGACCCACAAGAAAAGCCAGTTTATGGGCATACTGGCAAGGAGCAGGCACTCTGATAACACCCTAAAGAAGAAGAAAGCAGCCATTTAACAAATAGCATATTCAGTAAAAGCTGAACACTAACAAAATTTGAAATTCAAAGTTCGTATTTGTGTCATTTGTTTTTCCCTTCATGTCAAATATATTGTATAATACATTTAAAATTGTGTACAGTGTTACATACGTTTTGCATATGTAAAAATATCCACACAAATGCTTATTTCAGACTGCCTGCCACACACACAAATGCAAGTCATATTAATTCAATATTGAGGTTGTACATGTGAAGTCAGTCAGAAATTGCATATATTTAATGTTCCTAGATTCTTGTACATTCTGTGTATTTTAAATTACATAATGCACTGTAAAGTGTTGTTACAGCTGGAAGAAAAATTACTCATCAGTAGATTCAGTTTGAGTCCTCCTCCTACCCTGTTTAAGACCCCAATCCACCAGCCCTTGTTTGCTTCAAAACCAATAATGCTCGCTCATAACGAGGAAGGATGCAAGATAGAGGGGGTCAACCTTCAACAAGCTGAATTACCAGAATGTAGTTTCGCCTTGCCATTCCATCAGCCATCCTGCTTAAATTTCCAGAGAACAAAGGCAGTGAGCAGACCAATAGGAAATGGCAGACTTATCAAATAAGCAGCTTTAAGAGCTAAGCCTTTCTAGGATACCCATAGCCACTGATAGCAGATGACTAAAGAGTTATACAAGGTCCTTGTAAGTTGCCTTACAGATTTCTACTGTGAATATCTCAGCCTTCTCAGCCCAGGTAGTGGAACTTCACAGTAGAGATAAGTCTTCCCCATCTGTTATCAAGTTAGTGTAGTGCATGGCTTCAGCCAACTCAAAGTAGCATGGTAAGCCATAAACCCTTAGTGTCTTGGAAATGGACATCCTGCTCTATCAGCAACAGACTCAGGAGTTGCTGTGGAAATTTCCCTAGTTAACAAAAAGCTGGGGATATGGCAACTGAATGCAATTTTCACCGCAAAAAGATGCAGTGAAACTTTTTATCATCAGACTATGGAACTGAGAAAACAGGGCCCCCCCCCATTTAGGGGCAGTATGTCTAAAATGAGGGCTTTGAAAAAAGGAAGCTTGGAGGTTTAAGGATGGGAAGCAAAATCCCCTCAGCTCTCTGAAAAGAGGAGAACCCTGAGTCACATTTCCGATTATAAACTGATGCATGTTAAGTGCAAATTAACAAAAGAAAACTCTACCACCAGGGCTGAGTTTGCATTATCATTGGAACCTTAATTTCTGCAGATCCCATTTGATTTTAACTGTACAGTCTTAGTTTCCGCTTGTGTTTCAAAGGTCACTCTATGGAAAAGGAAACAGATGCACACTGCTGGAGGAACAGGTATGATTTTGTAAGTCCTGCACTGGTGCCTGAAAGTCTCATAGAAGATCAAGTATAGTATTTATTAATACTATGCCAACATGTCTAATAAGTTCTTAGAAGTGGGCCTTCTCCCATCAAGGCAAACCAGGTATGGGGAAGAGGTGTGCTAAGGCAATCCCAGCAGGAGATAAAGAGTGCTACCACTTCTCCTCCCAGCCTGACGTTCTATACATTAGTAAGAATGAACCAGTATTATTTAAGTTCTCTGGGACAGAGAGTTAAACCGTATTTTCCGGTGAGACACTACAGGATCACATACAGAATGTAAGGACTAGAACATTTAGGCTAGAGGCAGCAGCAGCTGAGCAAGGCAACTTAGAATAAAACGCTTAAGGTCAAATCATGTCCAAGCCATTGCTCTGGAAGCAAACACTCCTATGTATACTCAGAACACAGGTTTTTATTCATAGTTCCCCCTCCAAATAAAAGATTTGCATCGTTAAACCCACAATGAGGGCTAGTCACGTGATATAGTCAGAATATCACCCTTGAGTGGGGAAAAAGTACCAATGTTTTTGTTTTACACTTAGGCATTGCAGAAGCAGGTACTTACTGGCCAGTTATAGTACATATGGCATAGCTTGTAAGTTAAACGTTGCATATAATCCGGTTTCAGTGCACTGCTGTCATAGATTACATTGTAGTGGGTTGGTGAAACACTACCACTTCTCACAGCCTGACTCACAATAAAAAAATCATACCTGTATTTGAAGAAAAAATACAAACCAAAGTTGTATTCAAATCCAAGCCCTTCGCATAAACTACAAAGTTTACCTTTAAATCAATTTACCACACATTTTTTAAAAAACATCAACCAACCTGCCTTTGTAGAACCACAAACAGGAAACAAACACAAACACAACAGGAAAGCAAAAAAAAAAAAAGGCAAGTTTTATACTCAGCATTATAAGCTGGGCTGACAGTTTATTATGGTTGCCCGACACTTCCCAGTACAAGACTCTCTTCAGTTGCTTATAACTTTGTAAAACTTCAACTGCCAAAGTCAATTTCTGGATATTCAGTTGCAGGCCTAGCTGCTCGAACACCTTCATAGTCTTTTGAGTGGCTCTAAGGGCATCGTGAAATGAACAAGCTTTGATAAGGCAATCATGTAGATACAGGTAAATCATGATTCCCAATTTGCCTAGATGAGCTGCTACCACAGACAGAACTTTGGGGAATACTCTGGGTACAGACCATAGTCCAAATGGAAGTGCTCTGTATTGGTAATGGTCCTGACCAAAGGTGAATCTGAGGAATCTCCTACAGAAATTGTGTTCTCAGCCTTCAACTTATAAGATGCCTATCTCCCTGGTCTACAGATGGAATAATTGCTGCCAACGTAAGCATCCTGAATTTTTGCACTTTTTTGTATCTGTTCAGTGCTCTTAAATAGAGAATGCGTCTCCATCCTCCTTTTTCTTGATTTGATCAGGAACTGGTCCTTAGGCTTAATAGGTGATCTATTCCCTGACATAAGTGTCTCATGGGAAAGGTCTTGGGGAGAGATGGAGTTGAAGTGAATTGAGTCAACCTTGGAAGTGATCTCCAAGACCCATCTGTCTGAAGTTACGTTTTCCCAGTTTTGTTGGAAAAGAGCAAGGCAGCATCCAAAAGGATGAATAAGACCTGTATGCTGCAGCTGTTGTTGGAGGGAGGGGTCACACAAGGACTAATTCAAGGCATCAAAACTGGTGTTTTGAGGCTGAGGGCTGTGATGTTGAAGGTTGGGGGGGGTTGACGGTCTTCATTTTTAGGTCCTGGTCTTTTATGTTGTGGTTCAGTGTATTCACTGGGGTGGAAGGAACAGGGGTGAGTGGGTTTATGGGATGGCTGTATTGAATTTTCTTTTCTGTGGAAGTATAGATTCCTAGTGAGCGCAATGTGACTTGAGTCCTTTAAAGTAAGGAGTGATGCATCTGCTGTCACAAAGAGCTTGGGATCCTCGAATGGGAGGTCCCTGACTTGTCTGCACTTCCTTCAGCAGCCCAGAAATGTGACACTATGAAGCCGATCTCATCACCACCACCACTGACATATCTGCAGCATCTCCTGCAGTCTGTAGCATTGTTCTCACTATCAGCTGGCCCTCATTGAGGATGGCTTGAAATTGCTCTCTCTGCCAAGTGGCCAATAAAGGACAAAGTTTCCCATAATTGATGTGATTCTACTTTGCCAATAGGGCTTGGTATTTTGTAATCCTAAACTGCAACATTGCCAAGGAGCATGCTTTCCTACCAAATAAGTCAAGTCTTTTCAAACACTTGTTGTAGGAGGTAGATCTAACATGGTGTGGTTTTCCATGTGAATTTACAGAATCTACAACAATGGATTTTGGGGATGGGTGTGAAAAAGGAAGTGCACATCATTGGAGGGCACATTAGTTCTTATCTGCCCCTTTACATGTTGGTGATATGAAGGCCAGTGTTTGCCAAATGAGCTTGGCAGGAGACAGAAGTGCCTTGTTAACTGGGAGGGCAATTTTTGTAGAGGAGGTCGTGTACAGTATCTCATCTTTTACTTCTTCGAGGGGAGTTTATAGTGCATCAGCAACCCACTCAGTGAGGTCCTGAAAAAGTATAAAATCATCTGCCATTGATGGTGGAGGGGCATCACAGCTTCATCCAGCGAGGATGAGGAGATATTTGCTGGTTGGGTAGCCTCCTTTTCTAGTCTGGTCTGCTCTTCAAAAGTTTCCTCTTGAGGTTCTGGAAATGGAGGCTGAAGGAGATTGCTTTGTTGACTCCTGATAGGAGATGAGAGGTTCTGGTCTCCCAGAGAGGATTTCATGAGGCACTGCATTATGGAAGTTTTTTGCTAAAATTTAAATGACAACTTCTCCATTTCCTTCACCTACTAATTTATAATTCTGATACCAAATATTAAGTGGGACAACAGCATAAGTATGTAAAAAGCACATCCAATTTTGCCAACTCATTTATTTTGAGTGAGCATCAGATTCCATTTTCGGAGCAGGATGCAAGTCAAAACAAGAGATTCCTGCCATCAAAGGGCTATTATATTCCTAAAAGTATTACTTACCATTCTGGTCGGGTAACCTCTACATCAACAACTGTACCAGGAGGTGGATTCTGAAGTCTTCCACCAGCCTGGGCAAAAAACCTGGCATTCACTCGTTTCTTCACCACTATTACTGTAAGTCTTGGGCTAGAAAAGATTATATGAGCAATTTAAGAGTGATTTTCTGAAACTTCAGTTTGGAGGACTTTCCCCTTTAAGTTCTTTAAAGTACATTTTGGGAACTACATCATCACTGACTCATTAAAAACCAGACTTCTAAATAAACTATAATATGCAGGTTTTAGTATTTTAGCTTTCACTTATTACTTCTATTCAGGTATTTCAGCATAACTCATTACCATGGTACGTAATTAACTTTTGCACTTGCATAGTTGCAAACACCTGTGACCACAGTAGAAAGTTTTCCCTACAACATTTATATTATATGGTTTCCTCTCTCCCTTTCCCTTATTTTAGGTGTACTCAACATGTGACACATCTATTAGCATACACTAAAAATATATGCAGAAAAAATACTGCCAGAAATACTGCCAAAATACTGGGAGAAAATTAAGTATTTCCATCACCACTGTAAAAACAAAAAAATACCCAACATAATAACAACTCAATAAGAACAACCATATTGGGTCAGACCAATGGTCCTTCTAGCCCAGTATCCTGTCTTGCAACAGGGCCAATGCCAGGCGCTTCAAAGGAAATGAACAGAACAGGTAAATATCAATTGATCCATCCCATCACCAGGTTCTAGAAAACAGAGGCTAGAGACACACGGTTTTGCATCCCTTCCCATCCTGGCTAATAGCCATTGAGGGACCTATCCTCCATGCACTTATCTATTTCTTTTTTGAATCCTGTTAGTCTTCCCCTTCGTAACATACCATTGGCAAAGAGTTCCACAGGTTGACTATGCATTGTATGAAAAAGTACTTCCTTTTGTTCCTTTTAAACCTGCTGCCCAATAATTTCATTAATGCCCATTAATTTCATTATTATGTGCCCATTATTTCAAAGTGTAAATAGCACTTCCTTATTTACTTTCTCCACCTCAGTCATGATTGTATAGACCTCCAACATATATCCCCCCTCCAGCATATATCATATATATCTTAGCTGAGAAGTCTCAGACTTATTATTCTCTCCTCATATGGAAGCTGTTCCATACCCCTAATAATTTTTATTGCCCTTTTCCATTTCCAATAGATCTTTTTTGAGATGGTGCAACCAGATCTACATACCGTGTTCAAGATGTAGATGTAAAATGGATTTATAAAGAGGCAATATGATATTTTCCATCTTATTATCTATCCCTTGTCTAATGATTTCCAACGTTGTTAGCTTTTTTGACAGCTGCTGCACATTGAGTGGATGTTTTCAGAGAGCTATCCACAATGACTCCAAGAGTTACTTGAGTGGTAAAATCTAATATAGACCACATCATTTTATATGTATAGTTGCGATGCTGTTTTCCAATGTGCATTACTTTGCATTTAACAACACTGAATTTCATTTGCCATTTGGTTTCCTGTCACCCAGTTTTGCGAGAGTCCTTTGAAACGCTTTGCAGTCTGAAAAGTTGGACTTTGGAGTTATCTTAAGTAGTTTTCTATCAGCTGCAAGTTCTGCCATCTCACGGTTTATCCCTTTTTCCATATCATTTATGAGTATGTTCAACAGTACAGACACCTGGGGGAACTACTATTTACCTCTCTCCGTCCTGAAAACGGAGCTTTTATTCCTACCCTGTTTCCTATCTTTTAACTAGTTACTGATCCATGAGAGGACCTTCCCTCTTATCCCACGACAGCTTAGCTTGCTTAAGAGCCTTTGGTGAGGGACCTTGTCAAAGGCTTTCTGAAAATCTAAGTACACTACATCCACTGGATCACCCTTATCCACATGCTTGTTGACACCTTCCCCCCACAAGAATTCTAATAGATTGGTGAGACAAAAGCCATGTTGACTCTTCCCCCAAACAAATCATGTTCATCTACGTGTCTGATAATTCAGTTCTTTAATATAGTTTAAACTAATTTGCCTGGTACTGAAGTAGGCTTACTGGCCTGTAATTCTGGGATTGCATTTGGAGCCTTTTTTAAAAACCACGGTCACATTAGGTATCCTCCAGTCATCTGGTAAAGAAGCTTATTTAAATGATAGGCTATACCACAGTTAGTGGTTCTACAATTTCACATTCGAGCTCCTTCAGTGAGTGAATACCATCCATTTCAGTGAATACCATCTGGTAATGGTGATTTATTCTGTTTAGTTTATCAATTTGTTCCAAAACCTCCTCTAATGACACCACAGATTCATTACCTAAATAAAATGGCTACGGTTTGTGAATTTCCCTCATATCCTCAGCTGTGAAGAACGGACTGATGCAAAGAATTAATTTAGTTTCTTTGCAACAGCTTTATCTTCCCTGAAAAAGCACGAAAGAAGCTGTTTGGGAAAGTCACTTCCTGGATTCTCTGATACAAGTGCATACTACTATAAAGACGACGTATGCAATCTTTTAGCAGCCCTATTGTTTTCTGAAGCATGACAATGCACACATTTTACATTACTACAGCCTTTCATGGCATCACTGCATACACCGTAAGAGACTTACTTGTAGTCTTTACCAACAGATTTCAAGCAATCCAAAAACTGGGGTACTTCATACTTAACCAAGGCTTTTAGCTGACCATCTCCTACACCATCACGATACACGATAATGCGAGAAGGCATGTGGTTATTGCAGCTGAACCAGGCTCTTAAAGCAGCTTTAAGAAAAGCAAATTCATGTTATGCAAACATAATGGGAAGGTCTTTCAGGAGTTAAAATTCAGAATGGATCTGTATTACACAATCATAATGGTCCCTTTTGTCCTTATAGTCTATGGCAATAAATTGTGAAGCCTTTCACTTCTAAGGCCTGGTCTATACCTAAAACTTAGGTCAACCTAGCTATGTTGCTGAGGGATGTGAAAAATTCACTCCCCCGAGAAACATAAGTAAACTGATCTAAGCCCCAGTGTAGACAGTTGATTGATGGAAGAATTCTTCCACCACCCTAGCTACTGCCTCTCAAGGGGGTGGATTTACTACAACAGAAAAACCCCTACTGTTGCTCTAGCAAGTGCACTGATGTGCCCTTGTGTCACTTGTAGTGCAGATATACTTTAAGTCGCTGTTGATTCCAGACCAGGTTGGCAGCAACTGGAAGTTTTTTCAATTGTCTGAAAAGCATGTACAGACTAGAGGATGGGTGTTAATCATCCACTCACCCACACAAAACACCTTGTTTACCTGTGGACTAAGATCATATTAGTATTAAATTTATTGAAATTATCAGAATTAAATACATTCAAACTGTCCTTCTTAACTGATTAGCCAGATTTCTATAACATTAAACCACACTATGTTAATATTCATTCCTGAAATCCCAAATCACTTCAAATTCCAATCACAGTAAAATTAGCAGTAAAATATCAAAAAAGTTTCTTAGTAACTAGAGTCCTTGGGGGTGGCTTTGCTGTTTGTAATACTCAATTTGAAAAAAAATTGTGGGGACAAAGAAGATATTTTGCAATATTATTCAACTAAATTCAGCATATTATCAGACTCCAAAAATCATCCTTGTTAAATATCTAACCTTTAGATTACTCCCCTACCTTCCCTGAGTCATCTTACTGTAGGATATCTTTAACAGTGATGTGCTTTGAAAATGCATTAGAAACCTGTTTCCCGCAAATAAAATTCAACATTAAACGTATTTAAAATCAGGTTACATATTTGAAAAAAGGATGCATTCAGTTGACTGACAACAATTAAAGTGAGAAGGTGGGTGAGGTAATTTGTTTTACTGGATCAACTTCTTCTCTGAAGAAGAACTCTGTATAAACTTGTCTCAACAGAAATTGGTCCAATAAAAGATATTCCTTACCCCATTTTCTCTCTAATATCCTGGGACCAACATACTACAATAGTGCATACAACAATTAATGTACCAGTTAGGACCATGCACTTTAGTGAAAGAAGAAGCTATATAAACAACTTGATAGTTGTCAGTGATAATCATATCTAAACTTCTAATCTAATTTTACCCAAGTGTAATTTGATGTTTTCCTCAATGTAACACAGAAGCCTGTTCGGAGAAGGACCTGCAACCCATAAGGCCTTAATCTGTTGAAGGAAGAAAACTTTACCTTGCAAACAGACCTTGAGTCCATCCACGAGTTCTTGTCCACGATCTTGGAAGACACAGCGAGAGAACCAACTGTTTAAAGAAAGGGGGGGTGGGAGGGAAGCAGGAAAGAGCACTGTAAATTGTAGATCTGCAGAAGTAAAACAATTTGTGACTGCCAGTTACAGACAAGCCTTCCTTTCTACGTCAAGAACAGTCTCTGGATAGCCCCACTGTGGGGAAACTGATTAGGAGCTACCAGCTCTTAGACTACAGAATACTCTATTATACTTTTCTCTATCAGTTTGTTGTACTAAGGTCAGAGATACGAGAATGAATGCACTATCCTGCTTCACCTTTCTGACTCTCAAGGAACACCAGAGACTGACTGGATCATAGAGGATACCCAGATGTGTCAGAATAAAAAGAAGTGGACTTCTTTGGTTGAGCCACAGACCAATATATATAAAGAGAATTATGGATTCCTGATGGAATCCTGGCCTTGATGAGAATTGTTAAGTGCAGACATTAAGATAAGATGGCATTGGCAGATAGTCCTTTTTACAGCCTTGCATTGAACATCAGGATTCACAAGAGGATTCACATCAGGATTCACATACATGCAAGCCCAACATACTCTGCTTTTTTAAGTGCTTCTGGAGTTCACAGCACCAAAGCACAAGCACCTAAGCCTTATTTTACCCCAACAAAAGTGGTAATCTGAAGAGATTCTCAAATGGAGGACTGTCTTTCCATTTACAAAAGTTGTCATCTTTCATCCTCATTATGTTGTATGAAAACAGCAAAGACTTGTCAATTTACCCATCATGCAACCAAATAGTAAATTCTACCACAGAAAATTTATTTGAACTTAGAATAAAATGCAGTGAGACAAAGAACAAGTGAAGCATACAGCATACGTCCCTGAACTCAAATCAGTGCTGCATGCTTTTTTAAAAATAATATTTACAAAACAGTGCACCTGAGAATTAAGAAACTCTCTCTATTGGTCAGTCAGCTTATCTTCTTATTCCTGAAAAGTCTGGAAAATAATGTACAGCTACATAATAATCAGCTAATTAGGAGCTTTTGCCTACACAGTGTTCACTAACATGTATCAGTATGTAAACCAATGTAGACAAGGATATTTTTAAATGGATGCTCATCACATTAGGCTTCTTTAAGAATATAGATCTGTCAAGTTCTTTCAATTTATACTGAATGCCAAAAAGACTTACCGTGTCATTCCCTGATTCAGGCTAGCAACAAATCCTGCAATTGATCGGCGCCCAGCTGTGGTGTCATGGTAACAGTCAATTCCCACAATCATAACTTGTTTCAACTTAAAGAAAATAGAGCAGAGTATATTAAAGTGCAAAAACATGCCAAACACAAACCAATGTTTATCATACTTGTACTGAAGTAGTATAGATTGAAAACACCAAAAGCTTAAAAAATAATCATGGCTTTTTCACTATCCAGGATACTGAATGTTTATTTTATTTTAAATTGACCCTTAATTTATGTAATGCTAACTAAAAGCCAGAAGCCTACGTTTTACAACTGAACTATCAATGTCTCCAACTGCATCCTCAAAAGTTCAGAACACTATTATCTGTACACTTTACTTCCCTGTATAATGTTATCAGCTACTTATTTCCTCAGGTATCCTATGAGTTAAGCTTACCCATGTTGGCATTTTCTTTTTGGAAGCAAGTTATTTTGGATAGGATACCCTGCTGGTAACCAACTGAAAGTTGGACGTAGTAATCGGGCATCTAGTGCCTTTCTGAACATTCCTTTAACATTTACAAGTTGTACCAAACAAGAAAAGAAAGTCATCCAGTAATTTCTTAAAATATGATCAGAAAGACTCAAGCAATACAATGCTATTGAAAAAAAACAAACAATCTACTTACAGGGATTTCAACACTCCAGAGCTCTCCACCCATCTTGCAGTTCATCTGTAAAGCAATTTTTGTTGCTATAGCCATTACAGTTTGTGGCTTGCTTAGAGTGCGAGCTACCACACACTGACTTGGAGTTGGACAATCAGTACATAAGTATTTCTTGATAGCATCATACTTGTCCTTACGATTACTGGACAGAAGGCAAACTACCTGAAAAATTAAAATGAAAAGTTTTAGAAAGCCAAAATACAGCAGAACCAAATTTACTATTTGTCTGAAACATCTGTTGTACAGTACATTGCTATAGCCCCATTTCCAGCAAGCTTTCCATTACAACAAAATAATCCCAAGTGTTTTCTGTGAAGTATTTAGACAGTTTGGGTGCTTAAGGTGTGTGCCTAAAACTGATCTTCAGGGGTGGTGAGTGCTCAACAATTCTATATTTAAGCACTGAAGCTAGACTAAATACAGAATTTCCTACATGCCTGGTCAAAATATCATTTGACACTAGAGAGTTTAAGCACTTAACTCTAAGTGTGAATCCACGAGCTAATTTCATTATTAGGGTATCAATGCAATACATATTCAAAAGCAGAGATTGATAGGCTTTGAAATTATGGAATCAGCATACATACCATCTGTGTGTCTGAGGTAACCTTTTGTTGCAAGACCCTCAAATAAGCTTCTGTTCTATCATCTACTTCAATCCTAAAAAGGGGAAAAAAATACAAGAAACTAAAAGTGGCTGTAGCTAAAGTTACAGTAGCTGGTGAAGCTGTAATAACTAAGATATCCATGCATCAACAAAAATTAAGTACAAGGTAACTTAAATTTACAGTTGTTAGCAAAATTACTCTATTCACACTGTACTAAGGTTTTTACACTACTGCTTCAGAAACATTAAAAGGAAACATCCCCAAACTAGAGTTCCTAGTAAGAATGAAGGAAAATCAAGTTTAAAAATAGTCTTGAGAGCTTGACTAAAAGAGCCGTTGGTCACACTTTTAAATGGACTTTGGAAAGGATGACAATACACTAGAATCTGTGCTACTACTACTCTTGTTTATATTAAAAGTAGCTGCACCCATTACACTTGATAAACTTTTGAGATACAGCAGCACCCTCTATAATTCCTAGTCAAATATTCCATGGCCTGAAACATTAGGTCCAAAACCAAATCCTTTTACTAAGTAATTAACCATCTGAAATTTTGAGAGTCCCTTGGATAAATAGATATATACAATAAAAATAGTTTAACAGAAATATGTAAGTATATTACAACTCCTCCCTCATTTAACAAATTATTGAAAAATTCAAAACTGTTTCTGAGCAAACTATTTATCAATTTTTACAGTACTTACATGATTGCCTTATTCATTTGGATGCCCATGGCTGGTGTGACTTTAAATAGATTTTGAACTAATGCATTGGCAGCATCATAATTGCGCCGTGTGTATATTAACAGCCAGTTGTCCAATGGCTTTGCACTAATTAAGAGAGCACCCCTAGTTTCTTTCGACCAGTCTGCAAATTGAGGATTGTAGTCAAACTGGAAATGAGAAAGGATTAAATTAAGTATCCTGCTGGAGCATAACTAACTTGCAAAAAGTCTATGTCCTCATACAATCCAGAACCCAGCATCATCTGCCTTGCAGCTCCAGCTGATCAAGACTGAGAATTTACAAAAATTTCCTTTGAAACAGATTTTAAAATTCAGTTTCAGAAATTTCTCATTTTGGAATTCTGAAATTTTGTTTTGAATTTCATTTTACTTTACATTTTAATATATATAATTTCATGACATCAGTAAGTAGTAGGGCATAATGACAAAACATTCTATTTGTTTTATTTTTTTTAACATTAGAGACAGCTGATACTTAGTAGTGATTGAAACATCCTTTCTAGATCACAGATGTTTTGATCAGTATTTAGTAACAGCTGAAATAAAAAAAATCAGCTACGTCATTATGACATGTCAGTAGTAGTGATAACATGCACTACTATTCTCTTCATTCCCTTTGAAGTTTCTAGCACTGGCCCCTGTCCAAAGACAGGATATTGGGCTAGATCAGCGGTTCTCAACCTGTGGGTCGGGACCCCAAAGTGGGTCACGATCCCGCTTTAATGGGGTCACCAGGGCTGCCGTTAGACTTGCTGGGGCCGGGCGCTGAACCCAAAGCCTGAGCTCCACTGCTCTGAGCCCTGGGTGGCAGGTCTCAGGTCTCCCCCACCCCTGTCCAGGGCTGAAGCCCTCAGATTTCAGCTTTGGCCTCCCCCACCTGGGGCAGCGAGACTCTGGCTTCACCCCCATCCCCTTCCTGGGGGTCATGTAGTAATTTTTGTTGTCTGAAGGGGGTTGCTGTGCAATGAAGTTTGAAAACTGCTGGGCTAGATGGACCCAGTCTGTCTAAACCAATATGGCTTCTCTTATGTTTTTATGATGTCAGGAAAGAATAAAGGGGTCAGGGCAGCTTTAGCCTTTATGCCCTCAACTGGTACTGACCAATAGTCTCTGGCTTTAATGCACTGGGCATGCATACACTTGAAGTAAAATATATATACACACACACACACACACACACAACCATTCAAAGAAGAAATTAAAGTTCCACATCAGAAATCATAAGAAAAAGTCTTCTGGTATATGTTAAAAGATCTTTATTATGTAAGAATACCAAGAGAGGAGCTTAAGTTATAGATCAGTTTATATCAACATGTACCATATCTCCAAATTCTTCTACAGAGAGGCAATTTACTTAAGCCAGTCAAAGCATTTTTTAGTTTTGAGTGGGGGGAGTACAGAAAAGTGGTACGATTAACACAAACCAGTGCTCCTCAGCTTCATTGAGTTTCTCACTATGTTTTTAACAGGGTCAAAGAGAAAAGGTTAGCATGGGAAGGAACGCAATAGCTACTGAGATTGTATCTGGGCTGCCCCTGCCCCTTCCCTCCTCTGGCTTGATAAGTATATGGAGGGGATGTTATGATGGGATAGTTTAATTTGAGCAATTGATTTGGATTATCGGCAGATAAGTCTGCTCAATGGTCTGTGGGAATGTTGGATGGGATGGGAACTGAGTTACTGCAGAGAATTCTTTTTTGGTGCTGGCTGGTGAGTCTTGCCCACATGCTCGGGGTTTAGCTGATCGCCATATTTGGGGTCGGGAAGGAATTTTCCTCTGGGGCGGATTGGCAGAGGCCCCGGAGGTTTTTCGCCTTCCTCTGCAGCGTGGGGCATGGGTCGCTTGCTGATGGATTCCCTGCAGCTTGAGGTCTTCAAATCTCACTTTTGAGGATTTCAATAACTCAGTCATGGGTTCGGGGTTGTTATAAATGTGTATGGGTAGGGTTTTGTGGCCTGCCTTGTGCAGGAGGTCAGACTAGATGATCATATTGGTCCCTTCTGACCTATGAGTCTATGATGTGTGGGCTAAGAATCAGATAGTTTAATGCACGTATGAAACTGTTACTGGCCTTTTGTAACGGTCATTCTTGAAGATGTGTTGTCTTCTAGAGGCCTGAGGTGGGCATAAGTCTAGTGAGTGTAAGGTGGCCCTAGAGTCTTTAAGGCCTTGGAGGCTAGCATCAGTTTGTTCTGAAAAAAGGAACTATTCTCATAAGGAAGGTCTTGTATCGATTGCTGCAACTCCTGGAACAACCCCAAAGACTGCAGCCAGGAACTTCTGCACATGGACAATGCAGAGGCCATCGGATCTGCTGCATCTAACTGTCTGCATGGCAGTCCTGGCTACACCTTGCCCTCCTCTAGGATAGAGGCAAACTCCTGTCTGGATTCGTGTGGCAATAAATCCTTTGCCAAAGAGTCCCAGATATTATATCTCCCTAGCAACACTTGCTGATTGGAGATACTAAACTGAAGACTGGCTGTGGAATAAATAAGTCTTTATATATGCTAAGGGCTATTAATGAGGACTGCAATCAATGGTTCTCCATGGCCACTGAAGGCAGGACAGATAGTAATGGACTTAATCTTCAGCAAAGGAGATTTAGGTTAGATATTACAAAAATTCTCTTTATAATTAGAAAGTTTAAGCATTGGAATAGGCTTCCAAAGGAGTGTGAGAAACTGGAGATTTTTAATGACAGATTGGACAAACACCCTTCAGGGACAGTCTAGGTTTATGGATCCTGCTTCTCTTTGCACAGGGGGAGACTTGATTTCTTGAGAACCCTTCCAGCCCTCTATTTCTATGATTCTATGTTCTCATATGTGGCTTAAGTTTGTTAACCTATTTTGAGGGCTTCTGTCAAGTAGTTGTGTGTGCAAATGTGGGTGTGCAGTAACTGTGTTTCCAAAACTAAGGTAATGTATTACATGTGATAGATACAGCTGTATTTTTCTGAATGTTTAACCCAGATATTGGCAAGAATGTTCAAATAAAACCCATAAACTCAGTGCAACCATTTGACTGTCTACATATTAATATACTGGTTTTGGACACACTCAATTCTGAGGCTCTGATTCAAAGCACTGAAACATAAAGACTCCACTAGGACTATCCACATGCTTAAAGATAAGCATGTGCGTAAGTGCTTTGCTCAATCAAGCCTTAAAGTACTGCCAGAACAATGCAACTTTGTAGTTTTCTCAAGTTTCATTAAACTAGAAATAATTCCATAGCAAACTAGTGCTGTATTTACTTAAGGAATAAAATATAGAGCAAGATAAGTGATATAATAAAAATGCTGATTTACATTTGCCATGGAAACCACAATTGAAGTTACTTATCTTGCAAATTCAACATAGCTTTACGTAATTAAGTCCTGTGCCAGTTCCAGTCCCCATAAGTTAAAAGTGACATCACTTAAAAAAAGTTTGCCTGAAAAGAGTTTTCCTATTAATTATAACATGAGATGATTAGTAAAGAATTTATTTTTTCCTGTTTACTATGGGCATTTGAAAACACTTTAGTCAACCTCTTGCTATCAAGGCTCTTTTACGAAACTGGGGAGCAGAAAAACCCTAAAGAAGTTTTTTGTAGAACTTAAAAGAATTCTGGAATGACTATTTAGAGGTTGTTCACTAAGAAAACTGAAACTGTTTAAGTTTGTTTAAAAAAAAAGAGTTGACATTCAGTACCCCCTTTAAAAAGAATCTGTTTTGTTCAAAGACATGTAATTTTAATAAATTAAGTATTTACCACTTTTCCTGCTTGATGGATCTTTTCTGCTTGAACAACTCTTCCTGTAAAGGATAGTAAATTGGAATCAAAACTCAAACCCCAGTCACGAAGTTCCTTCTGAACATTGTCATCCCTGTTTAAATTTAAAAACAAATTATAAAGCCGTTAATCACTTAGCACCTAGTGAGAGTCAGGATTTCTGGCTAAAACATGATGTATTTTGTACCTAAAGGGAAAGATTTTTCCAGCACAGAGTTAAACAAACAACTTTCTCCAGTAAAAGTTGACAGGAGCTTTAAAGGAGTCCACTGAGTTGTTACCAAAAAGAAATTAACTTTAATCAAAACCCTTCTTCCCAAAGAACCAGAGGCTTTGAATGCAACTTACTTATGAATGTAGTCAATGAGTCTTCCAACTTCACGCTGTCTTTGCTCAGGTGTCAGTCTTGTATGAACAGCCAAGTCTCTCATCACATTAAAATCACTACGCATCTTATCAGTTAACCCTAAAATTAGGGAAATCCTTTTACTAAAGGTTGATCTTGAGTTTATTTTGAACATATAGCCACAGAAGATTCAATGAAATACATAACAAGGGAACAGCTATTACTTCAGTCTTCGTGAAGAGTGCAGATATGCTGTGCATTTAGTGGCGACCACATATGAAAAAGCATGGGGAGTATATTAATTTGTTAGTGTTTCCTGTCACCATCATTTGGCTGCAGACACACTTCAGGTCAAGGTTCACATCAACACATAAAAGATTGCACTAGGCCAGCAGTTCTTAACCATGGGTCTGCAGTCCCACAGGCTAGTTTCAGGGAGTCCATGAGCCCTGAGCCCTTGGGTGGAGTTGGAGAGGGCACGGGGGTGTTGTCCCTCCAAACCGCAGTGCCTTAACCAGAGTGAGCCAGCTCCACATCCCTCACCTACTCCTCTCCTTCCCCACCTCCCAGAGGCCCTACCCCATGGCCAGGTCAAAGGCCGGAAGCTGGAGCTGGGCAGTGCAGGGCAGCTGCTGCTCTGGCTGGTGCCATGGAGCAGGCAGCCATGGCACTCCTCCATCTCCTCCTCCTGCTGCTGGTGCCTGGGGTTGCAGCTGCTCCTTAGCACACAGCCAATAAGAGCTGCTCAGGCACTAGGACCTGGCACCAGGGCAGGCAAAGCCCTTGGGGAGCAGCAATGGGGTGAGTGGGGAAGGCAGCAATGGAGTCAGAAGGCTGCCTCTGCACACAGCCCTGAGCCACCCCCATTTTCCTATACCAAGCGGTTTTCATAATTTTGGAGCTGAGCCTTTGCATTTTGGAGTTATGCTGAGGCATTCCCTCCGTGGGCCCTGCTGTGCAGAGCTAGCCCAAGCCCCGCCAGGCTCTGTTCCCCTCAAAAGAGAAGTCAAACTACACCTATGGGTCCCACACACTGCAGAGCTAAAGCCCAGAACTCCCACGCCCTGCTGAACCCTGGAGTTTTTCTAGCATGTTGGGTGGGGTCACCACAGAAAAAGGTTGAGAACCCCTGCACTAGGTCACCTAAACCACAAATCTAACTTTTTTTAATGTATGAAGCAAATCTTGTATTCCTATTCTTGAAAGATTGCATTGGAAAAGTCACTACCTTCATTAACTTGGACAGGAAGTTAAAAAGTAAACAATGTTTCTTTTAAACTGCCACTACTCAAATTGGTACCTGAAAGAAGTGGTGTTCTTTCTGGCTTCAATATTACCAATATAAAACAGAAATTTAAATAATGTTGATGTGCAAGCATGAATCGTATCTCAGTCACACAGAGCAGGGTTTACGGTGCTAACAAGAAGGTAAGTAACAAACAAAGCAGCAGTGACACAAAGCAAACATGATTTGAATATACAAGCTAGATTCATCAAACAAGGTGATGTTGGTTTGCAGTCACTTATGATCATAATTGTGCTTAATGTATTCCTCTTCTGTCCAGTTATCACTTGGAAAGGCTAGAGTTACTGAAAGAAAGGGAAAATGTTTTTAAAAGGAGAAAAATCAACTATAGAGGGGCATGTTTAAATTTTGTAGAGTTAAGAAATTACACTATTGTAAATGTTTACCTAAATTTTAGAAAGAGACCAGGTGAGGTAGTATCTTTTATTGGGCCAACTTCTGCTGGTGAGAGAGAAAAGCTTTTGAGCTTACAGAGTTCTTCTGCCAATATATGTAAGCTCAAAAGCTTGTTTCTCTCACCAACAGAAGCTGGCCCAATAAAATATATTACCTCACTCACCCGGTCTCTCTGATATCCTAGGACACAGCAACAAAACTGCATTCAACAATGGAAAATAACTAAATTTTAACATACATAAACCTCTAGTTAGTACAATTTATGTTTATACCAGTGAATATTCGGTTAATTTGTCAAAAAGTTGTCATCAATCCATCACATTCTCAGGAGGAAGATATATTTTAATACAATTCACATAGTGGCCACTTCTGCATGAGAAGCTATTAATAGAATACCTGTGAGGTAGCACAGCTCAGGAATGAGTACTGCAGGCCCTGGCAAGACACCTCCTGGCCCCCTCTTCCTCTTAGGCTGACTGACCAAGACTGGTTGGTTCAAGTCAGTGATTTCTTGGTTATATTGCTGCATAGAAATTACATAGTACACATTAGTCATAGACATCCACTGCTTGTAAGAGACTAATGAACATAACATTTTTTGTGAAATATTCAACCATTAACAAGCAGAGATACCAGCATCTTTAATTTCAAAATACTCCAGATATTCAGGTCTATCTCGTGTTCTCCATAAAGTTATTGACAGGGTCAACGGTGTAATTCACATCTTCACAAGCCACATCTGGAAACACATTACTCCGTGTACTATGTATCAAATGCATGGACTGAGCACCTTTCCCACGTCTGTGCCCATCCAAGCAGACATGAAGACAGCAAAAAGCTATCAGTGCTCAAGATGAGTACCCAGTAAGATAAAAGTCATCAATAACCAAAAACATACTGAGGTTCATGCTGACATATTAATGTATTAGCCCAAGTATACCACTATTCTTCCCTTCTCTAGCTTGTATGACCTCAGAACAATACTGCCTTACTGGTGAGGCAGCACCCAAAAGCCCCAATGAAGATCAAGGTTACTTTGGGGCCTCTTTCTGCATTCTGCAAGTGCTGTTCATCTCTACAGTAAGCAAATCCTCTTGTATTCCTGGAGAAATTGGTCTTAAGCTACCTCAATATCAAATGTTTCCACCTGTCTGTTGAAATCAGAAAGCAGTATCAGGAAAAAGGCAGAATGTCGGAGAGTAACAGACAAGCTAACTAAATTGCATAATGCATTCTTGAACCCTAAAAACCCTAGAGTCATCCCACACTAGAATAGGCAAGTGTCATTCTACTCAAAAAATCAATACTACTGGTAACAGACCGACAGGAACTCTTTCAGAAGGGTAAAATATGGTGGAACTGCCCTGAGTGCTTGGCTCTTTCCTGTTAGTTGAGATGAAGTTACAGCCACTAGAAAGGTAGTCTTCATAGAAAGAAAGCAGATTTGCTAGCGGTATAAAGAAGAGCCCTATATCAAGCCTGTTAATATGACAGATCCTAGGAGGGTACAGTCTCTGTTTGAAGGAAAGATATGCATGAGGCCATTGAGGAACCTAACAATTGTTGGTTGTGAGAAATTTAGGGTAAGAGATTAAAGTGCAGGACGTTTAGAGACAAAAAAGACATCTTTTAAAAATTGGGAGGTCAAATCCTACTAAGGAAAACATAAGGACCATAAACTCTGGCAAGTCAAGTAAAACTAGGTGGGCCAAAAAATAATTTGAAAAGCAACTAGCAGAAGATCCCCCCAAAATTTGCTGTTAGTTTTTAAATACATCAGAAACAGGAAACTGGCCACTGGATGATTTAGGTGCTAAAGGTGCATACAAGGAAGACAAGGCTGTTCCAGAAAAGAAATGAATTCTCTGTATCAATCTTCACTGCAGAGGATGAGAGGGTTATTCCCACACCTGAGCCATTCTTTTAAGGCACAGGTGTCAAACACAAGGCCCACAGGCCGAATCCGACCCGCCGTCTTGTGTTATCCGGGCCGGCAGTTTTTTCTGAGCTGAGCTCAGTTGTGTTCGAGATCTCACGGCAGCACATGCTACCACAAGATCTCGTCTCAGAAAGGAAAAGGCCATCGGAGTCTCCTACTCTGCCGCTGAATTCCACCCTGTATTGAGATTTCACGGCAGAGAGTAGAGCCTGCGAGCACCGGTGAGTCCCTGTTGTGAGTTCCACTCTCCTACTTTGCCGCCGAATTTCACCCTGCGGGGAGATTTCTCGGCAGAGAGTAGAATATGTGAAGTAGAATAGAGCATGAGGTGTTTTTGTGTATGTGTTTTAGGTGTTTAGGTTTAGGTGTTATGGTATGCATGGCCCCCTTGAACTTAATTTAATTTAAATGTGGCCCACCATAGGAAGTCAGTTTGACACCCCCGTTTTAAGGTGATAAATCAGAGGAATTGCATCAGAGTGAGGTGTCAGTGGTGGTGGTTTTGGAACAAATTGATAAATTAAACTGTAATAAGTCAGTAGGACCAGGTGGTATTCACTCAAGAATTCTGAAGGAACTTAAATTTAAAACTGCAGAATTATTAACTGTGGTAAATAAGCTATCACTTAAGCAAGCTTCTGCAGCAGATGCTTTGTGGATAGCTAAATGTAACACCAATTTTTTTTAAAAGGCTCCAGAAATGGTCCTGGCAATCACATGTGAGAAAGCTTAACTTCACTACCAAGCAAATTGACTGAAATGATAGTAAAGAAGAAAAGTATCAGACACATAGGTGAACATATATGCTGGTGGACAGTTAACACAGCTTTTGCAAAGGGAAATCATGCCTCAACAATCTATTAGACTTCTTTGCTGGGGTCACATGTGGACATGGGTGATCAAGTGGATACAGTGTACTTGGGACTTTCAGAAACACTTTGATAAAGTCCCTCACCAAAGGCTCTTCAGCAAAGCAGACAGTCATGGGATAAGAGGAAAGCTTCTCTTATGGATCAGTAACTGGTTAAAAATACAGGAAATGAAGAGTAGGAATAAATGGTCAGTTTTCATATTAGGGTGAGATAAATAGCAGGGACCCACAAAGATCTGTACTAGGCCTATGCTGTTCAACATATTCACAGGTGACCCAGAAAAAGGGATAAACAGTGAGGCAGCAAAGTTTGCAGATGATCCAAAATTACTTAAGATAGTTAAGTCTAAATCCCTTTGTAACTCTTCACAATTGGAATTCACAAAACTGAGGGACTGGCCAAGAAAATGGCAGATGAAATTCAATGTTGCTAAATGCAAAATAATGCACATTAGAAAAATAATTCCAACTATACACATAAAATGATGAGTTCCAGGGGGATAGCCATGTTTGTTTTTAGCAAAACAGCAAGAGTCCTGTGATACCTTAAAGACTAACAAATGTATCTGAGCATAAGCATTCACGGGCAGAAACCTACTTCATCAGATGCATGAAATGGAAACTTCAGTTTGGTAGGTATAAACTGACATTTTCACTTCATGCATCTGACGAAGTGGGTTTCTGCCCATGAAAGCTTAAGCCCAAATAAATTTGTTAGTCTTTAAGGTGCCACAGGACTCTTGCTGTTTTACATAAAATGATGTGGTCTAAATTAGCTGTTACTACTCAAGAAAGGTCTTGGAGTCGTTGTGGACAGTTCTCTGAAAACCATCTGCTCAACGTGCAGTGGCAATCAAAAAAGCTAACAGAAGATTAGGAATCATTAGGGAAGGGATAAACAACAGAAAATATCATAATGCCACAATATAAATTCATGGTACATCCACACTTTGAATACTGTGTGCAGTTCTGGACATCACATCTCAAAAAAAAGATAAATTAGAAAAAGTACACAGAAAGGCAACAAAAATGATCAGGGGATATGGAACAGCTTCCATGAGAGAGAGATTAAAAAGACTGGGACTGTTCATTTTAGAACAAAGATAACTAAGAAAGAATACGATAGAGGTCTATACAATTATGAATGGCGTGGAGCAGTGGTTCTCACCCTATTTATCGTTGTGGGGCACATATGCAGCTGTGTGTTATGTGGGCCACACACCCACATACCCACCCACCCCTTTGTATGGCTTTCACCATGTCACGTGGGCTGCAGCTATGTGCTGACTGGGCCACAAGCAACCTGCAAGTTGTGAACCACTCATCTGGAGTAAGTGAATAGGGCAGTTTTATTGACCCATTCACATAACACATGAACCAGGGGTCACTCAGTGAAATAGACAATAGGCTTAAAGACAAATATAATTAAGTACTTTACACAACATAGTCAACCTATGGAATTCACTGCCAGGGGATGCTGTGAAGCCCCATAATTTAACTGGATTAAAAAGAATTAGATAAGCTCGTGGAGGACAGGCTCATCGATGGTTATTAGCCAAAATGGTCAGGGGCCAGCCCCATGTTCTGAGTATCCCTAAACCTTTAACTGCCAGAAGTTGGGACTGGATCACTCGATAAAATTGCCACTTTGTTCTGTTCATTCCCTAAGAAGCATCTGGCACCAGCCACTGTCCAAAGACAGGATATTGGTCTCAATGGACCATTGTTCTGATCTGGTACAGCCACTATTATGTAGCCTTTGATTCTGTAGGTGAGCTAACAGCTAGGCACTTGATAAATACTTAAAGTCATGGAGTGGCCATGGGGAAAGCACATTATTCCTGGGGGCTTAAGAGGGACCAGAACTGGACAGAATACTCCTTGTCTGCCGTCTCCAGTACTGGCATGAAGTTATCCAGTCCCAAGCCTCTTGAAAACACAAACAAACAAAAAACAGCTGGCAAGAGAGCAAGAGAAGGGGAGTATCCAGCACTCCTAGCTAGCTCTTGACTGTGGCATTAAACCTGCTAAAGTGAGGTTTACAGTGTGTGGCAGAAGAGGAGGGGCATTTGATCTCCTTCTCTGGAACCTCTTCCTCAGAGACTCTGATGATCTTTGCTGGACACAGAAGGCTTCCGCTTCCTAAAAACATTTGAGTCATATGCTGCCTTCTCTTTGGGATTGGAGTATATATCCTCAAAGAACTTTAGTGGCTCAAATCCTTCAACAGGTGCAGGGCTTCGTCAGTGGGTGTTGAATAAAACCCAGCCTTCAAAGTGGAGGTCATAGATGGTTGTTTGAAACTCTTTCAGTATCCCCAAAGCCTGTAACCATGGACCCCATGCACTGAAACTGAGGTTGCCATGGAACACACTGCTGTCTCTAAGGTATCCTAGGGCTGTCTGAAGGGAGGTATGAGTCACTTGTTGTCCCGCTATTCTAAGAAATTCAGCTCCTCTGTAAACTTCTTCATGACCTTTTCTAAAAACTATGACGCCTTTCCCCAGTTTAGAAAGTCGTATTTACCCAGAAACTAAGTAGTTCAATATATGCATCTACAAGCTGTTAAAACACCACACTTTTCAACCAAAGAGGTCAAGCTTCTTCAGGTCCTTACCCTGTGGTAACCTTTTGGAAGATCCCTGCTGCTTAGACCTCTCAAAGCACTGCAAGCACCAACAGGTTCTAACAGAGGAATGCAGAATTGAGCAATTTAGAATGTCTAAAATTCAGTGCAGGAAGTCAATCTCTACTGGAATTTCCAGGGTACATGCCACTGTCATAATAGCTCTTGGAAAATGTGGTATTCACATAGTGAATTGGAGCAACAGCTTCATCAGGCAAAGGAGAAGGATACTGTTATTAGGCTGATCCTGGTTTTTTGCAGACATTCCTGCTCAGTGTCTTGCTCCTTTTGTTGTAAGATGTGTTGCACCAGCTGACCCTCTTCAGATGATCTGAGAAGAGAAAGATCTCACTCTAGAGACAGGAGCAATGGAAGAAGTCTTCATGCAGAGCTGCATATCACAGGAAGCCCAGAATTTCCATGATAGCATGTTACATGGATATGGTTTGCAGACCATGGAGCAGGGAACCAGTAAGGATGTTTGCTTCAAGATACTCGATGCCTTCATTTAAAGGCATGTCCCCTGGAGTCCCTATCAAACAGCATGGTGAGTTTCCCCACTTTGTTCAGAGGAAAGAAAGTCTCTCTTCCACAGATGGAATAACCCTTTCAGTTGTTCTTGGAAGCTCTCTGATGTCCTCCATCAGTACCAAGGACACAGATGAAGGCAGTAATGAGGCCAGAAGCTTCTGAAGAGGGAGAGAAGTCTATTGGGATCATACATCTCTTCACTACCGAAAAGCTTGGTGCCAGAAGAATCTCCCCTTCATCAGATACTACACTGCTTGAATGCCACATGCCAATGTGTCAGTACTAAAAGAGGAACAGATATGCTCCTCAGACAGTGCCATGCTCGTTCAGTGACCAGCTGATGCAGAAGCATCAACAGGATCCAATGTGGGTCTTGAACTGTTTCCTGGCTAAGGAGCATGGGATGGAGCAGATACATGGTGGGATTTCTGCTTTGATTTTCCCAGCTCTGGAAAAGGAAATCTGTGTCTGCTGTCACCTTGAGAACAGTGCTCTTTCCTACCCCTTTCCTTTGAAGAGAGATACTCTTCCTAAATCCTCCTCTGCCCAGACTCAATCGTCAACATGTGCAGCTTTCTTCAGGAAGAGAGCACCATGGAGCACAGGGTAAACCCACAGCTTATCAGAGAACTCACAGAAATAGTCTGATCCAGTCTGGCAGTCTTCTTTCCCTCAGGTTCAGAAGAGGCCCTCGTGGAGCATTCTAAGAGTAATTTATGACTAAATTCCTTTGCTTTATGTTGTCGTCTGTCTAAATGAACATACTGATTACTTATCTAGAATATGTATTTCACTGAGTAAGTGGCACTTAGGAAGTGTCCATCACTGATAGGATGAAGCTGCCTCAATGGAGATACAATATAAATCCTGAAGACTTGAATTCTGCCACCCCAGGGCAGTTCTGGTGTGGGAATAACTTTGCACAAATTGGGGAGGGTTACTTAATGGACATAAAATACAACAACTAGATAGAATTAGAACTCGCACAGTGTACAGAGAAGTAGATACTGCAGAGGTTTAGTGTTGCTCCCACAGGTGTTAACAAGGAACTGAGGTCCAGCTGGGCCTGCTCTGCCCTTGGGTGGAAGGGGGCACAGACACTGATATGACTATTTAAAAAAAATCCAATCTCATGCACATGGGCATCAGGAGTGAAATACATGTGGACAATCATGAAATCAGGTTGTTTGAATGTACTAATATTGTTTAAAGGGGCAGAATTAACTTAAAACCCCTCAAATCTCATCTGAACATTTTGTATCCATTAGTTGAAAATATTACCTCTGATTACTATAGCAAAGAATTTACCAAACACCACTAAGTTAGTTTACTTTGTGTATTTGTCAGCACCTTCTGTCTGATCACTTTATTCCTTTGTAGAGTCAAGTTAGTCTTACTAAAAAAAAAAAAGACATTTATGAGCTACGGACCAGGAAAAAACCTTTAAAACCCTTTAAGATGATTTTTAAAACATTTCACGACATGCTATCTAAAATGAAGGTGAGCTAGAATTTGAAATTACTACTTAAAAAAATCAAGTTCATGTGTCCCCTTTAGTAATCCTAGAGAAAAATTTTAAAAATCCACTAAATATGTTGGCAATCCTAGGCATATGACTCAAGACATTACTAAAAATACATACAACTAGAAATCACTTGGTCATGTAAACAACTGACACCTGAAAATAACAAACAATACCATGCATAGCCTTCTGATAGAGCTAATGAATTAGTTATAGCTACCCACAGAAGATGTTCTGAAGCCCTAAAGAATCTAGTAAGGAGAATGATAATTATATTTTTAGTTATTTCATACCATTCTGTAGTAGTCTACAAAGCTGATTTCAGAACCATCTGCTTTCTTAAAGGTGCATTCTGGATTGGCATCCCAGTCAATATCATCAACTCTGTACGTTTTGTTGTTATACCTGAATAAAAGGATTTTTAAAAATTCTTTTGATCTTGTCTTACATGTAGATGGTAATAGCTTATTCACAGAAGCATGCAAACAGGCCAGGGAGGACTGAGAAATGCAGAAAGTTACAGAAAAATATCAGAATCTAAAATGTTAATAGAAATTTTGTTACTTTATTGCTGATAGGAACTTCCATATTCAGATTACAATAGATACCCATTAGTTTCAAATGCAATCTGTTATATTAGAATATATAGAAAACTGATTTTAATTATGTATGGAAGCAGACTGGTCTGTAGCCAGTCAAATTTTGTGTTTAAATCAGCATATACGATCAACTTGGCTTAGCCATTAATTTGAGGAGGAAAATAGAGCTTTTTAGCTTTATCCCTCCTGATAGCCACTTGCTCCCTAAAAAACAGGTAACATCCCAAAAGAGTCTCTGAAAAGAAGGCAGGGAAAGAAGAGTAGGCTCATCTTTAGGGAAGCTACATCTACCATGATGATACCAGGCCTCATCTTGAGCACTATGGCTTAAAACCAGCTTAAGTTGGTAAAGATGGGTTAAACGTTTGAAGAGTATTTACATTACATGATTTTTACATGTAAAAACATTATCTAGCTGTCAGCTACACTAATGGAATTAGAACTTTTGCAGTATCAGTAAATCAATGCTAAGGGTAAGCCTAGAAATTTTGCTAAATGCTTAATGTATTTTAACTGTAAAGAGGAAAGAGACATCCTTAAAATATGAAGCATTGACCGAGCTGTTTGAAACATTTAGACCTAAGACCATAGCAAGATTTCCACTGTAAATAGACACACATTGCACCTGCAATAGTTAAGATTATTTTGGGATTTTCATTAAAAGACCTCCTGTTTTCACAAGCTAACAAATTCTAAATACCAACTTTTCAAGGTATTTAGGCATCTAAAGATGCAGAAAAGTGCCTACAGGAATTTCAAAAGCACACAAGCAAGTTGGGTTCCTGAAAATTCCACTAGGCATCTATCTGCATCTTTAGGCACCTAAATACCTCCAAAATAATCTACACTTCAGCTATAAAACAGCATTAATGGTCACAGTTTAGTACTATAAATCTTTTTTAAATAATCAATATCACCGTACTTTGTAAGAACAATTAGCCCTATCAGCTCCTTAGCACAGATTTCTTTAAATCTTTGTTCTTCAACCTGCTTATAAAGGTCGCACATGAAATCTAACACAGTTTCACTGCGAAGAACTTTATGGCTCACATCTGTACACAACATGATGTTTGTCTCATACTGGAGAATAGAAGTAGTGAAGCCTGGCCAAACTATCAACCTGTTGGAAGAGAACAGAATATTTTATAATAAAAATTGACTTTTCACACAGCCAAGAGTGTCATAAATTTGTTCTATATATTTTCAGGATAATCAAGTTTACCTTTATTACAGTTTTATAAAACCCCAAATTAAAGTTAAAAAATTTCAAGAAGCCTGTGTGACAGGGTGCTGGCTGAGAACTGATGGTTAAGCCAGCCCTCTGCCACTGGAGCCCTAATCAAAGGGGGAATGGAGCCAGCCAAGTGAGCCTGCAGGGACTGGGCTAACAAGGAACAGCTGTGAGGCTCATTAGAAAGGCCCTATAGGCTCACAGGAAGCAGCTCAGGGGGCTCACCAGAGACTCACAGCAGATGGGTAGCAGAAACAGTAGGAGAAAGAAAAGGGCAAGTGGTCAGCCTGGGAGGGAGAAGCCGAAGTTGGAGGGGAGCTGCCCAGAGTGAGAGGCTGAGATAGCGTGGCCCCTGAGCCTGGACTGTATTTGTAAATAGTTGGTGGTGGGAAAATGTCTGTGAACAAAGAGCACTAGTGAGAGCACGAAGCTGTGATTTGCACATGGTTTATAGGGTAGAAGACCTGAGCAGCAAGCAGGGGGACTGGTGCAAACCTGCTACAACCATTTGTTTCAATTTAAATTCTGCAATTCAATACTGCAGTGTAATATTACAAGACAAACCTACCGAAGCTAATTCATTTTCTGGTGGAAATGTAAATGGTGGAGAGATTTAGAAGTCACTTTAAATGACCAAGTGAGGAGTTTAATAAAGACTAGCTTTAACGTAAGTAGTCCTCTAAAATACCTCTATATTTAAATATTCTTCTTTTAACATCTCCCCCAGCACCTGGAAAATCATGAAGCCACAAAAACTTCAGTTTCCTTAGTCTTTTAGTGCCTTGTTCATCTTCAGAGAATATTTTTATATAGATATCTTTGATCTATTTAAAATGCAAGATAACTACTTTGGTGATGCAGCAATAAAAGCTGAGCTGAAAGGAGCACCTCAAGATCTAACCATAAGACTACAAACTCACTTAATGAAAGTAACATGAAATAAATGCCTTAAATATCAAAGTGACCTGAAATAAACACCTTAAAAACCACCACTTTATACATAGGTATACAAAACACGATTTGCTTATTTTAGAGCATTACAATCTGCTATATAGGCAGCAAAAGATTTAAGAAAATAGCCAAAATGGCTCCACTTCAGTTGAAAATAAACCTTAGAAACATGTGGATGACAGATTTTGTGTTTCACTCAACTGCTTAAGATGTACACACAAGGATGGACTGAGATCAACTCAGATATTATAGTAACCCCATATTTAGAAGGAACTGAAAGTTAAGTACATGAGATTTCTCAACACAAATTATATTAACTGCAAAATTCATTTTAATACATGCTAAATCACTGAAATCACATCAAAAGGTCATTTCTCTCTTGCAAGACTTGGAGTCCGATTTTCCAACCTGTGATTGGGGATGCTGATTGGGTCATTTGGATTGTAATAATTACGTCCAATTTGCTGTAAGTTCATTATTTTCAAAAGCCTAAAAAGAAGTTGGAAAAGAATGAGTAACTGGCAAATTATAGCAATATTTAATTTATCAAAATATCCAAAATACTGTAGGCCTACGTTTAGGGCTATATTAAGCTAGAATGAAGACGTTGGTGTAGTTTGGTTTCAATGTGAACTTTAAATAAATGGTTATGATCTGTTTGGGTATTACTTAATCTTTCAGTTATACTAAAACCAGTGAAGAACAAGTCCCCCTATCATGGGCAGTCACATGCCTCCTGACAGTTGCCTCAGCAGGTCCCCCTTCAGATGACAGTAAGAAGCCCAAAGCAGCAAAATGAGAATAGTCTATTTCTGTTTGTGACATGGCCTGTTTCAGGGATCCTGCATTGCCACCCATGCCTTTAAAAATAAGTTAATGCGACAAGCAGAACAGAGATTGTTAACATCTGAAGCTACTTGTTTTTGAATACAGAAGCAGCCTGTTTCAAAGTGGTACTTCAAAGATATATCTAATTGCCTGCCAAACTGTAGTTGGCTATGATTAGCATCCATATTGGATAGTTGGCAAGCATTTTCCTTTGGCCACCACAGATTAGGGCAAATAAAAAAAAATTATATTTGCCATGAGACTAGCAGTTAAATCATCTCATCCCTAAGGATCAAAGCCAAACTTTTTGGGTAGCTTTCTGTAAGAAAGATAAGAATTGTAAAGTAAATATCTAACCTTCTAAAAATAATGTTGTAAAACTGCAGGCATGTAGGTGAAGTAGGTGGCAGCTCATTGGTCAGTGTGATAGTAATCTTCACATTCTCTCCATTTCGGGTCTGACTGAACACTTCAGTAACCTGAGAAAGGGAGCCTTTATTAAAGTTGAGTTATGTAAACATAAGCTATGAGTGAATTTTTCAAAGCAGTCTATAAAATTTGGATTTATCTTCCATTAATTTTAATGCTCAACCCCCTTCGACTGCTTTGTAAATCTCAACCTAGTAATACAACGATCAGACTAACTCTAAACCCTTAGAGTAAAGCCAGGAGTAGTAAGTCTGCCATGACTACACACTGACATGTTGGAACACCCATCCTGTTATGCTTCCTTCCACCCATCTGATTCTACTCTTCCCCCTTGATTTAGACTTAATTTAGGACTGTCTTCTCTTCACTAAGAGGATGCTATAGGTGAACAGTTACTTAGCTGTACAGTAACTGCAGTACTTATATATGCGCACAACACATCTCTACTTCCTTTTCATGTGTGCACACTCAAGCCAGTGCTGTTGGGGGCGTTCATCTCCTCATGCCTCCAACTGAGGACATAGAAGGACAAGGATGCCCCAACCCTCTCTCTATTTCTGAGCCCTAGAATCCTGACATAACTGGACTCTCAATAATGGGGACTGACAGCAGCTTGTGGAATATATATGTGCACAACACACGTTACACTTTAGAGTACCCACCTCCACTTGAACAGCTGCTTGGCAATTTAAGGTTACTTGAACAAAGTTTGAAGTATAGAAATTTGGCATCTGTTCTGGAAGCTTGAACAACAGGGTAACATTTCACAATTGTATGAAAAAACTACCATGTTGCTGCTCTGCAGAGGTCTCTAACAATTAAGTTACTGAGAAGTCCACATTCAGCCTAGGTGTGCTCCCCAACCTGTGCTTGAAGCGTTTGCCACAAATATCTTTAAAGGCAGAGGCAGAGGAGGTGAAAGATATCCTCCCATTTGCAGACATTTTCCAGACTCATCCACCAGTTTAATGATAAGACTTGTGCCAGTATGTCAATTAGCATGTTCAGAGAATAACTACTTGGACAATATATAAACTTCAACCAGCTTTGCATACACTGCAGGTGTAGTCAGGCATTGAGTCACATATGTACAGGATGCCACATGTAGTTGAGTAACATGAAGTTCTGACTACTGACAGATTAAACTGGAGACTAGCATACAAGGAGAGGAAAAAATTAAATCTCTTCAGGAAAATAAGTGCTTGCAGTTATCTACTTGAGAAAAGCTCTGATGAATTCAATTCTCTGCACTGGTGTCAATATGGATTTTACCCTTATTTTCAGATCCAAGTGATTGAAAAGACACTGGATCTGACAAGTGTTCCCTGTAACTTGCTGATAGTAGCCGCCATGGATTAACTAGTCATCTAGATAAGGGAATTCCCAGATGCTCACACTCCTTAAATAAACTGCTTAGTAACTGTCATGCACTAGGGCAAAACTTGAGGTGCTAATGATGTGTCAACTGGTAAAAGTGTATATAGATAATGATGATTTCACCCACTGTGAAGCTAAGGAATTTTCTGTCGCAAGGGAGAATGGCCACACAAAAAGAAATGTCCTGCAGATCGACAGCAGCATGCCTGTCATTCAGATTGAGGGAAATGATGTAGGCCAGAGACACCATCCTGAACTTTTATCTTTTTTGATGAAGGTGTTCAGGTCTCTCTGGTCTAGGATTGGCTTTAAACCTTACTTTTTGAAGATAAAGTTGCAAGAATAAAACTCCTTTTCCTTGGTGTTGGGTGGGGTGCCTGTATAGCACCAAGATAGAGAAGAGCCTGCACTTCTTGAAATAATGTAATCTGGTGTGTGAGGTCCCTGAACAGGGATTGGGAAGGGCAAAGAATGGAAGTGGATGGTCTATCCCAATTCCATGTCTAGAACAGAGCTATCTGAAGAAATGGTTCAACTGCTTCCCAAACGGGAGAAGAGTGAGTGGGAAGGTTTTGAACTACTGGAACTCTGCTCCTGAAAAAGCAGTCAGATCTGCTGTTTAGATGATAGCTACTGGTGACAGATTGCTGAGGCAGTACTAGGCAACTACCTACACACCTTGGGAACTTATGCCTCTTCCTCTCCTGTTCAGGCTGCCATGGTGCATCAGAGGGTGGCTAGTAATAAGGTTGAGGCCTATACTGCCTCCTTTTGAGTGAAAGTATGTACACCCCCAAGCACAGTAGTGTTGCAGAACACTCCTTAAGGGTGTGAAAAGCCTGGCCTGTCTTATCACTAAGAAGGCTGTCTCCCTCAAAATGAAGGTCCCTCAACTGTTGTCTCCACTTCCTTAGGGATTCTGCCCAGAATGTTCAACCACAAAGACCTTCTTGTTACAATGGCTGTGACCACAGACCATGCTGCCTTCTCTGGTCCACCAAAAGTTGACTGAAGAGATATTCTGTAGACAAGCTGGCCGTTGGCAACAACAGACTTGAGTTTTTCCTGTTAGCGCCTCTGGGAGTGTCAGTGAATTGAGAGAGGGCTCCACTTAATGAAATCATATTTGGCAACAATCACCTGATAACTGGTAATCTTCACATGCAAACACACAGTCAAGTAACTTTCTCCCAAGCAAGTCCAAGTTTTTTGTCCTTTATCCTTGGGAGTAGATTTTTGCTCACCCTGTCACCACTCACTGGACGCCATTAATATCAGGGACTCAAGCATAGAGAGAGCTATATGAATTCTTGTGTCAGAACCTTATAGCAAGTCAGCCTTGCTCAGGTTGGGTGTTATAGAGGAAGGGTTTGCCACAGCACGCTGGTGGGCTCCAACAGCCCCTCATATATAGGGAGCACCACTTCACCAGGGACAGCAGAGTGTAAGGTGTCTAGGACTCTATGAACGTTCTCCTGAATAACTACAGCTCTAATGTTGTAGCTCCTCTCCTCATTAAGTCCTGGAATGCTTTGTAGACCTCACAAGAGGATGGAGTAGGATCAACAGCAACCGCCTCATACAATGAGGAAGATGATAAATGAAGTTGCATTTTGTGCTGCTCATCTTCTAGCTCCTCCTCAGGCTGCACCTTAGAAACTGGAGGTTGTGAAGGTAGTGAGCCGAGGTCTGAAGGCTGAGACTGATTGCTGAGGTTGTTCTGGAAGGACAGAAAATGCCCCAGGATGCCCAATAAATCCAAAGGTAGTTAGGCAGGCATATGGCACTGGAGCCCTGCAGGGTGGACTCCACAGAAGAGTACCCCTAGAATGAGATCTATGCCTGCAGTTCTAGAACTCCACCCTGGAACCTTGGAAAGAGTTATTAGAGATGAATGTCTATAGCCCAAGGATGGTAATGGAAATCCCTCCCTGCTCCTAGCAGACTCAGAGGATGAAAAACAATAGTCTTCTGGTGAAGGCACGGAGGTACCAAATGGAGTAACAGAGGAATAATTTAAGATTTCTCCCATACTGGGTGGCTCATGTATCGAAATCTGTCCCAGTACACTTGACCACCATCCAAGAAACTGAGAAAAAAGCAACTAAGTCAGGGAGTTAAGATATCAAGTCTTTAACTGCCTAAGTGCCTGTGGTATTGCTGGTACTCAGAGAAAACATCAATAATGACAGGGACAAAGCCAAACAAGTAGTCAAAGGCAGTTGGTACCAGCTCTGTGAGCACCAGGCCAGTCAGTGCCAGTAAAGGTGAGATTACTCTCTCTGCCAAACTAGACGGAATTGTGGTATTGGGGTCATCATGGCCGTACCACTGACCCAAGAGGTGGCAGTACTTAGAGGGCTTCAAAGACAGTAGCTTGGTTTTGAGTGTCAGTAAGTTTTTGCTCATGACCAGAAGTCCAGGCTTTTGGCTGGACAGGCACCAGAGCAGTCATAACACTTCAAGATGCTCTTTTTGCCCAGTAACTTCAAACTTTTAAAAGGCTTTGCTGGTTGGTAGAAGAGTTCTCTCTCAACTCCAGTATCGCTATGCAGAAATACAGGATTATTTGGGCCTACAGAATTTGGGTGTGGGCTACTATGATTTGAGTTTTATAAGACTATCAAGTTCCCATACTGCAAGTCAAACAATTAACTCTTGGAAACTCAACCCAATTAAAAGTTGCATATTTTATAGCAAACCTACTCATACTTCAGCCAGTTTCACAACAAACAGAATAAAACTACTACACAAGAATTAAACTCAAACAGAATCTAGCACTATTTCATACACGCACCTTATTCTCTAGTTTTTTAGGTAAGAATAATATCGTTCCATCAAATGCATGACTCCTTCCCATTAGTTCTTCATGCTGAAAGAGTAACGCTGAGCGAAGACGCCGGGCTTCCATTTGAGGATTATAGTCAATATGGTATTGATATAAAGCCCATTGTGGACGAGACGTCAACCGAAAATGGTTTGTACTTAATCTTATGATAGTACCTGAAGTACCTAAAATGAAAAAAATAGCTAGCTTTAAAACTAAGTGTTTCCAATTTACAGCATTTCAACAACTTTTCAACTTTTAAGAAGTGAACCATGAACTCCAAAATTTAATTGATCAAGCTTTTTCTGCATTTCAACATTGCCAACCATGGAAGTGATACAAATCCTCTTTCAGCTACATCCAACAGGTGAATTCCAATGACAAGTTTTCAGAGATTCTTTCATCCCATCACCAGTGGAGAAGTGCCATATAAAATAACAATGGCATCCAGTCAAGCATTCTGTCACTAACAGTAGGTGCTTCAGAGAAAGATGTTAGAGTTCCTGTAAACAATTATAGCTTATCCATAGTGAACACTTCTTCCTTACCCCAAGAAGTTAGTTGCTGGCTTATTCCACAAAGCACAAGTGTTTATCAATGTAACTGTGCATATTTTCATCCACTCAAGTTGGCAAGTTATTTCTGCACTTAGGAAGCTCGCACTCAGTAAAACATAGCAGTAAGTACCACAAATTAGTTATGCACTTTAAGGAACAATTTCTTTCACCAGTTAAAGTTGCTGCATTTCAATTTCATTGAGTTTCCCCCTCAGACTTATTAAAAAGGCAAGCCCAATTTACCTTCTATACGAGGGGTCAGCAACCCGCAGCACCGGAGCCGCATGCGGCTCTTCAGCCGCGGTAGGTTGCCGACTCCTGTTCTATACCATTTATTTTATGCTCCTCTAGTGCTTAAGAGGAAAACCCACAACATACTCAAGACAAGACCACCATTAGCAGTTAAGCTTCTGCCACTAGTGTAAACCTCTCCAAGAATCAGCTTTTAGGAGGAAATTTGGACTACCGGTGCAGCCTGCAAGCACCTAATGTTACCATGAAAGAAGGAAGGCAAGCAAAAAGCAACACATAGCTAACAGAATTTCTCTCTTCTATCCAGCCTGCTCTGTTTGCTAGGACAGAACTGTTGTGTATCCTCTAACCAAATTATGCTCTGAAACTAAGGTTTGGATGACAGTGGCAATTTATCCTTTTCAAGCCACCCAATTAACAGTTTTTAATGGCTCTTTCACAAAGACTACTTCTTCTGTAGGGAGAAAGCAGACTACTCTGGTTTTCAACCAGAAGGATTTTCAATTTAAGTTTGTATTTGACTACATTTCACTGAATGTTGGTGACTTGTTTGGGGCTCTTAATGTGTACATCTGTAGTATGAATTTCTTGCAAACTGGAATGTGTAGAACCAAGTTTTCAGTGTTCTGTAAGGATTCAATGAAGGACTAAGAATTTCTACAGGTTGGTGGAAAAACTGGTAACCGAAGAGTCCTATTAAGTGAAAATTTGTCAACTGAAACTTGAAAAAAAATGAAAAATGAATTTGAATACTACAATCAAGCTCCAAAAGTCTGAGGTTTCAGTCTCAAGAATTTTACTTAAAAAAAAATTGAACACCTGTCTATCAAACCTCTTAAGCTAAAACAAAAGTCACCACCTATACACCAAAGTAGAGAGGTTCCTGTCTAAGCCTTCTTAAAGAAGAAATTCAGTAGGGGAAATTGTGCCAAAAAAATTAAAAATTCTGCTCACAAAATTTTTAAATGCTGCAAAATGCTGTGTATTTTGTCAAAACAACAATCATGCCAGTTTCAATTCTTTTACTAATTTATTTCAAAATACCTGTCAGCAAGTATGTCCGTAACTACACAGACAACAAAAAAGATTCAGGAAATGATTTCTGACAAATAATTTGCCTAGTAAAGAATCTAATATAGAACTGAGTAATCATTCATTTAAACTACAGTACAGAAATGTGTTTCCTGCACCCCCTCAAAAGCAGTGCAAAGCCAGGGCTACTACAGGATCTGAGGGAGAGGGAAGTAATTGCTGGCAAGGAGCCTGGGAGTGAATCCAGAAGACTGTTGGGTGTGGATGGGAGAACTATGGAACAGTATTTTGGGGAAGGAGAGGGAGTGTTGAGAGTTGGGGAGCCTCCCCCATTCAAACCCTGGCTGACCCCTAGCCTCTCTCATTTAGTCATACACATCTACCGCCCCTTCCTCCATGTAGCTCTGCACCTCCGCTCAGCCGCCTGTCCTGCCCCATCCTAACATGGTCCTGCATCCTTCCCATCATCCCCATGTGTCCCTGCACCCCCATTCAGCCCCTGGCTCAATGCTGTCACCCCACTAACTCCTGTGCCCGTGCCCAAGTCTGTCCCCCTGACTAGCCTGTCTGAATGCCAGTTTAGGTGACTTCCCAACAGCCCTGTGTGCCCTGCTTTGTCTGTCGCCCCCCCTCCCCCCCATATCCCATGCCTCCTCACCTGGCCCCACTGGCAAGGCATTGTGAGGAAGGCAGCTACTGCCCCCCTCCCTCTGCAGCTAGCTGCTCTGGCACTGAGTCAGCTGTCCTCTCTTTTGGTGCCACAGCAGCCCTCAGGGGACGAAGGGTGTAAATGGAGCACCTCCCAGACAAAATTTATTTTTTGCAGGGGGAAAAATATCTGTGGGGGATAGAAATTCTGTGCATGTTTACAAATATGAAGGGACAATTTGGAACACTGTAAATTTAAACATTAGAGTCCATATAAGACAAAACTGAATATTAAAATGAAGTCTAGGCAATTAGATGTGTTAAAATATCAAGTTAACATGAACCTAAACTTTCCCATTAACTAGAAGAAGTTAGGAATGCTAAAAATGACCCCTTGCATAGAACTGAAGTTTAATAATCTGGAGAAGTTTGCAGAAGCTACCATAAGAGAGAAGCACATTTTAGATATCCTCTTTGAAACTACATGTTGTAGAGGACCAAGAGAAAAAAACCGAGCAAGCAAATCTGGGTGATTTAATTTAAATAAATGGCTGTCAAGCTTTTAGCTAAAAGAGACCCTCAATAAACGTGCAACAAGATAGGTAATAGAATCAACAGAGGTAGCCTCTAGAATGAAATTGTCACATTCCTCCTGAAATGCACCAACAGGTTTTAAATTTAAGTAAGGTCAGTCTTTCCTACTGTCTCTCTCCCATCTTTTACAGCATTCCTAACACAATGAAGTCCTGGTCCCTGATTTGGCCTTGTAGGTGCTACTGAAATATAAATAATCCTAGTTTAACAACTGTGGAGACAAAACCAATGGCAAATAGTTACACTATATTTCTATGAGCAAATTTTATATTTGAAACCATAATATAATTATAATTTACCTGTTTTTGAGTCTTTAACATGTTCTATGGTTTCTCGAGTATTTATCCCAAGGTCATGGAAATCTCGGCGACGTCCACCCCTCTCTCCTAAAGACAGTTCCTTAAAACCAACTGAAATCTCAAGTCCTAGAATTTTTGGGGGGAGGGGAAGAGAAATGGGTTAATTTTATCATGATTTGTATTTATTTATTAAACCATTACAATGTCAAATACAAACAAAAGAATGCTGATGATGCTAAGAACTGACACCAACAGAAGATGCCAAAACAGTTGCTATAGCATAATCAGACTGAAGGCTGCTTCAACTCTCAGAAATGAAGTTATGTCATTACAAAAATATCTATAGGTACTTGAGACATATTTTACAACTCTAAAAGTGCTACAGGGCCTAAGGATTAGACTGAGACAGTTATTGAACTGAGAGAGTTTAAATAGCAACAAAGATAAATTTTAAATCCTAATCTTCATCATTTTATTTCATTTGGGATTTGGTATTATTTAAACTTAAATTGTGAAGTAAGCAAAATTTGGACCTCGTTTTTCAGATACTTTTCCTCTAATCTGTTGCATTTCAACAAAATACTTAAGGAAAAAAATTACTTATAACTCTGAGTTTTCAAATGATGTTGTCTGCAGGTCTACTGACGTACTATACACTCAGGATCAGAGCTCTGGGCAGAACAGGGCTGAGTGATACTCTTTCCCCGCCCCCCAGTAGGGCTGGCCTAGGCCCCGCTGCATCCCCCCCATGTTCCTCCAAGCCCTTTCCCCCCAGGGGGGCACATTCCACAGTTTAGGGACCTCTGATTTACAATGTGAGTTTTGCATTCCCCTCCTCCCCCAACACACAGTATGACTTCTCATAATTTAACACGATAAACCAGCCCTACTCAGTAAAGTCATCTGACCAGTACAGCTGGGTGACAAATTTGAGCTGTAATGCTGCTAACAAGCGTAACTTTCTTCCTGGTCAGTAAAGAGCTTCTTGTAGGCCTTTGCAAGGTTGGTGTAAAGAATACTTATACCTAATCCTGAAGAACCTAATACAGCAGTGTTCAGCAAAGCCCACACAAGAAAGATAAATGCAAGAAAACATCTGAGATCAAAAGCTGATTGAATCAGGCCTTCATTAATGGAAAGGACTACATACTTCTTTAGATCCCCTTCTAAATTATGAAATAGGCAGAGGGATTAGATAAGAAAGAGCTCATTATTCATATATTTAGAAATACACCCCAAGCAGTCTTGCTTCCAAGAAGTTATCAGGGTCAGAGAATGAAGTGATTTATCACATGAAGAAAAGAGAGCAGTTTCTGCTTCCTCCTGTATGCTCTTTTTATCACCCTTCTTCAAAAGGATTCATCAGACCACCTTTAAAATGGATCCAAGCAGAGACAACGCTCTTACTGAAGAAGACTAGGTTTATTGGTGATGAGAATTTGCAAAGTCTCCAGACATATCTGACACTTCCTCTAAACCATAATGGCCACTAGTGCCAGACTACCCAGGGTCTCATAAGACAGATGTTAGGAGCAAAGGTATACTGAGGCCTAATAAGCCAGCTATAAATTTTAACAATCTATTCTGATAACATTTAATAGCATAAGCAAAAGTAGAACTGCACCTCTAAGAAATTGCAGAGTAATCACATTTAGTACTGCACGTGTATAACAACGATGCAGAGCAATCATGCAGGTGACGAAAATAAAAGAAAGTACCCAGAGCTAGAAGACACTGGTTTGAAATAACAATAAACTTGTACTGATAAGGAAGGAAAGTTAGCATGGAAATAAGAGACTAATATATATTAATAAGAAAGTATAATAAAAAGTTACAACTAAGTGTATAAAGGGAAACTGAAGTTCTACTGTCCAACACAGGAGGTGACTGTGATGAGCTCATCCTGATGAACTTCCCAGAGTGTAACTGATCACTACTTACTGAATGTTACGCCTTAAAGATTTGTTAGATCAATCTGCTAAGTGAACCTCAGCCCAACAAGAGGACCTATAGAAAAAGTAAGGTGCTGGAGAGGCTTCATGGAGAAGTTCTGCACTGAAGGGGAATCAACTTCTCCAGTACCAGGAGATACTGATCATTATCTCAAAACCTCCAAAAACAAGAACTACTGAGGAAGAAAAAGAGGGAAACGAAGCACAATTCGGATACAATCCAAAAACTTCAGTGCAAAAAGAGATAAGGCCTATAGCCTCTCTCAATATAGACTTCACTAGATCAATGGTACTTTAGCTTTTTAGGTCTCTTGCATGTAATGTTCAAATCTATAAGGGGGCCCATGTGTGGCCCCAATACTTGCTGCTTTCCAGATGATTATTAACTTGCAGCACTGTGAGTACATGCATCTCAGGAGCAGCAAATAGCACAGACGATTCTTAGATAACAAGAGTCCCTCTTTAGAGCAGAGATTGTCTTTTCTGTGTTTCTACAGCACACAGCAAAACGGGACCCCATCGGGGCCCCTTGGCACTATCCTAATGTAAGTATTTACTAATAATCCAGGACAGAAAAAAATTGAACAGGTAAAACAAATTATGTATATAAATTCCCAGTTTCCTAATCACAAGAAATTCCAGTCAGTTCATTTAACATCAACCCTCAACCAGCAAAGCCAATGAAAACTATAAGCTCTGAGAAATAGCTTCTTATACAGAGCTTTCAATCTGCACCATTTGCCAAAAGTAAAAAGATACACACAGGACTCCATTAATTCCATGGAAGCAGGAACAACTAGGGCCTGGCTGTAGAATAAGCAGGGCACAATGGTAAACTTTGCTTTTTTTTAATCTGGCTTCACCAAAATTCAAGCTATATTGTTTGAGATGTAATCTACCATTAGGAGACAGAATCAGAAAAATTTTCAGTACTTTAGATTTAACTAGGTAATAATCTGGCTTGGAAGAAAAAGATCAGAAATGCAATCTTCAATATATATTAAATGATCTTAGTTAACTAAGTCTTTAAATACTTGTAGTAGGCTATAAGCTTCACTTCCCCCCACCTCACCTTGTGATTTTGGAACAATAGGAACTCCTCTTTGTCGTCCACGGCCAACAAATTCTCCTTCTGATGGTGGCTGTGGTTGAGGTTCCGGAGGTCTAGGTTGCACATAACTAGGTGGCTGCTGACCCTGGAAAGTCCGCTACACTTAGACTTTGTCTACATTTGGACTTTTGTTGGTCAGAGGTTGGGAGAAAAAAAACAAAACACCGCCTGCCTGACCCATGTAAGTTTCACCAACAAAAGTGCCCTTGTGGACAGCACTATGTCAGTGGGAGACGCTCTCCTGTTCACAAAGCTACTGCCGCTTGTTGGGTGTTGTTTCATTATGCCAGGGGCAAGCCTTCTCCTGTCAGCACAGAGTGGCTACACGGGAGACCTTACAGAAGTGCAGGTGCAGTGTAGTGAAAACTTAGCCTTAGGAACAGCACTCATTGATATCACAAAAAACATGCATTATCAAATGAAGTCATTAGAGGGAGTGCTGCACAGCCAAGTTCCTATGAGTTATTCAATATAGGGAAAAAACTGAATATAGAGTGACATATTACCTAAGTTACCACCAAGGTATTTAGTAAAATTACTCATTCAGTTTGGAAGCCAGCACTAATGGAAAAAAAACCCCAAAACAGTGTGATTATTCGTTGTATCACTGGTTAACTGAAGCTGGTTTCAGACTGCTCTCCACCATATCTTCTCAAAAAAAAAAAAACACACACACACAAAAAACAAATCAAAAGGGCTCCTCCTGCCATTTTTGCATTCTGAGAAACGTGAAATTCAACTTCTGGTCGCCCCGAGATACTAGGCAGAAAATACCATGAAAACTACAGGGGAGAAGGTGGCTGACTTTACAGAAAGCAGGCATCAGACTGAACACATTTTCAAACGCTGTATATATATTTTAGTGCAACTCCTCAGGGGTCAGTATCTTCTGTGTTACATATAGTGCTGAATACAGTCCCCAAAATCTTAGGCATCGGAGGGAGCCTACCTGCCCGTAAGGAATTCCTTTCCTATCCTATTTCCAATCTATGAAGTTAAACACACAGCCAGTTCTCTCAGAAAGGCACAAAGATCATTAGCAAATTAATGACACCCACACTCACAAAGCTTTAGAGGAATACACGAGCTTTACTGTGGCAGTGCATCTGTTTATAAGTCATGTGAGGCAAAAAGGTCTGAAGAAGAAACAAAGCCCCTGATACACATACAACTACATGGAAGTAGACAACCCTGAATTTTAATATTTCAGAGTGTAGTTGTGCTGGACGTGAAAAATGGACACTCACAGAAGCTGCTCCTACGGGAGGTATGGCAGTTTGCTGACCACGAGCTCTTCCTCTGGCTCTGGCTCTAGCTCTTCCAGTCATTTTCTTTTCTAAGAGAAACCAGCTATAGTTATAGGACACAATTGTCTGTTTTTTCCCCACAGTATAATTTTTAGCAGAGATTTTTTTGTCTCTTGTTCAGTATTATAGAAAGACTAATCTAGGTAGATTAGCCCCACCGCTGTGCCCTAGGGTCCTCTTTACACAACTTTTTCTGGTTAAGATTCCTTACCTCTGCTGCTACCGAGAGGATCACTAGTTTAGTTAAGGTGATGGCAGCTGCCAGCATTTCTGTACTGTACTGTACAACTAAGCTTTGATGCAATCCTAGAAACATTTAAACATGTGTAACTTTAGCAACATGACTAGTTAAACTGAAGTCATTGCAACTAAATTGTGAGTAAAGTTATGCACATGTTTAAGTGTCTGAACAACAGGCACCATGGGGCTTGAAACAGTGATAGTCATCCACACCCCTGTAGCAGTGGAATTTTTTTTGCAAAATATTATGGTATAGGCAATCCTGGTGACAGATTCTGAAAGCTACTTCCACCCCCCCACATACATAATGAAAACTGTGGTTACAGAATGTCTTAAAACTTTGCAAAAATGTTAAGCAAAGCACTTTTGAGCAACACAAATTGGCAAGGGTGAATATTAGACAGAATTTTGACTGGTTTCTCAAACACACCCAGCTGCTCATTATCAACAGTGACCTACCATTAAGTTAAAGAGAACTAGAGTTGTTCAGAGTATGTGAACTATGATTTCATAAACTGAGATGGAGAGGAAAATTTCCAGTTGACAAGAATGAGGATTAGTCTGGTGGCAACTGCAGACTATCTAAGAAGTGTTTAATCTCTATACCAGAATTCACAGAAGTAGTGGCGTATCTGACACCACAGACATACTTTACCCAGTTATAAGTCACTGCTTAAGAAATTACTTTCCAATAATTTTCAGGCGCAATAAAAAATGGCCTACAAATCCACATTTTAAACTGAGCAAATGCAGCTGCAACGCTCCACATGAGTCTCCTTAAAACACATGGCATTAACGAATATATCACCCATCATCATCACGGCAGCAGGCAGGCCCTTTTTAATTACAGTTCTACTAATATTTTGACATATCCATTGTCTGTTCAGCTTAGAAATCACCCTCAGCCTCCCACCCACCCGTGAATACTAGAATATGCTTGGGAGATGCAATCTTGCACACAAAGAAAAAAAAAGCCTCCCATTGGAACAGAATTCACTTACATTTCATTTCACCCCCATTTCCTTGCAGCACACACGGCCTGTTCCCTCTCCTAGCCCCAATCTCCCTCCCCAGCCCCCACCCCAC
>ML675640.1:6527112-6539196 GCA_007922155.1 Mesoclemmys tuberculata
CCCCCCCCAGGTGCCCCCCAGCCGGCTGCCCCTACCAGGCCCGGTTCCCTACCCCCCGCCAGCCCGGTGCTGGGCCGGGAAGGGCCGGCTCGGAGAGGGGCTGACCGCAGGCGGCAAGTAACCGCCGGTCCCGAGCGGAGAGGCCGGGCCCCTCGTGCCTCGGCAAAGGAACGACTCGCGGCGCCGCCTCTCGCTCGGCCAGCAACGAGCTCCGCCGCGCCCAACCGCTATCACGGCCGCCTCACTGGGGCAAGCCAGGCAGGGTCACTCCGCCGGCAGCGCCGCCTCCTCCCCCGGCTTCCCGAAGGGGAGCGGGACCCTGCTCTGCTCCCCGCGTCAAGCGACGGGGGTTTCTCGGTGCCCGTCGCGCTCCGCGCCTCTCCTGTCTGGGCGGCGGTGCGGAGCCTGGGGACTCGTTTTCCGGGCGGACGCGCACACCGCGGAGAGCAGGTGAGGCGACCGCCTGTCGTCGTACCTACAGCAAGAGCGGCGCGTGGCTGTGCAAAGCGGCGCGAGAGTGGAAGGCGGGCTCGCCTCTGATTGGACTGCGACACCGCGCGTGCCCGCGTCTGGAGAGCCGAAAGGGTGCCCCCCTCGCGCGCTTCCGAAGGTTTCCGAACGGAGGGGTAGAGTCGAGGGTTGCCGAAGATTTCCGAATGGAGATGGCGAGGGAGCGAGGAGTCCCGAGCGGTTCCGAAGGCTTCCCATCGGGGCGGGTCGGCTGCAGCGCATGGAAGCTGGGAAAGAGCTGGGCTCCGGCTCCAGAAGCGGGGAGCACGTGTTAATTTGAGACGTGTTGGGGGTAGCTGCCAATGCTGAGCTATTGTTTGACCAAATTATTCACTCTATATTATTAATTCATCCACTTAATTATTAATCAGCATGGTTTATTCTGAGTTGAATAGCTTCTATTATATCAAATAATGCCAGCATGGTAGATATTTCTTCTGCCTGGGGAGTAACGGGGCCAGATTTACCATAGGCATAAATGCAAACTTCAGTGGAGTTGCATCGTCTTTTTCTCCACTTCCCCACATTAAAATAAAAGCTTAACACATGCACCGGTACTGTTCTCCACCACCTTTTATCTTGTGTGGAAAGTGACATTTGGGTATTAGGGTTGGCATTTAACATCTAAATGAACATAACATAAAAGCATGCTACTGGGCAGTTCTGTGGCCTTTTTAACTACACGTTTAATCTTTGTGAGTAATGTAGCAAGACATTTGCTGAAATCAGAGGGTAACATTTGTCAGAGAGCACATCTTTCAGAAGAAAACCAAGACAAATAGTTTGGGTTATTTTCCCTCCCTAAATTTTCATTTTACAGATGGTATGGCTTCATAAATGGGTTGGTTTCTATGCTACTAAAACCAATGACAGACAATAAACAATGGAAGAGCCATGTAAAATATTATGGTTTAGGGATGTAGGTATATGCTTATGAGAGACAAGAGAGTTTGTGGGTTGAATGGATGCCCCTGCCGTCTGTATTTTGGAAAATAAACATTATATAATTCTACCAGAAGGTGGAGCAATTAAACAAGAAATAAATTCTTGTGGTGCCACTTCTGTGAAAAAAGCTATTCCTCAAATCTAATAATTAACATTAACCTCTACAAAGATGCTACTGAAGCTAGGATTATATTCTATACTCATTGAGGCAGATCCTGGAGTGAAGATGCTGCTAAACAAGAAGCTAGCATAGCTGTATGGGGAATCCCTCCGGAGCTGCTCCTGGATACCTTACAATTCCCAATGAAGTGACATGCTGGGCATGGAAGGGAAAGTGGCCAGAGTTCTCCGTGCTATCAGTGTTCTGGGTGGCTCTGCACTGCAGCCCATGGGAGCTGCACAAGTCTAACAAATTAGAGCAGCCCGAAAATGTGCGAGGCACAGATGTGGCTTAGATTGTCTACACTGGGAAATTTACTAGCATAATTATACCTATATATAATTATAAGTCCCTGTGTGGACACTTTTATTCCAGAATACGATTATCCAAAAGAAGAATTATACTGATATAATTAAACCAGTAAATTTCACCAGAGAGGCAAGCCTTTAAAACACAGATGAAAGCTGTAGCACAGATTCTGGCTGATTGTCCATGGGCCCAATCTCAAACCATCTAGCAAAGCTCAGGTAAAAGGAGCTGAAGAAATGGCATCCTTATGTTCAAACCTAGGACACATGATGCGTGTTACCTTCTCCTCCCACTCTGTGACCCGTCTGCACTTACATAATCCCAGCCCTGCACAGAACTCTCCATTGGAAGTAGCAGACAGTGCTTAAGAGGTGGTTGATTCCCTCCCACCATCCCTTTGGCATGGGGAGTCAGAGATCCAAGCTATGAGAGGACCAAAGGGCATGATCTGGCACTTTATATGCATTGGACATAAATTTGCATCACAAAAATCAACCTCTGGATAACTGTCATAAAGTGAAAGCTAAACATGACTGCAAATGAGCACATTTCAGTTCACCAAACAGTCCAATTTTAACATTCAGATTGAACTTCTTTGCTCCAGAATTGTTTGCTACCACATGCCACATAGTAGCTCTGAGGAATGAATGTGGGCATGCAATTATCAGACGAAAACAGATTTCTTAAACCAAGTGTATGAAATCCAGTATGTCTTTACTTGGTGAGGGTGGACACACATACACACACAAATTCATGTTCATTTGACATCATCCAGACGCTTATTGGAATTACTAATTCTGTAAAGAGAGAGCAGAGTAGGCATATAGCTAAACAAGATGTAGGCAGTACAGAAATGGGGGATGGTATTTTCAGAGCAGTGTGCAGGGAATTTGATACACAATTTGAATTATTGTTAACAGGATTTGTACATCCAATTTCCTATGCTCTTCTTGGAAAGTGGTCTTCCCAGTGCCAATTGCTATATAATCATACCTCAAAAACAGTCATGCATTTGTATTGTGATTCTCTCATTCACCACCATCTTCTTGTATTGTTGCTTTCCAGGCACCATACCTAAAAATCACAACTGTTTGATACTTACATGAAAATTGCTTTTGACTTTTAACAGCTTGCAAATTAAGATCCTCTTTAAATTAACATCTCATTAATCCTGAGTTTCAAATAAATATAGCAACATTGTGTATAAAAGCTAAACTGGTTGCTTGGCTTGTAAATAGCTTCTTTTTTTCTACAGTGTGTCAGTCACTCTTAACAATACTGCATACTCATGTTACTTGCCATAAGGATGCTCAAATGAGGACAGATGCAGAAGTTGTTGGAAAGAAAAGCAGGCCACAACCTTATGAAATGTTAACAAAATTAAAACTAAGAGCCAATATAGATACTATACAATCTCTAGATGATTAGAAATTCATTCATGTTAACGCCTTTTTCTATTTACCAAACCTCACGCAGTTGCCAATCCACAACCTCTCATAAACCCCAAGAGTATGCATTCTGATGTAGATACATTGCACCCATTAGAAGAACAAATCTCATGACTAGGAAGTGAGCACCGGGGTCCTGGAACAATTTGTATAGTGGGAGTGCTGAGAATCATTGAACCAAACTGTAAACCCTGCATATATTGGAAACCACTTTAAGCCAGTGAGTGCAGTAGCACCTCTTTTTCCAGCACATCTGGGCACTCCTGCAGCAGAACCATAATTGTGTGCAACTCTTCTCCATTCCTTGTGAATGGAAATTGGAGGCCTATACAACTCCACTAATCTCAGATGCCAATTGGATCAAGCCTTAAATAAGCCTCAAACTGTAACAGAGCAAGGCCCTGGTTCTACTCCCATTTAGAATTTTGCATTTGACTTCAGTGATTACTAATGGCCTTTGCTATCTCTTATCCCAAGCTGTAATGGGTACATACTGTACCAAAGGCATAAATAATCTTCATTATTTTCTCCATTTGCTTGGTTTAGACAGTGACTTTTCTCAAATTCAATTTTGGATTATTTATAATTGAAGACAGATTAGCAGCCCATTTAGGAAACCAAATTCTCTTTTACAAATGAAAAAAGGCAATTAAAATGTCAAAGCTAAGAGGGAATAGCACTACATAGAAAAAGTTAATACTGTCAGCATGTAGTTTTTATTAATCAAATATAAATCTGGATAAATATTTAACTCAGCACATATACTTATGCAAGGCATGTTCACCGCTTTTTAAGAGCACTGATTGATTACTGCTTGCCATAGGCTTTTTACCCACAGTGGGAAATTTTATTACTTAGCAGCCTACAGAGCTCTCCAGACAGTCAGAGGGTTAATTTTAAAGAAACATGACATGGAGTTGTTTTAGATCAGCGCTGTTTAAAAGATAAACAGAAAGAATAAAGATCTGTTCACAGCCACTTCAGTGACAGGAATTGAGGGAGTAAACAAAAGTGTGAGGGGAAACACATTTTTTAAAATGCACAAATAAACATAAGTAGTTGCCATACTAATTGTAATTTTAAAAAATCCAAATTTCCGACATTTCACTGCAAATCCTAATTAATTTTAGCTGCAAATTGTTAAAAGTTGCTGACTCAATTAATTGGGTTGCTTTCCTTCTGCAATCCTTTAAAAATAAATAAATAAATAAACATCAGCAAATCACCTCCCTATTTCTTACTCTTGAGTAGATTGACTTGGAAGACTTAGCACCTTTGGTTTTGACAATCTTTCTGACTTGCTCAGATGGCTGATGTTTTACTGATTCAAGCCCGTCTAAAGTTATAACTACAGGTATACATATTGAATTTCCACAAAACAGTCACAGGAAATGTGTGAATGGCAATGTGCCAATTGCAACTGGTGCTACAAAAGTTCAGTCCTGTATGGTTTTAAGTAGAAATGAAGAGGAAAGTGACATTTTGAAAATGGCAGCTTTGGGGAGGTTCCTATTCCAATTTTGGTGTGTTGCCAAAAAGTCCAACTCTAGGACTTAATATCATATATGAAATAGCTGTTTCACAGCTACTTGGCTTGTACTTTGCTTTGATGTTTGTTTTTTCCATGATGCAATTGTTTTTGCCTTCTGTCCCCTGTTGCTACAATAAGCCATTTCCCATAAATGTCATCTCCAAAGGGGAAAAGACTGTGTGGAAACAGAACAAAGAAAACAGAACAAAAGAAAATCAGGGAATTTTCCAAAGGCCCATTTGATATACAAGTATAAACAGGAAAAAGATGCCTGGGGAGTCAGGAGTCAGGAATTGCACTAACAGACAGCTGTTAAATTGTGTTGTAGCAGCACTTTGGGATACAGAATGGTAAATGAATATGTGATATGAATGCATACAATTTCACTCTCTTTATGATGTTGTTTAAGTGTACTGGAAACTAGGAATGAAAATCTGAATATTTTACTTTCACATTTTTTTAAAGGCACCAAGAGTTCTGAAGTCAAAACTTCAATGGTGCCACATGCTCTATCACCAGAAGACGACACCCAACGTATCCAAGTAAAGAAGGAATCTCATTTGTAAGAAGCGTCGTACACTGGGAATGATGCAGAAATATATGTGGCCCAATTTTCCAAAGAATTCACCACCCACAATCGGGTCCAGATTTTCAAAAGAGCTTGGCACGTTGGTCCTGAACACTTCTGAAAATCTGGCTGTGTCACAAACGGAGCTGGTGGGTGGAGAACACTTTAGAAATTCCAGCTACTGTTGTGGGTGCAGCACGCTTGAAAATTTGGCCCTGAGTTTCTTTGAAAATCTAGTCTACAGCATTTTTACACCTCCTTTTATAGCTTTTTTTAAAAGAAAGGAAAAAGAGAAAGGTCAGGCTTTAAAAGTGACTCTCATTGTGTGAGATAAATCATGCTTCTTAATTGTACAGCCTTAAATGTCAAACTTATATCTAATTCATTGAAAATGTACCTTTGAAAGATGAACTGATGTGGGTTTACCAAGGAAAGTTTGTATTTAATTAATACCTTTGGTGGGGAGAAAGGGTAAATTACTTTTGAAATCATGACTCAGAATGTAACATGCATGTAATAGTGTTTTTTATAAATAAGAATAACTTACAATATGCTTCATAACAAATACAAATAAATGTATCCCTCTTCTGGAGTATATTTTTCAGAACTGGATTCCACCTACGATTTTATAATCTATTTTCTCCCCTTGTCTCTTTTTTCCCCAAGGCCCTCACCCTCTTTCATCTGACTCTCACTATTCCAGGACTTCATTCTTGAAAGCTCTTCCTTTTCCTTAAAAAACCTTTCACTCTGTTCCAGGCATCTTTCTGGGATCACTCCAATGGAAGCAGGACTGGGTCACTTTTTGTGTTCCAGGTTCACTTTGTCTGTCCATCAGCTCACCTTCCCACTATCATCACTGCTCACTCCAGTCTTGTCAGACAGCGACCCTGTGCTTTCTGATCCTGTGAAATAGGACCTATGCTATGTGTGGACCTGGGACCTGGGACCTATGCTATGTGTGGACCACATCTCTACCTACACTTCTGATGCAATAACTACTTGTCAGTTCTTTCTGTTCACTTTTGCCCATTCCCAAACCAACTTTCTACCAGCACTGGTTGGCCTATTCCCTATGCCTTGATCCTGGCTGAAGTGGGGAAAGTGAACTGACATAGGCTCTCCCTCAATCACCCACATTTTAAAAAGACAGAAACAAAACTTCCAGAAGTTAGTAGTGCAGTGAAATTTTAAAATCAGCATATGCATGGGTTTGCAATCTCCAAAGTGTGTTCTTGCCCTTTCTCATTTACACGTTTATTAACAATGAAAAAAGACACAGAACAAAATTTTGGGGGTGTTTAAAGCATCGTGTGTTACATCTAGGGCCTTTGATTTCTGATTTTAACTGATAAACAGATAAAACACTGCCCATACAAAAAAAAATTGGTGTTTATCCAGTAAACACCAGAAAAACATAAGAAATGATTATTTGTATCTAAGGGCTTGTCTACGTGGAGCAGTAATGTGGATGATGGGAGTGTTATTTCTAAAGCACACTAGCATGTTGCACATTAATTGTCTGTGTAGACCCTGCTGGTGTGCCCTAAAAATTTCTAGTGCACTTTAACATAGCGCTGTTTGAAACAGCATAACATGAAAAAGTACTTTAGGGAGCCTTACAAGGAGATTACTCATTACAGACTATACTATTATAATGAGTAATATATATTACTCATGACAGTATGTACAGCGAGAAAGCCCTGAAAAACCTTGCATTTTGGATGTCTACCTGAAACTCAAAAATTGCTAAAAATAAACCATGAAACATGAAATTAATCAACCCAAAAAACCAAAACTAATTATATCTCAACAGTCTTTTTATTCTGGCACAAATGCGGCACAGAAAACAGTATATTAGTCCAAGAAGAAACTGGATGCATTTCAGAAGAGAGAAACTAATTAGTATTTTAGAGTTTAGATAAGGTGACATAGGTTGATTGCTGCACATTTGGCAAGGTGGTTACATCTAAGAGTCTTCCACTTAACCTGAATATTCCTGCATTGTACAGAGAGATTGGGTTATGCCATTTAGTGCAGGATTTAAAAATGCCATAGCTTAGTTTTTTAAAAAATACTACAAAACTTTGCTCATAGTCAAGTAAGTTCTTTTTTGTTATTGTTTTTTTGTTCAAAGCCCAGCTGCAAGTCTGGAGCATTTCTCATAAATATCAGGAAGTACCCAAAGCCACAGTCAGGATTAAAGAGTTGATCTGAACCTTAGATCTTAGCTTCAATGCTGTACTATACAGTGAATTTAGTTACATGGTAAAGGAAATAGTAATTGCTGAAGTATGTTTTCTTAAGATGCAAAATCAGTTTTGAAATGTTTTCTTTGAAACCTCCATCAACGTCATGCATGAGAACAAGTGGACTTGAGTACAGCATTTATTTATGACCAAAGTACTGGATTTGTGCATTGATGTCACAGATATTTATATGGGGTCCACTCTTGCCACTTCCCTGTGCACAGAACTTTCATTGAAGTTGTCAGGCTCATAATCAGGATCTGTGAGGCTACCCTAGCAAATGAATTCACAATATATATTTTTAGTTAGAGCCAGTTCAAGATTTTATGCAAAACACTGGGCCAACTTTTGGTTTACCTATGTATATGCTGTCAATGGAAAAAACAAGCATACAAACAAACTGTTGTAGAATGTAATGTGCTCAGATATAAGAAATGTGGTGATAAATGTACTATACAAGCCTAGATGTCATAAACTGATACATTAAATAGAAGGCCACTGCTATTCTGGCTTTCTAAAAATACACAGAGGGTCTGGTCTGGCCTCTGTGAAAGGAGTAATGGAAGACCTTAACTGTGCCTGGGCTGAAAGTTTCTGCAAACACAGTGGATGTGTCCTGGCTCTACACAACTCCCTGAGTAATTCATTTCTTCTAAATGAAGTAGTATAAATACAGCTTTCTTCAGGCTGTTAACAGAAAGAATGTAAAATCAGCATTTGGTGGCTCTCCTCAAGGTGGGTGCCATTTAAATCTTGCACCACGCTTTCCACACAAGGCGGTATTTAGCCACAGTTCTTTTGCCTTTTTCATATACTGTAAGTGAGCCAATAAACATACAATTATATAGTTTCTTTTTAAATTGGTATTAAGATTTATTGCCACATTTGGTGATTTGTGTTTACTGATGATATTTTACATAACAAAGGAGAAAATGCAGCAATAAGAAATATAATACATACATAATATTGGCTGTAAAGTTACAGAAGATGTCCCTGTTAGTTCCAAACTACTTATTTTATAAATATACTTCTTTAACATCTTTCATACAAGGAGCTCAATATGTTTTACAAACATCATTTAAGGTGTGTCACACTTCTTTTAGGGGTAGGTACAAAAAAGACTGACCAGCCCAAAGTCACAAAGCAAATTCATGGCAGAGTCAAGAAAAGATTCTATGTATCCAGTCTTCTGCTCTAATCACTGGATATGAATTCCTGCCTTGTTCTGAGTGTTTTGGAGCTTAGGCTGTCTTTGCTTATGAGTCCTACATGAAATTATGATTATTAATTCTTTCTTCCAGGAACAAATCAGAATTTCACAGATCTGGCTTGCTTCTATGTTTTCCAGCCAGTCCCCATTACCAAAAACACATATCTCTTTTCACATCCCAGTTACAAAGAGTTTGGAACAGGCTACCAGTAAAGACAACAGTTTGCAGTTCTGAATGATTGTGAATTCTGTCTTATCAAATAAGAAACCTAACTGTGTTTGAGAAGCATTAGGAATTAGGATATCATTTGCATTACCCTTAAAGATTTTTTTTTGATAGGGTAGAAGAAATACTGGAGGGAACAGAGCAGTCAAAGGTAGAATGATAGTATGTGTGTTAGAATAATGTAATATCAAATACCTTGTCAAAAATACAGCAATGTTTTCCCTTTTCTCCCCTAATATTTAAAAGGTTTTTTTCATTTATGATAATCACAGGAGTGCAAATGTCATCTATATTTTTCAGTACTTGTGCAATCTTCAAAATGTCATAAACATTAATTAGGTAACTAGGTAAGAATTTATAGCAGTTTCTCAAAGAAACTAAATGAACATTAATCTTAAACTAACCTCAACCTATCATTAGTCTTATTCATTATTTGATGTGCACAGTGGTGTCCATACTGTGATAGGTGCTCTCCAAACCTCTATCTATAGTCCTTGTCTTGAAGAACGTACATTCTATGGACCCCATCTTTCAAAGGCATCTGCATGGGTGGACACTTATCACTGCACAGAACCCCACTGAACTCAACAGGATAACATGTAGATGTCAAGGTCCAACCACAGGGATCCTGTAGTATTTCAGTGACAACTAAGCCACATTTTAGGATCCTGGACAGTGTTTATCCATTTTGTTTATAAATCCAGGCTTCCTTGACTTTTTTTCCCCTTATTTTTGATTGTGGAGACCTGGCATTGTTTTTTTGCTCTTCACTGCACCTCTCTATCATGGTAAGATTCTTTCAATGGTGTATTGACTAGTACTGCACATATTAGTCCTCATGTAGTCCAACAACTGCCTTACAGATTAAATTCATCATCTCTTATTTGGTATTCCATCCTTCGCTAATATAATCTAGCATCCTGTTAGCCTTTTTTTTTAAACTGCTCCTATGTACTGTGCTGAGGATTTCAATTATTTTTACATGCAAATACACAAGACTCAATCTTAGTTTTATATCTTTTGTGTATAATAAATCTTATTTTAACATCTCTAGGTTTAAATTAATTGATCATGATAATATAATACATTATAGTATAATTAATAGGGCTCAATCTCTCATGTTATATATTATATATAAAGAAAGAACATTTGTCAATATGGAAAGATATTTTCCTTACATTTAAAATTAATTAAAAACAAGAGCACCACACATTCAGCCAGTGCATGAGTTACATGAGTGTAAGAAAAATCTCTGTAATGTTTTATTATAAAATGTTAAGCAGTAGATCTTACCCTCCGGCACACTGGTACAAGGGTGTCTTTAGCAAAAATATTACAGGACTGGGAGCAAGAGCTATGAGGTTAGGAAATTATCATTATCTTACCATTTCTTATGTTGGCTCAGGCAGCACTGGTTTGCTTGATGAATTTTACAAAAGTGTCACTTCATTGATTTGGTTGTTGATGCACTTTGAAGGTACCAGTCACAACTCTGAAAGACTGACATTGTCTGAAAACTATGATTAATAATTTTCATGATTCTTTTAAGTAATTCTGAAATATGATTATCCCCTAAGGCCTAATCCTGCAAACACTCATGCACATAAATAACTACTCATCTGAGTTGTCTCACTGAGTTCAATATCTAGCCCCTAGGATTTAGTCTTTACTCTTTCCCTCATTGAATTCATGGAGACTGGTCAGGTGAATAAAGTTACTCAAGTGCACAAGTGTTTGTAGGATCAGGCTCTTAGTTTGCATTGCAAGGTTTCTTTCCTTTAACATGACTAACACTTGCCATAACTTTAGGTTCATGATTTTGCATGTTTGATGTAAATAACATACACTGTAAGTGCATGAAAACAATTTGCGTAAATTTGTGTCTAATTTGTGTCTAACTTGGCCATAGCTGAAATGAGAAGGACATGAGTACCATAATATTTAAAGTGTCTATGTAATTAACTTCTGGAAGGTCCTTCTTTCTTATCTCTAACAAAGATCTTATCATTCATGGTATGAATTTAGTATTTCTAAAAGAGGCTGGTTTGACAGAGTTGTAGAGTGAATGGCCACAATATGAGGCACTAAAGTGCAAACTACTGCAAACCCTGAGCCCATTTCAGTTCAGGGAACCATGATCTGCTCTCTGATGAGAAGTGGGTTCTCACCCCCAAACTCATTTTACTGATGACATCATGACCAGCCCAAGATGGATTAACCCACCAACAGCACATACACTGTAGGTATATCTAGAGCCCTGCAAATCCACAGATATCTGCTCTATATCATGAATCTGGATATCCATGGATAATTTTTGCGGCTCACAAATCGGATGCGGACACAAATTTTGTATCCGCACAGGGCTCTGGATATGTCTACACTGCATCTGGGAGCAAGCCTCTCAGCCTGGGTACAGGCTCCCTCTAGCATGCTAAAAATAGCTCTGCAGATGTTACTTTGATGTTCTTGTTCCGGCTTTCATGCCACTCCACTCTCACCCCACTGGCTGTGGGACTTGCTCCCCAGTGCAGTGTAGATATTCCCTGCAAGTGCAGAGGACAACAGGAATTGCCATACATAAACAGTCCATTCAGTCTGGTAACCAGGCTCAAGAAATGGTCTGTTTCTGTATCTTCTAGTGTGGAACTGTAAAACTCTGACAATCCTGTTGGCCCTATACAAATACAAATAATAACATAAACCACCTACATCAGGTGTTTGGCCAGTTGTTCACTAGGGTCAATAGGGGAGTAGGCTAAATACCTCCTCCTACTTATATAACCTCACGTGTGGAGCCCAATATCCCTTTTAATATCTCTTTTAGCTAGAAACTTCCTCCAGCATCACTTTCTAATGAGGAAACAATTATGCAGTACACATGCTGTTATAGACTCATAGACTCATAGGTCAGAAGGGACCAATATGATC
>ML675640.1:6539596-6563143 GCA_007922155.1 Mesoclemmys tuberculata
TGACCTTGCACTTTTCACTATTATATTTCATCCTATTACTATTACTGTCATGTACGTGAGTGTAACAGTAATGTTCTGGGATTGTTTGGGAATCTCTGTAGCAAGCTATGAAGGGCGGGGGAAGTGAACAAATCCCTGAATGCCAGCACATGCTGAGAACACAGACAGTGTTATGATATTGCCTATGTGTTATATATACAGAGACAGGCAATATCTCCCAGAAATGTAAGCCAAAAATGCCCGCTAATTCAGACTTCTCTCTAGGAAAACAAAAGCCCATCCAGAATATGGAAAGAGAGGGTTTTTTTAAATGTTTTGCTTTATATTGATTTTGTTTCCAGTCTGAAACATTCAGTTAACTTTAGCCTGCCCATCACATCATGGGATTCTATTGGGATGAAGCAGAGCCACGTGTGCCCCAGGGGGAGCACTGGGAGGCATTGAAGTAGGTGCAATCTATATTCTTGTGCACAGATGGCCAGCAGAAAGTACGAGGTAGAGACAAGGCTCCGTCCCTTTTGGGGACACTTGGCAGGGTGCAGGCCCTGCATCTAAGACAGCATTGAGAGTACAGTTGTGTCCAGTCCTTACTCAGGAAGCAAAAGGTAAGGAAGGCTCACACACATCACATGTGTGGAGTTGATGTCCACATGAAAAATTGAAGAGCCACATGATCAATGAATTTATCATGCACTTTTGGCCATCTCACATACGTCTGACCACTAATTCTTTCTCCTCTGACCCCAAGACTGCTTCCAACAACACAAACATCTGAATTTTTTTAAATGAACGAACTACAAGATTGCTTCCTCCCTTTGCATGTGGAAGCTCCTTACAGAAATTACACTTGCCCCAGGCCTGTGTTGGGCAATATGCAGGTCTGGACTAAGAACAGGAGCTTTATGTCACTGAAAAGGAGACATTTCTGAGACTCCCAATGAGATAACCAGCACTTGTACCCAGTCCTGGAAAGTCCCAAGTTAAAAGGCTTTTAAAGAAGTGACATGATTTAGGTATGGAAAAGGTATTTTAGGTGATTCTAAGAAGTTTCTAGTGGTTCCCTGTTAGCCCTGCATAGTTGGACTCACGGTAACTGAGCCACCTGGCTTTACAGATAAAGGGATACAAAAACAGTCCTAATACAAACACTCTAAAACATTTCTAGCATAACTTTCCTGTATGATATGTGGTATATGCACTGTGCCAGATGATGTGGTGTAGCAAAAAGGTTTAGAATTAATTTGGGATGAGCTACATTACTAACCCGTGACTTTACCACTTGTGATTAATGAGGCCACACGTATTCATGCTGAATGAACCATAGTATCACACCATACCATCACATATTCTTTCTCACACTCATATACATAACCATCCATCCTGCCTTGCAATTATTTGTATTGTTCTGTAATGAAATCTGTCCAGCTTGCCTATATCTTCCTGGTTATGTGGTGCCCAGAAATGAGTGCAGTATTTCAGGGGCAGATCCACCAAGTAAGTAGACGGGAGGGACTATCTGTGAAGGTACAAACAGTCCTAATTCTACAGACCGCTTTTGCTGCCACATTGTGCTGAATATTTTACTCTCAACTATTAGCCTTCTGGTATTACTAGTTTCCAGGTTCCTCCCTCCCATTGAGTATCTATGTCTTGCATTATATTTACCGAGTTATATTAGTTTGCATTTTTGCAAGGTTAATTTCCTCTTGTTATTTTATGCCCATGTTTCTAATTTCTGTGTCCTCTAGAACTTCCCAGCCACAATCAGTGAATCTCATGAACATGCTGTTTGCCTCCTTGCCCAGAATAAAGATGGTAAACGAGACTGGTCATAATGCCGGTCCTTGTGACATCATCCCACAACATTGTAGTTTTTCCATTACTCTTACTCTGTGGTCTTTATTGTTTCTGGGAAAGCTCACTAATAGATACAGCAAATCAAAGGTGTTTTACACAAAATGTAAATCAGAAAGGATGAAAGGTAATTAAGGATTTTTCTTAGGGTAAGTAAATTTCTCCAGGAACTGTTGACAGTAGTCAGCAAGGAGTAAAATATTTGTTTTACCAGCGGGCCTCCAACAACTGCTGTTACGTTTATGGCTACCATGCTGCAATTCTTTTCTAACCAATTTGGCTCCATTGTTATTTCATCATCATCACCACACTTTGAACTTCCACAGCTCCTTCCATATGGGATCTTAACGCACCTTAATAAATCAGAACTAATTAATTAAGCTCCAGACCACCAAATTCAAACTGAATAGAATGCATACATTTTTAAAAAATAAGGGTAAGCCATCAATGGAACAATTTACCAAGACTTGTGGTGGATTCTCCATCATTGGCAATGTTAAAATCAAGATTGGATGATCTTTCCTAAAAGATCTGCTGTAGGTATTATTTTGGGGCAATTCTATGGCCTGTGTTCTACAATTACAATGGTCCTCCTCACCTTGGAATCTATGAATCGATATATTTTAGACAGACACCTAGTTAAAGTTCACTCCTCTTTGTCAGACAAGTAAAAAAGAAAGACAGAATAGTGCAGGAATCACTTCAGTGTTTTCGTGTCCCCTCCCCTTCTCCTGTTCGCTCCCTTTTCATGCTTTTTACTGCCAGAGGAGTGATGTAGCCTATTGTTGTTTCTTAGCCCTGTCTATATAATTACAGCTGTAGTTAGCTTTAAACAAAAATAAAAATCTATGTTTAACAAATTCTTTACAATAGCTGTCTTGATATCTCCTAACAACCCAGTTTATTATAGCCTAAACAAATGCTAACCCTTAATTAAAATGAGACGATATGTAAATTAAGGCAGATGCAATGTTCTTCTGCAACAAAGAACCTGCCCATTGGTTTTTGGAAGCAGACAACATGTCACATTTCAGCAGAATAAAAAATGCAAGTAGGACATTAGTCCAAAGCTTTTGTATTGTGCATTTCAAAGTTTGGACCCAGTGGGTGGGGCAAAAATAAATCAGGGCCTCCTATGGTGAAAATGTATTTGGGATTCAAGCATCTAGAATTTGACCCTATCTTCTGCTCCCTGGGATTGTCAGCTGCTTCAGGGGTTGTCTGATATATACCTCCTTTTCTCACTTCTAAGAATTTTTATCTTGGAGCGTGTTTGAAAACACTTCAGAAAAAGGGTGGAAAACACAGAGTGCCTCCTTTGAAATACACTCCTTTGTTAAATTCCTTTCCCAAGGGTAAAGAGGCTCTCAGACACCTGAGGGCAACAAATGACTCTATTCAACACTCTCACAAATGACCTAATAAACTCCCAAAGGGTTACAATAGCTTATTTGTCTTTCTAGTCAGCTATTTATAGCACAGTTGTAAATTGAAGCAAAACAATAAACAGCTAATTTATTATCTTTATTTTGAGCAGTCTGTAGAGACCAAGTGGTGCTTTTAATTCTTTTTTCAAACAAATTTTTGCAGCTGAATTTAAATGAATCCTACACATTTTACTTTAAATGAGGCTAAAATATAGAACTACCTATATTCAACAAACTCATCACCATTTTGCACCCATTCTTTTGAAAATGTACAGAGAGTTGTTTTGGAGAATTCAGTTTTGGTTAAGTAGTATTTAGTATGCCTTTGCAGAGGGGAAAAATATCATCATTTGAAAGACTGTATTATAAATGCCCTTGCTTCGTAGCTCCATTTCCACAAGATCAGAATGGGAAAGTGGAGGGATCGAACACAGTAGCAAAGATTTTGATCTCAGTTACACCAGCGCAAATTTGCAGTAACTCCACGAGTTCAAAATCTGACTCGGACAGACGGTAGAACAGTAGGACCAGATTCTGGTCCTGATATTAGTCATTGCATTGGTCTGACAATGCATAAGAGCTATAAAGCTGCCCTAATGGAATAGCTAAGTATTTCCTCAGTATAGACTGTTACAAGCTAACATAAAAGCTAGAGTAGTCTTGACTCTGCTCTAATTTACACTGGGGGCTAGTTTGGACTCAGGCTGTCCTTGGGATCAAGAGAAGGGACAGTTAAAACTGAGCACAGCTTGACTAGCCCCAAGGATCGCAGCCTAGATCTCTAGAATTAATGCATGTCCATTAAAGCCTCCATCCTACTGTTTCCCCATCCATTTTCCAACCTGCCAAGACTTTTATTTTTAGCGCTTGTATTTATTTATCTACTTGCAGTTTTGCTCACTGTGACAGCCTCCTAAATTACCTCTCTCTTTACTTTGAGAGTCTTAAGGAGACAACACTCCAACAGCCTTACTTCAGTGGGCTTTTGTACAACACACACAATGTAATACAGGGCATACAATCCATTGATCAGGATGGACTGACTTTCTAAAGCCAAGCACCATGCATACAATTGGTGTCAGAGGAAGGAACTGTCAAATAAAGGGAAAAGAACAGCACACCTACAATTCAGATGGGAGAAAACCAAGAGATGTTGAAGTCCAAACTTACTATTATTTATTCTATCGCAGCACTTAGGAACCCCACTTATTGACAAGGTCCCCATTGTGCTAGGCGCTGTACAAACACATAACAAAAGCACTGTCCCTGCCCCCAGAAGCTTATAATCTTCCCTAATGAAACCGTGAAGCAACAATTTCCATTACTTGCTGTACCTAAATGTTTTCTTAGACTATATCCTCATCGTACCGTTAGGCTGAGCCAGGACAACTTCTGGGTGAGATGGTTCTCTTAGTCCCACCATCCTCTCTGCCTGAGCAGCAATCCCTCTTGTAAAATCCTTTTTGCATTATTAGCTTCTGGAATTGTGGATGGGTAAGTAACACACATTTCAAGTTCGAATTTCTCTAGTCAGCGATTCAACATTCAAATCAGATTAGATTTTTAAAAGTTATACTTATTTTAAGCTGCAGCACAGGAAACAGAGAAAATAAACTATTTGAATCATTAGTCATGTTATTCAGAGTCTTATCTAGATGTCTGGTGAAACTTTTTGAAGAGTTACTTACAAAAGAACAGTAGTAGTACGGCCATTCAGGTCAGATCCACAGTTAGTGTAAATCAGCATAACTCCATGAGAGTAAATAGAGCTGCACCCATTTACACCGAAGATGAGGCCATAAGAAATTAGTCAGATATTACCCTGATAGAAGATTATGGTCCTCTTTGAAACCTTCAAGGCAGACTGGCTTATCTGAGACTCTCTACAGCAATATCTGCAAAATGTCTCTTGCCATTTCCAGCAGCATGCTTTGACTTGCTAGTTCCCCAGTCATTGTCATCATTGCCTATATTCCGTCTCTGCCAGAAAACGCCTGTCTCCTGACCACAGGAGTCCAACACCTTTGTTACTAGTTTAATTAGGTTACTAGAAGTTATTACATTACCTGCAAGTTCTGAGAACCACTACAAAGTTTACTACTTTTCAATCCAAATGTAAGGCATCCTTCTTCAACATTACCTTTGCTTATATAAACACATTGATCATAATGTGCTTTCTTGCTGTCATTTTGTTTTGGTTTGTCATAATGTACAAAGAAGAATGAATTTCTATTGGCAGCTGGAAGTGTAGGAGAATAAAATGCTGACAATGTGTAAATCGCATAAGGAAGTATAAATGGAACATTACACATATTTACATATATAGTTAGATAATGACAAAAGCTTGATCCTCCAGACAGAGCTCTCACTGAAGGAAGTACAGATAGATTGGGCAAAAAAAGCCCTTTATTAAGTAACATTTTTATATACATTCACACACGTACCAAAGAGGGGTTTATTTATTATTATTGTTCTTAGAAGCTCTGTAGGGCCTTGCCTTCTTATTCTTGCTACCACTGGTTCAGCTCCATCAGTGGTGGAAATATTAATATAGACAAGATCAGTGTTTTAACCACAGTGTCATATAGACCTGTTCCAAGCAGGGTTAGACATGGTATTCAAAACAGTGGTAGCAACAGTCAGAGATATTAACGAAATAAACCTAGTACAAACATCCTAAGATTCACCTTGTACATCTTTCTAACTTGTAATATTTAGCTCTTTGTGGGGTTTTTGAAGAATAAAGGAACATGCTGTAACATAATTATAATATAATGTTAAAATCAAGTGCCTCTCCAAATCCTGATTATGTATGTAAACAACTTTAGCCTTAAACAATAGTTGTAACCAGGCAGACATATAGTGCATATGGCCCATCCATTATGTGCTATTCAAACCAAGAATGCTGCAGGGCGGGGGAGGCTTGGTATTAAAAAGCGATCTGGTGTTATGTACACTCACACAATTCTTTCGGGGGGAAGAGGGGAAAAAAGTTTGTGAAAAGGGAGAAAAAAAATCTTAAAAAGCAAAGCTGTGCAGTGAATGTGAGAAACGATCCCCCCTGCTGGGGAAGTTGATGAATAATCTGCAGATCTCAAGCTGAGCCGTGGGCTGAGAGCGGCTGGTATCCCATACTAACACTAATCAACCAGTATGAAACATCCATTTTAAACGCAAATGAGGGGGGCTTTTTCAAAGGGGATGCGAAGAGGGGAGGGAGGGGGAGTTCAAAGCTCAAAATGGTTCTCTCTCTTTTTTTTTTAAAGACGACAGAAATATGGTTGGTTATTATCTAAGTTATTGCTACAAAGAATTTTGAAATTAAAAGATAAGCTTTCAGAGGAAGCTCAGTAATTTTCATAAAGATGGACTTAAAACAGATGTGCCCTTCTTAATCGGGGTGTGCTTGAAAAAATATAAAAGCATTTTTAACATAGCAGGGGGAGAAATCATATGGTTACACATTTGTCTCCTGGGCCCAAATAATTAAAAAACCTCAGTCTCAGTGGGTTAAGTACCTTGCATAGAGCTAACACTAGAACTTTCTTATTTAACCAAATGAGTGGTAAATAATTAGCCCATTTTTAGAAAGCAGAAAATATCCTTTTGTAGTTATTGTTTTGTTTTCCTTCTTTCTTTCTCTCTGACATTTTCCTATTCAAATAATCCTCTAGTGGGAATTCGCTTGGGGGGGGGAGTTCACAGATAGGCAGTTAAGCTAGTTTTAAGGATACTTTGTGCCACCAGAACAATGCAAGGTAGCCAAATGAGGGTGGAGGATCTGACCCCCATAACTTCTGTATGAACGGAACTTTCTTCTGATTAAATTTGTACATTTAGTGTTGCATTAACATAGTTTTATAGATTTCTACACAGACCCATACAGACTCAGCCTGATATTGCAGTCCTTGTGCAGGCAAATCCCCCATGTACTTTGGAGCAAGTTTTCTAGGTATAAGGGATGTAGGACTAGTCCTTTCATTACTAGTTATATCAGCTGACAATCATAATCATGTCTGTTGCCACAGAACTACAAAACTACACCTAATTATTATAGGGAGTCAGGAACAGCAGGAGGCTTTGCTGTGACAGATGTCATCTGTCTGTGCATGACTCATAAATATTATGGCTTCCTAACACTCAGGAAGAAAGCAACACAACTTTTTTGGGGGGAGCGGGGGGGTGCAGATTACCACATGCAAGTGCGACATTCATTCTTTGCAAAATGCTAGCAAACCCCTCAGTTTAAAAGGGACACTTTCAAGTTAAAATATCAGTCATTCATCTCCATTGTCTGTGACTTGAATAACACTGTGATTTGAATAACATACAAACTTATCAAACGTGAGAGAGTATGTGATCTCTGCTCCAAGGAGCTAACTACCCAAGAGCCTCATTAATAAAACTCCCATGGACTTAAGTGGGTAATAGGCCATATCCTAAATGGCCTGTACCTGAAACCCCTTATTTAGGTTGGAGTTCTTCCTCATGAGTCCATGGAACTATCTGCATACACATGGGCTTGTATGAGTACAGGCTTCCAGGTTTGGGTCCTTAAGGTGCCAACTGAAGTCAGTGGAAGTTTTGCCATTGACTTCAGTGGAAGCAGGATTGGGCTGTAGGCTGAAGGCCTGGGATGGTTAGGGTATGTTTGGTCTTACTGCAGCCAAAGGATTTTTCCTGCACAGGTCCTGTCACAGAAATAAAAAAAGGAAGAATTATGCTGTTAGGGCCAGATTTTCAAAGATGTTCAGTTCTCAGTGAGTAAAACTTCATACAGGTGCAAGACAGAAGTTGAACTCTTTTGAAAATCTGGCCACTGGAGTTATGTGTTTCCTCTGCAAGCCAAACCAATGCCCAGATGTCAATGGAAGGTCTGTGATTAACTTTAGTGGGCACTGGACCAATCCCTTAATTAATAAAATTATCAATGTTTCAATATATTTGGACACGACAAGTGGGAATGTATGTCCTTTGTTTGCTAATATGTTAGGAGTCCTCCAAATGATTATCTGTGCTTGACTTAAGATTTTATCTATGGCCCTGCCTAGATGAGATTAATTTGTACCAGTGTAACCATAGCAGTGTAATTACATTGGTTGAGACGCCTCACATAGATGCACTTAACCAACGCAAAGTAAGATTTATATCAGTGTGACCAAACCCTGTAAGATGCTGGAGTTTACATTGGTGCAGTGCATCTCCATTAGAGGTTTGCAATAATGAAATAAAATCAATGTTGTTACACTGATACAAAATTCTCTAATAACGCACGCACTTGATTTCCTACTGCATGGGGGCTTGCTAACAGTGTTAACGTTAACAATTCTGTAATAAAGGCCCAATCTTGTTTGCTTTACTCCCATGTGTGCTCTCACTGAGTGAGTAAATGGAACGGGATTTGGGCCTAAGCCCAACACACTGCAGCACAATTTGCTCTTTCTGCATGCATTTCAAAATAGTTATGGAATTCTTTTTAATTTCAGATTCTTTTGGTTTCTTCAGCCTCAGCACTAGTTAATCCGTGGGTAGGACAACACACTAAAAATTAAGAAAATGTTAGTTACAATCTAATTATAATTATTACAGTCCTCGATGTTATCAGAGCTATACAGTATTTTCATGCCATAATAAGTTGATACCTGGAATAATTTATTCTGTCTATGTGCATATTTTGCTAAATCTTTTAAATTATTTCAGTGATCATTAAAACTGGAATAATTTCTGCAGTTTAGATTACACATTTTATGGTCAATTTCATTTCATGTTCTAATATGTAGCATATTAAATACCTCTTGATTCTGTTTATGCATTGGAATGAATTGATATAAGTGGTATAATTCTTACGTGGCATTGATTTTCTCAGTAGAATAATAGTTTATTTCTCGGACATTTTGCATTTTTAAAAATAAATTGGTGTGTTTAAACTATATGAGGTTTATAGTCAATACAGTAGTTGTAATCTTCACATTTTTGATCTGTCACATCACTGTTAAAGAAAAACAGGTTTGAAGTTTCCATGATGATTTATTTTTAAAATGTAATTAAATGCTACAATCAACTGCATTAATCATGCTTGGTTGTTAAATAGAAGTTTCCAAACTTTTGAAGTGATTTTTGAATCTAGGGTCACTATCCCTGATTTTAATTTTTTTTAATTTTTTTTTTTAAGGAATGATTATTTACTGCCAATTTGGATGAGGCTACTGAAGCAGTTATTTTTTATCCTCAAGCGGAAGAGAAGTGGGTCAGCTGGTGTCTTGGTTTCTCTAGAGCTCATCTGCCATGAAATCTCTAGAGAACCCAAGTCAGATTAGAATACACAAACCCTGCTGAAATGAATATATTAGTTAAAGTTTGTTCTCATGTAGCATTTGTCTTTGTTAATGCTTTTTGTGCTAGGACCACTCCATTAGAAAATACTGTGCATCTTGAAGTTCCGACAAAGGAAACAGAAAGCTTTTCCTAGGGCCAGATCATCTCCTCCAGATCCACAAACAGAGGGGGCCTCAGGATGCAGATTCATCTCTTCCATGTGGAAAGGGCACATCAGCCATCTCTGTGGTATCATCCCTTTACCTCACAGAATGATCTTTATGGGGTTAGGTTCTACCTGCAGAGAGTAGCTAGGCAATGAGTAAATTGGGGCAAGGAATGAGCAGTCCTATTTTGGATGGAGTGTACACATGCGCTCACTGGCCCTGTGGAGATTAACCAGAAAAAATAACAGTTTTGGGATTGATCATCTTTCTCATGAATGGGGGAATACGGGCAGTGGTGTCCTGTGTGGAAGGAGGACTTTCAGGGTCACAAAGCAGGGTTTAGAGGCAAAGGGCCTCCATGTAGCTCGGGTCTTGCTGATTTTTGAGACTGTAGGATTTGTGGACAGGCTTCACAAAAGAGGGGCAAACCCTGCCTCCAAATGGAAAACTGGTAGGAACTTTGAGCTGAACACCACAGAGTCTTCTCCCTCTTTCATCCCTTTGCACAGTCTTAATAGTGGGAGACACAGTGATCCAGCTGCCTGGATATCTCACAGGTCTCTTTCCATGTAATTTATTGAAATCTTCATTCTCATCTCACTTAGACCTTGTCCATGTTCGTGAGCTCAGATGTTGGTGCTTCAATCAACTGTATTGCACCAGGTCCCAAAGAAATCTTCACGCTTGTGTAAGAGAGCCTGGGATGGGATGTGAAAGGGCAAATAAATATTTCAATAGCAGGAATAGTGGCTACAAATATTCAATTTGCCAAATGTGGTTGAGATTTGTGATTTTGGGTGAGGAGGAGAGGGGGTTAATTATTCAATTTATCTGTCCCTTATAACAGAGATATTTATCACTGGCACAACCAATTTCAATCTTTTACTTCAACTGTCATTTTATTCAGAGACAAATACTTCTCCCCAAGCTGTATAAATGTGTACAGGGAATAGCAACCCTTTCAATGCAACATGCTCATATTGTCAACTTTCCAAGTCCTGAATCTTTTATTGCCAAAAATTGCATGTGTCTGCATGGCCACAGACATCATTCTTTATATTTAAGTATATTATAGATTATGTACCTAAAGGGAAAATGTGAAATTTAATACTAAAAGGTTCTCAGTTTAATTAAATATCTAATTATTAATGGAAATCCCATGCTGCTAGATTGAGAACCCACATTGCCTGGGTAGGAAAGTTCATAGATGTTTTGAATGTCCTATTCTCCTTTCAGTATAATGGACAGCATTAAGACATGGGAGCCTCACGGAGCAATGATGGTACTACAGTAGAACCTGTGCCAGGTTACAGCAATAATTGCAAGCCCCCCAGGATCCAAGCTCAGAAATTTTTGTATGTTCTCAGGAGACAAAGATGAGTGATCATCAAAGGCAGAGGAACACAGCATGACTGTCATAAGCCTGAAGTTACAACTTAGACATGCAATAGAAAATATCATTGGTACCTCTCCAGTGCGTAGCCTGTAGTAATTAAAAACTTGATCCCTGCTGTTTTATCATCTCATTAGCAATGGGGGTACAAGACTTTTATCCTTGTTTGTCAGGAATCAAACATACCAGAAGGACTCTGATTATAAATTGATGAAAGTAAAGTTAAACTTTTAAATAAGAGCAGTTTCCATTCAGTGTTTTTTAAGCTGATTAAAGAGATCTCTTTTTTGTAAAAATAATATCCAAGTCCAACATAGAATAGTAGAGGTCATTCTCTAGGAATGGGACATGAAATAGCATTTGAAAAGCACATATACTTTTAAAATATTTATGAACAGAAATAAAGACCAGTCCCGCAGAAAAATCTTTTTGAAAGTGCTAATACAAAGGGTGCCAGCCTTTTGATTAAGTTTAAAACAATCCCAAATCTCTTAACTGTATCAAGTTTGAAATGTTTTTTATTGTATGGTGGTTTCAGGCAGAGAGCTATCCCGAGCACATCAGTGAGATATTCCAGTTCCACTAATGATGAAATTCTGTGATAACAATAGTAGATGGCCTTCACTCCTGCACTTGGCCAACAAGCTATTCCAGCATTTGTTTCAACAATATTTGATTAGGGCCTAATAAAAAGTCTGTTGACTTCAATGGAAATACTCCTATTGACTTCAGAGGCCTTTGGATCAAGCCCCTTTGTGATGATTCTTCGGAGCATTCCTTTCTTTCCCAAGATGAGCACTGAAGCTTCCAGAAACATTGCCACTTTAATGTATTTTAATAAATCTCTGACCTGAACAGTGGTGCCAGCCTTGAACGGGGCAGAGGCAAATTTGGTGGGAGAGAACAAATGGGAACATCCTCTCCTTTTGTTTCACAGCATCTGAAATCACATTTCCCCCTTTTCTCCCATGAATCTCTGTTTCTCTTTCTTCTTTTTCTTCTTCTTATAATCTAAGGATCTGCTTTTGGAGGTCTAACAGGCTAAAGTACCTGAACCACTGTGCTGACATTTATTAACAAGTTTTTATCCTAATAAGAAAGCTGGACCAATATCTTTTTATCATGACTAGGGGCATAACTTTGATGTTTCAGGTCATTATAAGAAATGACAGTATTCATTATTTCTGAGTAATGGTGAATAAAAAGTGAAGAATCTGAATAATTTTTTTCTTTCAACCTGGAAAAAGACAAGTCCTTTAAGCCAGGAAGACTAATCAAGAGCTCAAGGACTTTTTTCATGTGAATAAGGCGAGCAATGTAAAACAAAGCAAAAATCATGGTACAGTAGCTCATTACTTTACTATGATTACTTTATTAGAAATAAAGTTATCAGATTCAGCAGAATTCATTATGTCTGAGCAAATGATCTATCAAAGACAGAAGAAAATTACATGTTTAACTAGCTTCTTTCACAGAAATTGCATCTTTAAAATATTGTCCCCACATCAGATATGTGATGCTGTTGTTTAAACAATCTCTGAGCAGTATGAAAATTCAAAATAAGTTTTAAAAAGGTAATGTTCTACTGTGTGAGATGTTACAAGCAAATATTTGATTTTCTTTTTTTTTGGCCTAGTCTAAATGGAAATGTCTCTTTTTAATATGTGTCTGAACATTGGTAATGAAATTGGATGGTGGCAAACTCAAAACTGATACAAGAAAAAAAAAACTATTTCACACAGCACACAGAGGGCCTGTGGAACTCATTGCTACAAGATACCACTGAAAGCAAGAGCTCAGTGGAATTCTAAAAAGTATTAGACACTAATAGGGATAAAAAGACTATCTGAACATGTAATCGTAACTATTTAAAAAAAACCTGCAAGAGTTCTAGAAGGCATAAGCCAACGTCTAACTAAAGAAGGTTAGGAGGAAACTTTTTCTGGGGGAACATTATCCCATAATTTCCAACTGTAACATTCTTTTCACCCTTATCTAAAGCATCTGATACTGGTCACTCAGAGACAGATACTATATGTACCACTGGTCTGGTCCAGTCTGGTGTTTCTTGTGATCCTAAAAGAAAACAGAACTTTGCAAAGTAGACTTTTTTTGAGCAGTGGGATATTCTTCCAGCAGAGAGATGTGAAGTAAGAACTTCCCGAATGGACCAAGAAATAACAGGAAACACAAAACACAAATAAAACACATTGATTCTTGAAAACAAGGTTCAGAACACGTTAACAATTTGAAGTCAACGGGTCTTCTTGTGGGTGCCTGCATCACAAAGCAGAATTGAGACTCATATTACTAAAATGAGCTCCAAAGGAACTCTTCTTAATTTGCCAAATACAAATATATTTCTGTGGCACAGATCTCAAAGATGGAAAAAAACCAAAATATTTATGCTCCCTTCGCTGTGAAATTCAACATTATTCCAAAGACTACATTCAGGATGTACAACTGATCCTGTTTTTACATAGGCTGGTATGACTATCAAAGCAGAAAATATTTTATTATTTACCTGTGTGTGTATATGAAAAAATTAATTTATGGTTTGAGGTCTGAATTAGTTTTATTTTAATGTTTTATTGAAAATTTATATTTCAAGGTCACCGTTAGTTTTATTTTAATGTTTTATTGACAATCCCCTGCACAGAACATTCAATTTTGGTCTTCTTCAGTTTAAGATTAAAGAGAAACACTGGTGAGAAAAAAGCAAAGGAGGGTCCTCCAGCAAGATACTTTGAATCACTGTAATCAGAATAAAAGGATAGATCCCTCAACCTAAGCTAACCCACATGGACCAGCATGAGATTTCCACCATCTCCTTTCTTCAGCCCTAAATCTTTTAAATTAATAACAGTTGAGGAATGCATCATGGTGTGTGTGCTCTAAGTTATGAGAGAAAAATGATCTGACAATTCTGTCATTCAGTTCTTCACTTAGACTTTCACTCCGTTCAATGTTAGTGAGAATGATTCATTGCACTGGGTGTGTTCTCAGGGCCATGAGAGGGCAGCGTTGTCAGGAGGAGGAATACAGAGCCTGTTTATTTATGTATGACATTTTGCCAGGGTGTCTAGTAATCTTTGTGTTAGACTGAGTGGTTTGCTTCATTAACTTTCCATTTGTTTTTTCAGGTTGATAAGAATAGGATGTGTGAGGGGCTTTTTTAAACAAAGAATTAAAAGATAAATTATTTCCATTACATCTCTTTCCTTAACCCATTAATCCATTAAATCTCATCCAAAGCTAACTGTGAAGAAACATCAGACTGTACATTCATGTGATCTGTGCTCAGGGCCAGTTGCTTCTGTAATTAGAGAGGATGCAAATAAAACAGATCCAAGGAGAGAGTGACATGAAGGGGACACCAGATCTGTAGCTACAATCCTCTGTGAATGCATTATGGGGTTCAGGCTGCATGACTAGGGAGTGGCTGAGGCTTTCCCTGTTCTTATCTCTCCCATATGTCCCACAGACACTTCCAGAATATATTGATCTATCTTTTTTTGTTAAGCTGGTGCCCTCACTGCTCAGTGAACCCCTGCTTCCCTTCACCACACCCAAGTATAGCTAGCTTGAAAATCAGCACTCAGCCACACTAAGGCAATAGGATTGCTGCAGGAGATGAGAAAGCCAGGAGAAAAGGGGTGCTATGACGTAGCACAGTGGATGACACTCCTGCCATGGTTCCTCAAGCACTGCACTTCTTAGAGATACACTGATTTCATGGGACATAATCACTGCTGGTTCTGCAACTGACAAAGACGTTGTGGTGGCAACAGTCAGGCCAAAATGCCATGGCCTTTTCTATGCTTGAGAAATCACTAAGGGTGGCAGAACTGGGCCCAAAGACAGGTGGAATTGGAGGCAGTTGAACATGCAGTGTGAATGCAGGGGAAGATAAATATGCATCAGATTAGTACCATTACTTTTTAAAACCTTTTTGTCATGCTACGGAGTTTCCTGTTGCTATGTGGGACTAACCCATGCAGGGGATGGTTAATGCTTTTGGACCTAAGGGCTGCCATTGTCCCATTCACTCCTGCACAGTAGCACCTTAATTTCCAGTCCTGCAAACTGTTCTATATGGGAGGATGTATATGCCTATACTGATTGAGCTTTATTGACTTCATTAGCACATGGGTTTGCCTGCATGGGACAGGACTGTAGGACTGGGTCTGCAAATAGTCATTGACAATAATAGGACTACCTATTTAGTAAGGCAGTTCTCAGTGAGTGAGGGTGGCAGAACTGGACCCTCTGTGTCAGATCCTGGACTAGTGTAAACTGTCATAATGCAAATGAACTTAGTGGAATGGTGACAATTTATGCCGCGAAGGCCCTCAGAGGTTAGTCATAAGTATCCATATTAAAATAGTCGAAGAAACATTTAACGGTAACGAGAGGAACTCCTTTGGTGACATAAATTGCACTGTGATTAGAAGTTTAATGTCAGTATTTGTTAGTCATATTTTTATATTTTTACTAGACATTTTTCATTTTTTCTAGGTGAAATAATAATTCAATGGTCACCACACACATCAAGAACTGTCTGGTGATTGTATAAAATAGATTGTAGTAGTATAATTCATTTAACACACTGGGTAAAATTCAGTTCTGGGATTAAGTGTCCATGTGCTTTGAATTTGGCTCCGAATCATTAAGAAGTGTTGGTTTAAATGAAAACTGCTAATCAAATATATAACTTCCTGGTAGATGAGATCCCATCTTTGAAGAAAGTAGATCCATATCTCCAATGTAATAAGTATTAAATAAACACTCAGTACTTATCACAAGAAGCAGTGTGCATTTTATCGTAAGATAGACAATCTAGTAAAGCAAGATCTACTATATAGCATTATACATGCGCAAAAAAACAAGGTTGTATCTAAACTAGCTTCTATCCATGTTGCATACTTATGTGTTACTTGTCCCTTTTCTTTCTGTAACCTAATTCCTCACCACAGATTCATTTTCCAGGAGGACAATTTAGTCGTATAAAAGAAGCTATCTTAACAGCATTAGATGAATAGATTTAATTCTATATACTTCTGGTGTAATCTGATCTATCTGCTGAGAAAAATGGGGCAGCCTAGTTCCTGGGGAAAGATAAGGCACACGCAGCTTCCTGTGAAAATCAGTATTGTATTAGTTCCTTGTCAGGCTGCCCCATACACCTTGGAAGACCCCAGGTAAGACCGCCTAGCTCAGGCAATATCAGGTATACATACAATCCAGTTACCTTGGACTCAGCAATGGGAGACATAGAAGCCATGAATATTACAAAGACTCCTGTCGGGATGTCTGCTACCCACTAAGAACTACACCCAAGAATAGCAGATGTTGCTCCTAAGCACAGACCATACACGATCCTCAGCACAGATACGCTGCAGCACTGATGGAATCTCAGTCTTGGCATGTATTGCTGCTCTGGGGCACATGCTACAAAGGAACAAAATAACTTGGGATCTTGGAAACAGAGATGCCTGTTATAGAGTGAGCCCCAAAATATCCCATGCACACAGTTCAGAACCAAAACTCCCCATCCACCTGCTTTGCAGAGGGACACAGGTGAAGGATGTACAAACTTGGGCATGCAAAGCATATGTTTAAATGTATTGATGCTCATGGGCGTTTGTGGGGAGCACGGCACTTGGCTTTTCCTCTAGGACACTGAGAACAGAAGCTTGAGTCTCACGAGCCCATCCTAAACTGAGGATTTCAAGAGAGCCTGCAGCCTTTGCAAGCCTGCTGAGCTCTTTATAAAGGCTGCGTATGGTTTCTCAAGAGGATTGCTCCCTGAATTGGTTGTTTCCTTTCATTACCAGACAAGTGGTCCAGATTAAGGCTTGAGTGCTTCCTGCAACTAATGGAATGCCTGCAACAATAAAACAGATCTTCCACAGGGTGAGCACTAGGTCAAGTCTACCTGCTGGAGCGACCATTTGAGTTTAGGAGAGTTCATCCCAGAGTCTGGACTTCGGATCTCTTTCTATAAACAAAGTATAAACATTGTCAAGGAGGAATTAAAACAGTATCTTGAAATCATACGGCACTGTTAGGCACATAAATCAGGGTTATAATGTAGCAGGTCAAACAAAAAGCTATTATTGCCACTCTTTTTTTGGCACTGATTTTTGTTTAAAACATGTTTCTTTCTTCTGAGATACAGAGACACACATCATTCCCAGGCACAGAGGGAGAACTTCAGAGATAAATATGTTTCTGACTCACCCAAATCAAAGCTGACCCTGTAGTTGAAGTCAGTGATAAAAAAGAAGAAAAGAAAGAAAAAGAAAACAGCTCCCATTCACTGCTAATGGAAAAGGAACTCCAGCAAAGATAGTGTGAAAAGGAAAAGAAAAAGCTTGCACTCCCCTAAGTAGCTCTTTTAGGCTCTTATCATTAATAATAACATTTAACAGACAGCTGTCTCGAATGTGTTCCTGCTCTTGAAAAGGTTTTTTGCTTAGCCAAGCTTAAAAAAAAATCTTCTCTTCATGATAAACATTTCACAAAGCAAAACATAAATGCAATAACAAATCAGCAAGATGCAGCATGAAACTGTACTATATTGGGATGTAAAATATGGTCCTCCCTGAGGCTTACCTCTGTGACTCATGTCTAAGGTCCTGATCCAAAGCCCATGTCAAAAGAAAGACTTGAGACAGCTTTGGTCAGGCCCACAAAGGGTATGTCTACACTGCAGTCAGAAGTGCAACTGCAACGTTGGCACACATACCCGGGCTAGCTTCAATCTTGCAAGCATGGCTAAAAGTAGCTCTGAAGACATAGTGGAGCATGGTTTGTTGTGAACTTGCACAAGCCCACTAGGAACCTGGATAAGCACTCGCATTGCTAGCCCCTAATGAAACCCATGTCACCACATATTAACTGCTATTTTTAGTCTCCGTTCTCCCCCCAGTGAAACCCCTGAGGGATACTTGTGGTAGAAATACTACTGCCCTCTCCTGGGAATGAATCCTTTTTGTGGTGCCAGGGCCAAGCTCATGCAAGGATATGCAATTACATGGAATAATTGCAGATTGGATTATTGTTATTATTGTATATTATTTATTACACACAAAAATTATGTTAAGACTATTGTTCAGGTTGCAAAGTCAAGCACTCAAAAATTAGGAAATGCCAGAATTAAGATTTCCCAGGCAGATACTGAATAGCTGTTCAGTAAATGTGTTGTGCACTGAATGAGCCAGAGAGCCAGAGGGAAAAATAGCATGTGGTCATGTAATTAAAGACCGGGTCATAATGCCTATGCACAAAAGGGCCAAGTTAAGGTTGCACAGGCAACTTCAGGTCTGGCATTTCCTAACTTTTGAGTGCTTGACTTTGTAGCCCAAATAATTTTGTGTGCGCGTGTGAGATTTTCTAGGTTCAAACCAAAATAACAGAAATTCCAGCAGAAGAGGTGGCAGCATTTGTTATGTCTGCAGGGTTGGAACTTTAAGATCCACTGCACATACCTCTGCCCCTTGAGCTAATGGAGTGACTGACAGCAATTGTAAGTGGTTATGCTCTACGTGGACCAATACCAGAGAGGCAGGAGACACACACTTTGTCAGAGGGTTTCACAGATATTTGGAAAACGGCAGAATGGTGAGACTCAGGAACCTTGGGCTCCATTCCAGTCTCTGGAAGGCACAGACTTGTCTATCCATTAACCCCTAACCTTGACCCCTTCTGCCCCATCCCCTCCAACCTGTTCCAGTCCCGTTTCTTCCCCCCACCCGACTCCTCATCCAGTCCCACTCCTTGCCTACACAGTCAGAGTCTCCATTCTCCAAGTTTCTGATGCCAACCCCCATCTCTTTGCCCATCCGGTCCTAGACTTACCCTCCAGACTCATTGTTTGAGTCCCAATCTCCACCTCAACACCTCTACCCCTCCCCGCCAGTTTTAGTCTCTTTGCCCAGTCAAATTTCTCCCTCCTGGCTCCTCCTCTGATCTGTCTCTCCTCCGCCCTGGCTCCTAGCCCTGGGCTCCTCATACAAACTTAGTATCCTTCCATACCCCCCTTGCTGGCTCCTTGCCCAGTCACGTTGGTCAGCCAATCCCAGTCTCAAGTTTCCCACTGCAGCCCAGCTTCCTGTCAGATATGTCTCCCCACCCCACCTCATTTCCCCTGCCACTGGTTCCTAGACATAGTGTCCTTGTCCAGCTAGTCCCAATTGCCTCCATTCCTCCCTGTTCCTTGTCCAATCTCAGCCAACTGGCTGCCTCTCCTGTCCCCCGTTTCCTCGGAAGTTCCCAGGCTTCTTGCCCAACCAGTCCCAGCCTCCCTCCTGGCTTCCTGCCCCAATCTCCTTGTCCAGTCAGTTCCAGTCACACTTTCTCTCTCCTCCCTCCCGTCCCAGTCTCACTAGACTCCTTTTTTCAATCTACTCCTTTCCCTCCCCTGGCCGCTGAATTTGAGTCAGGTTGTTTCCTCCTCCACACTTCCTGGGTGCCAGCAGGGTGGTCCCTGAGAGCACAGGATTGCTAGGCTCCTGGCTCTCATTTCCAGTGTGTGGCCTCACTCCAGCCCAGAGCAAGCATCACAGGGATATCTAGCTTTGTCAGTGTAACTCTAGGCTGGAAGATGACACATGTGCAGTGAGGCCACACGTAGGAACGATGAGGGGACGGAACATGCTCAGTTGCTCTGTGCACAGTCTTGTCCATACTAAGAGCTGCAAGGTGGGCAAGGGTGCTCAGTCAGAATGGAGTCTTCAGAAATTGTAGTTGCTAACTTTTCAGAAGTCTCTGCTAAGCATATTTGAACTGCAATTATTCAGATGCTTATCAGGTGGGCAAATTTGGGCAGCAGGGATGGCAAAAAGAATACCCTTCACACAAAGGCCACCTTGTGCCAGATTTCAAGTCCCTTCCCTAAAGTATTGGGGCATCTGATCTTTTCAAAGAAAAGGTTACAAGAATATTTTAATACAGGCAAAACAAGATATTTTTCCCTAGGTTCAGTCTCGGAAACAACCGATTCAGTTTGACTGATATTTAAAAACGAATAGTCCAGTTTGAGGGAGATAACTTGCCAGCCACATCTAAGTTTGGCAAATCTATAAGCAACTGAAAACACGGTCTTACAATGGCAAGTGCTGGGTAACCTGAATAATACGAGGGAAACGTACGCTTTCTCTTACAGACGGCACAAGGGTAAAGGGATTTGCCCTTATGGGCTTATGGTCTAATTCTACATCTATATACCTTTTCTATTTTTAAGACCCCCCTCTTTACTGTCAGCCACATTTTCAGAAATATTGTATGTTCGTAAACGTCCATGTAACTGCCATGTACTTCTGCAGGTTCTCCGGTGCTTTGCTTCTCATCCCAGGAGATAAACCAGATATTTGTGCAGCTAAACAGATGTTCAGATTCTGGATCCAAAGAATAAAAATCAGCAACACAACTGACAGTAAAAGAGCCCTGTCCTGCAAAGTGCTTAACGCCTCGTGAGGGGCCTTGAGCATTCTCACCTCCCAGTGGGCTAAGGTGGCCCCTTGCAATCTGTCCTGAATAAGGGTCAGGGACTGAATTGTGATTCCAAAGTCCCTCCTGGCTCCTTGTTGCATGGAGTAATCTGCATTAGTTCTGTTCTTCCCTCTACCTGGCTCAGCAGCACCAGCTGGCACATGGATGGGTGGAGTCAATGTTCACCCCCACCCTCCCATTAACCTGCACAAGAAGGGGAGTGGGAGCCTGTTAGGTCCTGCTCTACAGATAGCCCGCATAGAGAAGTAAAAGGACTCCTCATGCCTCTTAACTCCCCTGCACCTGATTCAGCCAACTGAGTTTAAGTTTGAGTGCTCATTACCACTCAGAAGGCGTTGAACATCTCTCAGGATCAAGCCTTTACTTCCTTGTTGTGGAGCTAAGCAGAAAGCCAGAGACTGACTGTGCAATGGAGACTTGAGCCACCCTCACACTGAAAAAGATCAAACACTGTTTTCCCCTCACACACCCAAACAACATGGATTTAAGTGGGCCTGCTCTACTCAGCTCCCTCAAACACATCAGGCTATCAGCACATCGTCAGGCCATCAGGAGCACTTCCCACCTTCTTTTTCCCTGCTTCTTGCTGTTTACTATTTCCTAGACAGGGGCAACCACAATCAGCTGCTTAACAGCTGGCACTAAAACTCCAGCAAAAAAAAAACATAACCACAAAATGATGTCACTCAGTAGCAATTAGCTTTGTTTTCAATGTACGAATGGCAAACCTAGGAGCTGGAGGGATGGAAGGGGTGGAAATGTAATGGCAGTTGCACAGGGAAGCAGGTGAGAGACTACACTTCTTATCTGGGTATCTATTACTTCTTGTGGGATGGATACAGTCCATATTTCACTGAAGCCTATTGCAAGTCCAGACACACTGATAGACAGAAAGAACCAATGATTCATGTCTGATTTGAAACCGCAGAACAAATAGGGGCAACATTACAAACTTTATCCTTCATGCCTTGGCTGATGTGATTTTTGAGCAGCTATTACATGTCTGAAAATTGACATACTACTGGTAGCAGCACAAATGGCACCCTTTTCAATAGCTGTTACTCAGCAATGAGTGCACAACCCCTAATGTTTTCTTTTGTTAAAAAAAACATGTAAAAACTAAAGTAAACCACAATCTGGTTCTGTGCCAATAACATTAACCAACTGCATTTAGAGCCTTTGAAGTTAGCAGGGGGTATTCAATCTTGTGGTGCAAGTAAAGAATGATACTTTAAGCGATTCCTTTTCATCCCTTTAACTTAATGAAAGATTAATAGCCTTGTTATTCTTGTTTCTGCTTTATTTTTTATATTCCTAAAAAAAGACTTTTTGGCACTTGTTGAAACTGAAATGCTGCTTATAACAATTTTATGGATCAGTGAAGTTTTAAGATTTTTTTTTCCCAATTTCAATCCTATCCTACCAACACAGGACAGAAATGAAGTTAAATATTGTAAATTCAAAAACACATCCAGGCATGTGCTGTGAGGAAGGTGGGGGAATATGGGAATCATGTCATTAAAGCACACAGGCAAAAGGAAAAAAAAGCGAGGAGTGGGAGTGTTATCAAATCAAATCTTTACAGTCAAAGTGATGGGGATTAGTTATGAAGATGTAATCCACTTCTTAGCTAAATAAAGAAGCTTTACATCCTACCTATAGGAACCCTAACCTTAAAACTGAGTCTCCTGCCCTTAGAATCCCTAACCTTAGCCCCACGTCCCCTACTCATAGTAACCCTGAACCTACCACCACCAGATCCCTTGCCCATAGGAACCTTAACCCTAGCTCGAGGTCCCCTACCATAGGAACCCTAACACTACCACTGGGATCCCTACTCATAGGAACCCTAACACGAGATCCAAATCCCCTACCCATAGGAACCTAGTCCTAGTCCTCTACCCATAGGAACACTAACACTAGCTCCACATCCCCTACACATAGGAATCCAAAGCCTAGCTGTAACTCCCCTTTCCTTAGAAACCCTATCCCTAGCCCCAGGTCCCCTACCCATAGGAACTCTAACTCTAACCCCTAAGGCTAGGGGCTTTGGAGCTTAGGTTAGGTTTCCTATCCGAAGGGGTCCCCACTTTAGGCTGAGCATTCCTATGGCTAGGAGACTTGGAACTAAGGTTAGGGTTCCTATGGGTAGGGGACCTGGAGCTAAGGATAGAGTTCCTATGGGTAGGGGTCACAGCACTAGGATTAAGTTTACTATGTGTAGGGAACAGGGAGCTAAGGGTTGGGTTTCCATGCGTAGGGGAGTGAGAGGTAGGGTTAGGATTCATAAATCTAGTTGATTTCGAGCTAGGGTTAGGGTTCCTATGGGTAGGGGACTTGAAGCTAGGGTTAGGGATTCTATAGATGGGGGAACTGGAGCTAGGGTTAGGGTTCCAATGGGTAGGGGACTAAGAGCTAGGGCTAGGTCTCCAACGGGTAGGAGAGCTGGAGCTAGGGTTAGGGCTCCAATGGGTAGCAGATGAGGAGCTAGCGTAAGCATTCCCATGGGTAGGGGACAGGGAGATAGGATGAGGGTTCTAAAGGATAGGGAACATGGACCTAAAGTGAAGATTCCTATGAGTAGAAGACCAGGAATTAGGATTACAGTTCCTAAGGCTAGGGGACCTAGAGCTAGGGTTAGGTTTCCTATTGGTAAGGGACCTGGAGCTAGGGTTAGGGTTTCCTATGGGTAGGGCATTTGGAGCTAGGGTTAGGATTCCTGTGGGTAGTGGACCTGTAGCTAGGGTTAGGGTTCTTATGAGTAAGGCACTTGGAGCTAGGTTTAGGGCTCCTATGGCTAGAGGATTTGGAGGTAGAGTTAGGGCTCCAATGGTTAAGAGACCTGTAGCTAGGGTTAGGGTTCATAGACTCATAG